>JAVGVS010000219.1:0-743163 GCA_032718565.1 Distichodus sexfasciatus | reverse complement strand
CGAAAGATCTCTTTCAATAACACAGAAGTCAGGACCTAAATTTACATTTAAATCATTCGAATTATTATTCCTTAGAATTGCAGACATATCTGAAAAACCTAATTCTTTGTCGTTCCCTCTCATTACTATTTACCATCCACCAGGTCCTTATTCTGAATTTAACTGAATTTGCAGAATTTCTGTCAGACCTGGTTATTTCAATTGAAAGAGCAATAATTGTGGGGGACTTTAATATTCATGTAGATAATGAACAAGATCCTCTGACAGCAGCTTTTACTAATTTACTAGATTCCATGGGCATTGTTCAAAATGTAACTGGGGCCCACTCACAACTGCGATCATACCCTTGATTTAATCCTATCCTTTGGTCTTAATGTAGATAATGTAACAGTACTGCCTCAAACGAGTATTATTTCTGACCACCATCTCATTACATTTGATTTTCACTTTAGTCAAAACACAAATACTACAACTCGCTTCTGCTCCAAGCATACAATCACTTCAGATACAGCTAGTAACTTTATTGATAATCTCCCCGATCTGTCGTTCCTGACAGTGGAAATGTCTAATCTTGCTGAACTTGAGAGTAATACGGATTATCTAACATCTACGCTTCGTTCACCTTAGATAAAATTGCTCCGTTAAAAATTAAAAAGGTCAGAGAAAACAAAACATCCCCTTGGTATAATGACCACTTACGTAGCCTAAAACAAGGGACACGGAAACTAGAACGTAAGTGGCGGCAAACTAGATTAGTCGTCTTTGAACTAGCATGGAAAGACGCTATGGGAAGCTATAAAAAGGCTCTTAGAGCTGCAAAATCAGAATACATATCATTTCTAATTGAAAATAACAAAAATAATCCTAGGTTTCTATTTAACATGGTATCCAAGCTGACTAATAGCCAGACTACTACTCAAACTGTACCAACATTGTTTTCTAGTGGTGAATTTATGAACTTTTTTGACCAAAAAATTTGTTCAATTAGACAGAATATTCTAAAATCTCAAGTGACTACAGTGGCTGGCCTTGACAAGGCAAGTACTAATACTGCAGCCATCTTATTTGAATCATTTACTCCGGTTGACCAGTCAGATCTAATGTCTTTAATCCTTTCCTCAAATTCATCTACTTGCATGTTAGATCCTGTACCAACAAGGCTACTCAAAGAGATGATTCCAGTAGTGATTAAACCTCTACCAGCAATAGTTAACTCCCCTATTAGCATTGGTTATTTACCCAAATCTCTTAAATTAGCAGTGATTAAACCTTTGCTGAAGAAGCCCAAACTGGATCCCCTGGTAATGTTAAACTATAGACCTATATCTAATCTCCCATTTATCTCCAAAATAATAGAAAAAGTTGTTGCCAGTCAACTAATCTCGTTCTTGCAGGAAAACCATATTTATGAAATGTTTCAGTTTGGGTTTAGAGCCAACCACAGCACAGAGACTGCTCTGCTGAAGGTAGTGAATGATCTTCTCTTATCTGCTGATCAGGGCTATGCCTCGCTCTTAGTGCTGCTTGATCTTAGTGCTGCTTTTGATACTGTTGATCATGCCATTCTCCTAGATAGACTTGAACACGTTGTTGGTATCAGGGAAGTGGCCCTCTCTTGGTTCAGATCTTACCTTTCAGACAGCTATCAGTATGTGAATGTAAATGGTAATTCCTCTGAGCTCGTCAGGGTGAAATATGGAGTACCACAAGGATCAGTTTTAGGTCTCTTGCTGTTTTCGCTGTACATGCTACCTTTAGGCTCAGTCATTCGTAAGCATGGAATTAGTTTTCATTGTTTTGCAGACGGTACACAGTTATATATATCGGCTAAACCAGAAGACAGACAGCAATTTCAGAAAATGGAAAAATGCTTATTTGACATAAAAAAAGTGGATGTCGCACAACTTCCTCCAGCTAAATCTGGACAAGACTGAGGTCCTTCTTACTGGCACTAACGCCACCAGAAGTCAGCTATCTGACATCACGGTCAGTCTTGATGGATTATCCATTGTACCAAGTATTGTTGTTAAAAACCTTGGTGTTAGTTTAGACTCCAATCTTTCATTTGATGTACATGCTTCTAACATTAGTCGCACCGCCTTCTTTCAACTCCGTAATGTTGCCAAACTAAGAAACGTGCTATCCTTTCAAGATGCAGAGAAACTAGTTCATGCATTTATTACCTCAAGACTCGATTACTGTAATGTCTTATTCTCCGGTTGTCCAAATAGATTGTTAAATAAACTCCAGCTAGTTCAGAATGCAGCAGCCAGAGTCCTCACTAAAACTAAAAAATATGATCATATCACCCCAATTCTATCCTCACTCCACTGGCTACCAGTAAAATTTCGTGTTGACTATAAAGTACTTCTCTTGACCTATAAAGCTCTAAATGGTCTTGCACCGCAGTATGTGAGTGACCTCATTTGCTCTTACAATCCGGTGTGTACACTTCGATCGCAAGACGCAGATCTTTTAGTAATACCTAGAATAAAGAACGTTACCGTGGGGGGAAGAGCATTTGCTCGTAAAGCACCACAATTGTGTAATAAACTTCCCGTTAGTGTTCGGAGCTCAGAAACAATCTCAGCTTTTAAGTCAAGGTTTAAGATTACTTGTTTAGTCAATCTTTCGGTTATTAAAATCCCTTTTTCTTAGTTAAAACCGAGATCTGGGGGTTCATGGTCATTTGAGATTAAAGGTGAAAGGGGGGATTGGTGCTGTCATCCTACCACTCTTGCTGATTGCTCAAGTTTGCAGACGGTGGTTTGGTGTGATGCCGAAACCCCTGGAATCCCTCATGTCTGTGTTACCTTCCAGCTCTCCCTTCTTAGCTAGGCTGCCATAGCTACTCTAGCATTGCCGGAGGTTAGGTTAGGGCACTTAACTTTCTCCTCTCTCTGCTTCTTTTTCCGAGCTGTTCCCGAGCTGATCCTGGGATGGCACTTGGCTGACCGAACCCTCACCGGACTCTATGGAGTTGCCCCGAGCTGACACTGACCATCTCAACCCTACCAAGCTGACGCTGATCAACTGAACTCACCAGGAGTCCCGGAGACGTCCTGAGCTGACGCTTGACCTTGTCAACCCTCCCGAGCTGATCTTGACCCACTGAACCCGCACCAGGACTCCATGGGGACATCATCATGAAACCAACTGGGATTGGACCCTATGAACGTCTACTGACTTAGCAGCACAATACTGAACTAATTTCAGCTTAATGTTGCTGAGAGGGTCCTGCAAGTGACCCATCAACAACCCGGGATTCGAAATATCCCTTGGACTATTTTTGTATCTTTGCTTCTTTAAATAACTAACAACTCATCTTGATCTATTGCTTGTTGTACAATAAATGTTCATGTGCCCGGTTGCCCAGAGGAGGATGGGGTCCCCCTCCGAGTCTTGGTTCCTCTCAAGGTTTCTTCCTACTAGAGGGAGTTTTTCCTTGCCACTGTCTCCTCATAAATAAATTTGAATTGAATTGGCTAAGTGGCCACCAGATGCTGCCATTGTGTGTTTTCTGTTTTCTGCCATCTTGAGTTTCATGTCAATCAAAGTCTATGTCCCACCTTCCCTTTGTGTCTGATAGGTTGATCGTTGTGTATTAGTGTTTTCACCTGTTCTTGTTTGTTTCAGTCAAGCCCCCTGTTTTTCAGTGGTTGTCCCTTCATTGGTTTTCTCTGATTATTTTCTGATTGCTTTTGGATTGGTTCCCCTTTGTTTCATCGATCCAGCCAACTCACGACTCATTTGTGTTTTAGGATTTAAGCTTGGTTTTCCCAGTGTTTCTTGTTGGTCCAGCCTCACACTACTCTTCCTGTGTTGGCATGCTGTAAGTGTCTTGTGCTCAAGTTTCATGTTCCAGAATCCTGTGAAAGTGTTTGGTTTTGTTTGTGGCCCTCGTGCCGGTTTTGTTTCTATGTTTTGACTGCTTGTAAATAAAATGGCTTGCAATGGGACCTCGCCTCTTGTCATGCCGACATGCCACATCGTGACAATATTGTATCTCTATTTTATTTTTATTATTTTTTAATTATTTTGTCTAAATTGCACAGTCAAAAGAGCAGATCAGGATACATTTCACTGCATGATGTACCTGTATAATTTGCATGTGACAAATAAAGAATCTTGAATCTTAAATGTAAACAGTTACCAAAATATATGCAAATATAGCAGTTGCGCAAATATTGCATGGTGAGGGCAGTGTTCAAGTAGGTATAAAAAAGTAATATGTGAACATTTTGCTCTTTAACAACTGTTGAAGGGGGGGTGGAATTGTGTGTAGAGCAGGGTGCAGTGTAATCAGTTCAGTGTGTGAGGGGGCAGCATGGTGTTCAGGAGCCGGACTTCTTGGGGTAAGAAATTATTGCACAGTCTTACAGTCATGCTCCTGATACTGCAGAGTCATCTACCAGATGGGAGGGGGGTTAACAGTTCATGGCAGGGATGGTGGGAATCCACCACAATACTGCTGGCCTTACAGATGCAGTGGGAGGTATAGATGTCCTGCAGGCCTGGTGGGGGCTGCCGATGATGCATTCAGCAGTCCACACAATCCTCTGAAGGGCTCTGTGGTCAGAGGCATGGCAGTTTCCATACCAGACTGTGATACAGCTGGTCAGGACGCTCTCAATGGTTCCTCTGTAGAAGGTGATGAGAATGGGTTTGGGGAGGTGAACCTTCCTCAGCCATTGCAGAAAGTGCAGGCACTGCTGGGCTCTTTTTGTCAGGGAAATGGTGTTGTTGGTCCAGCAGAGGTCCTCTGTAATGTGAACACCAAGGAATTTGATGCTACTCACTCTCTTCACCATGGCGCTGTCAAAGTTGAGTGGAAGGTGGCCAGTCTGGGTCTTCCTGAAGTTGATAATCAGCTCTTTTGTCTTATCAACAATAAGAGGAAAATTACTCTTCTTACACCAGACCCCCAGCCGTCACACTTCCTTTCTGTATGTCATGTCGTTGTTGTCCCTGATAAGCCTCACTTATAAGTCCCTGATAAGTGGTTTGTGCTGGAGCTGGAGGTGCAATCGTGAGTCAGCAGCGTGAAGAGCAGTGCACTTAGTACACATCCCTGGGGGGCACCTGTGTTCAGTGTGATGATATTCAAGCTGGTACTGCCAATCTGGGCTATCTGGGGTCTTCCATTAAGGAAGTCCAGGATCCAGGTACAGGTGGAGGTGTTCAGTCCAAGCAGGTTCAAATTACTGATCAGCTGCTGACGGATGATGGTATTGAATGCTGAGCTGAAATCGATGAACAGCATTCTCACATGGGTGTTGCACTGTTCCAGGTGTGACAGAGACAGGTGTAGTGCAAGAGAGATTCCATTGTCTGTTGACTGGTTTGCATGGTACGCAAACTCCAGTGTGTTCATTGTGATGGGAGCTGATTCTTGATGTCACTCAGGACTAGCCACTCAAAGCACTTCATGATGATTGGAGTAAGTGCTACTGGCCAGTAGTCATTGAGCTCTGAAACTGTGGACCTCTTCAGAACAGGTCTGATGGTGGTGGCCTTAAAGCACTGTGGGCCAGTAGGTTGGCTGAGGTCGATGTTGAAGATATCCACTAGGATGTCAGTCAGCTGATCAGTGCACACTTTGAGCACCCAGCCGGGTACGTTGTCTGGTCCAGCAACTTTGTGTGGGTTGACCTTAGCAAGAGTTTTTCTCATGCTGGCTGCAGATAGTAACAGCACTCGGTCATCTGCTGAGGGGATGGTATTCTGTGCTGGCTCGATGTTCTGGGCCTCAAACCTGGCATAGAAGGAGTTGAGTGAGTTGGGGAGAGAGGCATCAGTGTCACACATGCAAAGGGGGCCTGTAGTCGGTGATGGCTTGGATACCCTGCCACATGTGTCTTACATACCTTTAACAGGTGAAACGGTTTTTGACTTTCTTTGCGTACTGAAGCTTTACCAGCTTGATACCCCAGGAGAGATTGATCCTGGCTGCTCTGAGCATTTTGGTGTTGCTTACTCTGAAAACAGCATCCCATGTTTTCAGAAGTTTGTGGATATCTGCTGTAAACCATGGCTGGTTTGCACGCACCTTAATGGGTTTGATGACGGTGACAAATTCATGTTTTACCTCAACATTCTACACACAATTCCCCATAATGACAACGTGAAAAAAGTTAATTTGAAACTTTTGTGAATTTATTAACAATAAAAAACAAAAATCAAACATTTACATAAGTATTCACAGTGTTTGCCATGACCCTCAAAAGTGAGCTCAGGTGCATCCTGTTTCCACTGATCATCCTTCAAAAGTGTTTGGAAATCATACCAGTGTCTCCACACCATTCTGTGTTAATGTAGATGCACAGTCTGTCCCTGCGAGCTTTTTCCAATCAGTTAGCATCTCTATCTGCACGGATAGCTCTAATGTCAGAGCATCTGTGCTCAAGTTCTTGTCTTTAACTCTTTTGTTGATTTTCAGTAATGTGCAGCGGTTGTATGTGAGTCGTTGTACATCTCTCACACACGTTTCAAAAACCGGGAAGACTACAGACATAGAAAGAACCACAAAAAACACCTATTTAGGATCCAGAGTAGCCGCTGTGTCTAGCTAATGCGCCACCGCCCACAGTTCTGAGTTTACTGATGCAGCTGTCTACAGTTTAATGTCTGCTATAAACTGCATAACAGCATGAAACTGAAACATTCTCAGATTTTAGTCATTGATTTAAATTGGTACTAGTCAAAATGCTGAAGTCTATAAATGTGACCAGTGAGAGATAACCAGTAACCACATGTAATGAGATCTTACTTTAGAGAGAATTGATAAGAAATATACTTCTGGCAGTGCCACAAACAGGCAGCAGCTAACAGTGCTCCAGCGTATACAGTGTTTAAACTGTATCATTTGTTTGTCTTGTTTAGTTTTATTTTTCGAATTACGACATGTATTACCTACGACAGACACATCCCACTTGAAATCGGGAAAAATTGCACAATTTGCACGCCAAACCTGCTGACAGATAGGCTATGGATGCTGGGCCTGCTAAGAGCATCAACTCCTGGAACAAAGACCCAGGTTAAGAGAGCAGGCTAAAGGCTAATCTGGTCTGACCAGCATTCCATCCATCCTGCTCTCCAACATACGCTCACTGGATGGCAAAATGGACAGTCAGTAGCACAAGCACTCAAGTCAGTGTGAAATAAAGAATTGTTGCATCTTCATTTTCATGGAAACATGGCTGAATGTGGACTTTGCTAGACAGGCTAGCATGCTACTTAGCCAACAGAGAAGCCTCTTTGTCTGGGAAAAAACAAACTCTGTTTTATAAATTCTGCTGAAGTAAGTCACCACTGCACATCACAGAGGAATCTGCCGAGAGAATTGTAGCCATGTACCTACCAACTGGCAGTATTGCTAACCTGGTGCTATGCGAATTATGCTCCAGACCCACACCCAGACATATTTTTCATTATTGCCAGCAACTTCAACCACGCAAATCTGAAGTCAGTTCTCCCCTAATTCTACCAGCATGTGAACTTTGTATGAGGGGAGAGAACTGTTTGAACAAAGGCTATACTAATGTGCGTGGTGCCTACAAAGCAACTGCGCACCCCCATGCTGGCTCTTCTGATCACGCAATGCTGAAAGGCACAAGACCTGCCAGGAGAACAATCAGAGTCTGGCCAAGTGGAGCTGTCTCATCAATTCAGGACTGTTTCTAGTGTACAGACTGGAGCATGTTCAGGCAAGGAGCTATGTAGAAAAGGAGCATGAATTTGGATAAGTTTACAGAATCTGTGACTTCTTACATCAGCAAATACATAGAGGATGTTGTTGTCTCCAAGAACATCACCACAAGAGCCAAAGAAAAGCCATGGTTCACATCAAAGGTGCATGCACAGATCAGAAATCAAGATGCTGCTTTCCAGTTGGGGAAAACGCTGCTCTCAGAACACACAGGGCCAACCTATCAGATGCCATCCAACAAGGAAAGCGAGATCATGCACAAAAGCTACTTCCACCACACAAATAAGGGCTATTGGTTCTTGCACCATGTCATGTCACTTCCTGCTTCTCGGTAACTCCTTTTTTTTCTCCTTCAAACTTAAAGTGCATTTAGATTTTACTACGAACTTCTAAATCAAAGAGATTAATGATTTTTTTGACACTGCTTGGCACAACATTTTGAAATTCTCCACAAGGGATTTGCCAAGATCATAGGGATCCTTTTAGCCCAGATGTGCAGCCATATAATACACAGTTAAAGCCTAACTGTATGTTTTAGAAGTATATTAGAAGTCAAATGTTGATCTCCATACTTTAGGTTTTCTGTAACACTACAGACTTGCTTTTTGCAACATAAGTGATATCTGATATGTGAGTAAAATGCCTAACAGTGATGTTTTTTGTAGCAAGTGCAGAATGTTTAGCATTTGTTCCTCTGTCAGCAGTGATAGCTTAAATAGCAATAACTTTATCTGTAAAGATGTCACATGTTAGAAAGTCTGACAGAGAAGATTATAGAACTAGAGACACACCTCCAGATGTTAGCACAGTCAACAGGTAGCCATAGGTTCACAGTCCGGGAGTCTGGGGGCTTCAGGATATAAAGTTAGACCCCCAATCTCCAGTATTAGAGCCCCCACAGCAGGACGAATGGGTGACAGCTTGGCAACATAGACAGAGAGCCCGAGCTTTGGAGAAGACTACTCCCAAGCACCACTGTCCGTCTATCAGCATGTCGAACTGGTTTGCCTCGCTCAGTGAAACATCCGCTGAGACACCTGTTGAAAGTGCTATGGCAATTCTATTCTACAGCACATGAAAATAGCTAGATCCTTAGCGGCACCAGCAGTCGAGGTAAATTGTTTACCAGGTGCCAGAGTGCCCGATATTTGGGGACATTTTTAAGGTGCTGGCCAGTAAAAGATATTCTAAGATATACATCTATACTGGCACCAATGAGGTCAAGCTCAGACAGTCTGAAGTAACCAAAAAGCAAATTTTAAGAGGTGTGTGAGCTAGCCAAAACAATGTCATAGGTGTTAATTCTCTCTCGCCCCCTCCCAGTGAAACCTAGCTCCAAGACCTACAGAAGGCTTTGGTCACAGAACTGCTGGCTGTTAAAGTGGTGCTCTGAAAATAGTGTAGGTTTTGTAGATAACTGGTCCAAATTGGAGGGAAAATCTTGTCTCTTGAGCTGGGATGGTATCCACCAGGAGAGATGGTATCCTTCATGGGAGGGTGCTGCTGGTATTTCAATGAACGCAGCAGCTAGCCTTTTTGCAGGTTCAGGTGTAGGAGGTCATTGAAAAAAATGCAGCCAAGACCAGACCTCAGGCAGAAAGGCTAAACCGGCTGCCTGCAAGTTGCCTTAAGTGCAGACTACCTGCACCACTTAGCTAAAAAAGGACTACTAAATATTATATCAATAACTACTAAGGGACTTATTCTTAATGAAATGATTTCAGACCATGTCATAAACCTGCTCCATTTAACTGAGACATGGGTAAAACCCAATGAGAATTTACTCTTAAATGAGGCAATGCCTCTGGGGTTTAGTTATGAACACAAACCCAGACTCAGTGGTAAAGGGCCAGGCGTTGTAACCATTTATGGAAGATCTCTTTCAATAACACATAAATCAGGATTTAAATTTAAATCATTCGAATTACTATTCGAATTGCAGACGTGTCTGCAAAATCTAATTCTTCATAGCTTCCCTCATTACGATTTACTGTCCACCAGATCCATATTCTGAATTCTTAACTGAATTTGCAGAATTTCTTTCAGACTTCAACAGAAAGAGCAATAATTGTGAGGGATTTTAATATTCATGTAGATGTTGAACAAGATCCCCTGACAGCAGCCTTTACTAATATACTGGACTCCATGGGTATTGGACACAAAATGTAAATGGGCCCATTAAATTCATGTTTTACCTCAAAATTCTACACACAATTCCCCATAATGACAACGTGAAAAAAGTTAATTTGAAACTTTTGTGAATTTATTAACAATAAAAAACAAAAATCAAACATTTACATAAGTATTCACAGTGTTTGCCATGAACCTCAAAAGTGAGCTCAGGTGCATCCTGTTTCCACTGATCATCCTTCAAAAGTTTCTACAACTTGATTGCAGTCCACCTGTGGTAAATTGAGTTGACTGGTCATGATTTGGAAAGACACGCACCTTTCTATGAAAGGTCCCATAGTTGACAGTGCATGTCAGAACCTAAACCAAGCCATGAAGTCCAAGGAATTGTCTGTAGACCTCTGAGACAGGATTGTGTCGAGACAGAGATCTGGGGAAGCATTGAAGATCCCAATGAGCACAGTGGCCTCCATCATCCATAAATGAAGGAAGTTTGGAACCACCAGGACTCTTCCTAGAGCTGGCTGCCCATCCACTCTGAGCAATCGGGGTAGAAAGGCCTTAGTCAGGGAGGTAACCAAGAACCCGATGGTCACTCTGACAGAGCTCCAGCATTGCTCTGTGGAGAGAGGAGAACCTTCCCGGGCAACCATTTCTGCAGCACTCCCCCAATCAGGCCAGTATGGTAGAGTGGCCACTCTTCAGTAAAAGGCACATGACAGCCCACCTAGAGTTTGCCAAAAGGCACCTGAAAGACTCTCAGACCATGAGAAACAAAATTCTCTGGTCTGATGAAACAAAGATTGAACTCTTTGGACTGAATGCCAAGTGTTATGTCTGGAGAAAACCAGGTACTGGTCATCACCTGGCTAATACCATCCCTACAGTGAAGCATGGCGGTGGAAGCATCATGCTGTGGGGATGTTTTTCAGCAGCAGGAACTGGGAGATTAGTCAGGGTTGAGGGAAAGATGAATGCAGCAATGTACAGAGTCATCCTTGATGATAACCTGCTTCAGAGCACTGTGGACCTCAGACTAAGGCGACAGTTCATCTTCCAATAGGACAACGACCTTAAGCACACAGGCAAGATAACAAAGCAGTGGCTTAAGAACAACTCTGTGAATGTCCTTGAGTTGCCCAGCCAGAACCCAGATTTGAACCCGATTGAACAACTCTAGAGAGATCTGAAAATGGCTGTGCACCAACGCTCCCCATCCAACCTGATGGAGCTTGAGAGGTTCTGCAAAGAAGAATGGGGGAAATTGCCCAAAAATGGGGGTGCCAAGCTTAAGGCATCATACTCAAAAAGACTTGAGGCTGTAATTGCTGCCAAAGGTGCTTCATCAAAGTATTGAGTAAATGCTGTGAATACTTATGTAAATGTTTGATAAATTTTTAATAAATTTGCAAAAGTTTCAAATAAACTTTTTACACTTCGTCATCATGGGGTAGAATTTGTGTGTAGAATTTGAGGAAAAAGATTCATTTAATCTAATTGGTAATAAGATTGTAACATAGTGTCACGGTTCCTCCGGACTTTGACAGTGCCCCCTTGAACGCAGCTAAGTATCTGTTTCTTTGTTTCTCTTGTTCTCTGGCTTCACTTTTGGTGTTATTCTTTTGGTGTTTAATCCTCTTGTCTCCTCGGTTAGCCTTAGCTTTCCCCGTTAGCTTGCTCCCCACTGCCAGGTTTCTGTGTTTTCACTTCGTGCCTTCATGAGTTGTTCACTCTCTGTTTGGAGCGCATCCCACTTCCGTATGTGTTGTATGCACTGCATGCTCCCTACCTAGTAGGTCTGTGTCTGTTTAGAACACCCCTGCGCTTATTATTACTTTCACCTGTGTCTTTGCCTTGAGTTTGGAATTGGTGCAAGCACTCTTTTGTTGAGTTGTGTGACTATTTAATCCTGTTTGACCCGTGTTTTCCCAAGTCTGTCACCCTCGTGAAATGTGTGGTTTTGATTTACGTTGACTCTTTTTTTTTCTTTTGATTAATGCTATTTTCATGATTTCTGTTTGGACTCTGTTTCAGTTAGATTAGCTCATGTTGTTCACCCTTGTTTCTTATATTTTTCCCCAGGCTCGTGTCTCCCAGTAAACCCCCATCCATTCAGACTGCCGTGTGTTTCCAGAGTCTGGATCATTTCAGTTGCACCTCGTGGGTCTTAGGGCATCAGGGGATTGCTCTCTCTGTTTCCCCACAGAGGATTCCTCAGTTCACCACAACCTAAGTACTGGGAGTACGAGCCCCATCTTTCATTTGTTACTTTGTTCCTGTTTTTCCCTGTGCCTTTTTGCCCTGCTTTTGTAGGTCCTTTTGGACTTGTGTTTTTCCCCATTTTTTGTCATCTTTGAGTTCACTCTACTTCCCCTACAAAAAACTCTTTATGTTCTGCCTGCATTCAGTGTCCTCACCTCCTTCTCCCAACCGCACCATGACACACAAGATATTGTGGAAAAAGTGGAGTGCTGTGAATACTTTCCGGATGCACTGTCCAGACCACCATCTTTTTACATTAAATTTTTATCTCAGTTAAAATACTACAAATTCCTCAACTCGCTTCTGTACCAAGCGTTAAAAATTTAAAAAGATCAGAGAAAACAAAACATCCCCTTGGTATAATAACCACTTATTAGAACGTAATTTCAGGACGCCAACCGGCGTGTCGCTACCGAGATGCTGCCGAGAAGCAGGAAGTGATTTAAATCAGATTTGTAGATGCATTAATTCTCTCATAGTTATAATTCTATTAAGACTATGTGAATAAAAAAGTGTAGAAGCTGTGAATAAAAAAGTATAGAAACACTGTAGCTCTGTTCCTACATTATTTGATGATTATTATTATAATATATAATTATATAGTCATAATATTTCATTAACACACACACCAGTTTGTGTTGTACAGTCACGTGACAGGGTTTAATCATGTATCGTCATTGCAACATCACGAATTACCTCATGATAGTGGGAAAATATACATCATATATTTTCTTTATAAAATAAAGTACCAATTATTTAAGCCACAGGAATTAAGTTATAGTTCACTGTTGCCAGGGGGCTCATAACGTGATCTTTTAACCTAACCATTTTTATTTTTGAATGATATCATGAAAAGTTTCATAGTTTATAAGTGTGTAGTAGTTTTTATTTTGGGGGTATATATTTTTTTACTCTTGCACAAGCATTTTGCCGTATGTCTCTCAGTGTGACCAACGTGACACTATGATCACATCCCATATATCCATAAAGATTACCAAATAGTTCAACATTTATTGCAGATTAATCCAATAAAAGGATCAAAGGTCTTGATTCAAATCAGAATCAGAACTCCACCAAACTATACAGACTCCAGGATATGTCATTTTTTAATATGGAAACAATAAGTTTAAGCTAATTATATAAAAAACTAATTATAGATAAAATTATTTTAGAACTTCAACTTCAAGAGTAGCTCAAATCAAAACCTTCAAACTGCAGTGATTTTAAAAAAAAATACTTTTGAAAACAACTTGTATGCACACCATTAAAAAGATTTTTTATTTGTGGGGCAGAATATTAATATTTAATATTGCATATCACACATTTCACAGTGCAGATGAGTGCTGATGTGAAGTGAACATCAGAGACAAACCTTTGATCAATTATGCATGAGACATATTGTGTTCCATAGTGTATGTTCCTGAACATACTAGCTAGGTTTCCTTGTTTTTTTTCACCAGTATCAAGGTCATGATCTGTTTTATGAGCACAGGTTTGCTTCATGGAGCTTTTCAGCCATGAAAGTGTCTAAGATGTAGGTTGTAATTCCCAACAGATTTATAAAACCTTGTCATGTGGCATGGGTAATGTAAAAATGCACACCAGCTGTTTCTCTTGTGCACTATAGGGCTCACTGTGTATTGCAGATTGTAAAGTTTCAGGGACAACATTTACATTTTATTGACCAAACTCCTAGACACCAAAATCCTTCTCAGAGCATTTAGCACACAGCTCAAGAGTTTTTGCCCTTCTAGTTTACCTTCTACTATATAAAGCAATCAATCACTAGTGCTAAGTTCATAAAATTGTTTTCTTTTTCTCTTAGATGGTCATTATACAGACCAATATGCTTAAAGGTCAGATCAATTAAAATGCTATAAACACATTCTAAGTAATGTGAGCTTGGAGCTTTAAACATACAGAAATCACAAAATATAATGTAGATGCATGCAATATGGATACACAGTAGGACAATCAGGAAAAAAGTCTGTATACAGTATCTCAAAGAGTACACACAAAAGTGAGCTCCACGTGTTGTCATGCGCACTGCGTCCCGCGACCGACAATAGGACCCGGGGGTGGTCGGTCGCAGTTTGGGGAGTATAAAATGAGTCATTTCCTTGAATGCGATTTCTTGTGGGAATCCTTGCACTCTGCTTGAGAGAGTTCCCAGAGCATATTGCATGGCTATCCTACATACTCCCGCTCCAATACACATTTGGGCTAACCACCACTCTACAAGGGCTAATGGCTAATGACGAGCATTTGTGTCATATCCTGACCAGATTTCTGACAGAATGACTGAGCCCACAGCTGTTAACCGAGCGGATTTTGCCACGCTCTGTGACTCGGTAGTGACACAGGCTGTGTTGATAGATTGCCTCCATAGTGAAGTCACGTCTGTACACCAGGAGGTCATGATTCTCCATGGAGTTGTTCAGGAGCAGTCTGCCGAGCACTGAACTCTGGTCACAGTAGCCCGCTCCCTTCCTCCGGAACTCCAAATCTCTTTACCAGAAAAGTGGAACAGCATAGATGGGAAGTGTGATGTTTTACTAACAGCTCTGGATCTTGAGTTTGAGTTTCAACCCACCAGATACTCCACAGACCACCAGAGGATTGCACTTCTCGTCTCCCTGCTGTATGGACAGGCAGCTGAGTGGACCACAGCAGTCCTTCGCTCCAATTCAAATGTCAGACAGTCTTACCCTGAGTTCACCCATCAACTACACCTCACTTTCGAGCATCCCAACAGTGAGGTGGAAACCAACTCTCAGCTGTATCATCTGTGGCAGGGAGGGTCATCCGTGAGCTGCTACACTGACTGCTGACTTCCACACCTTGGTGGTGCCAACCAACTGGGGAGACGCCGCACTCTGAACAGCTTTCCAGACTAATCTAGCTCACTCTCCGGATTGACCAATGCATGAGCTCATGCCCAAGGCCAGCCGTCTCAACCTATCGACCAGCACCCTTCACCCAGACCATGACCACACCATCGACTCACTGTCCCGTTTCACCTTGATTGGCACCCGGTGCCGTTGGTTCTCCACCTCACCCCATGGACCACTCTGGAGCCAGGGAACCCATGCAACTTGGATGCGCTTCCTTAACCGCCACGGAGAGGGATTGACGTTATAGGGAGAGTCTGTGTGCTTACTGCAGCTTTCCCAACCACCACCATGCTGTTTGCCCCCTCCATCCAGGAAACGGTCTGATCTGGTGAGTTCTGAGAGCAGCTCACTAGGTACTCTTCATCTCCTTTCCACCTCTATGACTTTTTCTCAGGTGACAGTTCAAGTACACCTCCAGTTTGTTCACCAACAGATCAGCAGTTCTGCCTTCCTCAAATCTGGTACTGTGGGGAACTTCATTGATCAGGCCTATGCCAAGCAACTGGGGGTGGAAATTGAGGCGTTATCCCAGTTGATTCAGATTACCTCGGTTGATGGTCAGCCCCTCTCCACCAGCCCAATCACTAACCAAACTCAACCTATCACCTACATTGATCAGCACCAGGAGCATATCCAATTCCTGCTCTCCACCATGTCATCTCCTACTCTCATCCTTGGATAACCCTGGTTGCTGCTGCATGATCGCCCCATCTCCTGGCACCAAAACTGGATCATACAATGGGGGCTGACCCGTTCTGAACTCTACCTGCAGGTAATGGCTGGGATGTGCTCTAAGGAGTCCAAGGCCCCTGATGTCAACACAGAGACCATCCCTGCACTGTATCGTGACCTGGCAGAGGTCTCCTGCAAGCAACGCGCAATCCAACTGCCTCTGCACGCTCCTATGACCTGCAATCCACCTCCAGCCTGGCATGATGCCATCCTCCAGCCATCTCTTGTCCCTCTCCTCAAATGAGATACAGGCAATGGAGGAATATGTAGCCAGCACCCTACACCAGGGAACCATCCAACCCTCCTCCTTGCCTGCTGCTACAGGGTTCTTCTTTGTCAGAAAGAAGGACAGTGGACTCTGACCCTGCATAGATTATTGGGCGCTCAATAAGATCATGGTAATGAACCACCACCCACTTCTTCTAACCAACACTGCCCTGGACACTCTCTCTTGTGCCACCTTTTTCACAAAGTTGGGTCTCCAGAGTGCCTACAACTTGGTGCACATCAGGGAGTGCAATGAGTGGAAGACAGTGTTTATCACCCCGACTGGTATTTATGAGAGCCTGGTGATGCCCTTTGGCCTTTGCAACACTCCCACAGCCTTCCAACAGTTTATCAATGATGTCTTGCAGGACATGCTGGGTTGTTGGGCTTTTGTCTACCTCAATGACATTCTAATCTACTCCAAGACACTGGAAGATTACACCCAGCATGCCATGGTGGTCCTCAGGAGACTGCTGACTCACCAACTGTATTGCAAGTTGGAGAAATGTGCCTTTCATGAGCGCTCCACCACATTCCTGGGTTTTGTCATTTCATCCTAGGGTGTGGCTATGGACCCTCAGAAGCTGGAAGCAGTGCGTCATTGGCCCTACTCAAGACATTGAAACAGCTGCAACAGTTACTGGGGTTTGCCAACTTCTACCATCATTTCATCCGGGGCTTCAGTAAAGTTGCCACTCCCCTCACCATCCTGACATGACCCTCAACCCATTGTTTCACCCTAACCCCCAATTCTAGAGGCTTTTCACCAGCCCTTTCACTGCTTTACTATGGCCCCGATCCTCCTTCACCTGGAGCCGGACAAGTCATTCATTGTGGAAGTGGATGCCTCAGATGTGGGCACCGAAACTATTCTGTCACAATGAGGTCCAGAACAGAAGCTGCATCCTTGCAGTTTTTCTGAAAGAAGTTCGACCCCACTCAGCAGCATTATGGTGCAGGGAACTATGAACTGTTGTCTATCAAGGGGGCTCTGGAAGAATGGCAACACTGGCTCCAGGCTGGTAGTGAACCATTTATGGTCTGGATGGATCACCAAAATCTCATCACAATCCAGAACACCAAACAGCTCAACCCACGAAAGGCACGGTGGGTGCTTTTCTTCAAATGGTTTGACTTCCACCTGTCTTACTGTCTTGGGTCCAAGAACACCAAAGCAGATGCCCTCTCATGCCAACATGAAGCCAACAACTCCCCGGACGGACCACCTGGATCATTGCCCCTCTCCAGTGGGAACTTGAAATCATGGTGTTCCAGGCACAGGCCCTGGATGTCTTTTCATGCCTACTCCCCTCCAATCTGACGTCCTGGCCTGGGTGCATTCATCAGTTATTGCCATCCATCCAGGAGTTGAACGGACTTTCCAGTTCATCTGCCATGCCTTCTGGTGGCCTTCTATTGCCAGGGACATCAGGGAATTTGTCCAGGCATGCCCAATGTGCGCCCAGGTGAAAGACTCCAACCAACCTGCTCCGGGTTCAACTTCAAGCTCTTCCAGTCCACCGGCACCCCTGGTCACTTATTGCCCTGGATTTTGTCATGGGCCTGCCTGATTCTCATGGAAAGAAGACCATCCTCATGATTGTAGACCAGTTATCCAAGGCTGTGCACCTGGTGGCCCTGGCCAGACTTTCTTCAGCCAAGGCCACAGCAGAACTGATATTAGAACATGTAGTCCAACTGCATGGGTTCCCCAAGGACATCATCTTGGATAGAGGGCCTCAGTTCACTGCCAGATTCTGGAAGGCCTTCTGCTGTCTGATCGTCACCACCTGCAGTCTCTCTTCCTGTTACCATCCTCAAACCAATGGTCACATGGCACAGACTAACCAACAGATGGAGCGCTACCTGAGGTGTTTCGTCATGGATCATCAATGCTCCTGGGTCCACTACCTCATTTGGGCAGAACTGTCACACAACCTACACAACTGGTCCACCACAAATCTTGGCCCATTTGAGGTGTGCTACCGATTCCTGCCTCCAATGTTCAATTATCAGGAACTGGAGGTTGATGTACCATCGGCCAAACAGTTGGTCTGCAGGTGCTGGTGGCTCTGGACTCAGGCCACTGCAGCCATTCACTGTGCCAACACCTGCTACTCCACTCAATATTGCCACCGGCACCCACCATTTGTACCACATAGGTGACAAGGTGTGGCTTACCACCAGGAACCTCCACCTCCACACAGACTCTCAAAAGCTTACCTCCCATTTCATTGCTCCCTACCACATCACTCGCCGGATCAACACTGTCACCTACCAGCTCCAGCTGCCTGCAGAACTTTGGATCCACCCCGTATTTCACATCTCTCAACTCAAACCATTCATCACTTCCCCTATGGGTTCTCCTGCTCCCGTTCCTTCTCCCCCTATCATCAAGGGTGGTCCCGCCTACACCATGCATTGGATCCTCTATGGACACCCTCGGGGCCAAGGTACGCATTACCATGTTGACTGGGAGGGTTCCGGTCCTGAGGAACAGTCTTGGTTCTGACCCGGTTCATGTTAGACCCAGAATTGATAAGGGACTACCGTTGCCGGGTATCCAAGATGGCACAGCCATGTCCAGGTACCTTCCCAACCGCTCCATCCAGACCGTGCTTGTTTTTCATTATTTATTTATTTTTACTACTCTCTAGTGTGCAAACGTGATTAGGGTTTGTTGCCTATGACAGTAGAACATTACTGGTTATAGGAAATAAGATTTTGCTCATAATCTCAACCGTTTTTGAACCTGACCCATCATGGCCATCTGAGATACTGTGCGGCTCGGACGACAACAGTGGACGCGATGCTGACCCACGGCGCAGAACAAAGAAGTGCCGGGGGAAACACGGCGGTGTCCGCAACAGAATGAGAGAGCGAGTATCCTGTTGGCTAATGTTCAGTCACTGGATAACAAGTTGGATGATCTGTGGGGCAGAGTTACTTTCCAGTGTGACATGAGGGATTGTAACCTTCTGTATTTTACTGAAACATTGCTGACCCCATTATGTCGGACCAAGCCATAATGCCGTCAGACTCATTCTCTGTGTTCTGCATGGACAGAACAACAGAGTCCAACAAAGCTAAAGGTGGAGAAGTGTGAATCATGATCAACAACAAGTGGTGCGACACTGGGACTGTTTCTACTCTCCCCAGCTGCTGCTCGCCTCATCTAGAATATCTGAGTATAAAGTGTCACCCTTTCTACCTGCCTCGTGAGTTCACCTTGGTCATCGCCACGGCAGTCTACGTCTCACCCCACACGGACACAGGTATGGCTCTATCTAAAGTGCATGATGTGTTGTGTGCATTCCAAAACAAACACCCAGATGCAGCGCTTATTGTAGTAGGGGACTTTAATAAGGCAAATCTCAAACAAGTTATGGTGAACTTTCATCAACATGTTACATGCCCAACAAGAGAAGCTAACCACTGCTACACACCATAACAGCAGGCTTATAAAGTCTCCTCTCAGCCAGCTTTCAGAAAATCTGGTCATTCTGCCATTTTCGTCATACCGGAATATCACCAAAGCTTTTGTCATGACGTTCCGATCATGACGGAGCTGCAATGCTGGTCTGCCCAATCAGAGGCTATGTTGCAGGATGCACTCGATGACGTGGACTGGGACATGTTCCGAGCCTGTGCAGACAACATCAACGAGTTTGCAGATGTAGCAGTTAGCTTCGTTAGCAAGCTTGCGAACAAAGTCATCCCAACGGTGAGAGTTAGAACCTTTCCTAACCAGACACCATGGGTAGACAGATCGATTCGCGCCAGTGTGAATGCCTGAACCGCTGCTTACAATGCCACTCTCATTACCGGTGATATGAGCGCTTACAAAGCAGCCTCTTACGACCTTTGCCGCCGGATTTGAGTTTGCAAGCACAATTTCAGACAGCAAATCGCATCATAGTTTAATCAGGGCGACGTACGAAGCATGTGGCATGGACTGTGCAGAATTACGGATTACAAAACTAAAGACACTGCAGAGATCGGCGCCGACTCTGCATTTGCCAATGAGCTGAATGCATGCTATGCCCTTTTTGAGGTTAGCCAGGTGGCTATTGCTAACAGCAGCCTGACAACTGAGGACGGTAACACCATCAGCATCACAGAGCATGATGTCCATGCGGCACTGAGGAGGATGAACACCAGGAAGGTGGCAGGTCCAGATGGCATCTCCAGGCACCTGCTGCGCTGCTGCACCGACCAACTGTCAGGTGTGTTCATCTCCATCTTCAATGAGTCTCTGGCAAAGTCCATGGTGCCCACTTGCTTAAAAAAATCCACCATCGTCCCTGTGCCCAAGAACAACAAACCTTCATGCCTGAATGACTACTGCCCTGTTGCACTCACATCAATATTTAAGTGTTTGAACGACTGATTAAGCACATCATCTCCTCCTCAAGCCCAAGCACCATAGACCCATTCCAGTTTGCCTACCACTCCAACAGATCTACAGAGGATGCCATCTCTCACGTCCTACACACCTCTCTCAGCCATGTGGACAAGAAAAAGGGAAACTATATGAGGATGCTGTTTATTGACTACAGCTCAGCGTTCAACACTATAGTGCCCTATAGACTGTTTACCAAGCTGAGAGATCTAGGACTCGACAACCACTTTTGCACATGCGTGCTGGACTTCCTCACAGGCAGATCTCAGGTGGTGCGGTGGGCAAGTTTGTCTCCGGCAGCATCACCACCAACACAGGAGCTCCTCAACGGTGTGTGTTTTCTCTGCTGTTATATTCACTCTACACTTTGGACTGTGTGGCCTCTCACAATTCCAACAACATTGTCAAGTTTGCAGACAACACAGTGGTGTTAGGACTAATCTCCAACAACGATGAGATGGCCTACATGGACAAGGTAGAGAATCTGGCACTCTGGTGTCATTAAAACTGCCTCCAGCTGAACATCAGCATGATGAAGGAGCTGGTGGTGGACTTCAGCAGGAGACAATGCAACTACAGGCCCCTCACCATCAATGGTGCTCCAGTGGAGAAGGTGTGTTTGTTTAATACCTTGGCAACTACATCTCTGAGGACCTGACCTGGGCTGAACATATCAATGTTCAAGTCAAGAGGGCAAAGCAGCATCTGTACCACCTTAGAAAGTTGAGGAGGTTTGGGGTTTCCCCTCCCCTTCTGAAAGCTTTTTATTCTGGCACTGTGGAGAGCATCATCACACAGCGCATCTTGTCCTGTTACGGGAACAGCTGTGTTCAGGACCAGAAAGCCCTCCAGAGAGTGATCTGAGCAGCGGAGCACTGCTGCACATCAGCTCTCCCTTCCCTGCAGGACACTTTCGCCAAGAGATGTAGGAACAGGGCAATTAGGATTGTAAAAGACTCGTCTCATCCCAGCAATGGACTGTTTCATCTTCTGCAATCAGGCAGAAGGTTTCTGCACCATCATGGCCAAAATAGAGAGACTCAGGAGGAGTTTCTATCCTCAGGCCATCCGTTTTCTGAACCAGGACATGCCTTTTCTCTAAAGCCTTACTTGCCATTCCATACTGTCTCTCAGTCATATTGTTATGATCATTTATACTGTCTGCCATATTTCACTGTCCAAATATTACATGCTCCTACTCTGTTTGCTACATGCTACATTGTTCACTGCTGTGCAGTTGCACTCAGCACTTTAAACAATCTTTTCACCTGTTATCTGTCTCAGAGTTAAAATTGTATACTCAGGTATATAACTTCAGTACATATTCTTTTTTAGTCACATTCGTATACATGTAGATACACCTGTACCCAGCACTTGGGTCTTTAATTTAATTATACTCCTTGTCTACTGCACATAGGTTGCCCTACTATATATTGTATATAAGAAACAGTTATTTATTTTATCTTTATTCCCTTAGCTCCCTTTCTAGTTTATATTGTAATTTTTTTATTCTAACTTTTTTAAAAAATTGCCTAAATTGCACAGCAAGGAATGGATCAGGATACATTTCGCTGCATGTTGTATCTGTATAATTTGCATGTGACAAAGAATCTTGAATCTTGAATCTTTTATGTTCCATCCCAGGTCTAGGACCCTGGGGTGGTCGGTTGCGGTTCAAGGAGTATAAAAGGAGTGGCCCAAGAAAAACCTGGCCCAACTCCGATTCATTTTGGCTTCAGATGTGAGTACTCCAGTTATTTGGTTCATCTTCTTCATTGAGTGTGTGTCTATAGAACGTGGTTTCTTGTGGGAAATCTTGCTCTTAGTGTAGACACTTTTTATATCAACATGTGTGGCCATCCTACTCACTTGCACTTCAGTGCACGTTTGTGTTAACCACCATGCTACATGGACTAACGGCTATTGGCTAACTGTTAGCATTTCTGCCAAATCCTTACCAGATCTCTGTTTGAAACAAACAAACAAAAAGGCGGCATGTGGAAAGTGGTCAGTGAAATCTACCTCTGCTTTGTTAGATAAGTGCAGAAAGCATGACACAGTCACAGTAGTCACATTATTGAGGTCTAGCAAAAAGCAGATTAAATATGCTTATTATGAGAACTTGATGTTTGAGGAGGTTTTGAAGCAATTTGAGGTACCTGACTTCATGGCATCTACTTCAGAGGAACGGCAGGACACGCTGGTTGGTGAAGGGGAGTCATTTGTGGAGCAGGGTGACAGTGTGGTGGGCAAATCAGAAGTTCCACTCATGAGCGGTCTTTCCCCGTTCCAACCTTTTTCACCCCCAAGAGAATAATCCACTGCCTTGAAAAATACTCAGTTGAAAGACCATCTGGTCCGCATTGAGGCAGATTCCAGGAAAAGAGTGCAGCTGCGTGACTGCGAATTGTGTCTAGAAATGTGTCGGCTTGGGGTGGAAGCAGATAAGGAGGTTCGGCCTCGCCAGTTGAAGCTTCAAGCGGCAAGGTCTGGGATGCCTCTGTCTGGGAGATAGCCCCTTTCAGAGTCTCAAGTGCAAGTAATGCCTCATTTCATCCTCCTCCGACTAATGCAGATTTTGATATTACGGAAGCGATTCCGTTAATATCTCAATTCCGCGAATCCGAAGTGGATGTATATTTTACAACATTTGAAAGAATAGCCATTACATTAGGGTGGCCAAAGGAGATGTGGTCTTTAATGCTACAGTGCCAACTTATGGGAAAGGCCCAAGAAGTATGTGCTGCGCTGACTGTCGAAGAAGGGCTTGCGTATGAAGTTAAGAAGGGAGCAATATTGCAGACATATGAATTAGTCTCTGAAGCTTAACGTCAGCGGTTCAGGGAATATAGGAAAATACCTGCTCAATCGTATGTGGAGTTCGCAAGAGAAATGTTTAAGAGAATTTGAGAATTTAAAAAGTGTTTACCAGAATGGATGGTTACTTATATAAATGAACAGCAAGTTGTTTCTGTATATAAGGCCACTGTGATGGCAGAGAAATTCTCTTTCATGCAAAAAGTATACACTTTTAAACTAGAAATAGAATATAAATGTAATTAAACTTTAAATTAGAAGTAGAAAGAGAGATAATTAGAATGCAGTACTCAGCCTACAATTAGGAAAAGCGATCAGTGATATGTACAGCAATGTTCAATAGTTATCAAATATGTAAGAGCAGTGCAAAATTTTGCAGCAGCAGTCAAAAGAAGAGTATTACAATTTTGATTGGCTGGCATTGAATGTGTGCCAGATCAGCAGCAGCTTGGAGTGACAATACTGTACAGTACGTAAACATAAACATTATTGTTGGGTCCTGGCGCAGGGTGCCACTATGTTGGTACACGGTGTCTTTATCTTTTAGTAATCAGTCTCATAAAATTACTTCCATCTAAAAATATTGTGAATTTAATTAACATTAAATTTACAATAATTATTAGATTAATTAAGTTTATTATCACAACTATAATTTTACTTACAGTTACTAATAACAACTTAAGTTCTGAAGGTTAATAGTTCAGCAAGAGTACATTGGCTTCAGTCAATATCTCAATGACACCACAGACACAGAAGTCAATAGAACGGCATTTATTGACAAACAGCAATGGCAAGCAAAGTAATCAACAATACAATCTGATTTCGGTTGAATTATAGACCTAGGTATTGCATATGTATGCATGTGTGTGTGTGTGAATGTGCGTGTCTGCGCCCGCGAAGGTGAGGGGTGTGGTCGCATATGGATGTGTGGATGGGTCTTTGAAATGGTAAGTGTGTGTATTGCGTGTGTCTGCGTCTGCGAATGTGAGGGGTGTGGTTGCGTATGTACGTGTGGGGGAAAAGAGAGCTGCTTATCAGCGCTATCGGTATTTATGGCCCAAAATTTACATACCCACTAAAGATTGGAATTGATACGGTCCTTTGTTCTCTCTCGAGGAGGGGGAAAACAAAGCAGCCAAACTTTAAGATTGGAATTTAAGAACAATAGCCTCTCTTGGAGGGAACTTCGAATCTACCCCACTGTATACGCAAACTTTCACTCCACACTTAGTTATAACATAGATCTAAAATCAACCTCTGCTATTAAAACAACATTCACCGTAGCAAAATATTCTTTAACCCAGAATCATTACCATTGACTGGAAATCACTATAAAATGACTGTGTTAGTATGTGAGAAAGAGAGAAAGAGAATTGGGAGTTCGTATGCAAATACTTGCGCGTCCGTGCACGTAAGATAAAATTAAAGATCAAAATACCACAGAGATTTCTCTGTTTAATCGGCTGACTTAAGCAGTAAGGTAACAAGGATAATACCATTAGGCTAGCTAACAGATACATTGAGAGTATTCTCGTAACTTTAACTAAACACAAACACTGCCCAGATGAAAGTCTTACTTTGAGACGAGAGCACTTCGAAGAGAGCATGGCCGAATGTTGCTCGCGGCGCGGCGTCGAACAAAGTTTTCTGGCATGTTTGTGAGAGTCCAGCGGTGCAGGGAGTCCGATGAGCGGAGCCTTCCGACGTCCAGGCGGGAACCTCATGAGGAGCGGCTGCTGGATCGCACGTTGCACGACTCAAAGCCAGAACTGGAAACTTGGGGTGTTCCTCCCGGGGAATCTTGACGATTTCAGGAACGGAGAGAAATCTTGGAGGTCCGGCCATCCACGAATCTCTAACATCAACTGGCGACTTCTCTGAGCTGGAGAAGTTAGTCTCGTCGCACGGGCCCGTGTGCCAGACAAAGACTTTTGTTCTCCTGGAATTGATCTGCAGATGTTTCTCTCTCTTTGTGATCTCACCTTGATAGCGAGTTCTGAGAGCGTGGAACAATGGAGTGCACTCTCTTTTAAATGTCCCTCCTTCCAGGAAGTGGGAGGTCTGTGGGTTTAGGACCCTCCCCTTATGCTGTTGCAGTTGAGCACCCCCTATATGTGTGGCATGGTACCTACATTATTCAGAAACCTTTTTTCCCTGAGATAGTTTCAGTGAATGAGATTGTAAATGACTCATGATTTAATGCAAATTTAGTATTAATGCTCTTAATTATTAATTATATGCTGCTCTTTCTTTGGACTTTTTTGTTTTTTATCTGGGGAATTTGATTGGGACTTTTATTTTGATTGTTGAATGTTATTTTGGGCCTGATAGTTATTGCTGTGTGTGCACCACACTGTTGCTTATGCAGAGACGGAGAAAGAAAAGGTAAACAGCTAAAAGGGAAGAAGGATTGAGGCACAAGGACTCCACATGGATAAAGGCCTACGGATTTAAGCACCTGGTTGTACTTTAAGATTGGGAACGTGAATTTGTGTTATGAAGTAACAGTGTTAATTTATTTTTGTTTTCTCTTTTTGTCTTCAGCTCTTATGGTGAATTCATGTAGAATAAACCCATTATTCATTTTGTTCATGAATCATTGGTCTTTGAGTTGCACCTTTATTCATCCAAGTAGCTACAGAGATTGTCCAAGAGAGTGGTGTGCAAATTGCAGAGGTGCAATAGAGTTAGTTCACAGTCTGGGTGTGTGAGGGCAGGAAGTGTGTTAAAGAGAGGCTTGTGGGGAAAAAAAAAGCTGCCCTGGCCTATGAAGTCTATGAACTGCAATCTAACATAAGAGTCTTATTTGTCCAAGTGTGAGAGGGTCTAGTGAGTGGGGCAGGTTGCTTTTCACCTGTGCCTCTCAAAGCACTTCATGATGATGGGGGTCAGAGCGAAGGGACAGTAGTCATTCAGGCAGGATACTGAAGATTTCTTTGGCATTGGGATGATGGTCTGGTCAGTGGTGGAAGGCATGACTTTTGTCACATCTGTGTTGTTCAGTGCATCAAACTGTGTGTAGAACTTGTTCAGCTCCTTAGGGAGTGTGGCATCACACTCATAGTTGCACATTCCTGGTTTGTACTGGATGACAGCCTGAATTGCTCTGCCATAAACTATGAGAGTCTTTTCTGTTGGCTCTGGATCTTTTGTACAGATGCTCATTTTGCTTGTTGGATGGAGAGAGAGAAGTTGACCCTGGCTGTTCTGAGAGTAGCTTTATTTCCAGACTGGAAAGCAGCATCTCTTTCTCTTACCAGGTCATGCAATCTTTGCTGTGAACCAGGACTTTCATTGGCTGTTATGGTGATGTTACTCCATGCACTTGCTGATGTAGCACCTCACAGATTCTGCAAACTTGTCCAGGTTCACACAGCCATCATACAGTTCAGCTAGTTTGAACATGATGCAGTCTGTGCACTCAAAACAGTCCTGAAGTGCTGGGCATGCTCCACTGGGCCAGACTCTGATGGCAGGTCTTGTGCGCTTCAGCAGCAATGTGTATGCAGGCAACAGCATCACCGTTGTATGATAAGAAGAGTTGATGTGGGGCCATGCAACTGCTTTGTAAGCACCTCACACATTGGTGTAGACTTTCTCCAGACAGTTCACTCCCCTTGCAGCAAAGTCCACATTTTGGTAGAATTTAGGGAGAACTGATTTTTGAAGTTGAAGTCGCCGGTAAAGCTGAAAAATCTGTGCAGGTGTGTGGTGTGGAGCTTGTTAATAGCCTCTTACAATTTGCCTAGAACCAGTTTAGCATCAGTGCTAGGCAGCAGGTACACAGCTAGCAGGAATGTGGTGTGTGCTTTCGGGGCTGGTGAGAGCATTTTGAGTGCTTCTTGGGCAGGTAGGAACCCCCTGGATGTCCCCCGGTTATGTATGAGCACTTCCAGTGCCGAAGTGAACTTGGAGCTTGCCTCCTGAATTGCCTCTCCCTGCTCGCGTTCTTCCTGAGCTGACTGTGGTGCTTTGCAGGCCATCAGAGTGGCCTGGTATCCCACAAGGGCCTCTTGTGCAGACATGAAGAGCTCCAGTGCCTCAGGAGTGAGCCTCATCTTCCCAAGCAACTCCTGTAGCCCCTGGAGTTGATTGAGTGTCCCCTGGACATGACAGAAAAGGACAAGTGGTTTGACGATAGGAGGGTAACGGGAGGGTGGATGGGGAATCTGAGGGTCCAATGGAAGGGTATCAGGAGCTGAGGGGAATGGAGAGAAAGGGCCTAGAACAAGGGGAAGAGGAACAAAGGGGTCCGGGATAGGAGGAAAGGGGAAGAGAGTGTTTGGAACTGGAGGGAACAGAGGGAGCGGGTCTGGAACTGGAGGGGATGAGGCCTCTCTGGGGCAGACGCTGGCTGCAAGGCCTCTCTGGGGCAGACACTGGCTGCGAGGCCTCTCTGGGAGGTAGGCACTCATGGGGCCTCTCAGGGGCAGGGACTGGCTAGGCTCGGGAACCAGGAAGACCTTAAGGGGGAAGCTGGGTCATCGTGTGCTGGGAAACCTGGCCGTCAGAGGGGCAGTGGTGTGACGGGCTCTGCCTCCTCCGTCTCTTGACCTTGGATGGTCCTCCACCCTCTTCCATGCTGAATTTGTCAGGTGGTATGATGGGGAGACCCCACCACCAGGGCTTTTCTCCCAGGGGGCCCAGCTCCTTCTCCAACTCCTCGTCTGTGTCAGGATAGCCCAGCAGTTTGGGGATGGAGAAGCAGCTGGTCCCAGCTTGTGCCTCTAGCTGGCAAACCCTTGCTGTGTTCTCTTCTTCTCAGGGCACATCCACACAGGTCCAGCACTCCAGGTGTTCCACTGGCCAGATATTTCCTGCGGTGTCCATGTAATAGGTCTTTCCATCTGTCACGGTTTGTGGAAGGAGCAGACGCATGGCACAGGAGAGTTACTTTTTCCCGTGTCTATTATTTGTGTAAAGAGTGGGGAAGGGATGGGGCTCAGGAGGGGTCAGGCAGAGAAACAGAGATACACAAGAAAGAGACGAAGACATAGGCTAAGACATTCACTAAAATACTCCCGCTAACTCCGAGATGGGAATGGAAACCAGGAGGGGAATAGGAGGGGAGGGGTCTGAGGGGAACCAGGATCAGTACCAGAGGGGAACAGAACTGGGAGGTGCCACAGGAACCAGCACCAGAACAGGGACCAGGGACAGGAACTGAAGGGGGACCAGAACCAGAACTATGGGGAGACAGGAACAGGGACGGATCAGGGGAACCCAACCTAAACTAACCTAGTACTACTCCTGAGCTAAAGGGAACTGGTCAACAATGGGGGACAAATGTTAATGCTAACAGATAATGCTAATGTTATGCTAACTTTAAAGAGTAGTGGTCAACAGGGAGTGGCTAACTTTAATGCTAACAATGCTAAGCTAATAACTAATCTAATGGCTAATGTTAATGCTATGCTAACTTTAAAGGGTAGGGTCAACAGGGAGTGGCTAACTCTAATGCTAACAATGCTAAGCTAATGGCTAATGTTAATGGCTACCTAGGACTACTCTCACCACTAACCCTAACTACTAACAGACTAACAGAAACTAACAAAGAGGACAAGACAATGACAGACGTGACCAGGACTCCAAGCGGACGGCAGACAGCAGATGGCAGACAGCAGGACTTGGGCAGGGGATTAGGATTCAGATGTGGCATCAGTGCGCAAACGGGTAGTGTGATGGTGGACAGACAAAGATGAGCAAATAATAGAACTTATATAGGGGAACAAACACATAAAACCTAAATGAGACACTCAAGGGACAACCAATAGATTACAATGATTAACTAAACTAGGAGGGAGTGACAGAACACAACCAATGAACAACCAGGATAACTTAACTAAGGGAAGGAACAGAACACAGAATCACAGGGCTGAACTAAGGACACTAACGAAATACAAACACAAAACACATGTGAACCAGGTACCCAGGGGAAAACAGACACACGGTCATTCTGGCAGCCTCTGGTGGCCACCGGGACAAACTGTCCGGGAGGATATATGACATCTTTGTTAGAAAAGATCCTGTAAAGACTAACAAAAGACTTAAAACACCAAGAAAAGCTCCAAGCCGACTGGAGTTTTCAAAGAAGCTTTAAAAGCTGTTTTCTAATTCTACCCACATTCAGGTCTGTGTTTCTTCATATAGATGAAGACAAAGGATTTGCATAGGAGGTGAAGTCAAAAGAGAAAAGTCACACATTCCACACTGAAAGTAAAAATGTAAACTTGTAGCAACATATAATGTTATATTCCATAAGGTACCATCACTGTTTATACAGTATATTTTCTGTAAGGCCCTAGCTAAGATCCAGAACCCTTTCCTAAAACTGACTTTCCACATTAGACGGGCACCTTTACTTACCTTTTTGTATTTAATTTAGACTGTGCTTTGGGTTATTGTGTCTGGCTGCTGGATTACCTTTTTTCCTATTATTCTGCCCTATTAGCTGTCTCTTCTGGAGAAATGCCAATTTTTGCTGTTACTAATATACTATTCAAATTCTGAATGCAGCTGTCATGCCGGTGTGCCATGGAGGTAGACACAGATGTGGGAATCTTGATGCAATGTGCTTTATTTACAGTGAGACGTGATACACAATCGGCAAAATTACACCTATCGCTGTGCACTCACAGGCCGCTTGGCAGCTCCAGACACCGGGAGAGTCGGTCCAAAGCCGGACACGAAATACAGAAGTCCAGGCAGGCTTTGTTAGCAGGCGGCTAGCAGTTAGCCTTTAGCTTAGTGGCAGCTAGGCGGCTTGTTAGCTGGAGTCTCTGGGTGAGCTGGAGAGTGGTGAGAGCGAGGCATGCATGAGGGCAAACAAAAAAAGAACAACTGGATCGGCAAATCCCGGGTCGACAGCCAAACCCGATCACCTTCCCGGAAAACCGGCACCTCGCACCTCCTTCAATCGGCATGACGGGTAAATTGGCAAACTGCTCACTGGATGTTGGTGTGTGCCCCTTCCTAGACCCATTCCGGGACCTTGGTGGGTGAAGTGTCCCATGGGCTGGGGGTTGGTGCCCCAGCACACATTCAAAGGGGGTTAGGCTGGTAGTGGGATGGCGTTGATTTCTGTAATCTGCCAAGTCATGCTGCTGGGTGTGACAGTACAACCAGAGGAACCTATCCAACTCCTGGTTGGTGTGCTCTGCCTACCTGGTTGAACTGCGGGTGATACCCTGAGGTCAGGCTAATGGTGGTCCCCAGCTTCCCCATGAATGCCTTCCAGACTCGGGAGATGAACTGGGAACCCCGGTTGGAGAGGATATTCTCCGGCAGGCTGTACACCTGGAACACATGCTGGAACAGCATCTCGGCTACATGCAAGGCAGAGAAACCAGAGGGAGAAAATCAACACCCTTTGAGAAGCGGTCCACTACCACTAGGATAGTGGTATACCCTTTCAAAATTGGCAGGTCCGTGATGAAGTCCACAGTGATGTGGGACCACGGCATGGTCAGAATTGGGAGGGGCATTAGTTTTCTGACAGGTAACTGATTGGAGCTCTTGGTGGCTGTGCACACCGAGCAGGAGGCAACTGCCCTCTGAACATCCTGTTTCATTGCGGGCCACCAGTACTTACACTGCATGAGCCGCAAGGTCCCTGATGTTCCTAGATGACCACTAGCAGGTATAGTGTGGACCCATTCAATGACCCGATCTCACATGCACCCTGGCACGAAGACCCTTCAGGGGGGATAACCATCAGGTGGGGGCTGAGCCCCCACAAGTTGGGCTATCTCCTCATTCAGTTCCCATGTGATCGGAGCCACCACTACTTTGGGCAGGAGAATGGGCTTCGGGACCATGACAGCTTTGGGCGGAGCAAAACACTTAGACAGGGTGCCAGCTTTACTGTTTTTTGATCCAGAGTGATGTGATATTGAAATTGAACTGGGTAAAAAAAAGCACCCATTGAGCCAGACTAGGGTTGAGCCTCTTGGCCTGCCAGATGTACTCCAGATTGCGGTGATCCATGAATACCACAAAAGGGTGACGTGCTCCCTCTAGCCAACTCTACCGCCCCCTTGACAGCTAACAGTTTGTGATTACCGATATTGTAATTCCGCTCTGCCTTGGTTAACTTTCTGGAGAAGAAGGTGCAAGGGTGGAGCTTTTCCGGGGTCCCCGATCTCTGTGACAAGACCCCCCCAGGCCCATCTTGGAGGTATCTACTTCCACTACGAAGGGCTTTGATGGATCAGGGCGGTGAACCACAGTGGCTTGCGTGAAAAGCACCATCAATTTAGCCAAGGCCGTACGGACCTGGTTGGTCATGGTGAGTCTTTTTGGCTTACCTTTGAGCAGGGCTGTGAGGGGGGTGGCCACCAGACTGAAGCCCTGGATAAAGTGCTGGTAGAAGTTGGCGAACCCCAAAAACCGCTGCAACTCCTTGACTGTGGTGGGCTCAGGCCACTCAATGACTGCTGCCACCTTTTTCTCATCCATGTCCACCCCCTGGTGCCCAATGGTATCGTCGAGAAATGCTATCTCATTTCGGTGAAACTCGCACTTCTCGGCTTTAGTGTAGAGTCTGTGTTTGAGCAGACGGCGGAGGACTGCCCGGACATGCTGCATGTGCATCGGGTAGTCGGGAGAGTACACTAGGATGTCATCAAGGTACACCACAATGTAGCGGTGCAGGATGTCATGGAACACCTCATACATGAAGGCCTGAAAGAACAATGACGTTTGCCAGGGCGAAGGGCATAATGTTATACTGGTAGTGGCCAGAGGTGGTGCTAAAAGCCGTCTTCCACTGAGCACTTGCTTGAACCCGGACTAGGTTATATGCACTCCGGGGGTCAAGCTTTGTTAAATGCCTGGCCCCACGGAGTTGCTCAATGGCCGAGGGGATGAACGGCAGGGGGTGCTGGTACATCACTGTGACCACGTTCAGCCCTCGGTAGTCAATGCAGGGCCGGAGTCTGCCGTCCCTCTTCTTGATAAAGAAGAAGCCAGCAGAGGCAGGGGATGTGGACCTGCTAATTGTTCTGTGCCTTGGTCTAGGACCAAGAGCTGGATGCATTTGGAGTGGTGTGGAGGTATATCTAAACAAAGTGGTGTCCTGAGACAAGATACTGGAGTAGAATTAACAGGTTGGCCATCTATGGCTTTAACAGCGATGGGGCTGGCAATGTCGACCACAGGAACAGAGAAGGAGGACACCAGGGTATTTGACACAAAATTACCAGCCGATCCGGAATCTAATAAACCAGAAACAGAAACAAGTGAGTCATACACAAAAATGGAAGCAGCAACAATAAATTTGTTAGAGCTGAGAGTGTGGTTGGCTACCGCTTGAGGTTGGGGCTGTTTCAACAGGCAGGTAGCAGTGTAATGTCCTGCTGCCCCACAGTACATGCACATGCCACTCCAGTGACAGCGCCCCCTTTCCTCAGGGGACAGATGTGAGGAGCCCAACTCCATGGGTTCCAGGCTGGGTTCCTCTGTTGCTGGGGCTGGGGGTTGCACGCGAGCTGGCACCGTCCAGGCTGCTGGTGCCTTTCCCTTCTTGCTGCGTAGGTGCTGGTCCAGCCAGATGGCCAGGGTGGAGAGGTCCTCCAGGCTCATGCCCTCGTCGTGACATGCTAGCTCTGTCTTCTTGTAGATGGCCCACAGTGCCACCTCGTCCCAGCCACTGCCGGCAGCCAGAATACGGAACTGGACAGTGTAGTCTGCTGCTGAGGAGGCCCCCTGGTGGAGGTCAGGGAGCATGTCATTGCTGGTTTTCCCCTGGTCCGGATGATGGAACACAGCTTGGAATTGCTCCAGGAACTGGGGGTAATCCTGGAGGAGCGGAGCCCCTGCATCCCAAAGGGCTGTAGCCCATTCTTGAGCCCAGTCCGTCAGCCGCTGGAGCATAATGGATACCTTCTCCTGTCCAGTCAGGTCGGGGAACTCGGCAAAGTAAAGCTCACTTGCCATGATGAATTTGCGACAGCCATCCGTGTCCCCGGCGTAGCATTCGGGGAGAGAGGTGTGGGCACGGTGCAGGACCAGCAGGACCAAGGGTGGCGTGGCGGTGGCCAGTATTGCCGCTTGGGCTCAGAGGAAGGGCAGACATTCCTGCAGGGCCCAGGTCAGCTGGTCAATTTGCCCTTGGTGCTGAGTGAGGGAATGGGCGAGCATGGCGAGCTCGTCTTCCGGCAGGGGGATTTCTGCTGCGTCTATTGGGATGGTTCATTCGTCTGTCATGCCAGCGTGCCACGGAGGTAGACACAGACATGGGAATCTTGATGCAATGTGCTTTATTTACAGTGAGACTTGATACACAATCCAGTCACCGGGAGAGTCGGTCCAAAGCCGGACGCAAAATACAGAAGTCCAGGCAGGCTTTGTTAGCAGGCGGCTAGCGGTTAGCCTTCAGCTTAGCAGCGGCTAGGCGGCTTATTAGCTGGAGTCTCTGGGCAAGCTGGAGTCTGTGGCAAGAGTGAGACACACATGAGGGTGAACGAACAAACAACAACCGGCTCGGTCTGGTTAAATAATACAAGAACTTATTAATTAACAGAAAACAAACCAATGAGCATTGTCTCTTAAATAACGACCAGGTGAAACAAATTGGGAAAGTGAAACCATCACCATGACGCAACCAACCCGGAAGTGACGAGCGGGGAATCCTTAAAGGGGCAGACACACCATTCCCATGACAACCGCGACGCTACATATCAAACCTCAGGTTTAATACTCTGGGCGGGCGTCGGGGAGGAAGCGCAGACGTGACAGCAGCAGTTTGATTCATCACAGTGGCATTACATTACCAATGCAAGAAGAAAAATATCTTTCTCTCTTTGCCTGTAAATGTGTAAATACCAGTGTTGTATAGTAACGAAGTAATGATACTTCACTACTGTACTCAAGTATGTTTTGGGAGTATCTGTACTTTACTTGAGTTTTTTTTATTTGGTCAACTTTCACTTTTACTTCACTACATTTCCTAATTTAATTGCATACTTTTACTCCCATACATTTTCAGCGAGGAGAGTTGTTACTCGTTACAAAAATCAAATTAGATTTGGTGTTTTCTCTGCCGCTCTTAGTTCAGGTGACCGCAACAAAAGCTTGAGGAAGCTGACTTGTCATTGGTCTGTGAATCACGTAATGCGACGTGCACATGTGGTGTTGGTGTTCTGTAAATTCTTAAGGCTTTGAAGACATTGTTTATGTTTCGAGGTGCCAGATAAGCTTCAAATTAAGCTTTATAGTTTAGTTTATTCAAATATTCTGACAGATTTTATAACAGCAATAGTCTACTCCTGTTTAGGTTTATAAAGCCCTGTTTGTGAAGTGTGTATTTGGCAATTATTTTCTTTACCATGCGTTAAAATGCTGAGTAAACGTTCTAGTATTAAAAGATTAGACAGCACATGGATTAAAGTTTTCCATAGCTATGAAGGATTTCCGTCAACTTTCCAAGTGCACTAAAGGTAAATAATGAGATTGATGCAGATCCAATAGAAAAAATGGGGGCAGTTGAAGTTCTGGAAAGGCTTTTTCTTTGGTTTAATTATGATTTAATTATTCTTCCTAAAATGTGGTTTTGGCAGTTCGCTTAAACATTGACGACTACGGCGTAGCCTACAGGCTGCAAGCTATTTCCCGACGCTTGTTTAAGATGCCAAACTTCATAGTAAGGAGAAAATAATTCCCCAGCATTTAGTGCCACTTCAGTCTCAAAGGTTTTTAATGTCCCAAAACAAAGACGAGTGTCACGCCGGTGTGTGCGGGCAGTGAGGATGCAAACGTGGACGTAATGCGAGTTGAGTTTTAATTAGAGAACACCAAGCAAGTCCCAATTCCCCAAGTCCCAGTTCAACCGTGCAAAGCCGATAGCTGGTAGCTAGCTGCGTGGCTAATGGCTAGGCGGAGATAGCATCCGTTCAGCAAGACTCCGGTAGATCAGCCGACTCAGGGTCCAAAGTTCAGAGCGGCAGAGAAGCGGTTGGCTGGCGAAAAACAAGGGGGACAACATTCACACACCAAAGACGAGAACATACAACAAACAACCAGATCGGACTGGTTAAATAGAGAAACTAAGCTAACATCCACCAATGAGGAAGTGACACACGACAGGAAGGGGGAAACCCATCACCGTTGTCACTACACGGACAACCCGGAAGTGACTGGCGGGAACTTCTTAAAGTGGCAGACACCTGTCACCAAGACAACCAGACAAGACACGTCAAACCGGTTCAATAGGTTCAGGTTCAATACTCTGGCGAGTCCGAGCTTCGGAGAGGAGGCGCAGACGTGACAACGAGATCTGCAAAAGGGTGAATGGCACGGGCTTCTTGTTACCTGGCATATCCAATAATAATAATAATAATAATAATAATACTAGACTAGTAGTATGTTTTACATTATTTTCCAAAAAGATAATATAACGTACTGTATTTATGATTGAAAGTTAGTGTGTGTCATGAAATGTCTTATTCGCTAATAGTAGCTAAAAAAAGGTCAGAAAATAGTGGAGAAAACACATTGCTTAAATAGATAAAGAAGCCAAAACTCTGAAGCTCAAGATTCAAGACAGTGGCTCCGGTGTCGCAAGTGCTGCGAGAGCTTATGCTCCGTTAAAAATAAATAAATAACAGCATGGCCGAGGTGGTATGGGCCCGCGACACTGAGCATTTGCTTAAAAAAATAAATGAATAAAAAATTCAGTTAGATAATTTTTTTTGCTTTAATCCATGACAGTGTTCTGTTATTAACATTTACTTGCACTTGCACTTTCATTACTCAGTACAGTAAGTACAGTAAATACTAGATACTTTAAGACATTTACTTGAGTGGAATTCTAGTTGGTGACTTGAACTTTTATCAAAGTACATTTTTGTGAGGGTATCTGTACGTTATACAAGACTGGTAAATACACCACATCATGCATTTATAGTAGGAACCTTCATGCAATATATACACATTGATAAACATCCCAAAATGCTCATCTGAGGGTTTCAGGCTTTTTAAGTGCAGCTCTGTGCAGCAGTGTGTATGAGTCAAACTGATCCCCTAGCTACCTTTTTTCTCTTTCCTGAAGAGGAGTGTTTTTCTCAGTTTAGTGCTGCTTATAAACTGAGGGGTGTTAATGCTGACTTCATAGAGGACACGTCCTCCAACAGTCTCGCTTTGTAATATCATCACCTGAACGAGGAAAATAGGAGCTTATTCTCTAAAATACAGGAGAGCAGCTGGACAAAATAAACATCATAAGAAGAAACTGAAAATGCTTTTCTGCTTAAAGACTAAACACAGCCAGTGAATTAATTGTATGTATATAATATATTTACAGAAACGAAATTGCTTGGCTTTATTTTTTATTATGTTATTAATTTTTTTTAATCAGCTTGTAGGCATTTAATTCCATTCATTGGTGATCAGCTTTTAACAGGACACATTGACACTTGGGACACGTTCAGGTGCAGGTACGGCACCTCTATGGAGACTTACGCTGGCAGTCACCTTTCTGTAGATCACGGAAGCAAGGCCTCTGGAGATCTCCAGAGCCGACCGTCAGCTTATTTGCAGTCTGTAAAGTAGCAGCAAGAAAAGACTGCACCCTGGAAACAGATATTTAGCTTCCCTCCCCTGCAATACAATACAGTACAAGTCTTCCAGCACAGGCTAAGTGTGCTCTGAGACTCTGGAAAGCGAGTTAAGATAACAAACATTTGAGTTTACTAATTGCACCCCACGAGACACAAATTGCTTTTACACAGCATGTGTACAACAAAATGCGGTCACATTAGTAGGATGGCATTTTGACATGCTGTTATGAATAATTATTCTAAAGCAGGGCATTGATTTGGTGAGAGAGAGACCATTTGCTAATTAGACCAATGCAGAGAGACGTTATTAAATTAAAATAATAAATTAAGAGTCAATGTCTTTTTAAACAACCTGAATATGCTTTATTTTCTAAAACTACAGCTGTTTTAATTTCTGAGAAAGAACCAATTTTATTTCTACCAAAGTTATTAATTTTGTAAAATATATCACTGTGGCATGGACAAAAAAAGGCCATTATCATCTGTGAGCTAATTTAATTTCACAATTCAGTTTCATTTGCTGGTTTAAATAAATTGATTTAATAAAATTACTTAGAAAAGAATAAAGATTATAAATCACACATCTCTCCATTGTCCCTCTAAAAGTAAATTAAGTTGATAGTTTCTCACCTCAAATTTGTCTATAGATCTTATGGATATTGATTTTAGCATTTGGATTTTATTTTGTCATGGTGAAGGTGAAGCTGTGAAGTCTAAACACAATCATTTCTTTTCTCCAGTATTAAGAATTTCAATCATCATAGTTAATAACATTCATCTTTGATTGCCATCATAGCAATTGATAACTGTGCAATGATATCCAAGTTTATCAAGTCAAAGTCCTGACATGAGTTTTCCTCTCACCATTCAAACTTCACCTCAGATTGGAACAAAAACTCTAGTTAAACAGATATAATAAATGATTTTAAAAATTTGTAAATTGTAAAATTGTTAATTGTAAAAAAAAAAGTTCTAACATCTGGATAACAACTTTCTGAAGTAAAATATGTCATCAGTGCTGTTGGAAAATTAAATGGACATCATTATTACAGTCCTGCTATACCTTCCTCTAGTCACAGGATAAGATAATGTGTTGGTTCTTGAGCAATGAGCATGAGCAATATTTTTGCCTATTTTCGTCCGCGCCATGACATCAATACTCACATATATGAACTCTCATCTCATCTCATCTCTCTCTCTCTCTCTCTCTCTATATATATATACATACTTTGAGCATTTATCTGTTTACATGTGTCATTTTTGAGCTAGAATAAAGTCCTTAAATTAAACAAAGCCATCACCAAACCATGACAGGTCACTTCAGCAGCTACCATACTATTTCTACAGTATTTTGGATACTGTATGTAGGAATAGCTTAAAAATGAAATCAGCACTTTCAGCATTCATTTGTTCATCTTTGTCATGTTTGATGTACAATAAAATCCTTAAATGAAATAAGGCCATCACCAAACCATAGGAGCTCACTTCAAAAGCTATCATACTATGACCGTACCTGATATAGAGATTTTTTACTGTGGCATTTAAGCAAAAATTAAAAATAAAATCAGTACATGAAGCATTCACTTGTTTACATGTGTCATTATTTGGAATCAGCCTTTAAATGAATTAAGGCCATCACCAAACCACTGCAGGTCAGTTCAGTAGCTATTATACTATGTCTGTAACTCTTATGGAATTTTTTACTGGGGCATTTAGGAATAATTTAAAAATAAAATCAGCACTTTCAGCATTCATTTGTTCATCTTCCTCATGTTTGACATAGGATAAAATTCCTAAATGAAGTAAAGCCATCACCAAACCAAGACGGGTTACTTCAGTAGCATTTATACTATGTCTGTACGTGATATGGAGATTTTTTACTGTGGCATTTAGGAATAATTTAAAACTGGAATCAGCACTTATTTGTTCATCTTCATCATGTTTGACATGATAAAATCCCTAAATTAGTTAAAGCCATCACCAAACCACTGCAGGTCACTTCAGTAGCTATTATATTATGTCTGTACCTCATATGGATTTTTTTTACTGTGGCATTTAGGAATAATTTGCAACAGAAATCAGCACTTATTTGTTCATCTTCGTCATGTTTGACATAGGATAAAATCCCTAAATTAGTTAACACCATCACCAAACCATGGCAGGTCACTTCAGTAGCTATTATACTATGTCTGTACCTGACATGGATATTTTTTACTGTGGCATTTAGGAATAAATAATTAAAAAAAAAAAAAAAAAAAGCACTTTCAGCATTTTTTTTGTTCATCTTCCTCATGTTTGACATAGGATAAAATTCCTAAATGAATTATTTCAATTCCAAGGCCACCAATACAGTCAGTTTCGCAAAAACTAACGGAAGCAGAACGAAATTATGACATAGGTAATCGCGAACTGCTTGCTGTTAAGCAAGCAGTTCGCGATTACCTATGTCATAATTTCTTTCTGCTTCCGTCAGTTTTTGCGAAAAGAAGGCATAGGGATGAAGACGGCCAGAATGGAATTGGGATAGGACCGCCCCCAGGCCGACCTCCAAAGCATCAACCTTGACCATAAATGGCTTCTCTGGTTCTGGTAACCTTAGAAAGGAGCTGCGGTGAACCTTGTTTTTAATGTTTGAAAGGCCTCATGGGCCTCAGCTGTAAAACACACCAGTTTGGGTTTCCCTCAGAGGAGGGACATGAGGGGGCGGCCACTGTACTATAGTTTTTAATAAACCTGCGATAGTAGCTGGTGCACCCCAGGAACCGCTGGAGTTCCTTCACCGATCTTGGCTCTGGCCAAGACTGCATGCACCTTGGCTTCCTCCATAGAGATGCCCCTGGCACTGAGTTGGTAGCTGAGAAAGGAGACCTCTGACTGGTAGAACTCACACTTCTCAGCTTTCACGTACAACTGGTCCTCAAGCAGGCATTGAAGCACATGCCGGACATGACCCACGTGAGCCGCATGGGTCTCTGAGAAAATCAGGATATCATCAATATATACCACCACAAAGCAGTCTAGTAGGTTTCTTAAGACATCATTAACAAAACTCTGGAAGACAGAGGGAGCATTGGCTAACCTGTATGGCATAATGTGGTACTGATAATTACCAGACACGGTGCTGAAGACATCACCTGCTCGAATACACACCAGGTTGTACACACTCCGGAGGTCCAGCTTGGTAAAGACTGTAGCCCCCCGGAGCTGCTCGATGGTAGCCGGGATCAATGGAAGAGGGTGGGTATACTTCACCATGATGTCATTGAGCCCACAGTAGTCAATGCAGGGCTGGAGTCCGCCATCCTTCTTTTTCACAAAGAAAAAAACTGGTGGAAGCAGGTAACCTCAACTTGCTAATATACCCCTGCCGGAGGGCCTCAGCCATGTATTTCTCCATTGCCCAGTTCTCCAGCCTGGACAACAGATAAATATGTGACTGTGGAGGTGTTTTACCTGGCAGGAGGTTTATGGCACAGTCCCATGGCCGATGAGGAGGAAGAGAGGTTGCCTTAGTGGCCGAAAAGACCTCCCGGAGGCCGTGATATTCAGGCAGTATTTGTGTCAGGTCAGCCGGCTGGAGGCTCTCGATAGAGGTGGAGTGGAGCGGGTGCGTGATGCAGGTGTGAGTGCATGAAGGAGACCAGGAAGTGATGGTGTGCTGTTGCCAATTGATGTGGGGGTTATGTAAATGCAACCAAGGGAGACCTAAAATGAGTGGGTGCATGGAGTGGGACAAAACAACAAACTGTAATTATTTTGTGTGACTGGGGGAAATGTTGATGGGAAGGGGTGTAGTTATGTTGTGCAGCGGTACTTCACCTACTGCATGGCCATCTAAGGCATGGACCCTGACTGGCGTGGCTAAGGGACAGACAGGGACAGACAGGGAGGACACGAGGTCTTGTGAAATAAAATTCCCAGCTGATCTGGAATCTATAAGGGCACAAACAGAAAAAACAGAGTCAGACAGAACCAGATCAACAGACATCACGAACTGGTTTGAGTCTACAGCTGCCACCTGCTCTTGGGAGTCCTTGTTGCTCTGCCACAGGCAACTGTCCCTCCAGTGGCCACTCTGGCCACAATATAGGCAGGCGCCCTTCGCCTGCCTTTGTCACAGTTCTTGAAGGGGAAGTCCCGATGCCCCCAACTCCATCGGCTCCGGTGTGGGTTCTCTCGGGATAGGGGCACATGGCACACTGGGTCCTGCTCGGGTTGGTGGAGGGCGCCTCAGAGGGGAACAAGGGCACCGGTGGTCCCTCAGGTGGTTGTCTAGAGAAGTAGCAAGGGCAATCAGCCCCTCCAGGAACATACCCACATCTCTACAGGCGAGTTCTCGCTGTACGTTGCTGTTGAGTCCCCTCCTGTAGATGGCAATTAGCGACCTCTCATCCCAGCCACACACTGTGGCAAGGACGCGAAGAGTCACTGAGTAGGAGAATACAGAGCCCGTACCTTGTTTGAGATCCAGCAGCCAGTTGCTGCTGGAGTGCCCCATCCCAGGTGGTCATTGTATCACCATGGAGATGCGCTGAGTATCACTCAATTCTGGATGCTCAGCAAAATATAAAGCATAAGCAAGCATAAAGGTGTGGCACCCCACAGGGTCGCCAGAGTACCTCTCTGGGAGAGACGCATGGGACACAACCCGGACTAATATTGCGCTGGGGAGTGGGGCTGCAGCTGCTGGTGGTGCTGCAGGAGGAGCCACGGGCGCTTGAGGTGCAGCCAGGGTGTGGACGTATCGGTGGATCTCATCCACTGTTCAGGTGAGATGGCCGAGCCGCTGACTGTGGTCTTGCATGCGCCGCCCCATCGCTTCCATATCTTCCAGTGGCAGTGGAACCTCTGCTGCTTTGGGAAAAGTTTGGCGTTCTTTTTCTGTCATGTGGGTGCCGTGCGGCCAAAAAATAAAGAGAAAAAAGGAAAGGACGACGGAATAGTGGAGGAACAAAAGTCTTTAATGAGTTCAACAAAGGCAGTTCATCAAAAAGGCACTCGAGAAAATAAGACAAGATGACAAAAGGTATGTGTCCGTGCTCCCGGAAAGGTGCAAAATACCCCTGCTCCAGGGGGTCTCGTTAGATCCGAACACACACGCGAATCATAGGTCCCAGCTGCTGGGAATTCCAGAAAGGATCCGTACTGGTTCCACACGAGAGAAAAAGTTCAGGGCAAACCTTGCCAAAATGCACTCACCGGCGGGCAGCACGAGTCTAGATGCGTGGAGACAAAACACAGTCCGTGAACCAAAAAACACACACAGGTAATCCAAACGGGGAGACTCCTAACCCTAACCCAAAATATGAGGGAGAAGAACTCAAAATACTCACCGGATCGGCTGGTTTAAATAACGAAACAAAACAAGCTAATAAAGTAATAAACCAGTGGCGAAGCAGAACGAAATCATAACCAGCTGAATCGAATTAATTCACCCGTGAACTACTGAGGAAATGGCGCACGAAGTGCAGACAAAACCCGGAAGTAGGGAGCAGACTAATCAGGACGTGAACTACTAGGAAGGGCACATGAAGTGTATACACAGAACCCGGAAGTGGGGAGCGATCTAACGGGGCGGTGCATAGCTACGCAAAACCTAACGTGATCTAATACACATGAAGGGAGGACACCGAAACGTGATCCCCAAGACAGACTTACCTCTCAGGTTCAGAACTCCGAGGACTGTGAACATGGCATGGCCACCAAAGTCAGCGCGGCCGTGACAATTAGTTCATCTTTGTCATGTTTGACATAGGATAAAATTCCTAAATGAATTTAGGCCATCACCAAACCACTGCAGGTCACTTCAGTAGCTGTCATACTAGGTCTGTACCTGGCATGGAGTTCTTTACTGTGGTGTTTAGGAATTAATTAAACATGAAATCATGTTTAATTTATTAGAAACTTTCAGCATTAATTCCCTCCTAACCCGAATCCCCAGAGTTTGTCCACCTCATCACTGAACAAGATGTCTACAGACTGTTTAACAATGCATCTTCAGCTAGGCTGCAGGTTCTGACAATTTTCTTGTTCCAGTTAAGGAAATGGATTATTTATGTATTTCAGAAATTCCTATTTTAAGCTTTAAGGTTCATGCTGTGATATTGCAAAGTTGATCATATTTTGGAAGAGAACAAATGTTGTACCCATTCTGTCATAACAAATACAAAGAAGAACTAAGGTTGCATTAACAAAGCACAATAATCCATATTATGACCAATAATATACAGTCCATTTTTTATAGGAATAACAATGAAAAAAATTAAAACAAAAAATATTTTTTTGAAATCTGGATTATTATCTCCAACATTTATAATTTGAACTGTGGAACTGTGACTTATGTCATTCTTTATTAATATGTAAATAATTACATATACTGTCAAAGTATTTTATGTAGACACAAGCTCATAGTTTGTTTGCTTATATAGGTTTATTTATATTGTATTATTTATATTTATATCAATCAAGCTTTTTTTTTATTTGACTTGACTTGATATATTCCACAGTTCAAATTCTAAATGTTGGAGACAATAATCCAGATTTTTTAATAAATATTTTATGTTTTCATTTTTTTGCTGAAAGTGCTGATTTTATTTTTGAATTATTCCTAAATGCCACAGTAAAAAATTCCAAATTAGGAAAGGAAATAATATGATAGCTAAAGTAGTGACATGTCATGGTTTGGTGATGGCCTTATTTCATTTAGGGATTTTATCCTATGTCAAACACGACAAAGATGAACAAATGAATGCTGAAAGTGCTGTATTTATTTTTAAATTATTCCTAAATGGCAGAGTAAAAAAATCTCCATACAACAAACATACATAGTATCATAGCTACTGAAGTGACCTGCAGTGGTTTGGTGATGGCCTTAACTAATTTAGGGATTTTATCCTATATCAAACCTGACGAAGATAAACAAATAAATGCTGAAAGTGCTGTTTTTATTTTTGAATTATTCCTAAATGCCACAGTAAAAAAGCTCCAAATCAGGTACAGACATAGTATCATAGCTACTGAAGTGATCTGCCATGTTTGGTGATGGCCTTAAGCAATTTAGGGATTTTATCATATGTCAAACCTGACGAAGATGAACAAATAAACTCTGAAAGTGCAGATTTTATTTTTAAATTATTCCCAAATGTCACAGTAACAAAATCTCCATTTCAGGTATGGACATAGTATAATAGGTACTGAAGTGATCTGCAGTGGTTTGGTGATGGCCTTAAATAATTTAGGGATTTTATCCTATATCAAACATGACAAAGATGAACAACTAAATGCTGAAAGTGCTGAATTTATTTTTAAATTATTACTAAATACCACAGTAAAAAATTTATATCAGAGCTACAGACATAGCATGATAGCTACTGAAGTGACCTGCAGTGGTTTGGTGATGACTTTACCTAATTTAGGGATTTTGTCCTATGTTAAACATGACGAAGATGAACAAATAAATGCTGAAAGTTCTGATTTTATTTTTAAATTATTCCTAAATGCCACAGTGCAATATTTCTATATGAAGTACAGACATAGTATAATAGCTACTGAAGTGAGCTGCAGTGGTTTGGTGATGGTCTTAACTAATTTAGGGATTTTATCATATGTCAAACATGACGAAGATGAACAACTAAATGCTGAAAGTGCTGATTTTATTTTTAAATTATTCCCAAATGCCACGGTAAAAAATCTCCATTTCAGGTATGGACATAGTATAATAGCTACTGAAGTGACCTGCGGTGGTTTGGTCATGACTTTAACTAATTTAGGGAATTTATCATATGTTAAACAAGACAAAGATGAACAAATAAATGCTGAAAGTGCTGATTTTATTTTTATATTATTCCTAAATGTCACATTACAATATTTCTATATGAGGTACAGACATAGTAGGATAGCTACTGAAGTGACCTGCAGTGGTTTGGTGATGGTCTTAACTAATTTAGGAATTTTATCATATGTCAAACATGACGAAGATGAACAAATAAATGCTGAAAGTGCTGATTTTATTTTTAAATTATTCCTAAATGCCATTGTAAAAAAATGCCATATCGGGTACAGACATAGGATGATCGCTACTGAAGTGACCTGCGGTGGTTTGGTGATGGCCTTATTTCATTTAGGGATTTTATCCTATGTCAAACATGACGACGATGAACAAAAGAAGGCTGAAAGTGCTGATTTTATTTTTAAATAATTCCTAAATGCCATTGTAAAAAAATTCCATATGAGGTAGAGACACAGTATAATAGCTACTGAAGTGATCTGCAGTGGTTTGGTGATGACCTTAACTAATTTAGGGATTTTATCATATGTCAAACATGACGAAGATGAACAAATAAATGCTGAAAGTGCTGTTTTTATTTTTAAATTATTCCAATGCCACAGTAAAAAAATCTCCATATCAGGTATCATCATAGTATGATAGCTACTGAAGTGAACTCCAGTGGTTTGGTGATGGCCTTAACTAATTTAGATTTTACCCTTATGTCAAACATGATGAAGATGAACAAATGAATGCTGAAAGTGCTGTTTTTATTTTAAATTATTCTGAATGCCACAGTAAAAAATTATATATGAGGTACAGACATATTATGATAGCTACTGAAGTGACCTGCAGTGGTTTGTTGATGGCCTTAACTAATTTAAGGATTTTATCCTATGTTAAAACTATGACAAAGATGAACAAATGAATGCTGAAAGTGCTGATTTATTTTTTCAATTATTTCTAAATGCTATAGTCAAAAAACGTCCATGAGCCACAGACATAGTAGTATAATAGCTACTGAACTGACCTGCCGTGGTTTGGTGATGGTCTTAATTCATTTAAAGAATGATTTCAAATAATGACACATGTAAACAAGTGAATGCTTCGTGTACTGATTTTATTTTTAATTTTTGCTGAAATGCTACAGTAAAAAATTTATATCAGGTAAATCATAGTATGATAGCTTTTGGAAGTGATCTCCTATGGTTTGCGGGATGGCCTTATTTCATTTATGATTTTATTGTATAAATGATGACAAAGATGAACAAATGAATGTTGATAGTGCTGATTTTATTTTTAAGCTATTCCTACATGCTACGGTAAAAAAAATACTGTAGAAAAAGTATGGTAGCTACTGAAGTGACCTGTCATGGTTTCTGGTGATTGTCAAACATGACTAAGATGAACAACTAGATGAACAGCTCTTTTTAATTTGACTTGACTTGATATATTCCACAGTGCAAATTCTAAATGTTGGAGACAATAATCCAGATTTTTAAATAAATTTTATAAGTTTTCATTTTTTAAGTTGAAAGTGCTGATTTTATTTTTTAAATTATTCTAAATGCCACAAAAAATCTCCATATCTGGTACACACATATTATGATAAATATTGAAGGACCCGGTGGTTTGGTGATGGCCTTTATTTCATTTAGAGATTTTATCCAATATCAAACCTGATGAAGATGAACAACAATGCTGAAAAGTGCTGTTTTATTTTAAATTATTCCCAAATGCCACAGTAAAAATCTCCATAATGAAAGTAGCCATAGTATAAATAGCTACCGAACTGACCTGCAGTGGTTCGGGTGATGGCCTTAAGTAATTTAGGGATTTTATCCTATGTCAAACATGACGAAGATGAACAAATGAATGCTGAAAGTGCTGATTTTATTTTTAAATTATTCCTAAATGCCATTGTAAAAAAATTCTATATGAGTGTAGAGACATAGTATAATAGCTACTTCGAAGTGACCTGCAGTGGTTTGTTGATGACCTTTTTAATTCATTTTAAAGAATGATTCCAAATAATGACATGTCACAAGTGAATGCTTCATGTACTGATTTTATTTTTAATTTTTGCTTAAATGCCACAGTAAAAAAATCTCTATATCAGGTACGGTCATAGTATGATAGCTTTTGACGTGATCTCCTATGGTTTGGTGATGGCCTTATTTCATTTAAGGATTTTATTGTACATCAAACATGACAATGATGAACAAATGAATGTTGATAGTGCTGATTTCATTTTTAAGCTATTCCTACATACAGTATCCAAAATACTGTAGAAATAGTATGGTAGTTACTGAAGTGACCTGTCATGGTTTGGGTGGATTATTTTAGTTTGAATTTATGACTTTATTCTAGCTCAAAATGAGACACATGTAAACAGATAAATGCTCAAAGTGTTGCTGTTTAATATTCATAAAACGCCTAGAGTAAATCTTCATATGAGGTCTGTCAGTACAGTGACCTGAAGTGGTGATGGCTTTTATTTTGAATTAAGAATTTTACTGTCTTTTCCAAACTGCACATGTAAAACACAACAAAACACTGCTTATTCTATTTGTTTTACATTAAAGTCTGGGAACTGTATGCAAAATGTATGTAATATGCAGTATAAATTCCAGTCCCCAATTATCCTGAACTATAGTTTTTTCAGGACCGAGCCTGAAAAATAACACTGAGCACAAAGTTTCCCTTAAAGAGCAAATGTCTTCTAATCGATACCGTAAATGTTGTACAATGTGCGCACTATTTTCTGTAAGCGCTGGCTTCATCAGCGTTTTTCCAAATGGTGCCATAGGATTCCGCTATAATCCGCCTAAACAGGAGGAACTACTCATGAGGACATGCATGAAGACAGTGAGAACCCAGACGTGGAGAGTTTAGCCAGCAGGGGGGGGGGCGCTGCCAATCGGAGAAACATGAGGAGACAGACACACAAGGCAGAACACCAAAAGTGAAACCCAGAGGACAGCACAAATACCCCCAGGTCAGAACTCCGGCGATTGTGAGCATAGCACGGCCGGCAAGCGGGGTGCGGCCGTGTCAATTGAGTAATGTATTGACATGAGACTAAATATTTTGGCTGTGATCATTTTACAACTAGAATATTTTTCATTAAATAATGCAGAAAAAAACCCATTTTTCTGTATTGTATTCTGCATTTAATTTTGAGGATTTTGCAGGTTGGGTTTCCGATGCCTATAAGGTGCTAAAATCCATCTTTAATAAACTTTCTGCCCATAACATGACAAAAACGTCTGAAGATTTGTATATGCACATAGGAGCTTCTAATAATATTCAAGAAAAGGAGCATTTTCTGCAGTATTTATGCTTTAAATCCATTGGGAAAAGAAGAGTGTAGAAATTTTGGATAAAACATCTCTGCTGTGATTGATCCTTACACTCTGACTGGTGAAGGCGGCCTTTGACTTTACAGGAGGAAGTAAAAGTGAAAGACTGGTCTTGTACTCCATATGTTTGAAGGTTGATGAGTTTTTAGCTGAATTAACCAGCTCAGCGTGGTTATTCTGCATCACTACCCGGAAGCTGCCAGGTAGCTCTGTCACCTCCTCAAATTCAGCACATCTAAGATTATAAAGAAACCAGGCATACTCTTCTCTGCCTATAAATGTGCTGCTTTTGCCCTTTCTGGAAGGAAATATTTTGAGAGTGATGGCATTCTATATGCCAGTCGCGAAGCTAACACACACAGCACAGTGCTTACGAGTAAAATAATGTTATTTTGCGTCTACTATCACCACCACTCACATTTTATATCATAAAGAAAAACTCCATTATTCTCAGATACAAGCGTTAATTTGTGACATTACCATAACTCTCAGGCTGCTGTCACTTCCCTGTAAGTGTCACTTCAGAAGCCTGTTAAAGCCGGGGTTCTAAATGCCCTGGTGCTGTGGGACTATGGTCTATACCACTGGCCTCAGCCGTCTTGGAGCTGCATGTGCACATTTGGGCAGTGTTTCAATAGATGTGTTCTACATTCATTAGCATAACTCACGCCATGCCTTGCATGAAGCAGGGTCATGCAGAAATTCACAGCATGAGATCTGAATGGGCCTATAAGAATCCAAACTCTAAATATAGGCAGCTCAGCCTGTTCGTTTGTTTGAAATTCTGCATAAGTAGAACGTGGCCCTCTGGGAATTGAAGGTTTCACAGCGACAAACTTCAGGAAGGTGCAGCAGAACTCTCCGTTCTTCTCCTACAGCTAATGGCATGTGATGGAGCTAAATAAAGAGCTCCAGGGTGAACAGCAGTGTGAATCGTTAATCTGAAGCCTATTTTTACTAAATAATGTCTGGTTGGGGAAAATGCACACAAACACATAAACCACAAGGCGTATGTAGCATCTTACTGATAATCTCTTTGGTGCAGATAAGCTTAGATGTTCCCTTTCGAAGTTACATAGACAGCAACACTTCCAACTTCTGGTTTAATAATGTCCCACTACCAAACCTGCTAACTGACTTGTTTCTACAATCATCATCTGGCAAAATTGAGCAAAAAAAAGTGGTTCTCGTGATCAATTAAAGTTGGTACTAAATTCGTTGACCCTCTAAGAGCTCTTTAGAGATATGACAATCATATTTTTTTTCTGATCAGCTGGTTATTAACATCAGAAATCCAACTGCAACTTGTTTAATTCCACAGAAAGAGGAAAAGTCTTTTGAATCATAGTACCACAGTAATAAACACCTTTGTAGCCTAAAATTCATCTGAATTTAATCTAGACAGATTGTCTTATAGCTCTTGATCTGGATTCCTTGACTTTCTCTCATAGATTACTGGACTATAATACCAAATAAATTATTAAATACAACAGTATGATTAACAGTAATTTAGTATGTGCAAGTATGTATAAATATACTTTACTTTCAATAAATTGTGCAAATATCGTATCATCAGTCAGTGAGAAACTACAATCAGTTATATGTACAAGCAATGTTCAATAGTTGTGCAAATAATGTAGCAGCGCCAAGAGAATAGAACCACAATTTCCATCATCTCATATTAAATGTATGCTAGATCAGCAACAGTTTAGAGTGACAATACTGTACAATCTGTAAACATAAACAGTATTCCTGAGACAGTTTCAATGCATCATGAAAGAGACTTCCCAAAAGACAGTGATGTGTAAAGTACAGAGGTGCAATAGAGTCAGTTCACAGTCCAGGTATACAGTATGTGGGAGGACAGGCAGTATGTTTAAGTTGTTGCTGATGAGTCCCACCACAGTGGTGTCATCCGCAAACTTGATGATGTGGTTGAGCTGGAAAATGAGAGGAATTAAGGAGTGAGAATCTTATTGATTTCAACTTTGTCTCATTTCCTCATAATAATAAAATCAGCACCTTAAACACTGTAGAACTTAGCCTTGTATTCAGCTGGAAAATGTTTCATGTGTTATGACCTGTTACAACACTGATATCATTGGGCATTCAAATGTTTATTGTGTTAATACATTTTAAAATTATTATTTACTATGTGTTTTAGTTAAATGTGGTTACAGGAAGATAGACTATACTCCCATCAGTGGATCTGCCTGTCTAAGAAAACCTTTCTCAGCCACAAATATACCTTTCATACAAAGAGCAGATGAAAGCAGACTCGTGTCTTATGGAGAATTATTTAAAGGAGAATCTGTACTCAGGAATCTGTCATATCTTCAACCAAGCTGCAGTAGAGAGCCTCTTCACCATCCTCCTCCTCAACCTCCTCATATCAGACTGTAAACCCCTACAGAGCCTCAGAAAATCACTGTGTCCCCAGTCTCCCTCCTCCATAACAACAGTAAGAAACACAGACTCACTTTCTATTCAGCCCAATTCACCCTATTCAATTTGCTCCTCAAATTGCAAGTTTGTACTGTTTGTGTTTTGCACTTAATTTAATGCCTTTTTTCCCTGTTTGATATTTAATGCCTCACAATGTCTCACAATTATTGAACCTGCTCTCTTATTGAGGATCTATTTCATGACAGCACTGTATTAGTACATTTGCAGCAGGAGATAGCATATTGTGAAAATTGCCATGAGTGTGTTTAGAAATGCTTCAACAGTTGAGTTCCCAATGCTTATTTTCCTAAAATAAGTTTTTTCTCTCTCACAATGACTAGAAATTCCACAAAAAGGAGTCTGTGTACATACTGATGTGGGAAGTGTGGGTGAGAATTCATCAATGCCAAAACTTACAATAAGATGTAGATCTCAAATGTTAATCTGCAAATAACACACACACTCTAAGAGCCTACATGCTCACTAAGACGATATTTAAGTAAGACAAAGCTCAAGACAACCACACAGGAGTTCCTGCATCCTGCCACTGCTGTGGAAATATAAGCTCAGCTTAATGAAGCAGCATGCCACTGTATTTACTTGTCAATTTTCCCAGTTTCCCTGGAGTTTGTCTCTGGCCTTAGACATAGTTTTTGGAATGTTATTGACTAACATAGCATCTACAGTGCCTGTATTAACAAATTCTCTGATTAACAGAATGACTATATGTAATTATTACATTATTATTACAAAATTACAAATAACATATAACTTATAGCATTTACATGACTGACACACATTTTGGTATTATCACTAAATCTCTATTCCTTGGTCTGTTCAGTCAGTTTGTTATTGACTGGCTGAAAAAAACTGTTTTAGACCATTTTTACATTTAGTCTCCTGCTGTAGCTGCTGGGGCTAAGAGGAGAAGAACTTGTTTTAAGGAGGAGACAGCCCTGTTGTTGATTTTGTACAAAAATATGAGTCTTTTTTCTATTTTAACAGCTTTGATGTAACATTCCAATACAGTCACACCACCTGCAGTTTAGTTTGGTCAAGGTCAGTACCTAGTTGAGCTGGTTGATGCTGTGCTGTAAAAGTGAGGTCCTAACTCTATCTATCTATTCTGGAAATTTAATTTTAGATGGAGGAACTGTGAAACATAATGTAAGCACAACTTAACAAAAGCTAATGTTATACTGTACATTGAAATGCTTAGTCTGATCATCATGGAAATAGTCTGAAATAGCCAATTGAATCTGCTCCTGATTTATAAAACGATGAACTAGAACATCTGTATCTGACTGAAGAAAGCCATCTTTGTGTAATCTTTAGAAGGCTCTGTTCAGACTTTGCCTCGTCCTGTGTGTGGGGTGTGTTGGGTGTGTGTGGTGGTGGGTGTGTGTGAGTGTACGTGTGCAAAAGGTTGTTCACCAAAAAGCATTTCATTTCTGTTATTTTTTTCCATTTCCTTTCCATTAACTTGTCACTGGTAGCTTGGTGTAAATTATTACAACTTGGAGAGATAAAATATTAGTGCCAATTATATCATCATAAAGCTTGACACCACGCTTTTAAGGAAGACAAGGTAACTTTGAATAACACAAAGTATTTAATCTCTCTCCTGATTGTTTAATTGTTCAGCAGGTTGAGGTCCTTGTCCTTCTAAGTGAACACTGTGTTCCAAACCTTGCAGTCTGCCTGTATAATTAGTCGTTATGTGAGATGTTTTAACTGGCATTTCTCAATCTAAAATATAAACCCTGGTACAAATGTTAATTTATTAAATGCCATCTAGTAAATTCACATAAAAATCTTTTCACAAACATCATGAGAATTTTCTTACAGATGAGTGAATTTATAATGTTATTAGGTTATGAAACTCTTGGTAGATTGTCTTTGTTTTATCTGGAATAAAAACTCAGTTTTGATGTTCTTGAGTGGATTGTTTTAAATTATTTATTTTGCATTAATGCTTTGAGAACATAGCGTGTGAAGGACCCCAGCATGCAGCGAGTCTGCCGAGCAGTTTCAAGTACCAAAGATTTTTTTTTTCACTTTGTGTTCATCTAGAATCAAACTTCAGTGGTCTCTAGAAATACAAAATATACTTATAAAATGTCTACATGAGCATTAAACAATGCATAACTGACACCCAATAAAACTTGCTGTACGATTAAAGTCTCATTTCTATGATAACCTACAGCATTCATAATTTAACAGAGCTGATGCTACATTTTTAAATTGTGCTTTCAGATCTATTTATTTACAATAATGGAACTTATTCACCAATAAAACCCAATAGGCTGATGTTTTGCACAAAATGGCCAGAGTTCAGTTGTATATTCTGTTTATCTAAGTAGATATCTTAAATAAGATAACACTGGTGGATGTCAGAATCTGCATGAAAAGTGTCAGGCCTAGCACTCTTTGGCATAGCACAATTTGATATATGCATAAGAAAATATTTTTTTAGTTCACTAAAAATTCTCTGAATAAACACCTTCCTTATGACTGGAAAGACTACCATACAGTATATTCATCCAATATTTTTTTAAAATAACGGCTCCAGAGCTTTTTATTGTACTGTAATCATGCGCTACATTATACGAATTTGTTTGCGTAATCTCATCCCATATAGCTGCATTCAGTACTCTGAATACAACACTGAATATATTACTGTCATCATCAGGAGTGTCAAAGCTTTGACTTAAATGGTGACAGAGTGACAAACAGAGAAATGTACTTGAGATAGTAGTTGCAGAGCAGGTTTATGCTTACTCTCAGCACAATAATAACATGCTAGAGACATTTCAGTCTGGATTTCACTCCCTAAATAGAGACAGCCTTAGTAAAAGCTATGAACGATCTACTAATGTCTGCTGATTCTGGGCTTTTAAACAATCCTGGTCTTTACAATATTCTTTCTCAACCGTCTGGAAACCATCGGCATTACTGGCATTCCTCATGCCTTGGTTCACTTCATATCTTACTAATCACATTCAGTTTGTTCAACTCAAAAATTATTGCTCACGGCCGTGTCCTGTTACTAGTGGCGTTCCCTAAGGCTCTGTGTTAGGTCCCCTTCTTTTTATAATCTATCTTCTCCCACTTGGTGACATTTTTAAGAAATTTGGGTGTATTTTCATTGTTATGCAGATGACACAATCCTTTATATGTCCACAAAGCCAAATTCTGTCCTTCCACCCTCCTGCCTCTTAGATTGCCTAAACTATAAATAAATAAAACTATGGTTCTCCTTAAATTTTCTCAAACTTAACAGTGATAAGACTGAGGTCCTCCTCATAGGTTCTAAATCCACTCTCTCTAAGTGTAATAAATTCAACATTATTATTGATGGTTCACCAGTTGTCCCTCTCCCCAGGTTAGAATCTAGGCTATCCCAGACAGCACCTGTCATTTGAGCCTTATATAATAATTTTATTCGTCATATTTTCATTCGCAATATTGCCTCGCCTCCACTCATCTCTTACTCAAGAAAGTACTGCCATTCTTGTTCATGCAACAGTCACCTCCTGTCTTGATTACTGTAACTCTGTAATCTCTCAATAGACCCAACTGATTCAGAACTCCAGCTGCTCAGATATAACTCAGACACCCCTATAATATTGAACATATATATATATATATATATATATATATATATATATATATACATATATATATATATATATATTCTTCTCAACAGCTCCATTGCCCCTCTTGATACCTGCATTGACTTCAAGATTCTTCTTCTAACTTTTAAAGCTCTCCATGATTTTGTTCTCTCTGTATCTTTCGATTCTACATATATACATTCCCTGTCCGCACACCCTCAGATCTTCAGAGTCTGGTTTTCTTGTCGTCCCCCCTGCTTGTTTAACTACTATGGGTGCCAGAGCATTTAGTCGTGTTACCATGTCATGACTCTGGAATTCCCTTCCGGAACACATCCGTAATATCAAAACTTTTCCCATTTTTAAATCACATTTAAAGACTCATTTGTTCAGACGTGCATATCTTACATGATTTTGGCAGCATTGTCTTGTATCCTAGTATATATATATTATATATTAAGCTCTTTTGAAGAAGCACAAAGAAACTCCATCTACTCCATTCAACCCCCCCACCGGCCCTGCAAATTGACCGCCTGCTGCTCACCTGCTTTCCTACTCATTCGCCGGACGACGCAGGATGGGCTTTGTACTTTTTTGGAGCTTAGAACATTCTGTATACAATGAAAAAAGAAACTTTTTGATAGTCAGCGCCTGGATACATACATAATAAATCAGTTCAAGACTTGCAAGAAAAATCAGAATGTGGCAATTAATAGTGAATCCAAACCATTTAAAAAACACACATTGTCATCAGGATATTTGTCTCTTTGTGCCTGAAAATGTTCCCTTCGAAGACAAAATCATAAAATATCAAACATGAACAGGGAGCCCAATCATTTAATCATGAAGTCACTGTTTTATTGTCACATAAATACATTAAGTCAATAATCAAACTGAAATTAAAGTTAACACAATGTCCTGTTACGGCAAAACACCTACTAATGACAACATTGAAATCCACAATGAACTCAAGGGGCGCAGATGTTTAAAGTTTTAACAATGATAAAGATACCAGAAAGTACATGTTTACAGTCAACATAGTCCTACATGTGCTGCTGTGTTTGTGTGAAGATACAAGATACAATCTAAAATTGTCTGAGCAAGTGCTGGGACACACGGATGGATGCTGTTTGGATGATGAACAGCTTAATCTCAAACATATGTTTAATTATTGCAAATTTAAAATTCAAATTCAAATTCAAATTTATTTATATAGCGCTCTTAACAACAGTCATTTGTACACAAAGCACTTTACATATAACCGGCCTAAACCCCCCAACAAGCAAGCCTGAGGCGACAGTGGCAAGAAAAAACTCTCTCTAGTAGGAAGAAACCTTGAGAGGAACCAAGACTCGGAGGGGGACCCCATCCATGTCATTTCAATATGACTCATTAGTATGTGCATTTGTCAGGTCAACAAACATGCACTGTCACTGCTGGATGAAGAAGAATAAAGTGTCTCTGAGTGCAGAACCAAACATTAGCTGAAGCAGCTGTTCTTACCCACAGAGCTTTTTGGTCTTGCTCCAGACAAGCCAGGTAAATGATTGCAGAGTGTGACTTGGAAGAGATGATCATCATCTTCAGCCTCCAGTCATATGTGTCTGTAAAATACCATCAGCGTCACAACTTCCAGCGACAGAGCGGGTGGTGGGACAGCCTTCAGTGTCTTGTGAAAGTGAGAAAGTGAGTGATTATTTGTCATTTTGAACACACCACACAGCATTTGACCCATCCGTGAAGGAGCAGTGGGCAGCTAACAAAGGCAGCGCCCGGGGAGCAGTGCTTGGGGACGGTACCTCGCTCATGACTACCTCAGTAGTAACTTTACCGGTCCTGGATTTGAACCTGTGACCTTCTGATCACGGGGTGAACACCCTACCATTACGCCATGAACTGCCCCATTGTTTATGCCTTGGCTGCATTAAGAGGATCAGACTGACACTTTGTTTAAGAGTTAACTTGTGTTCACCATGAATATGATCTTAGTTGAACACAAAGCACATCAGCAAACCACCCCAGCATACTAACACAAGCCTTAAGGGACCTCTCGTGATATTTACAGCTAAATTTGCTCTGTAATTTTGCATTTCTGCAAGGTGAAAAATTCATGTCAGAATCAACCAGTGACCAAATGTTGAAGTTTTTTTTTTTTTAATCTCTTAGGGAGCCAGTTAAGGGCCTTTATGTACAGAGATGCAATTTTGATAAAAGTATAATAGAAGGTATAGCTAAATATGTTAATGGGTTAATTCAAGTGCAGCCCAAACCTCGTCCGGTACCTCCAGTGCAGATATTTATCTGACTAATGCCTGGTTTATTATGGAGAAAAGGTAGCCTTTTCACAGATTCTGCGAATCTTTATCCTAGTTTTGGGATAAAGACTTGGTGGTTCACGCTTGAGTGAAATGTCATTATTAAGCAAAGGAATGGTAAGTAAGATGATAAGACAATGCCAAATTGTTGTACAAAATTTTGAGTGGGGTGCAGAGGAAGTAGGTGCCATATGCCAAATATTCTTATCTATGAAAATAGAGCCCTGCAAAAAAGTTTAGGGGCTGCATTAGAGTGGCTTTTAATGCATTTGCATTAACAGCGTTAGCCAGATGTTGGGGAAAAGAATTCAGCAGTAGCATACGGCTGTTATCTATTGGATTAGCCAGATGACAAGCATTAGCATTAGATCAACGGTTTGTTCCTCTCTTAACCAAGTACAATTGCTAGGCAAGCATTAGCACTGATGGTTTTGGCTAATTCTGGAGCACTTTTGCAATCTTGGGTATAAAGAAAAATGAATGTCTTCTAGTTATGATTTGTTTTGTAAGCATTACTTGATAAAACATTGACCAGTGCAGCATAACTCCATTACATTTGGATGAGTTCAGAGTATAGATTATACAGTAGCCACACTCATAAATTTACACCGACACCTAATCCTAACCCTAACCTTAACATCAGTAACCAAATGCACATCTTTTACCTCTTTTAGTTTCTCAAATTAAACAAGCATATTTTCAAATGTCCCCACAAAGCCCAAAAAAACAAATAAAAGTGATTTTAGGAGACATACAATGCGATAAATACATGGACATATACACACACACCGATGCGCACACACACACACACACACACACACACACTATTCACTATTCAAATACTCTGTTTGTTTTTTTTTTTTGCTGGATGCTGCAGTTCTTACATCATGGTAAACATCAACTGAAAAGACCCCATGACAGGATTTTCCTTCTTAGTGCCATTACACACATTACATCTCAGTGTTTAACAGCCTGCATAACAGTATCATTAAGCACTTATTTAAGAGGGATGTTAATCTTTTCCTCAGGCTATATGCAGCCTCATTGTTCTTGCAAATGTGGCTCAGAGGAGAGGAAACAAATGCTGTTAATTCTTGTTTTCTAATAGCTTATTAGGAATAAATGTGGCCTGCTCAATAACATCTGGGAGGGAAAAAAGACTTCAAATTAGGGGCAGATGAGTGGATTCTGAAAGGAAGGTGTTTTAACAGATACAGTGTGTCACATCGATACACTGTCCTAAAAATCCATGAGGACAAATGTTATGTTCTCGCTCAAGCAAGGAGATTGATTTATAACCTTCAAAAAGTCACACTGATTTGTGCTATTCCTCTGCAATCTGGCATGTTTATTTAAAAACTGAGCACTTGGTAGGCAAGGAAAGGTTCCAATGTCACTGTTTGGAGTTTCAGAGCAGGTATGGGATAAGGTGAAAAGCTTTTCCCTGTTTGTTCATCTGCTTAATCGCACCTCATGTTATTACCAATGTTGTTTCTGGATGCATCATGAATCTGTCTTACTGCACCCAGCTCTTAAAGCTCTCCAACAGGACAAAATGTAATAACACCACCACCCTAGATCCTCATCCATAAACTCATCCGTAATAACGTGCAGGGGAACAGCCGACACAAGATGGAGATGTAATTCTGTGGAGTGTGTAATGGGCCTTAATTGAGACTGTTTTATTGCTTTTATAAAGAATGCATGCTATCTGCTCTGCGGGCCCTGAATGTTTCATGAGGACGAGTGTGGCATGACTGATACATGTAATAAAACACAGGAAAGGCCAAATGGGAAACCATCCAATGGAAGCAAGCAGGAAGCGGAACGTTTTAACGCAGGTACATGGAGTATATGTCTCCTACAGACCTCCATTAAATCAGTGATAATGAGACCGTGGCCTTTTATAGGAGGGCAGTGCTTGGATGAGACTGGTTACATAAAGGGGTGGACAGCGAACCTCCTATTTTTAAAAAAACATTACATTTTTACAGCTCAGAAAAAGCCCCAAAAGCCCCATTACACTGCATTTAATGTTAGTTAAAGTAGTGACTGAACACTGTGTCTTAGCTCATCTGCTTGGATCATCAGCAACTATTTAACGACAAAAGAGAACAGAACTTGATCTTTATTAGTGCAATTATCACAATGATCAATCAGGAAGATTTAAAATACAGATTTCAACAGCAACAGGATTCTTTCACCTCTGTAAACAAATGCAATTGTGTTGAATGATGTTAGTTGTTGTAGCAGAACAAATTCAAACACATTTGTAAAAAGCTTTCACATCATAGTGCAATAACTAACTGCTGATTTATTTATTTACTAGCCCTATTTTAACTCACTTGGCATTTCTTCCTCTCATCACATGGTGGCTCTGCCAGCAGCTGGAGGCCTGAACACTGCTCACATATCTGCCAGGTATGAATCCTGCCATGACATCGTTCCAAGATTTCCGCACAGACAGCAGCGACTGACTCGTCACGCTTTCATGAAGTTGAGCATTTGCCATCCTGACCAGCCTTTCGGTCTCCCAATTGGCTGATATGTTGCCTGGCGAGAGGAGCCCTGCCTGCCCTCTTTCACAACTGCCAGATGGAGTGAACATGGCACATCAACCCGAACCCAGTTCCCCTCCACACGCTGCTATGTCTGTCCCTTGAGGGGAAATGAATTTCTAATGTAAATGAGTGTTGCTGGTTGAGAACAGAGCTGGGTATGATATACAAATAGGATCCTTCCGTTCAGCCTGTTCTAATGGGATGTACCTAGCTCTGGACTAGTATTAAAGGTTAATGATGTCACTGGCTGAAATACGCTGATGTGTGTCTGCAGGAAATTCTTTGTAATGTGCATGTGGATTTAAAAATGTTTTGCTTCAACACACAACTGCATTAAAACAAACATCTTGTCTTGGGATTGTTGTATTTCTTTCACAGTAAGTTACAGGGCTGAAAAAGTACTCCATGTAGGTGGCTCTAATAGTCTTTACGTGAAAAGCTGACTTGAAATTTCAAAAATCAACATTTGGCAGCTTGTTGTATAAAGCTTTCTGATATATTTTTTGATTAAGCTGTTTTGGGTTATATCAATACATTTGTTTATTCATATAAACCTGCTCATGGTATAATAGAATCTAAAATGTAAATATTTGAATTACCAAGCAAACTAACAAAATAGCATCAGTTTCATTATCCACAAAATCGAATTTATTGTATATAAAATGCCTGTATTTGTTATATGCTTCATACAGTACATAGTTCTATTTTTGGAGTTGATCCCGTATAGATAATGGTGTGCTTGAATAGGATTTAGCATTTCTATATTCCTTAAAATCTGGCACAAAAATTGACCTGATGTCTAGTAATTCTGCATGCAGTAAAATCACATGGCTTTTAACTCCTAATTGTGAACATTTAAATCATATTTCTAACTACACCCTACTGCAGGTACAAAGCTAAAAGGATACACAGCCATGTCTGTTCAGAGAATTAGTGAGTTATTTCAAATGAAGCACTTGCAGATGCTGTGCAGTGAATCACACTTCACCATGCAGCCAACACAGCCCCCAACCTCATGTGGGCGGTGATCCTTTTCAAAAAAGGAAATGTTTTAGTGCATCAGGAAAGAGAGTCGTACTCTCACACAAATTTAGCCGAGGACCCGCAATACACTTTTGCCATGCTGCAGAAGAACATTGCTCACTTTTACTAGGTCTCATTTAAAGAGGCAGAACTGGCCTGTGACAGCTGGCACCCAGACGAGTCACTTGGTTCAGGAGAGGGCATGACATAAAATACATTTAAATGACCTTTAATTTAGCAGGATGGAGCATTCAAGACAAAACTGGACTATAATTATGTGCTTATATTATCATTATCTCTGTCAGCAGTTGAACTCTCCATAGAATCATTTAAAAAGATTTTACTCAAATGAGCCCTGGCATGCTGTTAGCGTGGTCAGTAATTGGGACATTTTATGGCTATTTTCTGTAACGCATTGGATTTGCAATGAAATGATGCCACTGAGTGCAGAATGTCAGCTTTAATTCAAGGTTGCTCTCTGTATTTAACTCTGTAACTCTCAAGGATGTAACTCTGTATCTTCACAGCCATATAAAACTCATTAGCCTTTTTATTGCCCTTATAGTAACCCTTTAGGCTATTCAGGAATGAGAGCTGACATGGCAGGGTAGGCATTTGGACAGCTACTGGGGACATATGTAACAATAGTAATTCAATTAAATTCATTGTCACAAGGCACTTTACATATAACCGGTATAAAGTAAAGTAATCCATATGAAAGAAAAAAAAACATGTGAAAATACTGGTGAAAAGCAAGCCTGGAGCACACAATGTATTCCCATCTAAACTGGTAGACGATGTCTCAACAGGAAAAGATGTCCATGACATTCAGACAATTGAGAAGTCTGAATGCAGTAAACTAATGTTAGGGTAATATTAAAATCCAGCTTTGTCTGTCAAGCTTCAGTGTCATATTTTTAGGTCATTTCTCATTGAAAAATATTACTATTCTAAAAGTAATTAAAGGAGAGAATTAAATACTGAAGGCAGTCATTAGTCTCTACTTGTTTAGTGTAATATATTTCCTTTGTGCAAGGAGTAAGATATAATGAAAAGCAATAATGAAGTTCTAAACTCTATGTGTTCTTGAGCTGTAATGTAGCTGTAGTCAGGTTGTTTCAAGTTGGGCCTGAATAGAATTATTGCTGCACTGCTGCAGTTTAATTAAAACTGGGTCAAGACCCTTTTTATCTCACACTTTGAAGGCAAATTTCCATCCCTGTCTCTTAATTCAATTCAATTCAATTCAAATTTATTTATATAGCGCTCTTAACAACAGTCATTGTCACAAAGCACTTTACATATAACCGGCCTAAACCCCCCAGCAAGCAAGCCTGAGGCAACAGTGGCAAGGAAAAACTCCCTCTAATAGGAAGAAACCTTGAGAGGAACCAAGACTCGGAGGGGGACCCCATCCTCCTCTGGGCGACCGGGTGCACGAACATTTAATGTACACTTAACACAGCTTCAGACTTTCAAGCACAGCTACATAAAGTTATGAGGAGTGAAAAAGGCTAGAGTCAGTCTCAAGAGAAAGTGAGAGAGAAAGAGGGAGGGAAGTGACCAGAGCTTCTAGAGTTTGACAAGAAATTGGAATTTCATATTCTGTATTTTACAGACACGAATAAAAAGAAAGTCCAAAACACAAAGGTCAAGCTGTATCTGAAGATGACAATGAAGACAGTTGAGATAATTATGACATTTACTCTGGTGTTTTTTGTCTTCCTTAGCATCAGTCAGCATTAATTTGGGACGTAGTATCAAATTCTGGGCCTTATATACAAGCAGTCTCCATGGGCCCCCTCCCCATAATAAAATAAAATTTCAGCGCAAAAGAACATGCTTGGTGAACACAGGCCTTAACTTTATTTACACTCTATATAAATAAACATCAGACATAATAGTAAACCACCTGCAAATGCATTGCTAGCCTTGATAAGTAACACACCGAATTGCAGATCTTTATTATAAACAGAATAGAAGATATGTGCAAACAGTTGATTGGACACCCTAGATAAATAGTTATCTTAACTCCAAATGTCCTTCCAATGGGGACAGGTTGTTGTATCCAATTCCCAAAGAATTGGACTTGGACTTGTATCTTAGCAAGCAGCGCCAGCAGCGACTCGGGATTCGAAAGCGTCCTTTGGACTATTTTTATATTTTCACTTCTTTAAAAATGATTAATTAACAATTAATTCTGAACTAATGTTTACTTGTGTTTATGTACCCCAGCTGCCCAGAGGAGGATGGGGTCCCCTTCTGAGTCTTGGTTCCTCTCAATGTTTATTCCTACCAGAGGGAGTTTTTCCTTCAGTCAAGGCTGAAGGTATTTGTTGTCAAGGCAGCCGCCTTAACTATAAAGTGCTGTGTGAAACCCTGTAACTGTATTCCGTTACAGTTACAGTTACGGTTAAACAGATGGTAATCGGAATACAGCTACATTGTTAAAAATAATGGATTACATGAATTTCACATATTTATCCTCGCTCCAATAAAGTACGGCAGTTCCATTCATTACCGGAAGCCCAGCCCTTCAGCCCTTCACACGCAACCAAAGATTCTAATGTAAACATCCATTTAATGTAAGTTGCTGCAGTCACACAGTGAAGAAGTCACAGCCAGCCATCAGAGCAAGGTCAGAAATGCATTTCTGTCTTGGAAATTCAGACAACACTTCACATTAAACCTTTCAACGTAGCCGAAGACAATTTGCGATAGTTATTAATAACTCAGAGTCCCTTTAACTTACAGAAACCCCATCCTCTACCCTCACACCAACTAACTTCATGTCCTCTTTAACCACATCCATAAATCTCCGTTTCGGTCTTCCTCTCAGCCTCCTGCCTGGTGGCTCCAACCTCAGCATCCTTCTACCTATGTAATCATTGTCTCTTTTCTGGACATGTCCAAACCATCTCAGTCTAGCCTCTCTGACTTTATCTCCAAAATATCTAACATGAGCTGTCCCTCTGATATACTCATTCCTGATCCTATCCTTCCTCGTCACTCCCAAAGAGAACCTCAACATCTTGAGCTCTGCAACCTCCAGTTCTGCCTCCTGTCTTTTCCTTATTGGCACTGTGTCCAAACCATACTTTGGTCTCACTACCATCCTTTCATTCTTTCAAACCCTTTTATCACACATCACACCTGACACTTTTCTCCACCCATTCCAACCTGCTTGCACACGCTTCTTCACCTCTTTTCCACTCTCTCCATTGCTTTGGACTGTAGACCCTAAGTACTTAAAGTCCTCTACCTTCTTTATTTCTACTCCCTGTAACATCACTGTTCCACTTGTGCCCCTCTCATTTACACACATGTATTATGTAGTGCAACTAATCTTCATTCCTCTCTTTTCCAGTACATATCTCCACCTCTCTAGCCTTGCCTTTACCTGCGCCCTGCTCTTACTGCACAACACAATGTCATCTGCAAACATCATAGTCCATGGAGACTCCTGTCTAACATCATCTGTCAGCCTGTCCATCACCAAAGCAAAAAAGAAGGGGCTAAGAGCCGATCCTTGACGTAGTCCTACCTCCACCTTGAACTCCTCTGTCACTCCTACAGTACACCTCACTGCTGTCTCATAGCTCTCATACATTTTCTGCACCACATACTTCTCTGCCACTCCCGACTTCCTCATGCAATACCACAGCTCCTCTCTTGGCACCCTGTCATATGCTTTCTCTAAATCTACAAAGACACAATGCAGCTCCCTCTGACCTTCTCTGTACTTCTCTTTCAGTATCCTTAAAGCAAAAACAGCATCTGTAGTACTCTGAAACCATACTGCTGATCACAAATGCTCACTTCTAACCTAAGCCTAGCTTCCACCACTCTTTCCCAAAGCTTCACTATATGACTCATTAGCTTTATTCTTCTGTAGTTGCCACAATTCTGTACATCTCCCTTGTTCTTAAAAATTGGCACCAGAACACTTTTCCTCCACTCCTCAGGCATCTTCTCACTTGTCAAGATCTTGTTGAACAGCCTAGTCAAAAACTCTACTGCCACCTCTCCTAGACACTTCCATACCTCCACAAGTATGTCATCAGGGCCAACTGCCTTTCCCCTCTTCATCAGCTCTTCAAAGTACTCTTTCCATCTTCCCATCACACAATTAGCACCTGTCAGTACATTTCCATCCCTATCCTTAATCAGCCTAACCTGCTGCACATCCTTTCCATCTCTATCTCTCTGCCTCGCCAATCTGTACAAATCATTCTCTCCCTCCTTACTGTCCAACCTAGCATACAGGTCCTCATACGCCCTTTGTTTAGCCTTTGCCACCTCTACCTTCACCATACACTGCATCTCCCTTTACTACTGTCTACTCTCCTCAGTCCTCTCAGTGTCCCACTTCTTCTTAGCTAACTTCTTTCTGTGTATATGCTCCTGGCTTTTTCATTCCACCACCAAGTCTCCTTATCTACTTTACTCCTTCCAGATGACACACCAAGTACCCTCCTACCCGTCTCCCTAATCATATTAGCTATATCTGTCCAATCATCTGGGAGCACCTCCTGGCCACCAAGAGCCTGTCTCAACTCCTCCCTGAAAACCTCGCAACACTCATCTTTTTTCAGTTTCCACCACCTGGTCCTCTGCTCCACCTTTGTTCTCTTCATCTTCCTCACCATCAGTTTCATCCTACTGACCAACATCCTATGCGGTCTCGCTACACTCTCACCTACCACTACCTTGTAGTCACTAATCTTTTTCAAATTACATGGTCTACATAAGATGTAGTCCACCTGTGTGCTCCTCCCTCCACTCCTATAAGTCACCATATGTTCCTGCCTCTTCTGGAAGAAAGTATTTACAGCCATTTGCATCTTTTTCGCAAAGTCTACCACCATCTGTCCCTCTTTGTTCCTATCCTGGATACTAAACCTGCCCATCACTTCCTCATCACCTCTCTTCTCTTCACCAACATGTCTGTTAAAGTCTGCACCAATTACAACTCTCTCAACTCTGGGGATATGCTGCATCAAATCATCTAGCTCACTCCAGAAATTCTGCTTCTCTTCTAGCTCACATCCTACCTGTGGGGCATAACCACTAACAACATTGATCATTATTCTTTCAACTTCAAGCTTCAGACTCATCAGCCTGTCTGACACTCTTTTCACTTCCAGAACATTCCTAACAAACTCCTTCCTTCAGGATAACTCCTACTCCATTTCCCTTTCCATCTACACCATGGTAGAACAACTTAAACCTTTCTCCTAAGCTTCTAGCCTTGCTACCTTTCCACCTGGTCTCCTGAACACATAGTATATCCACCTTCCTTGTCTGCATCATGTCCACCAGCTCTCTAGCTTTACCTGTCATAGTTCCAACATTCAAAGTCCCTACTTTCAGTTCCACACTCTTGCCTTTCCTCTTCTCTCTCTGCCTACGCACACGCCTTCCTCCATTCCTCCATCGACCAACAGTAGTCCAATTTCCACCGGCACCCTGTAGGTCAACAGCACCGGTGGCGGTCATTGTTAACCCCGGCCTCGACCGATCCGGTATGAAATCCCTGTTTGTGATTTGCATATTTGATTTGGCTTAGGTTTTATGTCAGATGCCCTTCCTGACACAACCCTCTGCATTTATCTGGACCTGGGACTGGCACAAGGAATCACTGGCTTGTGACCTCTTATGGATGCATTAAAGTCATATCTACAGTAACAGCAGTTTTATAATACATAAAGCCATAAAATAAAATAAAAAATCTACAGGCACAAGTTTTCATCCAAAATGGGATGATTTCAAGAATGTGTCAGTATTTACACATTGAACTATGACAAATCTGCGTAGTGCAGGACGTCCTGAACACAACAACATAAGGTATGTATGGCTAACTTCTACACATACACTATAATAAGCCTAAAAACAAAGGCAGAGAAAAATGTCCCAAATCTCTTAGGGCTGTAAGGGTTAAAAGAAGAAAGAGGAAGGGCATGCTTGCCATATTCATACTGTTGTAAAAAGCAAGACAATGTGGAAGAAATTCAAAGTACTCATAATACGCTACTCACATTGAGCAATCTAATGGAATACATTACAAATGACATTTTAGGGCATGTATTCTGTATCCTGTAGTTGAATACATTTTGAAAATAACCTTTACAAGTGTATATTGCATGATGTTTATTTAATTGTTCATTTATAAGTTAAATTTCACTCTCCTTTAGAGAGGCAGGAAAGTCACAATGAAAATTATTCACTGTGGCATTCTTAGGGGAGATGCCTAAATGGCTCGTTTAAGCACACAATTTCTGACATTTGTAAATTAACACTAAGACAGTACTGTATATAGGCCTAATTGTTGTTAATGGTGCCTTTATGCTAACATGACTAATGTCTCTCCATTTTCAGGAGCATTTTCCTTCTAATGGCCAAACAAAACATCCCCATATCACCAGCTTTAGAAGTGGAAGCGAAAGAGCCCGATGGAGTCAAGGTTAGACGGTCAGCATCTGGCTGCCTCTTACATCTCTCTTTGATGCTCCGTATGAGTGAGATGAAAGCATCCTGCTTTCATCTCTGCTAGTTTTGTGTCTATCACCTGAATTAAACCTTGTCCTTTTTGTGTTCACTCTGGTTTCTCACCAGGGCTGGAGTCAGAAAGTCCATTGTGGATGCTTCACATGGGCAGAAAGATAATCATCTTATTGGCCTTGTCTGTTTTCAGCACTATAAAACAGTTAAAAAAAATTGTGAATGTCAGATGTGTCACTTGCTCCATTTGCTTTCAGATTCTGATTATGTATTAAAAACTGATAGTGTTTAAGGTTCGTACTAACAGTTGTTAAAAAATTAGCGCTAAAGGAGAGAGAAGAAGGGAGAATATGAGAGAGAAGAAAAGCAACAACAACAAAGGGTAAGGGGACATAGAACGCAAAAATGACAATCACCAAACTAGAAGAACAAGCAAAACATAGAAAAAGAAAATATATAATGGTAATAACAAGACATGTCGTCCTAGTAAAATCATATGTGTCAGCCAGTGTGTGCATGTGTAAGTGTAAACTGATTGGTCATTGAATGTGGTGGGTAGTTGATGCTGCCAGTGGTCCACCCAAGGTAAAGTCTTTATCTTCTAAGCCATTGCAAAACAAATCAGTTTGGTCTTTTACTGTATACAGTAGGAGGTAAAGTAGAAATCACAGGAAATGACAAAACTGCTGACAGTGAACTCATCACACTGGTTTATCACGTGGTCTATGATGGTGACAGGTATTTCATAATTTGCTACTGCTCTTGTAGTCCTTTAAATATAACAGCAGTGCATTCTTACACTTCTACCTGGCCAAACTCCTTTTCCCAGTCTGCCTGCTCCTCTCCTTAGGTCTGCTGAGGAGGTCTAAGGAGAGGACCAGTCTTGTCTTTCAGTTCGCTCACTGGACAACAACATGTGTGGCTCCAGCAATAAAGTTACTGTGAGATAAAGAACTATTGTGTCTTCATTTGATGGAAACATGGCTGAACACTGACACTGTGGACTCAGCTATCCAGCTAAATTGGCTAGCATGCTATAGAGTGGCCCCATTGTCCTGTAAGAGCTGTGGGGGCATCTACATCAACAACCTCTGGTACATGAAGTGAGTTGGCACTGCTCACCACAGATAGAGTTTTTAATCGTGAAGTGTTGCCCGTTCTACCTGTTGAGAGAATTCTTTGTGGTACTACTGGCAGCCGTGTACCTGCCGCCTAATGCTAATGCTTACCTGGTGCTAAGCAAATTGTACAAGGCTATAAACAAGCTCCAGACTGCGCACCTGGATGGATTTTTCTCCGTTGTCGGTGACATCAACCACGTGAATCTGAAGTCAGTGCTCCCCAAATTCTACAAACATGTGGAATTTGCTACAAGGGAAGACAACTGTTTGGAAAAAGTTTACACAAATGTGTCTACAAAGCAGCTGCGAGCACTTCTGCTGCCCACGTACAGCAATTCAGTTTTATTTGTATAGCGCTCTTAACAACAGTCATTGTCACAAAGTGCTTTACATAAAACCATCTCAAACCCGCAACAAGCAAGCCTGAGGCGACAGTGGCAAGGAAAAACTCCCTCTAGAAGGAAGAAACCTTGGGAGGGACCAAGACTTGGAAGGGGACAGGGGCACACGAACATTTAATACACATGTTTAATTGTTAATTAATAACAAGTTTAATTGTTAATAATTTTTAACAAAGTGAAGATATAAAAATTGTCTGAAGGATGCTTTCGAATTTTGATTCATTCCTGGGGCCATTTGCTAAGATCCACTTTTCTTTTACATTTGGATTTGGCTCAAATCCATATGTCACCATCTCCAAGAACATCACCACGAGAGCCAAGGAAATATCCTAGTTCACAGCACAGGTACATGCTCTCAGAACAGCCAGAGCCAACAAAAGGTCCGGAGCCACTTCAACAACACAAAAGACTCCCACATTTTATGCTCAGAGACTTCGCTGATCAGCTGGCCAATGTCTTCATAGACGTCTTCAACAAATCACTAAGCCAGATGATCATCCCAGCATTCTTCATGTCCACCACCATCATCCAAATGCCAAAGAAATCTTCAGTATCCTGCCTGAATGACTACTGCTCCATTGCTCTGACCCCTATCATCATTAAGTGATTTGAGAAACGTGTCATGGCACAGGTGAAAAGCAACCTCTGCCACTCACTGGAACTGCTGCTGTTTGCATATCAGCCTATCAGGTTGACTGAGGATGCCATATCCAATGCACTTCACCTTTCCCTCTCTCACCTGGACAAGAAAGACACATTAGAATTTAGTTCAGCATTCGACACCATCATTCCTCAAAAACTGTGTGTGATACTGAGTGAGTTGGCACTGAGCACCTTCCTCTGCAACTAGATACTGGATTTCCTGTCAGAGAGGCCTCAGTCCATCCGTATTGGTGATAACATTTCCAGCACCATCAGACTGAGCACAGGAGCTCATCAGGGCTGCGCTCTTAGTCCACTGTTGTTCACACTCCTGATCCACAATTGCATCACTCTGCACAGCTCAAACAACATCAAGTTCACCAACGACACGACCATTGTGGGGCTCATCAGCAACAATGATGAATCAGCATATAGAGGTGAGGTTAAGAAGCTGGCTGTCTGTTGGAGTGAGAACAACCTAGCACTAGACAAAACGAAGGAAATGATTATTAACTTCAGAAAAATTCGCTCCACCCACACACCACTCAGCATCCACGGCTCCACAGCAGAGACAGTAAAGAACACCAAGTTCCTAGGAGTTCACATGTTGGATAATCTCACCTGGACCACCAACACCACCTCCAACACCAAAAAGGCCCAGCAGCATCTCGACTTCCTGAGACAGCTGAAGCAGACCAATCCCAATCCCAGACCAATTTGCACTTTACACATCACTGTCTTTGTGATGCACACAATGCTATATGGACAATCTAACTCATGTTGCACTGAAGCTTTTTCAAAAATACTGTTTTTGGTTTCAGACTGTACATTCTAAACTGCTTCTGATCTGGCATACATTATATGCCAGATGATTGGAATTGTAGTTCTCTTATTTTAACTTGGTTGCTACAATATTTGCACAATTTTGAACTATTGAAAATTTCTTGTTTTAAGTTTTAAGTTTACATTTCATGTTCTACTTCTAGTTTAAGTGTATATTCGAATTCTATTTGTATATTGCTTGTTCTGTGTGCCTTATGTATTCTGTGTACTGTTAAAACTGGAGTCACTTCATCTCGTCTCTCTGTGTACTTGTACAGTTTATAGCAGACATGACAACAACATTGACTTTGATCATTTTAGCATTTCAGTGTCCATTTATATCAGTCATGTATATAATATGAGCCAAGTGTTCTTGCACCAGTGCTAAGCTAATGATGACAATGTAGTGGCACTGGCAGTATGTGCGATAAATAAATAATTATTGGAAAAATAAATAAAAAATTATTGGAGACTGTCAAGATCCCTTCCCAATCAATAATCTAATGTTTGTTTATTTTTGAATTTTTAATCCTAGCCCAAAACTATACTGAAATATTGAACAAGAAGAGTCAGCATCTAATTTAAGAACAATGAACAACAAACAATCTAGATGGAATAAATGTCAACACAGGCATAAATGGGTAAAGCCAACTTAACTAGGAAAAGGCACAGGGTTGGTATGGCATGGCTACTCCTTGACTGCTCCATTCAGACTGTACACATCTTTTGTTATTTATTTAATTTTAATGCTTTCTTATGTGCATAAGTTTTCTGGTTTAGTGGCCTACAACAGTAAAACTCTGCTGGACAGAGGAAATCAGATTTCACTTTTAAGCCTGATCTGTCATGGCCGTCTAAGATAACAAAAGATGCAGCATTGGCCCATGGAAAGAAGACAGAAGCACCAGGAGAAATGTGGTAGCTCATTGCACCCCACTGCTAAGTATCCTGCAGGCTAATGTACAGTCACTGGAGAACAAACTTCACAACCTTAGAGCCAGAGTTACTCTCCAGTGAGATTAAGCACTTTGGGATTTTTGACTAAGCGGTAACCTCATCAGACTATCTGTGTTCTGCATGGACAGAATGGCAGAGTCTAACAAAGCTAAAGATAAAGGAATGTGTTTCATGGTCAACAACGAGTGGTGTAATACCAGGAGTGGTTCTGCTCTCTCCAGCTGCTGATCACCTTATGCAGAATACCTGAGCTGTTGTGTGTTGTTCTTTCTACTTGCCTTGTGAGTGGTCTTTGGGTAAAGCTTTGTCTAAACTGCATGACGTGCTGAGTGCTTTTCAAAACAAACACCCACACGCAATGCTCATTGTGGGAGGGGACTTTACAAGGCTATGTTGCAGAATGTGTTTTATGACATACACTGGGACATACTCTGGGCCTGCACGAATGACATTAACAAGCTTAGGTATGTAGCAGTTAGCTTTGCTTTTTTCTTTTGCTTGCTAATGAAGTTGTCCCTGCAATGAGAATGAAATCGTTCCCAAAGCAGTGGACAGATTGATCTGTGCTGCTGTGAATGCCTGGACCACTGCTTATAAGGCTGCTCTCACTACCAGCAATATGAGCACCTATATACCTATAGTATCAGCATGCAGTGAGAGATGCCAAAGGGTGGTACTGGGAGCGAGTTTTGTCTTTACCAGGGCTACATACAAAGCATTTCACACAGGCTGGATATGACTACAGACAACAAGGCAAAGAACATAGTGACGGTCAGTGTCGACTTGGCATTCGCCTTCAAACTACACCTGTTTTGAGGTTTGCCAGGTGGCTAGTGCTACCTACAGCCTGACGACTGTGGATGGTGATGTCAGAGTATGATGTCTGCATGGCATTGAGGAGGGTGAACAGGAAAGCAACAGGTCTAGACAGCATCTCTGGGTGCCTGCTGTGCAGCTGTCAGGTGTGTTTACACTAATCTTCAACAAATCCCTCGTGAAGTTTGTTGTCTCAAATGCTTTAAAGATCCACCATCATGAACAAGAAGTCTATATGCCTGAATGACTACCATGCTCCAACAATTCAGCAGAGGATGCCATTTCACACGTCCTGCACACCACTCTGGGTGGACAGGCGTGTCTCTGGCAACATCACCATCAACATAGGAGCTCCACTGTTGTACTCCCTCTACACTTCAGACTGTATGGCATACTCATGGCTCCAACACTACTGTTAAGTTTTCTGACAACACTATGGTGTTAGGCCACATCTCTGAAAATGATGAGATGTCTTACATAGATGAGGTGGAGAACATGGCACTATGGCGTTAACATCAGCAAGACAAAGCAGCTGGTGGTAGACTTTAGCCAGGAGTTTCTATCCCCAGGCTACTCGACTAATCCAGGACATGCCCCACTCCCTTTCATAGTATTATGTTTATGATCACTGTACAGTAATCCATTTTAAGTGTCACGTTTTATGTTGTCATCATTATTATATGTGCTGTTCAGGCTGCATTTTAACTTTATAACTTGCAAATTGCATATCTGTCAATCTGTTCAGATCTGTATTATACTATTAATATATGTATATATCTGCATTATACATCGCCCTTGAGAAGGACTGCATTGAAGATGAACATGGCTGGGCGGTTGGTTCAAGTTGCTGGGTAGACATATGTAACAAAACTACATGAATTCTGATCTGAAAGTTGTATTAGCACATAAACAGAAATCATGAAATAAAACAGGAAACTGATCTGGTGTCTAATAATTATTATTATTTAAAGAAAATGTTCATTTTAAATCAAACCTCTGATTTAGGCCACTTTAAACTATAGTGTGAACACTTTTTGGCCTTCATGGTGTGTTTCTTTGTCCTCATATGATAAAAAAGCTGAAGCACAAGTATTGTTAGTGAATTTTATGCTTTTTGAATGTGACAGAAGGTAGAACAATCCGATAATCCTGTAGTGGCATGAAAGAGTGTGACTTCTGATAGGGCATTCTCTATTTCTGTGCTGATATGACTAACATCCATTGATGGCTGAGGGCTGTGTGTGTATGTGTTGTTTTCTCTAATGATTTTTTGGGTGGCAAGTGCAGTAAAATGAAACTGAAATGAGAATGAGTTTCTCTGCAAGGTCACAGAGTGAAGCGCCAACACTTCACTCTCCCCTCCCCACACTTTCTCTATGTCTCTCTTACTCTCTTCTTTCACTTCTTTATCCCATCCTTTTTTTCTCTCCCCTATTCCTTCCACCCTCTCACTCTTTCGAACTGACCAGATGTGGCATAATTTCCACCTGAAAAAAGAGAAAGGAGAATCTCCCTCTTTCTCTCTCTCTCTCTCTCCCTCTCCCTCCCTCCCTCCCTCCAACCCAGCTCAGGCACAGAGGAAATCTTTCACAAATTGCACAGGGCTGCCATTATTAATCCTCCCCAAAACCACACGTAGCCCTCACTGAATTATTTCTTTTTTTCACCACTTTCTTTTGTTGCTGTTGTTGCTATTTATCTCTGTTGAGATTTTGGAGCTTGTGTGATATTAGCAAGATGCAATACAGCAATACACCACTTTGTTGCTTGTTTGCTTGCATAAGACGCCTGGATCTGCTGTTCATCACTTTCTTCTCTCTCTCTTTCTCTCTTCTTCACTCCACTGAAAGTTCTGAAAACAAGGCTGAGGATTTTTGTCCCAGATTCTCCAGCATGCCCCTGGGCCTTCCATCTTACAAAACACCTCTCAGAAGTGTTTTAGCGTGCTGGTTAGAGAAAGCGAGATGCTGTAGGAATTCATTCTCCATCTCCAAAAACATGCAAACACACACACACATACAGTATATACACAAGCTGTTCATGCCACAGAGACTCACAGACACCTCAAAACTCTTCAGGCTTGTGTAGAGATTTACTCTTCGAATGGCTCTGTGAGATAAAACAAAGGCAGGTCCCTAAGCTGATATGATGTGAGCGCACTCCAGAGAAAAACACAGCCAGATACTTGGCTGCCATTTCTGTAGATTCTATTCAGAGCTTCTATTCAAATCCTCTGGCATTTTCTCCGTCCACTTTGCTGGCTCAACTCAAAGCAAAACCTGAATTTCAAAGAGAGGCACGATGGCAGTGGCTCACGCAGGCACACAACTTAATTATTCTCCAGGGCAAAATGTAATTACACAGTACAAGCATTCAAGATAGAATGAGAATCCTGGATGGTTTCACCATTTTGAGGTTTCATACAAGAGCTACTCGGTGGGTGATGAAAGCCTCCAGACATTTACATTTATACTTAAGCATTTAGTGTGCTGTACTGAGTCGCTTTACAAATACAGCAGTCAATGGCACAATGAATAGAGACAGAATAGGCCTCAAGCCAACCTACAAACATTTTCTTATCTTTCTTTCTCACACACTACATAAGGAAGAACAACATTAAGCTCACTACATGCAATATGGAAAAAAAAAGAAAATCTTGGAGGTTAAAAAGTAAATAGATGGAAATTAAAAAAAAAAAAAAAAAAACATTAATCAGAATCAGAATTCAAATATAAACTTTCATGCTACACATTAGGAGGACATTTATTTTCTGTGCATAAACTGCACATTCTATATGGAATTAACAAAACTGCAGTACGTAAACTATGATGAACCCATTTGACACATGAACCTTTCCACACAGTAGCCATTATGTACATATATTTAAATACCTTTGCATTCGCTATTTCCAATTTCAAAATATGTTTTGGTCATATTTGTACATTTATGAATATAGCTGAATCTTCCACAATCTTTTCCCCATATCAGGTAGTATTAATATCTTCAACGTTCAAGAACTACCCATTATAGAACATGAGTAGATATCAGATAAAAATCTATAATGTGTGAATTTAAAAATGTTTAAAATCAGTAAAAGAGTTCTTGTCATATTCTAAAGAGGCCTGAATTGTGTAAGCCTGAGCTTTTTTCCAAATGTAGTAGAATTTTTCCAAATGCAGTGTTTCCAATGCTTCCTATGAATTAATTGATGAGGATTAGTGTGTTGTTACTGCAGTTATTCATAACTGTATAAAAGCCTGCAAGTGTAATCTCATGTGTGATACAGGGGTAAAGAGTTTGTCTCTTACTTCTTCTTGCTGTGGTGGACATTGATCTAAAACACACAAAGATCAGTCTATAGCATATTCAGCAAAAAGGTTAATACAAGTTGCATGAGAGAAACATACAAAGCAGAGAGTTAAAGAATGACAGTCTTTTATAGGTCCGAGTTGCAAGTATGTTTTTCATATAAGGAGCTGTTATTCGGGCAAAGTTTCAGTTTAATGTGTGGTTGGACAGGTAGTCCGTCTGTCCTAGAGGGGTGACGTTCTTCAACCCTGCCTCTACAAAAGAGGAAAGCAAAGAACAGAAATTCCAAGAAAAGTTTCTTCAGACGCCTGTCCTATGCGCTGAAGAACAGTCTGCACATTCATGGCTAATATGCATAAACATACATGGAGAAGTTAAAATTTCCTACACAAATCCTTTTATCATTTTATGTTACAACAATTAACAATTACTATGGTTACATTTAGTTACTTAATATCGGTTAGTTGATCTAAGTAGACAATTTTACATGGATTATGACAGACAGATTGAGTAACTATCCTTTAAACATCAAACCTGGAAATTTATTATGATTCAAGTCATTACAGGAGCACTAGAAACTTTTTTTTTGAGGCTTTAGGAGCCTCGGTTTCCTCCACCTCCTTTATCTCCTGGGCTGATTAGGACTGGGGCTAGGATCAGGGTCTGCATTTCGATCTGCTCGCACTCGGGTGGCTTTTTGCCTTTCTAGAAAGGTCTGTGCTTAGAGGGCAGGACAAGCCCTTTCACCCTCATCCCACTTTACTGAGTCGCCAAGTCACCCTTTATGCTTGCATTTAGTCGTTCACGGGACTTACACCTTTGGTGGTTCTTCTAGCTCTGGGTCTCTTTTGCAATGGTTGCCATGGGTCCATGTCTGCCTTCTACTCATCTTAACTGTCGAGTGCGTTTTCACCACCACCCAGTCTCCAAGCTTCATATGTCACGTTACGGGGAAGGAGCGGACACAAGTCGCAGGAGGGTTTTCTTTTTCCCACATGGTTTTATTGTGCACAAGTGGAGGGAAGGGGATCAGGAGGGATCAGGCAGAGAAACAGGCACACAAGACAAAGACGCAGACACAGGCTAAAACATTCACTAAACAAAACCCTATGGCTAATTCGGAGATGGGAACAGGAACCAGGCAGGGAACAGAGACGGAATCTACAGGGAACAAGGATCAGCACAAGGACCAGGGACAGGAACAACTGAGGGGACTGGAACCAGAGCTAAGGAAAGACAAGGACAGAAACAGATAAGGGGAAAACCACCTAAACTAATCTAGGCAAAGCTGACTAATACTAATGCTAAGGCTACTGCTGATGTTACACTAAGTCTAAAGGGCACAGGTCAATGGGAAGTGACTAACTATACTGCAAACTAACTGCTAAAAGATCCAGAACCATTTCAACAACACAAAAGACTCTCGCAGTTTATGGCAGGGCATCCAGGCTGTCACCCAATACAAGCCAGCACCAAGCAGCTGTGAGGGGGATGCCACACTCCCTGAGGAACTGAACAAGTTCTACGCACAGTTTGATGCACTGAACAACACGCAGACGACGAAAGCAATGCCTCCCACCAGACCAGACCATCTCTCTGCCTGCAGCTGACGTGAGGAGAACCTTCGCCAAGGTCAACCCACAAAAAGCTGCCGGTCCAGACAACATTCCAGGTCATGTGCTGAGAGACTGCGCTGACCAGCTAGCCGAGGTGTTCATGGACATCTTCAACACTTTGCTGAGCCAGATGATCGTCCCAGCGTGCTTCAAGTCCACCACCATCATCCCAGTGCCAAAGAAATCTTCAGTTTCCTGCCTGAATGCCTACCGGCACATCGCTCTGACCGCCATCACCATGAAGTGCCTTGAGATACTTGTCATGGCACAGGTGAAAAGCAACCTCCCCCACTCACTGGACCCTCTGCAGTTTGCCTATCGCACAAACAGGTCAACTGAGGACGTGATATCCACTGCACTTCACCTTTCCATCTCACATTTGGACAATAAAGACTCTTATATTAGATTGCTGTTCATAGACTTTAGTTCAGCATTCAACACCATCATCCCCCAAAGACTATGTGTGAAACTGAGCAAGCTGGGACTGAGCACTTCACTCTGTAACTGGATACTGGATTTCCTGTCAGAGAGACCTCAGTCCGTCCGAATCGGCGACAACATTTCCAGCACCATCAGGCTGAGTACCGGAGCGCCTCAGGGCTGCGTTCTCAGTCCACTTTTGTTCACACTCCTGACTCACGACTGCACCGCCCTGCACAGCTCAAACCACATCAAATTTGCTGATGACACGACCGTGGTAGGGCTCATCAGCAAGAACGATGAGTCGGCGTACAGGGATGAGGTTCAGCAGCTGGCTGCCTGGTGCACTGAGAACAACCTGTTGCTGAATGTGGACAAAACAAAGGAAATGATCGTCGACTTCAGGAGAACTCGCTCCACCCACACACCACTTAGCATCCACGGTTCCATGGTTGAGACTGTAAAAAACACCTGGGAGTTCACATCTCAGACGATCTCACCTGGACCACCAACACCACCTGCATCACCAAAAAGGCCCAGCAGTGTCTCCACTTCCTGAGATGGCTGAAGCGAGCCAACCTGCCCCCTCCCACCCTCACCACGTTTTACAGGGGCACCATAGAGAGCGTCCTGACCAGCTGCATCTCCGCCTGGTTTGGTAACAGCACTGTTGCCGATATCAGGCGGCTTCAAAGGATCATCAAAGCAGCTGGCAACATCATCGGAGCGTCTCTTCCGCCGCTGCAGGACAACTTCTACAAGCGACATCTTCAGAAGGGCCTCCTGCATCGTGCTCGACCCCTCACACCCTTCACACAGACTGTTCACACTCCTTCCATCTGGCAGACGCTTTCGCAGCATCAGGTCTCGATCCTCCAGGATGCGTGATAGCTTCTTCCCACAAGCCATCAGACTCTTGAACTCACTCCCAGCCATCACACTTCCCCCCCCACACACACCTGGACTGCAAAGAAACTGATTCTGTTGCACCACTGCACTTTAGAAACACACCAACGTCACTTTGATGCACAATAACTACTGTTATGACACTGCACTGCTGCCACTTATTTGCACAAACATTATATGCTCCTGTACAAATGTTTGCACATACACTGAACATTGTACACATAAATAGCTGAATATAGTATCTGTCATATTATAACCTTCTTCCTCTTGCACATCCAATGTAAAATGTCAATTTGCACCTGTTTAAATGTTTGCATATTTGCACATATACTGAACATTGTACTTGAAAATAGTCCGGATATAGTATCTGTCATATTATAACTCTACCTCTTGCCCATTCAGTGTAAATGTCAATTTCAACCTGTTAAGAATACTGCATCCTGACTTGACAAAATTTTTACCTCTATGTCTATTTCTAGCTTCTAATTATATTTAAAACTCCCTTTCTAGTTTAAAATGTATATTGTATATTGTATAGTTTAAAATGTATATTGTTTAATGTATATTTTAGTATTTTTACTTATTTATTGTCTATCCCATGTGCCTAGTTGTGCCACTGCCTATTTATTCTCTGTTCTACTGTTCTTTGTTTGTCTGCACTGGAAATAACCTGGAGCCACATCGTCTTGTCTCTCTATGTATCTGTACAGTATATAGCAGAGATGACAATAAAGTTGACTTTGACTTTTTTGACTATGCTAATGCTAATGTCTAAGGCTAACGCTATGCTACTTCTAAAGGGCAGGGGTCACCAGAGGAGTGACTAACTCTAATGCTAACAATGCTAATGCTAACGCTAACTCTAAGACTATTTCCCTACTAAACCTTATGACTAACGGACTAACAGAAACTAACAAAGCACAAGACAATGACAGACTTCACCAAGACTCCAAGCAGAAGGCAGACTGGGGCATAGGCAGGGTATCAGGGCGTGACTGTGGCATCTGTGGACAAACAGGTATTGTGATGGTGGACGGACAAAGGCAGGATCACATAACAGAACTCATATAGGGAAGCCAACACATGAAACTAAACAAGACACTCAAGGGACAACCAATAGATTACACTGATTAACTAAACTACGAAGGAGGGACAGAACACAACCAATGAGAAACCAGGATAACTTAACTAAGGGGAGGAACAGAATCAAAGGCTGAATTACGGACACTAACGAGACAAACATGAAACATCTGTGGACCAGGAACCCAGGGAAACACAAACATTTACCCCTTTTGGTGGCCAGGGCGAACTGTCCTGGGGAGACATGACACATCTCAAACCATATCTCAAATATCCAAACCATATCTCATATATCTTAGACCAAACCTTTGTTTCTCCCTTAACTGCATCTGCATAAACACCACTGGTAGGACATTTATCCAACCCAATCTTGTCTCTGCACAGCATATGCTCAATTTATTTTTTAAGGTGCCATTTACTGATTCTACTGCTTTGCCACTGGCAGGATGGTAAGCAAAATGCTGTTTCAAATTTATCCCCAAAAATTCACCAGTCTGTTTTAATACGATGCTTGCGAACGGTGTACTGTTATTGCTGGAATTTGTCCTTGGAATTCCCCAGCTAGATATAATTTCCTTAAGTAATGCCTTTTGCTACTGCGTCTGAGCTTTGTTTCGAGTAGGAAAATCTTTCTACCCATTTTGAAAACATGTCTACAATCACTAGAGTACTTTTTCCCTTTGCTCACTGCTTGTTCTGTATGAACTACCCTCCTTACATTGTGCTGAGCACAAATCAGAGAATAATTTGAGAAGCCCTTTGTGAACCAGTGTTTCGTTACCACAGCTGTCATTCCGTCTTTTGACACATGGTGTTTCCCGTATGTCAACTTAGCGAAATGAGGGAACAGGTATCTTGGCAAAGACAGTGGCCGTTCTTGGTCTATCCAGACCCCATCTCATTCATTACACCCCGCCTTCCTATTTTATTTGCTACAGTCTTCACAGTTGCATCCATGTGGGCATTGGCTAAAAAAACAGGATCTTTGTAGTAAGTGTGTGCTGAGCATTTGCACACAGCAATTTGTGATGGCAACATTATCCCATTCAGCAGCTCAGACAGAAGTTTGTGATGTGCAATGTGGGTTTCTGAACTAGTAAGAAACTTTCTGTGTTTCAAATTGACCCAAAATCATGTACTACAATACTAAGGTATATCCACTGTCAGTATAGATATTTTACTGACTTCCCTTTGAAAGTGAAAGTGTGTGTTCATTTGTCATTATGAACACACCACAGCACAGCACACAGCACCACAACAAAATGTAACCTCTGCATTTGACCCATCTATGAAGGAGCAGTGGGCAGCTAACAAAAGCAGTGCCCGTGGAGCAGTGCTTGGGGACGGGACCTTGCTCATGAGTACCTCAGTGGTAGCTTTACTGGTCCTGGATTCAAATCTGTGAATTTGTTTCTGTTTGATGACTGTCAGAGTCACACTTGCAGTACATCTACATGTGTTGAAACATTAACACACTTGAAACAAACCCATTGAAACACATTTCCCCTAATGCTTCACATGCATTTAAATATTAACACACTTGAAATGAACATTTGTTTAACTGGGAGTCACATTTCTCCTAATGTTTCACTTACTTAACTGTGTCTAAGAAAGTGGAGACACTACTGGGCCTTTTTGGTGGTGGACATCTGAGATGTGGTCCAGGTAAGTTCATCTGAGATGTGAACTCCCAGGAACTTGGTGTTCTTTACAATCTCTACCATGGAGTAGTAGATGCTGAGTGATGTGTGAGTGGAGTAAGTTTTTCTAAAGTCGAGAATCATTTCTTTGGTTTTGTGAAAGGTTGTTCTCACTGCACCAGACAGCCAGCTTCTGAACCTCATCTCTGTACCCTGACTGATTGTTGTTACTGATGAGCCCCACCAGTTGTGTTGTCAGCAAACTTTATGATGTTGTTGGACCTGTGCATGGCAGTGCAATCATGGGTAAGGAGTTTCATCAGTAGTAAGCTAAGAATGCAGCCCTGGGGGGCTCCTGTGCTCAGTCTGATGCTGGATATGTTGCCGATGTGGATGGACTGAAGCGTCTGCGACAGGAAATCCAGCAATGAGTTAAAGAGGGATGTGCTCAGACTCATCTAACTCAATTTCACACAGTTTTGTCGGAATTATGGTGTGGAATGCTTAACTAAAGTTACATGACTAACAATCTAGCATACGTGTCTTTCTTGTCCAGGTGAGATAGGGAGAGGTGAAGTGCAGTGGGTATGGCATCCTCAGTTGACCAGTTTGGCCTATTTGCAAACTGCAGCAGGTCCAGTGAGTGGGGGATGGTACTTTTCACCTGTGTCATGATGAGTATCTCATGGTGATGGAGTCAGAGTGATGGTGTGGTAGTCATTCTGGCAGGACACTAGGAAGCACTAGGAAGGCAGTAGTGGACTTAAAGCATGCTAGGATGCTCATCTGACTTAGCAATGTGTTAAAGATGTCTGTGAAGACCTCAGCCAGCTGATTAGCACAGTCTCTGAGCACACAACCTGGATTGTTGTGTCACCCAGCAGCCTTTAATGGGTTGACCTTGGTGAAAGTTCTCATCATGTCAGCTGCAGAGAGATGACCTGGTTGGTGGTGGGAGATGAGGCTTTCAGTGCATGTGTAGAACTCATTCAGCTGCTCAGGAAGTGTTGCATCCCTGTCACAGGTTTTTGGTGCAGGCTTGTACTGGATAACAGCCTGAATTCCCTGCCATGAACTGTCTTTTATGTTGTGGAAGTGGCACTGAATCTTTTGTGCATGATCTCTCTTTTCTTCTCAGATACCATGAGAGAGGTTGCCCCTGGTTATTCTGAGAGCTGTTTTATTCCCTGCCCAGAAAGCAGCATCTCTCTCTCAGCTGTACACACAGCTGTGCTGTGACCCAGGGCTTTTCATTGGGTCTTGTGGTGACATTCCTGGAAACTGTGACATCCTCTATGCACTTGCTGATGCAGCAGGTCATAGATTCAGTTAACTCATCCAAGTTCACACACCTATTGTACATAGCAGCTTGTCTGAACATGCTCCAGTCTGTGCACTTGAAATAGCTCCACTGGACCAGACTCTGATGATTTTCCTGAGGGGGAAAAGTGGAAGGGGGTGTGGATACTTCACTGTGACTTCACTGACCCCCGGTAGTCAATGCAGAGTTGGAGTCTGCCATTTTTTTTCTCCATGAAAAAGAAACCAGCAGATGGTGCAGCAAATGAACCCCTACTGAAGTGCATCAGCAATATATTCCTCCACTGCCTCAGTCTCACTTTTGAGACAGTGGATTAACAAGTGACTGAGGAGTAGTGTGCTGGCCCTTGATGATAAATGGGGAGGGGAGCTGCTTTATTCCACTCACTATCTGATTCTAGGACTTTATATGAAATTGAATAGTCAGCAGCAGATAAGCTGTCCTGGCATAACTGAAGGACTCACTGGCATTGATCTAGATCCCTACCTCTCTGGAGCCCTGCAGTCCAGTCCTGAGCCCACTCTGTGAGTTGCTGGATCACTGCTGATATCTTCTGCACCGCTTCAAAAGTCAGCAAAAAGTTCCTACACCCTGGATCTCCCACATAACGCTGTGGTAAGGAAGTGTGGTGGTGAACGGGTCACAGGCATGACACAGGTGAGGGAAAATGTGGCAGTACAAAGACAGGAGCTGGTGGTGAGCGGAGAGCGGTTCCTTTCCCTTTTGGGCTAGTTGGTCCAGCTGCTGTTGTACATATATGTATATATTATATTTATATATATATATATATATATATATATATATATATATATATATATATATATATATATATATATAAATGTACTATAGTTCATGTAGTACATTGGTAGTAGATTATTTTTGTGCTAAATTTCTGAGTTAAGAAATATACTACAAATGCACTAATTATATTTCTATCTCAGTTATACTTAAGTATATTAAATGTAAGTACGCTAATGTATACTAATACTTAAATTGACTTCATATGATGTGTACTACCCATAAATATACCAAAGTGTTTTATTAATGCAGTAGTTAAAAGTGTACATTAAGTTCTGGTTACGAAGATGGGCCACGTCCAGGCCTTCCATTACGCTCCATAAAAACTGTGCTCGTTTTATGTCCCTGCTGTTCCTGAAAGCTTTCTACTCAGGTGCTGTGGAGAGCATCATTACACAGAACATTTTGTCCTGAGCATGGGAACAGCTGTGTTCAGGACCAAAGCCCTCCAGAGAGTGATCCGAGGCGGAGGCGCTGCTGCCGCGTCAGCTCTCCCTTCCCTGCAGGACATTACTCCAACAGATGTAGGACCAGGGCAATTAGGATTATAAAATCTCCTCTCACCCAGAAAACAAGCTCCTTTCGCTCCTGCGCTCCAGGCAGAAGGTTCCGCACCATCATGGCCAAAACAGAGACTCAGGAGGTTTTTCTGTCCTCAAACCATCCGTCTTCTGAACAAGGACATGCCTTTTTTAAGTTCAGCTAATACATCTGCCTAATACATGCCTCCTTATCATTACGATAACTTACACTGTAAATGTCCATGTTCTTACATGCTATTACATACCTCATATCAGTACGATAACTTATGCTGTAAATGTCCATGTTATACATGCTGCTATTACATACCTTCTATTTGCTATGATAACTTATACTGTCTGACTGCAATATATACATAACTGTAGTAATCAATTATACGCGTTTGCCACATTTTCGTGTCACTATCACATACTCCTGTCTGCTATATACAATGCAGCATTGCACTTAACACTTTAAAAGGAATCACTTCATTGCACCTGCTCTGTCTTAGCACATTTTTGCAATCTCAGGTTCAAACTTGCACAGGTAACTTCATGTGCACATAACTTATGTTCATATTGGCCTTATTATATTATAGTTTTTTTTTTGTCCTATTACCCCCAACCTCCTTATTTAAGTCTCAGTCTCATATTTGTAGAGTTTGTATTCTATTGTGTCTTGTTTTCCCTTGTCTATTGCACAGTTATAGAGCGGATCAGGATACATTCATAAAAACTAGAAATGAACTAATTACAAGTATATTTCAGTCATGGTGAGTACTTAAAAGGTACTACAGTACAGAACAAGTACAGTACAGTGGGTAGTACAGAAAAGGCTGATATCCCACCGACGACAGCGACTAAAAACGCTCCAGGGAATTCAGTGTTTTTATGCGATTCTCAGCCATTTCATCTACTTTCCGTTTTTGTTTGTGATCAAGTACGTCGTATCACCTACAACAAGACGCCTACTCGAAACTCGGAAGAAAATGCTGAATTCTGCCTCCGCCAAATCTGCGTCGGAGAGCGCTTCCGGAGCCTGGGCGAACCTTGGCAGGCGCAACTGGCTGGAAAGCAGGCGCTGTTCCCGGAAACAGAAGCGAGACAGCGTGCAGGCTTTAGCCGCGAAGGGCTAAAACAGAGAAGCCTCTTTGTCCGGTAAGAGCAGCGGGCGGGGTTGTGCGTCTACATTAAACTCAATTGTCTGGCGAACTCTGCTGAGGTAGGTAGCCACTGCTCACCACAGATGAGTTTCTCGTCACGCAAGTGCCGCCCGTTCTACCTGCCGAGAAGGGAATTCTCCGTGTGGTACTAATCGTAGCTATTATTGCCTGCCGCCTGGTGCTATGCTAACCTGGCGCTAACCCGAACTGTACGGGGCCTATCAACAAGCTCGGGCCGCGCACCGGACAGTTTCTCACATCATTGCCGGCGACTTCAACCACGGGAACCTGAAATCAGTTCTCCCCAAATTCCATCAACATGTGGACTTTGCTGGGGGAGAACTGCCTGGATAAAGTTTACACCAATGTGCGTGGTGCCTACAAAGCAGCAGTGCGCCCACACATCGGCTCTTCAGACCATGCTACAGTGATGCTGCTGCCCGCATACTCATCACTGCTGAAACGCACGAGACCTGCCAGAAAGACCATCAGAGTCTGGCCCAGTGGAGCTGTCTCAGCACTCCAGGACTGTTTTGAGTGCACGGACTGGAATGTTTTTCAAAAGAGCGGCGACGGCTGCGACGGCTGCGTTAACCTGGACGAGTTTGCAGATCATGACTTGCTACATCTCCAAGTGCATAGAGGATGTTACCGTCTGAAGAACATCACCACTAGAGCCAGCGAAGCCATGATTCACAGCACGGGTGCATGCTGGCTGCTGAGAGAGATGCTGCTTTCGGTCTGGGAGTAAAAAAGCTGCCCTCAGAACAACCAGGGCTAACCTCTCTCGCTCTATCCGTCAAGCAAAAGCGGCGCCACAAAAGATCCAGGGCCATTTTCAACAACACAAAAGACTCTCGCAGGCTATGGCAGGGCATCCAGGCTGTCACCCAATGCAAGCCAGCACCAAGCAGCTGTGAGGGGGATGCCACACTCCCTGAGGAACTGAACAAGTTCTACGCACGGTTTGATGCACTGAACAACACGCAGGCGATGAAATAGCGCCTCCCATCACCGACCAGACCATCTCTCTGCCTGCAGCTGATGTGAGAGAACCTTCACCAAAAGGTCGACATACGAAAAAGCTGCTGGTCAGGCTCTTTATTCCAGGTCGTGTGCTGGTCTTCGGTTCCTGCCTGAATGACTACCGGCCCATCGCTCTGACCGCCATCACCATGAAGTGCAGCAGGGGCTGTCATGGCACAGGTGAAAAACAGCCTCCCCCACTCACTGGACCCTCTGCAGTTTGCCCTGCTCGCGCTAAACAGATTAGGCTGAAGACGCGATATCACTACTTCTGCACCCTCTCACACCTGGACAATAAAGACTCTTATGTTAGATTGCTGTTCATAGACTTTAGTTCAGCATTCAACACCATCATCCCCCAAAGACTGTGTATGAAACTGAGCAAGCTGGGACTGAGCACCTCACTCTGTAATTCTGGTTCCTGTCAGAGGGCCTCAGTCGTCGAATGGCGACTCTTATTTCAGCACCATCAGGCTGAGTACCCGGAGCTCCTCAGGGCTGTGTTCTCCAGTCCACTTTTGTTCACTCTGACTCCACGACTGCGCCCTGCACAGCTCAAACCCACATCATCAAGTCGCCCGATGAAACCTACGACCGTGGGTGGGCTCATCCTTGGCCTCTTGATGTAGGTCGGCGTACAGGGATAAGCAGGTTCAGCAGCTGTGCCTGGTGCACTGAGAATAAACCTCTTCAGATAAGCCCAGGATAAACAAAGGAAATGATCTCGTCGACTTCAGGAAGACTTCGCTCACCCACACACCACTCAGCATCACGGCTCCACAGTTTGAGACTGTAAAAAACACCAAGTTCCAGGGAGTTCACATCTCAGACGATCTCACCTGGACCACCAACACCACCTCCATCACCAAAAAGGCCCAGCAGTGTCTCCACTTCCTGAGACGCCTGAAGCTGAGCCAACCTCCCTCCTCCCATCCTCGCCATGTTCTACAGGGACACCATAGAGAGCGTCCTGACCAGCTGCATCTCTGTCTGGTTTGATAATAATAGCACTGTTGTTGGCAACATCAAGCTGGCTAGCGGACTATCAAAACCAGCTGGCAACATTATCAAGTGTCTCCCGTCGCTACCAGGACATCTTTCCTAAATGCTGCATCAGGAGGGCCTCCTGCATCGTGCTCGACCCCTCACATCCTTCACATGTACTCCCATAGGGCACACTCCTCCCCATATGGCAGGCGCTACACGCCCAGCATCCGGGGCTTCGTTCACAGAATGCGTGATAGCTTTCCCACAAGCCATCTGTTTCTTAACGAACACAATTCTGCACTCACCCCCCCCCCCCCACACACATACACCCGGACTGTGAACTAACTCTGTTGCACCTCTGCACTTTACACCTCACCGTTGCTGTGATGCGCATGCTGCTATATGGACTATCTCTTTCATGTTGCACTGAAACTCTCTCTGAAAAGATGTCTAAGAATAAGAAAAATGTCTATATTTAAAAACTGTACAATATTACTATTGCTACAACATTGACATAATATTGCACAATTTTTACTGCCTCTATATTGCCTGCTTGAGCTAAACATGTATATATCACTGGTCACTTTTTAACTAACTATATCTGCACAAATTGAAAAGTATTGCACAGAATATTTCTCCAATGCTGCTATAATATCTATTACAAACTTAAATTTCAGTTAGACTTTTTAGAATACACTTCTATTAATAGACTGGATGTCGTAATCTTCATGTTGAAGATTGTCAGTCCTTTATCCACTTTTAGCTTAAAATGTATGTTTTGTGTCCTATTTATTTATATATTGTTTATTCCATGTGTTCTTATCTGTTCTTTGTTCTCTATTTCTTGTTGCACTTTCCAATATATAGCTAGACCACGTCTTCTCATCTCTGTTATATCTGCTTACAATATACTGAAAGGAATGACAATAAAAATTCTTTGACTTTGACTTTTGACTTTGACTACATTTTTGAAGAGGTGTCACTACATATTAATGTGGACACATTTTTTTTGCACACAACAGATTTTGTTAAAAGCAACTTGCAAGGTGCTTGGTCCTTCTAGCTTTGTTTCTGAAGACTTCTTGAGTAGTTTAAATGAAATAATTAACATTTATCAATAGAAAAGCTTATTTATGATGTCTGGAATGTAGCAGAGATATTTATTTGCTGTTAGCAAAGGAAAAGTTTAAAAGGTATTAAAAAATGGAACACTTGACAAGGTTACAATAATTATTTTTACGCTACAATTCTCTGAAAAAATTGAAAATGATTGGAGTTCTGAAACTGAAGAAAAAATGACAGACTATATATATATATATATATATATATATATATATATATATATATATATATATATATATATATATATACACACACACAGAGCACTGTGCAAAAGCTTTAGGCAGCTGTGAAAAAATGCTGTAAACAAAGAATGCTTTCAGAAATATAAATAATAAATATAAATAATGATTGTTTATTTATTTATGCAAAGTGAGCGAACAAAAGAAAAATCTAAATCAAATCAATATTTGGTGTTACTACCTTTTGCCTTCAAACCAGCATCAATTCTTATAGATACACTTGCACAAAGGGGGTAAGTTTGTAGGATTATAGTCATTATATATTATTTTGTAGTCATTATATATTATTTTAGCAGGATTATAGGATTATAGATCTGTGGTTAGTTGTCCTACCAGCCGAGTTCCTTCAAAAACTGTGTGCAAGTGTGCCTACAGTTGTGATGCTGTTTTTGAAGGCAAAGGGTGGTCACACCAAATATTGATTTGATTTAGATTTCTCTTTTGTTCATGCACTGCATTTGTTGATTGATGAAAATAAATGATTAACACTTCCATTTTTTGAAAGCATTCTTTTAGTTTTGCAGCATTTTTCACACCTGCCTAAACAATTACTGTATTATCACGGTCCGTAGCCAGAGCGGGACCATGCCACCACCGTGAACCTAGGATGAGTAACTGTTTGTTACAATGTAGTCTCGGGTTCACTTCTGAGGTGTCGTAGTGTGTCTGTGGTGTGTGTGTGGTGTTACTCCTCATGTGTCTCCTCTCGGGTTATACTGTGTTAGCTGCTCTCACTTCGGGTTTGAGTCACACACTTCATGTGCCTCCGAGTAATTCACTCTCTGTTTAGGCGCACCTTTATTTCTGGTATATTTGTTTGCTGCGAGTTCCCTACCCAGTAGGTTAGGATCTATATAGGAGACACCCCACCAGTGTATTCTCTATAGTTCAGCTGTGTCTCGGTTCTTGCTTTGAGTTTGCAGTTGGTGAGAGCACTTTCGTTTGTTGAGTTCTGTGGTCTTAGTTTGGGATTGGTGAGAGCTTTTTCGTTTGTTGAGTTCTGTGGTCTTATTTAAGCCGGATTTTAACCCGAGTGTCTCCTGAGTCTGTCTCCCCCTCACTTATACTTAAGTTGTTCCTGTCGTGGTGATCGTCTTTTGGATTACCTGGACTTTCCTGCCTTCTCTCTCTTTTGGATTTTGAACCTTCTCTTTGCTGCCCCTTCAGTTGGACTTCTGGACCCTTTTTTTTGATCCGGTTTGGTTTTGCTCCTTTTTTTGGATTACCTGTTTTGTCTCCTCACATTCATGTTCCTCTCCTGTGTTTTCTCCCCCAGGCTCGTGACTCGCAGTGTGTGTTCCTCGGCTGACCAGACTGCCTTGGAGGCTTCAGAGTCTGGGCCATTGGTATTTCACCTCCCGAGTCTTCAGAAAGCAGGGACTTAAAGCATTCCTAGTTTACTCAGGGAGAGTTCTCCTCCCTTTCATTCAACTTTGGCTACAACTGGGAGCACGGGCCTCACCTTTCTTTTGTTACTTTGTTCTTGGTTTTTGTGTGTTTTTGGACTGTCTTCCCCTTTTTGTTTCCCTGCCCTTAATAAACCCTTTCACTTTTGCCTGCAACAGTGTCCTCATTCCCTTCCCTCATCCTCACCGCAACCACACCCCATGACATGTATATACATACACTAATGTAGAAATGTGGCACACGAGAAATAACTAATAATATAAATTATAATGAGTATTATTATATTTAAATATAACCTGAGTTAACCAACAAGTTATGGAATGTGTAAAGTTACACCCATACTTATGCTTCATGTTAATGGTCCCATTGGATTGTGGTAAGATTGATAGTGTATACTTTGTGAAAGTGTTTATTTTATAATATTATTTTATAAATAATGAATGTGTTCCAGGAACCACTTGAATGACGTTGACTCTCTGCTCGGTATTTACTTAGGTTGAAGAGACTTCCAGACTGGCGGGCTGTGATTTATTTGCAAAGCAAAGGTGTATGTTGTGGTTTTGCCCAACGTTTTACTATAGTTTATCAAAGTTATATAAAATTTATCAGTCTCATAAGATAAATTTTTAATCAGAAATCGAATGCATTACACTCTTTAGTTCTCACACTAAAGATTAGCGATTCAGAGTTCTGAAGGTGGTTTACCAATTATCACGAATTCTAATATAGGTTTATAATCACAATAAAATCACAACAACTGAGTGAAATAAATGAAACATTTATTAACACTAATTCTAAAACAACTCGAAACAATCAACATATGACAATATATTTACATAGAGAGAGGGGTAGTAATTAATGTGTGTGTGTGTAGGTAGGTATGAGTGTATTCTTTTGATTCTTTGATCTGTGGAGCAAAGGTGTAAGTGCCTTGCAGTTTGAATAGGGGGAGGTTGCTCATATCTCTCAAGACAATGACAATGGCGGCGAATTTGTATAAGCTAAATGTTTGGAATGTACCAGCGTCGAGTTGAATTAGTTGAGTGTTTCTCGGGGTTCGAGATGATTAGTAAAGAGAGAATTAGCAAAGAGAGATGAGATGCGTGCAAAGAACAGCCTATCGTTAAGCACATGAACCATATTCTTCTAAGACACGGTTTAAATAATGCTAAACAATGAAACTTTGCCCAGACGTTTGCATTAGGTAGATTTATGCTAAGTTACTAAACTCAGAGGTTCGAGATTGGTCTCACATGTTAAATGGTACACAACATATACGTTATAAGCACTATTCCACTCAAATCTTTAAAATATTGTCCTGTAATTCTACGGGTAGCAGGAGAGAATTTGTTATTATGCGTGACTAGCGTCGCTTCACGACCGAATCGTCCTTCTCGAAGCGAGGTCTTACTCCATTACGCATGAGTCAAGAGGAATTGTTCAGGGAATTTGGCTGGCTGTGGGAATCTTGCTTCCGGGGGATTTTGGTTCGTCTCGGTTTCTGCCTTACACATAATGGGTCCGGCCGTGTCGAAAATGGCAGGTTGCAAGCTAGCTTTACTAAATTTATTAGCGTTACTAAGAAAATAAATTACCTCCTTGTTCTCGGTCTTGAAACAAAGAAATGCAAATAGCCCTTCCCCTGGCGTGTAGAGTTATTTTTAATCGGATTAGTTGAGTTTACTAGAAATTGGCGAGTAAACCTGTGCCCTCAAACCACTTTTAGTTTTTTACATTCTGAAACTAAACAGATTTAAGTTGTATTGACATGGACAATCATTAGTCTTTACTAAAATTATTAGTTCATAACTAATTTTCTTTGCATCTAAGTTGTTTGAAATAACTATTTTAAGCTAAACTTACATACACATTGTATTTTTCACAACTTATATTCATTTGTTAATACCATCATGTGGTTTCCTTCAAATGTAATTACAGTGCTATGCAAAAGTTTGGACACCACTCCCCTGAGGTTGCATGATAATTAGCTCTGTCTTCATGAGAGAAGATCACAGCAAGATCCTTTTTCTAGAGATATATAAGAACAGGGGATGTTTATCAGACCAAAATTCTCAATACATTATTGAGTTATGCTCCTAAAATAAAACAAAAGTTTGAAAAATGGGATGTGCAAAAGTTTGGGCAGCCTCTTATACGTGCTGAAGACCTGCAGTCATTTAATACTGACAGTTTGCAGCACCCAGTGCTTTGGGTAGCTCATTAGACCTTGAACTACAAAGACAGCTGCAATTCAAAAAAAGTTTTAACATATATAAATTGCTAGTGGTACTTGTCATGGTTCCTCTTAAGTGGCAACATATGGGAACCTTTGAAGAACTCTCTACTGACTTAAAAAGTAAGATAATTCACTTTTATGAATTGGAAGGGTACAAAAGATTATCACAAAGGTTTGGACTGTCTGTCTCAACAGTCAGAAATGTAGTTAGGAAATGGAAGGCCTAGGAACAGTCGCCCCAGCCAAAGAAGAAAAGATGTAAATGAGCCAAGAAAAAATATCTCGAGAGCACAAGAGGGAAAACTGGTTAGAATTGTCACAGTCAAGCCACAGACCAACAACATCTGGCTGCTGATGAATTTGTCATTGACACATAGTTCACAGTCCGCGGTGCACTTTGCACCAGGAACAGCTCAGTGGAAGGGTGATGCACAAAAAGAAGAGCCGCGTGAGGTATGCAAAAGAGCATCTGGACAAGCCAGAAATATTCTAGAAAAAAATATTGTGGACAGATGAGTTATTTGGTCTTAACCAGAGGCGCTATGCATGGTGAAAAAAATACAGAGCATTCCAGGAGAAGAACTTACTGCCAACAGTAAGAATTTGGTGGAGGGTCCATCATGTTGTAGGCTGTGTGGCTAACTGGGTATTAAAACCTTGTTAAAAGTTGAGGGGCCGCATGGATTCCACCCAATATCAACAGATTCTTGAAAAGAATGTTCTGAGAGTCAGTCACAAAAAGTTGAAATTCGCGGGGTTTGGATCTTGACGACGTGGACCCAAGCACGCTTAAAATCTACTAAAATTTATGCAGAGGCACAAGTACAATGTTCTTGAGAATGGCCATCCCAGTCCTAGAACTGAACATCATTGAAAATGTAAAGGTTGAGTTGAAGCAGGCTGTCCATGACCTGAAGCCATCAAGCCTGACTGAACTGGAGGCATTTTGTATGGAAGAATGGACCAGAAACCACCACCAACCAGGAATTCAGGGACTTGTGAGTGGTTATGAGGCGTCTACAGGCTGTTTTTCAGCAAAAGAGGCTCTACAAAATATTAATAGCATTATTATTTCTTTGGGGTGTCCAAATTTATGCCTGCCTATTTTTGTTTAAATAGAGCATTACATTGTTTCTGTTATTTAATAATAAAAAATATTTCACTACTGCATTGTTGTTATTTCCATAAGTTATCAAATATGTTAAAATTAAGTTGCTGCCTCTCAAGCTTAGCAAGTTATGAATTAATACAGTCATTTTTATCAGGGAATTTTAAACTTTATAGCACTTATGACTATTTTGTTTTTTGTAATAAATACTTTAAACAAAAATTGTATGGAAAAAAAGCTTAATAAAAAGCATTTTTTTTACAAAATAGTGCAAAGATAATAACATTCTCTTGATATTACTGGAAACCAAACGACAAGTAAAGTCATTCCTTAAAATGGCATAGAAACTATTTTAACCACTTTTCATTTGACTGAATAAAAAAAAAAACACAGCATTTAATATCTGCTATATCATAAAAATTCAACACATCAGACAGGCATTTCAAACAAGCATCTTGAACTAGTATGGAAGTCACATGAACTATTAATTTAGGTTTAAGAACATCATTTCATGCAGTGCAATGCATACTCTAAATATAACAAACAGGCAGAACTAGAGCAGACAGAGAACGAATGGCGTCACTGGTAGCTGAGTAGTCAAAGGGACTTGTGTGGAAGTGTTTTAATATATATGCTACTCAATGTGCTGAAGTATCTTTGTTATGAACTTAAAGGGGTTGGTTTGGATATTTAGAAGTCAGCTTCAACTCTAAATTATCAAACTGTAGATGTCTCTTCCACAAGAGAGACATTGTTAATGTTTTTTATCAGCTGAGCTAAATTATGTGTGTGATGAACTGCAGTTTATCAATCTGCGACAAACGCGGCTTTACAGGTAAGAAATATTTCACAGAACCTGACTTTTAAATATCCGACCATCCTTTAACTTTAAATACTAACATATACAGACATATTGTGCTTTTACGTTCATAAATATGCTACAAAACAAAACCATATTGGTATCTAAATAATTGCATATTTGCAAGAGGCACAGCGAAAAATTGTTTGTATGTAGGGCCTCCTTTGAACAAAAAGCTGTATAATGACCTACACTCACACCATTGACTTTGGCCACATGGAAAGTGACTGAAAATATGAAGTTATGGCTGTTCACTGTAGACTTGACACAGCATTTCTTTACACATTACTTTTCTGATTAATCTTTGATAAGTGGACTTTAAACTAGCTTCATGGGGAGTTTAATATTGCACAAACATTCTTGAGTGTAAGCAGGAAAGAGGGTGCAGTTGTACTGTAGCTCTGAGTTTAACATAAATGTTTTTAACAGATAACCTCTCTGATACAAACACACAAGGTACTTCCGCCCACCTCATCTTCACAGAACCTGCAAAGCAGAAAATGAAACAAACTATAACCTCAAGCTGCAGTAACGCGTTAACCTGACTGACAAACAAATGTTATATGCTCAGTGAAGTGCGATTTACTGTACCTGCCCCGGCGTTAGGGGGAGTGGACACTAGCCATGTATTCTCCCTACACCAACACTACATCCCACATAACACTAGGGCCTGCCTCCTTTTGCTTTACATTTAGACACTACACATCATTAAGGGTTTGGGGGAGGTCAGGCGGGTACTCAACTCCGCTTGGCCGGTCACCGGCAGTTATCTCATGCCCTATTCTTCCCCCCAATTTTAATACTTGCTGTGGTTCCTCACAGGTCCACATTACATTAGGGCCTTGGGGGGGTGTAGGGGAGGGGTGGGGGATTCCACCGTCGTGGCGGAGTGGGGACCCCCACGCCTCAACACACCTCAAATTTTAATGCTCAATAGACATACACACAACACTTTCACTCTTGTACATACACACACATCTCACATGGGTGGGGTGCTGGCGAGGCTAGGTGTCCCCCTTTCTTTCTCTGTCTCTGGCCCTGTGTTAGAGGTGGGTGGCCCTCCAGTACCATCTGGGGAGGTGTTGTGGGGCGTGGCTGGGGTGGGTGGCCTCCTATTTTGGGCGGTGGACTGGGTGTCTGGCTCCTGCTGCGCTTGGCCTGGCTGTGGCTGGTGGTCAGGGGTCCTCTTGGGCTCTCTGGGCACTTCGGCGGGGGGTCTGGTCTTGGCTGGGTGGGGGCCGCCCGCTCTCTGGTTACCTGGGAGTCCAACTCCTGGAGTGGGGTGGGGGTGGCTGTCAGTTAGCCCCCTCCTGATCTTCAGAAGCCCCGGTGTCAGGGTGATTAGCTGGGCTGCCCTCTGGTTGCCCTGGGTCTGCCCTGGGTGGGGTGAGGTGGCCTTTGTCGGCTGTCCCCCTCTCTGTTCTTCGGCGGTGTCCCGGGGTTGGGTGGGCTGGAGTCGCTCTTGTGTCAGTCTGTCCCTTGGCCAGTCAGTGAACCCTAACCCCGCTGGCGTGTGGCGGTGCTCCGCCAGGCAGCGATCGTGACCCTGGCAGGGGCGCAGCTCCTGGGCCTGAACCCGTACTGGTGCAGGGCAGCTGTGGGGGCGGGACTGGGGGCTCTGCCGCCCTGCCTGCCCCCTTTGCCCGGGCCCCTCCGTGGTGGAGAGCCATCATCCTCAGCCCTTGCTGACTTCCTCCTGGTGGGGGGAGCATTCAGCCTAGGCCCCTCACGCTGGAAGTCGCTGGGGGCCTTGACTTCTTGTCCTCTGTGCTCTTCATTAGGTCGGGCTTGAGGCGCTACGTCCCCGATAATCATCCTTTACCACTTCAACTCGCACTTCCAGTGACAAACCAGTTTACTACGTACACACACAAGTATACGCAGCCGCCAACAGTGCAGATTATTTACTTACGTATATATGTATATATATATTTCTATTTCTACTATTTTCATTATATAATTATTATTATCTGATTTGTTATTGTTGTTGTTGTTGTTATTATTATATTCTTATTCTCATTATTTGTTTCTGTTTTTCTGTTGCTTTCCCTATTGATGTTAGCGTTTTATTAACCTTCCGTTTTGTCCTTAAGTCCTCTATTTCTATTTTCTTCTTACTATTACTGTTGGTGTTGTCTTTATTATTATTATTAACATTTTTTATTATTATTATCATTATTATCCTGTTTTTTCTTTTTTTCTTTTTTTTCCCTTCCTTCTCTTGTGTTCTTTCTCTTTGTTTGTTTGTTTTTTGTTTTTGTTTTATTTTGCTTGTTTGGATCTCTGTGAATTCTCTCAGTCAGTCCCCACAACACTAAAAATTATGTGAGAGCTCGTATAGTTTAAATTTTTTAAATAAGAAATTTGTAATTAAAATAAAGTTGTCCTCTGAAGAGGGGTGATGGTGGCAGGGTTTAAAAAAAAAACAAAAGCAGTGCTGTGTTAACTTGGCGACTAATATTACCATGGTGTATTACAATAATGGAGGCGGCTACTTGCGTTTAATAGTTTTTACTGGAACCAAGTGGCTCACTACAGGACAGGCAGCAGGTTCGCACGGTCTGGCTCTTATATCCGGAACATGCACAATAAGGTCACTTAAAAGTATGGTGAGCCTAAGAGCTCAATATATACCACAATTACCACGGTAGCCCTGCTAACATTGCATCTTTTGCAAAGTTTGTACATTTAACAGTGTTGATGTAAATGCAAGAATCACCTCTGACACCAAACACGGGTTAACCGCGATAGCCCGCTAGTTCGCGGTTAGTATTAGCTACAACACATGCAATCACACATTCATTGTAAACACTGACTGAACCAACAGATAACCGTCTTCTTAAGACATAGCCGGGAGTTAGCGTTTAGCTGTCTGCACTGATTTATGGGTCTAATACGTGGATATAAAATTTAACACTCGCTTGGCTTTTCTCCTCACTCACTGGCCGGGAATGCGTGGTTTGAGCCTCCAAGACACAGTGATTTTGAAAAGAGCCCCGCCCCCTCGACGGTAACATGTTGAGTTATCTTTGCTAATCATGATTATTGCACTGCACAATGTTGAAAAAGTGTACAAACAGCTTATTCTGGTTTTAGTAATTAGACACTGTTTTACAAAACACGAAGAATAATTAATTATTACTAAATAGTTTATGTTGAAACAAAATCCGGGTTTACAATTGAGGTTATCCCTTTTAGTAGTCAGACCATAGGCTGTGAGGGCAGGTCAAGAAGGCAATTACTGGCATGCGGGTTTTTATCACCTGGGCTGTCAGGTATGGGAAATGCCCGCCCTTTCCGGGTCGGACTCTACCTCACCTATGTGCAACTCTGGTGGCAGCGCCACCTAGTGGACGGCATGGTACCTACAATGTTAACAAAATGTATGTATGTCAGGTAATAGGGAACTTCTAGCCTCCCAGGTCGGAAGAGTCATAAAGTCCTGATAATCCTGAGTGTTAATTCTGTGTATATCCTCTGCCATGTTGTTTTCCAGATGCAGTGGTGACACAGACTGCCATCACCATCAGAAATCAGAGATATGATCCTGAGAGGGAAATTTGCAACAATGACTTTACTCTAGAGAGCCCAGAAAAGGTTAAAGAGAATCTCGGTGCTGGTAGGAGCAACTGTGTGACAGACAAGCCAGGTAACTGGATAAGAGGAACATCAGACAAGAATTAAAAGGCATTGAAGCTAAGGGCAGATAAAATATGACTGTAGGCAAGAAATAAACATTTGTTAATTCAATGACAGTTAATTACGATGTCATGTTTGTTATGCTAGTATATAGGAGGGATTTGTTTGGTTTGGGTTCTACTAAAGATACTTAAGCCATAATGTCAAGCAAGTGCATATTATTATCTTATTATTTTTCATTCTTTCAGTGTTATAATTGTAATGGCTTAATAAATATACACAAAATCATTTTTGAATATATTACAGCATTGGTCTTTTGTGTCATATCTGTTCTTCCAGATTAATTTTCTGGGCAAAAGTGGCTGCAAAGTGATTAGCATTGACAGCATTATTCAAAAGAGTGAGGCTGCCAGTAGCATGCAAACATGCAGCAGTGTTTACATAGGTGTGCATTCAAAAGGGTATAATATGACATGTTAACTGTTTTTTTAATTTTAGTACATTAAATAATTGTACATTTAGGTAATATTAAGACACTAAATCTTACAAAAGTATACTTAAATTGCCATAAAATATATTTTATATATATTGTACATAAATATACATAAAAGTTCACTTGTAGTTAAATTCTAATCTAAATGAAATACCACTAAAAGATAATGTACATGCTTTCAAATGCACTTGTGAGTACACTTAAATTACATTTCAAGTGTATTTATTGTTGTTTCAATTCATTATATTTTTAATTGCACTAAAATACAACTTTAGATGCCCCCAAAAAGCACTCAGAAGTAGCACTTAATGTATTTTTGATTAACTTAATTAGTTCTTAATTGCAACTTAAATGCATTTAAGTTGTAATATGACATCCTAAAATAAGAGACTTAATACACTTCCTTAAAAGCATACTTTTTGTGCTAAGTATACTTTTAAAAAATAGTACTTTAGTACACTTTTTTCACAAGGGTTGTGTTCTTTCAGTACTAAATATTTAATAAATAAGTACTTTTTATTACATTATTTGCACATTTTGATTGAATAATAAGTGTATTTATGATGTATGAAAGATGTATGAAAGATTTATCAAATATGTTATTACTCAGATGCACCTCCACTATATGAGGATACAAGATTTAGTTTTAGCCAAAAAAAAAAATCCATATGATAGTTTCATAACACTAAAGTAACAACATGACACTTAAGTAAAATCAAAGTTACTGAGTGAAAACCTACACAGACAGAGGCAGTGACCGTCACAGATAAATGAGACAAGTTGCATTCCGTTACACCGGAAGCAGGAAAATGAATATTCTTTTCTTTCAGTTTGGATCATCTGTGAAAGACAGGTTAATTATCCCTAAATACTCAAAACACCTTAAATGTAATGATCTTTAAGTGGTATCTAAAACAAAACTGTTATTTATCCCTTAATTTGTTAATACCAAATGTAACCCCTTTTTGCCGGGTGCTAGTCACCCCCCACAGTTCAGGCTACTCAAGAGTCAGAGTGGTCGACTAAATAAGGCTAAACAGGGTCCTGAAGTCTCAGCGGTGAAATGGTGGGCTGGTTACAGTGAAGTACAAATAAATTAGTGGGAACAATAAGTATTAAGCAAAATTTATGAGTTACGCGATGCCTCCACTGTGGAAATACAACACTCACCTTGAGGCTAGTGTATCTCCCCAATCTTTTGGGTGTACAATATTACTACACCATGTAGTGCACCTACAATACTACAAATATTTAGCCTTGTATGAAAATAAGCTGCCAATACACCCAGGGTTTAATGAAAAAAATACTTATGCAGTGTTTATCAATAACCAGGTTGTACATAATAACTTCAGTAAGAAGCATAGCATTGATTAATGACCTTAAAATAAATAGAACCTCACAGAAAGAGATTATCACCGCAAAGATGTTAGCAATTCTCTCTTGTTAGCAATTCTTGCTCTACAAATGAACCAATAAGACAGATAAACAGTCACAAGAAACAGTCAAGGCACAGATAAAGTATTTGGAATCAACTAGATATAAACAACAGTCGATCAGTCCAAGAGAGAGAAATAGAGGAAAGAAAAAAAAAATTAAGCGCGCTGTTGGGGCCCAGATACTTTATTGGTAGCTCCGAGCACAGTAGCCACTGGTACAATGCAAATCCAGTAATTCAGGAGAGCTCCGAAATCAAGTGTGTCATTGTAACTGTAGGTTCACATTACTCACAATCACCCTCCAGAACAAGCCGATCCAATCCCTGAAGGCGCACAATCAGCAGCTGACGCTCCTGGGCTGAAGGGCTAGTCTAGGCTACTAGCACGTCCGTCCACGATGCTGCCGCCAACCAAACTCGCAACCAGCTGGCTGTGTCCCTGTAGCGGATGATGTTGCGTTGGTGAGTCCGATGACAGAGAGCAGAGAGGACCTATATATATGTGTGTGTGTGTGAAGGAATCTGAACAGAAATGCAGAAAGATTGCCAATGGTGTTTCTGTGGTGAAGTGAAGTGAAGTTTTGTTGTTTTTTAATGTATGACGTGCGGAATACTGTTGCATTCTGGAGCTAAAAGCTGCATAATGTTCTGTGCTGGCAGGCAATAGAATGATGGCATATAGCAGCACGTAACGCCCGCTCAGTAGTGGCAGGTGTGCTAAGAGAGCGGAACATGGGCTAGCAGATGATGGCAGAAGGCCTAAGTGTCCTTGAGATCAGGCAAACAGATGGAAAAGGAAATCGGACTAAGTGTGGATGGGCTCCATTGGAAAGCTTTGGTTTTGGTGTGTATGTGTGTCACAACCATTAAAAGAGCAAAACATTTCATTTTGGTTGCTTACACAGCCAAATGGTTGTCATGGTTAAACCACTCTGCATTTAGGTTGCTAGACGTAAAAATACAGCTTTGATGTCCTCTTGGGATCTTAATAACATTTAAAAATACTTACTATGTGTTTGTTGTGTGTGAGGGAGATTTATAGGTAGTTGTGAGAACCTGGTTAGTCCACACAAGAAAAATCTGAGAAATAAAATGTCTATGTGAACAGATATAGCATGCACAATTTGTATACCAATAATTCGTAGACCAAATACCTAAAACAATGACTGCCTGACTTGCTGGAAAAGAGACGAAATTTAAACTGAACTCAAATCCCTTAATTTATTTTTGTCTCAATTCTGAGCCAGTGACATTTTGGAAGCTTTGAGATGAGAAGCAGTAAAGCTCAGCACAGAGATCCTATTCTTCAGTCTTTGTTAGTCGAGCATCCAGCTTCCATTTCATATCTGATACTTTCCTTTCCCAAAGCCAGGCCTTAGACTGAGTTTCGGAAGTTGTTAAGGTAATTGTGTTGGCTAGATATTCTGCATTGCTGTGGCAAGTTCCTGGTTTGGCTCCAGTAAGCAGAAATGATGACGGGTGAATTAGTTTGTTCTCTTCCCACTTCCTCACTCCAGGCCGACCAGATCCAACTGTATGTCCTCCAAATCTTTCAGTCTTCCATCCAGTGAGTATTGCTGCCCTCTATGTTCTCAGACAAACAAGTTGAGCCTGGGGTAAAACCATTGAGAAAATTTACTAGGCTTCATGCACCACACCGTGGTTTGGTCCACACTGCATGAGATAATATGGCCTGCTAGAACTATAATAAATAGTTTGAGAGAAATGCCGACAAACAGAACACTGATGATGGAGGAGAGAGTGACTGACTAATTAGAGACACAGATAAAGAGTTTAAAATGTCTCGTGCTGCAGAAGTCAAAAACAAGCTAGTGTAATTATCACTTCCCAATGACTTTACGGTTAAAGCCAAGGGTTAAGTACACTGAAAGTGCATCAGTTCAAATACTGCTTGAGAGTGAGAAGTAAATAAGTGTGTAAATAAGTGTAGAATTATTTAGACTATCAACCAATTTAACAATTTTAATCTACTTTTTTGTTAAATTTCTGTCATCTTTTCATTCAGCAATGCTTTTCACAATGACCAATGAGCATGATGTTAAAAAAAAAACCAAGAAAAAAAATCACATGCTTATTTGCAGGGTTTAACAGTTGAATGTAGAATTGACATAGAACATATAAATTATATGGAATATTTTTTCGGGTACAAAAGAGCTTCATACCCTGTGTCACGGTCCCGCCCAACCTGGATGGGACCGTGCCACTGTGAACCCAGGCTAAGTATCTGTTTGTTTCTTGCTCTCTGGGTTCACTTCTGGTGTTGTGTCTGTGGTGTTTGCCCCTCGTGTCTCCTCAGGTTAGTCTTCCGTGATAGCTTGCTCCTCACTTCCGGGTTCTGTGTCTGCACTTCGTGCACTTCTAAATAGTTCATCTGTTTAGAGCGCACCCCACTTCCTGGTATGTTGTTTGCACTGCATGTTCCCTACCTAGTAGGTCAGTGTCTGTGTAGAACACCCCCATGCTTATCATTGATTTCAGCTGTGTCTTGTTCTGCTTTGAGTTTGGGATTGGTGCAAGCACTCGTTTATTGAGTTGTGTGGCCTTATTTAAGTCAGTTTAACCCATGTGTTCTCGAGTCTGTATCCCTCATACTTCATGTGGTTGTTCGTGTCATGTCATTTGGATTTCCTGGACCTCTTCTGCTCTTCCCCTTTGTTTGGACCTTGGACCCTTGTGATTTCAGTTTGGTTTTGTGTCTCTGCTTTGGATTGCCCTTTTTGTCTTCTCATCCTCACATCTTTCTCCTATGTTTCTTCCCAGGCTCATGATTCCCAGTGAGCTTTCCCTGGTTGGCCAGACTACCTAGGTGTCTACCGAGTCTGGGCCATTGTCAGTTCACCTCCTGAGTCTTCAAGCGTAAGGACCTTGCTTGTTCTGGTTACTCGGGGAGGTCCTTCCCCGTTACCCGACGCCCACTACTGGGAGCAGGGGCCTCACCTTTCATTTGTAACTTGGTTATCCTTTTTTTTGCTTGTGGACTTATTTTTTTTTCCATTTTGTGTCTCACGTGCCCGCTACCTTAAATAAACCCTTTTTGTCAAGCCTGCAACAGTGTCATCCCCTTCCATCCTCCTCACCGCAACCATGACACCCTGTGCTACTAATTTAAATGTTTCTTCCCCTATGTAAAATATTATTTTTGGAATCAAAATGGATTTTCCATGTCATTGCTCCACAAAAAAGCTATTACCTTTGAGAGGTTCAATTTATGAATGTTATATTGAATGTGACATTTGGCACTAAATTTCCATACTTTTTGAAGAATTTTTCTGCAAAAAATTGCTATAAATCTCTTTCCTCTAGTGGAAAACAGACTTAACAAATAAAAATGTCATTGCTTGCATAATTTGCCACAAGGAAATTGCCATAAGTCTTTTTGTGAAGTTTTATAGAGCCATTTGTCATGGTGTGGATATAATGGGAGACAACACTGTTGCAGGCAGAACACAAAAGGGCTTATTGAGGGGAACAAGCAGAGTAAATGCAATGGTGGCAAAATGGGGAAAAAACTGGAGAAGTTAGGTGACCAAAATGGGTGTATAAATAGAGCCAAAAATCAGATGTACTGTACGTTAAACAGGGGAAATCCTCCGTGGGGAAACAGAAAGAGCGATATCCTGGTGCTCTAAGACCAACAAGGCAAAGCACAGGCGATCCAGGTGCTGGAGAAACACTGTAACCTGACTGGACAGGGTTTTACTGGGAGACACAAGCCTGGGAGAAAACACAAGAAACACGGGTGAACAGGAGACACTGATACATGAACAAAACACAATCCACATGGGTAACGTGACGGTGACAAATGGGTCAAACTGGATTAAATAAAGCCACACAAATGAACAAACGAGTGCTTGCACCAACCCCAAACTGAAGGCAAACGAGAAGCAGGTGAAAGTAATAAGCGAGGGTGTGCTCTAAACAGACACTAACCTAGTAGGTAGGGAGCACGCAGTGCAGACAACATATACGGAAGTGGGATGTGCTCTAAACAGGGAGTGAACTACGTGCGAGGGCACAAAGTGAAGACAGCGAGAACCCGGAAGTGGGGAGCAAGCTAACGGGGAAAGCTAAGACTAACCGAGAACACAAGGTGGACTAGACACAACGGGAATAACACTGAAAGTGAGCCCAGAGCACAGAATTAAACAAATGAACTTAAATAGTGGCAACCATGTCCTACTGACTCTAAACAGCTATATACCAAAGATGATGGATAGGCAGAGGGACGTAACTGATGAAATTGTTGCCTTTAAGGTTTTCCTGCCAGTCACTTCCGGGTTGTCTGCAGCATTGGTGATGGGTTCCCCTCCCTTCCATGTGTCACTTCCTCATTGGCTTTTGTTGATCATGCTCCACTATTTAACCAGTCCGAACCGGTAACTATTTTGTGTGTTCTCGTTTGCGGTGTGTTTTTGTTCTCTCCCGCTTCTCGCCAGCCTCTCGCCAGCCTCTCGCCAGCCTCTCGCTTCGATCCAGCCTCAAGCCACGGACCGCGAGTCGACTGAAGCGCCCGATCGCCACTGAATCCACCGAGCGCCGGTTAGCCGGTTAGCATCGCAGCTCAGCTAGCGCTAACTCCAGCCAGCGGCGCGCCAGCCTTCGGGACTACTACGGGTTTGCAGACAAGAGTTTGTTTTGTGTGTGTGCACTCAATAAAGAGCACTTTGGCATTGCAAAATCCCCGCGTTTGCATCCTCCATCCGCTACACGCCGGCAGTTATGACACAAATATTTTCAGTAAATCAACAATCAGAGAAAAGTGCATAGAAGACGCACAAGACAGATTACCTGCAGCCAATGAATGCAGTAGTCTAATTAGGGGTTTAGAGCCCATGTATGACTAGAGCTTGTTTCTAGTGATTCTGAAAAAAAAAAAAAAAAATTATAGTCTAGTGCAGTGTTTGGAAAGTTACTTTTAAAATGTATTCCACCACAGAATACAGAATACATGCCCTAAATTTTAATTTGTAAGTTATTCTGTTAGATTATGGTGCAATGAGAGTAACACATTCTAAAAACTTTGGATTAATTCCACATTGTCTTGCTTTTTACTACTATATGAATGTGGCAATTACACCCTGCATGGTCATATTCTACCCTCTCTCTTCTTTTAACCCTTATGGCCCTGAGAGAATTTGGGTCAATTTTTCTACCTTTGTCTTTTGGCTTAATATAAGTGTGTGTGTAGAAGTTAGCCATACATGCCTTATGTTGTTCTGTTCAGGACCCCCAGCAGTACTTAGATTTGTCATAATTTGATGTGTAAATGCTGACACAGTCTTGAAATCAGTTCACTTCAGATGAAAACTGACTTGTGCCTGTAGAATAATTATTTTTTTAATTTAGCTTAATATAGTATGAAAGTGCTGGAACTGTTGGTATAACTACCAGAAATAGTTATTGACTTGCAGATGTATTATCATGTAGAGACATTCTATGGCTTACAGCTATGAAGAAAAATAAGGTTAGTGCCAGGTGGAAACACTTTTGGAAGGATATAAAATAAAATTATTTGATAACAAAGCATGCATTTTTCTATATTTATCTTCACTCTCTAACATTATAGAATGGAAAAAAATTCTGATTAATCGAAAATTAAGAAATACTAAAGTTTTGGCAATTTTTGAGCCAATGTGGATTCATTTTGGACTTACTTATACATTTACATTCTTATTTCTGCAATATAACTACATTTTTGCGCATGATGACGTTCCACAAGAGAGTCATTTGGCATGATGACATTCCATATGAGAGCTGCATCATAATAACGCAATGAACAAGCGTCTGGAAAAAAAACACACTGAAAATATTAAATAAATGGCTGTATTGTGAGAAGAACGCTGGTTGTTTTTGTTTCTTATCAGCTAAAACATAAGTTTTGTCTGAAATAAAGGGGACGATTTGATGAACTGAATAGTTTTACTGAATAGTGGACTTTGCGCTTACAAACACAACACATGTTTACATCACGAAAATTGTCATTTATTTTTACTCAATTATTTCAGTTTTGTGCATGGTATTACTTACAGATAACTTGAGTTTGGTAAAGCTGAAAGGTTAATGTGAAGTTTTGTCTGACTTTCCAAGACAGAAATGCGTTTCTGCCATGGCTCTGTCATGCTGGCTCCAGTTCTGACTCCTCCATTGTGTGACTGTGGCAATTTAAATTCATGTGTACATTAGAATCTTTGGTTGTGTGTTGTGAAGGGCTTCTGGTAATGAATAGGATTGCCATAATTAATTAGAGAAAGGATAAACATGTGAAACTGAAAATACAGTCATGTAATTCATTAATTTGAACAATGTAACTGTATTCGGATTACCATCTTTTTAAACTCAAACTGTAACAGAATACCGTTACCCATTATTTGTATACGTAATGGTGGTACATGTATTTTCTTACTCCACGACACTGATTTAGTGATCAACTCAGCTTATGAGTGAACAATTAAAAAAATATATATTAATGGTTAGATTTCTTGCTTAAGCATGAGAGTGTGAGACTGATGCTTAATACATGAGTGTTAACTGTCTTAACACCAACTTGCTTTAGGTAAATTGTTCTTCTAAGAAAAAAAAATGCTCTGCATTTGATAAAGTGAAATCCAAATTATTGGCAAAACTCAAAGTTTGTCTGCTGAAAATCACAATGAACCCGTCACCTGTTCTTGGACCACTTTTCATCAGTCAGTGCATACAAGTAAAACTATAAGACTTCCAATGCAGGCAGAACTCTTACTGCCTAATATATCCCACTCAGTGACAGGTGCCATTGTAGTGAAATAATGAATGTTATTCACGTCACCTGTCATTGATTTTATTGTTTTCACTGATTGTTTTCATCTTGCCCAAAATAAAATGCTGTTAAAGCTTTCTGCTGGTTTTTCTGCTCCCTGCATATTCCACAGATCAGACGGAACAAGCCACCTCCAGGAGCCATTAGGCGGATTAGCACTCCCCCTCCTAATGTACCGGTACTTGCATTAATGGTCTTTCTAGCTCCACAGAGCTGACACAAGTGGATGTGACTGGCACTGTGGTGCAGGGTGGTGGGAGTGCTCTCAGTGGTAGCTGCTCACTGCCTGCATTACTTCTGAATAATGCTTCCGGGATCGGGAGGTCGGCTGCCTCCAGCTCTGAGGTCCTGCCACCGTCCAGCAGGGAGGCTGACAGGCCACTTATTTCCCGTGACAGGTGCATGGAGGTGGGAGTTGTGCTGAGGCAGGGGTGGCCTGCAAATGAGGGAAAAGAGGCCAGGACTCCAAAATGGCTCCTTACACAATATGAGTCAATTTTAAGTTAGTAAAACTCAACATGGCTTCAACTTAAGCCTCAGTCAGTACTAATCAGGGCAGTCATTATAACCAGGTTTTGTCACAGTTCAGCATGAGACAAATCACAAAATGGCATCTTAACATATCAATTTGTCTTTTTTTTGTCAAAATAGAGTTTGGAATAAATCCCAAGAAATCCTGATGGGCTCTTAAGCCTTTTCTTTTTGCGCCAGCTAATGACAGAAAGAGACTTCACCCCACTGAGAAAGCTATAAAGTGTGGAATAAAAAGTTCACTATTGTATTGGTCAGAGTTAAGTTAACATGTAGTGCCATCTGTTAGGCTGCTGTTTCCCACATGAAGCATGCCCAGCGTGTCTCAGTTCTGTGCAGTTGTGACACATGCTTAGTGCATCACAGCACACTGTTGGCAGCTGTGAGAAGGACTTGGAGGAACTGTGCAGGACGGAATCAGGAATATATGGCAGTGATTTAACTCCAGCTAGTAGTAATTACCAATTCACGACTTCGGCTGATGTGTGGTGAGTGAACATAAGTGTTGGATGAAGTGGAGCTTCCCCACTTCCGTCCTTCCTTACTTCTTTGCCTCCGTTGCTCTGTCCTTCCTTCATTCATTCATTACAGTTACTTCCACTACCATGTTCACTACCATAACTACTACTACCATAACTGCTGCTGGTAACACTTCTTATTATAACAATGTAAAATAAATACACATTTAATATAATGCAGTGTAAAGTGCATGATGTCATTAGCAAAATATCTTAAATGCTTCTCAATATGCATATCAATGTTCAGTATTTGCATGCCTCTGCCTACATCACCTGGCATAAGTGTGTATAAAATGCTCTGAATGACTATTCATTATATAAAGTGCAGCTTCTTCTGTCATGTTCAGTTAAGTATGAAAATAGAAGACATAGCCAGTAGCAATTCTGTAGTCAGGAACTGACCTATAATTCAGAGCTGACGAAAGGCTAAGAAAAACTGACCATGCTAACAATTGAACTAGTTACCTGAAGATAACTATTAAATATGCAATACCTGGAATATCATTTGGAAATGTGAAAGAAATATATTTCAACCAAGGAGACAAACAAATTTGTTGCTTGGTCGTTGGCTCTATTGTCTCTGAAGCTGGCAGATCTGCATGGGAGACCAGGACAGGACCAGGACAGGATTATGTTAGATTACTCCTTACATATAAAACTAGAATTAATGTGTTTGGACACGCTGGCGCTTATTAGGTCTCCATGTTTTCGTGTTCACTTTCATTTCAACCAAGGAGACCATCACAAGTTTGAATCGAAAAGTATGTTTATTTGCTCGAACAATTTGAATGTGTATGTAAAAAAGTGTTTGTCTGTCACGTAGGGCTGGGTCAACAGGAGATGAGGCGAGGTCACAGTGCAAGCCATTTAATCACACTACACAGAATTAAACAGAAATAGACACGAGGGCCACAACACTAACAAAACTATCACACAAATAATAAACACATGAAACAAAACCGGCACGAGGGCCACAAAACTAACAAACGAAGCCACCAACTAGTGATGGGCTATCTGAAGCCGAGGCTCCAAAGCGCGTATCGAGTATAAGGGGGCGTGGCAGACGAAGCCCCGCTTCGAGGCATGTATCATTTGGCAGAAAACCACGTGACCGATGACAAACGAAGCCTCGGCTCGTTACGTCAACGCTTCATCCCAAGTGTCGCTTGCAATTTGCATAATTTAGTAGTATTGTATTAGACTAATACAATACTACTACTTAATTATAGAAGTTGCAAATGTGGAACAAAATATAAGTTGCATAAAAAATAAAAAAAGCCTGTCGCTTGGTTGTTGGCTGTATCCAGGCCGGAGACCAGGCAGGAGGCGAAGGAGCCTACCCCAGAGGGAGTAAGAATTCTGTGCCACTTAAGGTATCAAGTGGAGATCTAGACCTGCTGAAAAGAAGGAGAGAACAATGATTAGGTTATATTGTCTTAACTAGTGGAATCTGTGACAAATGACGGCTGAATTCTGATGGTCATTATGGAGACTGAATGCGTCTTGCAAAGTGGTATAGAGACGTAATGCGTTTTGTGAGCGGTATGCAGCCACTGATGTAACGAAAAGGCACTATGGAGACGTAATGCGCTTTGCAAATGGTATGGAGCCACTGATGTAAGGAAAAGATCTCATGGAGACATAATGCGTTTTTCGAGTGGTATGAGCCACTGATGTAACGAAATGGCGTCATGAAGACGTAATGCGTTTTGCGAGCAGTATAGAACCGCTGATCTGATGAAAAGGTTTCATGGGGACATAACGCATTTTAAAAGCGGTATGGAGCTGGTGATGTAACGAAAAGTCGTTATGGAGACGTAATGCACTTTGCAAGCGGTATGAAGCCGCTAATTTAATTTGAAATCGTTATGACACATTTGATCATATTGTGTAGAAATTGAATTAATGAGGGGAGATTAAACTACCACCAATAGCTATCTGAATGGTATTCACTTTAGCAGAAGAGATAAATCGTTGAGTCTCCGAGATTGTAGGGATATTTAAGCGTCCTAGTGGTTTCAGGTTTGCAGCAGAGATTCCCCATAGAGATGCTGTTCATCAACTAATGTGAGGTTGAAGTAATAACATTAATGGGGAAAAATAATAGTGGTGAAAGGAACTTTCGTAATTATGGGACCCTGCAGAAGTGGCACATTAAAAAGATTAACAGAATAATAGAATCATAAGTGAATCTGTCCAAACGATTCAGATGGCCATTTGACAATGCTGACTCAAATGACTCGCATACTCGGATTAGTTTCGTGAGTGACTCAGAAGGAGCCGAATCCTAAAAGGAACCGAATATTGTAGCTCTACGCGTGTGTGCCTTTTTTTTTTTTAACGCCAGTGCACATTAAGATAGCCGGTGGCTATCGGCAAATCAGCTGTTGGACTAGCCAGTTTGTACTGTAAGCTGCAAGATGGCGGCAAACATTTTTAGAGGACATCACGATTAAAATCGTATGTATGCATGTATGTATGCATATATATATATATACATACATACATACATACATACATATATATATATGTTCTAAAGAAATTACAGTAACTTTGGTAATCTCATTGAATGGCCGATTTAAAGGTCTTTTCTATTGTCTATGTCAATGAGCAAAATATTGCAATAAGGGCTTCAGAACCTGAATTGCTCTGTGGTCTACATACAGAAAGAGCAAGCAAAGGACTTGGGCTGAACAAAGAAACAAAGGATTTTACAAGTACACCAAAATAACATCATTACAATGAATCCGCGAGCAGGAAATAAAGTTACTGGGTATGTAACTCCAGTTCTATGAGTACAGGTGGAGCCCTCCAATGGGCTTCCCTATTGGATATCCCTTATGCTTGCATCACTGACTGAGCAAAACTTGAACTCCCCAACCACTCGGGAGGAAGACTGCCTCTATAAAAGGGCCATGCACCCATTAATTGGCTCCTGCACTCAGCAATCATGAATGCGGGGCCAGCTGACTGTCCAGTTGGAGGGCTCTGCCTGTACTCATCAAACTGGAGTTACATACCCAGTAACTTTATTTCTATGTTGTACAGGCTCCGCCCTCCAACAGGCTTCCCTATTGGATAAAACCATGGAAAGATCATTGGAGATGCATGTACTCCCAGCTGGGTCCAATTGGAAACAGGACCCTGGAGGCCGGGGAAAGGAGGTCACAATAGACTGCCACCTGCAGCCACAGTGACTCATAAACCAAGAAATCATTGCAGAGTACTTAGTCACTGGAATGAGCCACTGAGTGGGTGGTTATATCCTGGTTATAGGCCAGGACATAGGTGCAGCTGCGTAGATGTCGGCCACTGCTTTACCTCTAAATAGAGAAGCTGAGGATGCTACGTGGTGCACTGAATGAGCATGCAGACCAGGCAGCGGCGGCTTCTGGGCCAACCTGTATACATATGCAATGGCCTCACAAGGCCAGTGTGAAAGCCGCTGAGCAGAGGCGGATGTACCATGCACAGGAGGTGCGAAACAGAAAAATAACTGGTAAATGCAGCTGTAGAGCATATATAATAGGCCAATGCATGCACTGGGCAGAGCCCATGCCACAGCACCTCCCCCTCACTGCGATTCGGTGGAGGATAAAAGGCCCTGACCCTGATCACCCTAGACTGAAAGGTAGAGGTGATCGCCATAGGTTGGTAGGCTGGGTTCGGATGTAGCACTGCCATACTACCATCAGCCTGTATGCTACAACAGGAAAGGTGAACAGACAGCACCCGGAGGTCACCCACGTGCTTGGCCGAGGCCAAAGCCAACAGCAGCACTGTCTTACAGGACAACAAGTACACCGGTGTGCAGTCAAGCAGGTCAACAGGAGGTGTTCACAGTTGGTCAAATACCAATTTCAAGTCCCATGGTGGCACGAGTCGCAGCCTGGTGATTGTTAGCATATGGAAAGGCATGTATGCTATGTGCATATTCAGAACCCTCAGGTTCAGGATGGACCATGAGCCCCCTGACATTTTGGGCACCAGAAAATACAGGGAGTAAAAGCCAACCTGTGACTTGTCTGCCTCCACATGAGTTATTACCCCTTTGCAGAGGAGCTCTGCAATCTCTGACTTTGGCCAGGGGAGAGGATAGGGTGGTGTTCAGAATGCCAGAAAAGGCTGGGGCTGAGGGGTCCAAGGGCCTCCTGTCACCTCACAAAGCGATCAGAGAACGGTCGAGCATATGGAAGAATGAATGTAAGATCACACCCTCTCACCTGCTCCAAGGCCATCAGTTTTTCTCACCTGCCTAGAGCAGCACTTGAACCCTGGCCGTCAGCGCAGCAGGTGAGAAACATACCGTTGCATCATTCAAATTTATTGTTCCCCTGATTAAATTGTGGAAAACCCTGAGTTCAACGAATGAGCAACATCACTAGGGGTTTGGCAAGAGCGAAGTGCTTTCACTTGCTCTGGTCGAATTAATGGATGCACTAGAAGAAACTGATGGTGAAGCAAAATAAGCCATCTGTTTCTCCATATCATCATGAAAATGATAAGGTTTCACAGTGTGGTTGTCAAAACTGACTGAATTTCGGCAAGAAACATTCAACATTCAACATTGGCACAGCTCCCTGACCTCGGCCACTTGGCTGGGTGGGATGAAGCCGTGGTGGGTGTGCAACGGGACACACTGGAGGACGATTCTGCCTGTGGATGTGGGCGCCTTTGTCTCGGCAGCGGAAACACTGCTGTGCCAGAACCCAAAGTGCTGCCGCCGAGTCCAGAGTAACCCAGCCACACATTGCAGAACCACTGATGTTGCAGCAATTCATTGTCCAAGACAATGCCTTGCACAATGCGAAGGAGGACCCCAAGTCCTCATTGCAATTGCTAAAGCTCAGACACGTGAGCACTCTTTTAATAAGGAGGAGAGCCAAGAACCGCTGCCAAGAATAAACGACCAGGAAATGCTGTAGTTACCTTTTCACGGGTGATCGTGCCCACATCGAGTGGTCCCAGTTGCGTCTCACGTACCACAAAACTGGCGCTTGCTGTGGGCAAACAACGCGAAGTCTGCGCTGTGACGGTGCACTTCCCGGGGAAGTGCCACATACACAGAGCAGTCTATCAGAGGAAGCAAATCCAGAGCGTTATACATTAATTTTAGAGAATCAGGGATAGTGCTATGAATTGTAAATGGCCAAATCCAGAACATCTAATCTGAATCGCCAAGACGTTTTGATAAGAGCACAGGCTAAAGCTTTGCAGCATCGAGTCGAGCCAGACATTTGAGCGAAGGCATAAAAAACACTTTACTTTCAAGTATATCATTTAGATAAAAGCTTGCGACAGAGTGAGAAAACCAACTGAAGCCTGCCGCTAAGACTGAGGTGGCCAAGGAATACCTTGTGAGGCAGTGTAGACATCCAGTCTGAGGTAATCTGTGATCGAAATAGGGATCAGCTTGATCCAGTGAGCCAAGGCAACAGGAAAAACAGGAACAGCTTCGAAAAAGAACATAACACAACAAAACCTTCGCCAGTAAAGGCAAAGTCTCCCCAAGAAGGTAGCATGAGAATTGGACGCGACCCGGAAGTAAGGGAGCCGCCAGTATGGAGATGGACAAAAACGCGAAACCGAATGGCTATAAGAACAAAGAAGCATGTTAGATAACCCATTATATATAAAATTAGGATTAATGTGATTGGACGCACTGGCGCTTTTTAGGTCTCCTGGTTTGAATGTTCGTATTCACTTTCATATGAAGTATGGAACACAATGACTGTACTGAAGCTGTGGAGATCTGGTGATTAGAAATAGAAACGCAGAGACAAAGTGTAGATCTGACTGTTAAGGAAGGTAAATGGCAAATTGAGCCTTGCATGTATGGTGCCAGTGTTAATCACAGGCTGGAAGAGAATGAAACAACCCCATGCTGTTAGGTCGCACACCAGAATCCAATATAAACCCAAGCACACAAGTCACGATCTGCAACAGACAACAAAGATCAGGAGGCTCAGAACATGATACCTTGGTTATGAAGCTGAAATACTGAAACACACAGGCTGGATATAGACTAATAAATCACTGCTCAATCTTTTGGTATTGAGCTCAAAAGCATTTCATGGACCCTGTGTCATTGTCATGATTTTTACATGTACATAGAGAAACAGTCACACATAGGCCAAGGTTAAAGGCTCAAGGATTTTGTCTTTACACGTGCATTTGAACCATCTTCAGAGAAAGGTACATATTTGTCTATTTTACTCATCTCCTTTGTGTAACATTACAGTTTCATCATTGTAGCCATAGCCAACTGTACTACTGTGTGTAAAAATTCATGAAAGCTAAAGAGGCCATGAGGTCAGGCTCATATATTTTTTGACTGTAGTCCAAGGCATTGGATGAAAGGTTCCTTAAATCTATAGAGCAAAAGCTCAAGTATATGAACCAAAAGCAACAGCTCATTCCAAATTACAGAGCACACAGGTTTGCAGTGCAATATGAGTTTTAAAACTGTGATTCACAATGTAGCCTATCACTTGTAAGAAAACACAAAAAAATACAATTATATTCTGTTTATTTTTTGTCTTTCCATTAATATAATCCACAGACTTTTGTCAAACTTCCCATCACACATACCATAACCCTTCTGATAAATTATATTCTTTCCAGTTTAAACAGCACCATTGTGCTCAAGATATTTTACATACTGAAGAAAAACAGTAAGTGGACCTTTGTGGTAGAGCTTTTATGATTTATAATCCTTGGGTGACCCACTTTTGATTATTTTTGTTTATAAGACGTAATAAAAAATTAAACAAAACTAATTAAAATAATTAAGTTAATTTGTAATTAGTAGTAAAAATATTATTTAAATCTATAATTATGAATACACAAATTTAGATTTTAATTTGATTGTTTCTAAATGCTGCAGTTTTACCTAAGAGGCTAATTAGAAAGATTCTCTAAGACTGAACTATGAGATGGTGGGGAGCCCTGTTGGCAGGCTTTATGTGAAGCTTTAGCTTGAGTGTGTTCACATCATTTATTTTTTTGTTGTTGTCTAAGGCAGATGGAGGAGTTTTTTGGTAGTTAGGTTGGCACGTGGGTATATAGTTTGCTCAAAGCTCATTGTTATATTGGCCATCCTCTGAAGTGGAGAAGACATCTTTTCTGTAGTTTTACACTGTATTCCCAAACAGTATGATGAACTCATAAAAATAATGAAAATGGTATTCAAAACTGTGAAGTAGTTCAGTCACCTTAAAAATTTTACTTGCTTTCAACTTCTCGTGAAGATTTGATTTTGAAGAACAAATATAATGTTAGTAAATGAAGCCACTTAACTCATTTTTTTTAAGTAACCTTCAAATTATGTCTGACGTATTACGTTCCTGCAATGTGATTGGTTCAAACTATCTCATTAGAATACGTGCAATTTCAGAACAACATGGCAGGTAAGTGTTTTGGAGAGGGAACTTAATTTGCTTGAAAGTTACAAAAATACTTAATAATTATATCAATATTAAATCCAGTGTAACATTTCCTCATTCCTGTCTAGGTTAAAAGGAGGTTTGAATGTGAAATATTACAGGGTAAAAGAAAAAAAAAGTCAGTCCAACCGCGTTCTTCCGCCATTATTGGTGTCAGAGAGTGGTGCTTGTCCCAGCTTGGTATGTATACGTGACAAGTTATTCAGTGTTCTTTATTAAAAAATATATGTGGACTGCTTATCTAATTGTCGTGAATTCGTTACAGGCACAGAACCAGATGAAATGTAGAGTAAAATAGACTATAACATAGTGTGAGTGGAAAATGGTGTTAATATGAGTGAGACTTGCAGAAAAAAGCGTATCCGAGGTTAGTGTAACAGGCGTGCATTTAATATGCAAGGAAATCCGAAGTGTAAAATAGCGAGTATAATGGTGTAAAAATATGTCACCAATATTACAGTCACGCTTCATTTTTCTAATTGGTACCTTATTTACATGCAAGCTTGCGATTTCAAGCGTTTTTTTTTTTTTGTCGATTTATTGAAACGGCGTAGATCAATAAAAACGGGTGGTATGGACATCTTGCTGTCTCCTTACTGCACGTTTAACTCATGCTTGTGTGCATGGTAATTTTAAGAGCAATAGTACAAAAACTAAGTAGAAAAATGCGTGTTCGTGCCAAATATAACTGCAGTGTACAGCGTGGGGCGGCGTGATTCATCAAGGTGTGTATGTGGTTAGGGTGGTTGATAGTTGATGATATAGATGATAATTAATATGAGTCGCGCTGTTTAGTTTACCAGAAAGTGTTACGTTAACTGATTGACAGCCCCAGTGGCCACCTACACTCTTGAAAATGGCCCGTCTCGCCCCGCCCCATTTAACTCTACATGCGGATGAGGCAACAGAACGCCAGGTAAATGTACATTCTTTTTTATTCAGCAAGTAATATTTTGTGGGGTCAAACACATCTCATTGTCTACCTTTCTCTTACTTAAAATATATGTCTTTGCAGATATGTGCAGAATTCCTTAGGATTACAAATGTCAACTTGAGGAACAGGTTCTTCGCTGAGCTGGACAAACATACGCCAAGACTTATGACTGTCTTCAGACAGCGAGCTGTACGAACTGGCAAGAGACGGGTGTACGGTCATTTCAACACAAATTTAGGGATTTATCAATTTTGAAGTGAGCATAGGATATGATAAAATCCATGCCAGCTCTCAGATCGTGTATGCACTTTCCTGTCAGTGCGGACTCGCTCTGCAGCAGAGGAAATCAAGCTGTGTGGGAGAATTATTACGTCATAGTTGTACTAAAATGATGCTAAGCAAATAACCTGCAAGATTTCCAGTGAAATTTTTATTGTGGATAATATTTGATTAATTAAATATTTTTAATTTTCTTTAACGATACGTAACTGTAAGATTACAGACTGCAGTGATTATAAATGTGGTTACTATTATTTCAGCTGTTGGTGGCGTAACGGTTATAGTGTTCGCATTTAGATTTATGTTTCTCTGACTAGATACCTCGCTCTGCCATTACTCACTTCCGCTCGCTTCTCTTATAACCTTACTTCATAAATTGAGTAAAACTGAGAAGGGGGGCGAAGTAATGTGGCCATGCTGCCATTTTTGCCGGCTTCGATTCCTCCATGTCGCAAATTCTGTGGGCCCGGTCACGCAAACATGAATGAAAAGGGGCGTGGCATGTGAATTACGCTTATTTCCATTCGCTGGATTTATCAAAGTAGATACTTGCCCCTCCCCCTACTCATAAATGAGGGCCAGTGTGAGGTGGTGCACCACTTAGTATACTAGTCTGTTAGCTAAAGTTCAGCTTGCCAGTGTCTTAATTCCACAACATGACTGTGGTCGGACAGCATTTACATTTAGCAGATGCTCTAATCCAAAGCAATGTCCATTTTCTAATTTCAGGGTCAGTCTTCCTTGAGCAACTTGGGGTTAAGGGTCTTGACCAGGGACAGCATACCTTAATCCTGTTTTGTTCCCTGTTTTCACCTCACATTTTCCCTTTAGACTTCATTAGGAAGGAGTGTTATGTAGTAGCATCGATGGTGAAGAGCACCCAGACTATAGACTTCAGTGGGGAAATTTTCACCCTCATCATAATTTGACATCATAATAGTCAAATTAAGCAAAAACAAGTATTTGCTCCAGTGAAGTTGTGCAACAGGCAAAAGGTAGGTCAAGGGCAAACAGCACAATGGGGGCACACTGAAAATTAAGCAAGGTTTAAAGTTACGTGAAACAGGATCATTGTGAGTCAAGTGCTTTCGGCATCTATTCTACCGTCTAGTTTTTAGTACACAGCAGTCACACAGTTTCTTCAGAAAATGCCAGTGTAATTTTCAGTTTCATTCCTGTCAGACGATACTGTACATATGTGTTCTTGCATACCCAAACCTCTTTCTGCCCACTTTTTCTAGGAGCAGTTTGATGTCAACAGGCGTACTGTTCTTCTTTGGGCCCTCCCTGTTTACCTATGCGAAGATGGTTCTGGATTTTTTAAAGCTTGAAATGTAAGTTAAAAACATATAATTTCATTGTTAAATTTAGCTTTAAAAACTTTATGAAATATTCATGAAATACTGTCATATTTCAGCATTTGGAAGTGGATGAAGCAGACATTTCTGACTCTGCAGTGGCAGTGCTCATTGTGATTAAGGAAGACACAGGATCCCAAGTACACTTCAGGCCTGACTGGGTTGCTGTTGTGCTTGAAGGCGACATTGTTCTGAGTGACATGCCATCACTGGCTGATGCTTTTGTTATGTTGTTTGGATTGGTCTATGCAATTCATCTTGACTATCCAAAAGAACTTCACCACGCTTTCACCTTCATTCAGAAAGTCATTATGGGTTTGGATGATTCCAAACCACTAGCACCTAGGTTGCAGAGTTTGAAAAATGACATGTTATTTAGTGAGTAAAACACCTTTTGTAAATAAATTGTCCTTCTCTCACAAGAGTCCCCTTGTGCCTTAAAACTCTAAATTTATGCACTGGTTACTTTTTATTTTTGATGGCCGAAGCTCTAAATTTGTTGTTAAATTTGCTGATGTGTGGCTCATATCAGTGAAAGAGCTAATTGCCAAAAGGCAGGAGTTTTTTTTTTTTTTTTTTTTTTAATATGTTTTATATTTTCTCTGTTTGCCTCTTGACACAGTTCCTGATGTCATGTAGAAAAGAATCTTTTGAAAATGTATTTAGAAAAGAATGTAGTTATTTCAAGGTATTGTTTCTGAATAGTTTGCTTTTGTGATGGGGGGACTGAAGCAATATGCAGTATGGTGTTCTTTTGCTTATTTTTACAGTCCTGCATTGGATGGTTAAGAATTAAAAAATAAAATTACTATTTCTAATTCTAATTGTTCTGAAACTGTCTGATTTATATTTTCCTAAGGAATAAGTTTAAATTGTGAGTAACCAATAGTAATTTATTAGCCTTGTAGTCTTATATTTTATTATTATGTTATTAATGAGTAAATCAAGCAAATAATTTTTAGTTATTAATAAATGTTCATTATTAGTAAATAATACTTAAATTTTTAACATTGTTGAAACAACTATTTTAAGTATTGTGCAATTAAACTACACAAGTATAATAAAAACAATGACGTTTAGTATGTTCTAGGAAAAAAAATTGAGTTAGTACAATATATTATCGTATGTATTGCTGACTTCAAAACAATTGAGTTAATCGGTTAGTTCAAAAGTTTTGAGTTGACTGAACTTAGGCGGGTTTACAGTGTACTGGGCTTCCTGTACACAAAACTAAATATCTTGTTTGGCTACAAATTAATTGTCTCTTTTAAACAAGATACAGTTTCTTAAGACATATTTTACTTAAATGTAAAAATGTAGACCAAATTCTACTTTCTTTTGCAAATCATCCTACAGAAACCATCTGAGTGTGTCTCCTATGAATATCATGGCTTCTGCACTGCTTCCGGGCCAGTTTTATAAGGCCATTGAACTGTTAAAAGCATATATTTCGAAAGAAAAGTCTCTTTGCTGATACTTTCTCAACCATTTAATAATGGTTTTACACCACAATGCTTTTGGGGATCTTATCCCCATGCTGGAGGCTCCACAATTTCAATTACTGATTTTCCAGTAATAATTATGCAAAAGTCAGCAAAGCTGTGCTGAACTGCGTGAAATCTGCAGGACTCGAATGCTCTCCAAGGTTTCTGTAGCCTAGATAAAACCTCTTCTTTATGGATGCTTTGACTGAAGTCAAAGAAAATCTGTTTAGCTACAGTATGTGTAGAAATCCAATGTAGTTCTGATGTTTGTGTCATCTGTAGTAGTGTTGGATAAACATTTCTTTTTTATTTAATGCAATTTTATACAGATTTATTTTACAATAGGCTGCAGATAAAAGAATTTCGGCTTTAAGCCGTGAAAGGTCTAGGCTGGCAGTGTCAGAAAATATCCCTTAAAGGACAGAAAGAGGAATCGATTTAAATGATTAAAAGAGTTCAAAGAATGAATCTGGTTAAGAGTCTGATTAAAACTGTAAATGTAATTGAGATGGACAGTTTGTGTGAGCTGGTCTATTTATTTATTTATTTATTTGCCAAATCATGAGTGTGTTTTGGCCGATCACCCTTTATCAAGAAACTGATTGATTTATTTTTTCTATTTAGTTATTAATTGAAAATTTATCACTAAACAGAAAAATCCGCATTCTATCGGACACACACATTCAATCGAGCCTCCTTTTATACTTCCTGAACCGTGCCGACTCCTTCCAGGTCCCCGTGTCGGCCATGTGATCGGAGTGCGCATAACAAACGGGATAATTATTCATGGAACAGCTTTCAGCGCACCAGCAAGTATGGCCAAGAAATTACCAATAAAGTCACATGTGGAGGGTAATCGGGCAGAACTAGAGAGACAAAGTAAGAGAGAGTCCATTCTTGTAGGATGTCCACAATATCCCATCCCTATGTTGAAAGTTTTTTAACATGCAAGCATGTTTGTGTTCAATTGTGTTAAATAGTATGGTGGTATGGGTTTCCTCCAGTTGCTCCGGTTTCCTCCCACAGTCCAAAAGCATGCATTATAGGTTAATTGGTGACTCTAAATTGGCCCCGTAAGGTGTGAATGTGAGTGTGAGTGTGTGCCCTGCAGTGTTTTGGTCCCTGACCTGTGCCCGTAGTTCCCAGGTCAGGCTCCGATCCCCCAGTGACCCCAGTTGGGATTCAGCAGTTGGGATAATGAATGAATGAAAGAGTATGGTCATAAACTCCACCCCAGCCCAAACCTCAACCATTTGCAACGGTGTGGTTTGTTTTTCAGTTTGCATTATGAGATGATGAGAATGATTATCTCCCCAGAAAAAAAAAAAAAAAAACGTCTCTCAATGTCTCAAATTTATTTATATAGCACTCTCAACAACAGTCATTGTCACAAAGCACTTTACATATAACCGGCCTAAACCCCCCTCCCAACAAGCAAGCCTGAGGTGACAGTGGTAAGGAAAAACTCTCTCTAATAGGAAGAAACCTTGCGAGGAACCAAGACTCAGGGGGATCCCATCCTCCTCTGGACGACTGGGCGCACAAACATTTAATGCACAACAAGCAATAGTTCAAGATGAGTTGTTAGTTATTTAAAGAAGCAAAGATACAAAAATAGTCCAAGGGATATTTTGAATCCTGGGTTGTTGCTGGGCCACTTGCAGGAAACTCTCAGCAACATTAAGCTGAAATTAGTACAGTAGTACTAATTAGTACAGAGGTCAATAGGGTCCAATCTCAGTTAGTTTCATGATGATATCTCCATGGAGTCCTGGTGCGGGTTCAGTCGGTCAACATCAGCTCGGGAGGGTTGACAAGGTCAAGCATCAGCTCAGGACATCTCCAGAGAATCCTGGTGAGTTCAGCTGGTCAGCGTCAGCTCGGTAGGGTTGAGATGGTCGTGTCAGCTCGGGGCACCTCCATGGAGTCCCAGGGAGGGTTCGGTTAGCCAAGTGTCATCTCGGGATCAGGTCGGGAACAGCTCAGAAAAAAGAAGAAGAGACAGAAGAGAGTTAAGTGCCCTAACCTAACCTCCAGCAATGCTAGAGTAACTATGGCAGCCTAGCTAAGAAGGGAGAGCTGGAAGGTAACACAGACATGAGGGCTTCCAGGGGTCTCGGCATCACACCAAACCACCATCTGCAAACTTGAGCTATCAGCAAAAGTGGTAGGATGACAGCACCAATCCCCCCTTTCACCTTTAATCTCAAATGACCATGAACCCCCAGATCTCGCCTTTATCTAAGAAAAAGGGGACTTTAATATCCAAAAGACTGACTAAACAGGTAAGTCTTAAGCCTTGACTTAAAAGCAGAGATTGTTTCTGAGCTCTGAACACTAGTAGGAAGTTTATACCAAAACTGTGGTGCTTTATGAGTAAATGCTCTTCCCCCCGGTAATGTTCTTTATTGTAGGTATACCTGCGCCTCAATGCATCAAAAACATACGCCGCCATGGATTGTAATTGCAAATGAGGTCACTCTGTATATCAAGTGTGCAAGACCATTTAGAGCTTATAGGCTGCGAGGAGTACTTTATAGTCAACACAAAATTTAACTGGCAGCCAGTGGAGGAGGATAGAATTGGGGTGGATATGATGATTTTTAGTTTTAGTGAGGACTCTGGCTGCTGCATTCTGACTAGCTGGAGTTTATTTAACAAACCTATTGATAACCTTGGAGAATAAAGATATTACAGTAATCCAGCCTGAGGTATTAAATGCATGAACCAGTTTCTCTGTATCTGAAAGGATAGTATGTTTTTGGTTTGGCAATATTATGGAGTTGAAAGAAGGCAGTAAACTAATGTTAGAAGTATGTACATCAAATGAAAGATTGGGAGTCTAAAGTAACACCAAGGTTTTAACAATAGTACGCAGGCCAATGGTTAATCCATCAAGAGTGAACGTGATGTCGATAGCTGGACTTCTGGTGTGTTAGTGCCAGTAAGAAGGACGTCAGTCTTGTCCAGATTTAGTTGGAGGAAGTTGTCTGACATCCGCTTTTTAATGTCAATTAAGCATTCGTCCATTTTCTGAAGTTGCTGCCTGTCTTCCGGTTTAGCTGATATATATAACTGTGTATCATCCGCAAAACAATGAAAACTAATTCGATGCTTACGAATGACTGAGCCTAAAGGTAGTATGTACAGCAAAAACAGCAAGGGACCTAAGACTGATCCTTGGGGTCCTCCATATTTCACTCTGACGGGTTTTCAGAGGAATCACCATTTTATATTCACATACCGATATGGTCTGAAAGGCAGGATTTGAACTAAGAGAGGCCACCTCTGATACCAACAACGTGTTCAAGTCTATCTAGGAGAATGGCATGATCAATAGTATTAAAAGCAGCACTAAGATCAAGCAGCACTAGGAGCGAGGCGTAGCCCTGATCAGCAGATAAGAGGAGACCATTCACTACCTTTAGCAGAGCAGTCTCAGTGCTATGGTTTGTTCTAAACCCAGACTGAAACATTTAATAACCTGGTCTCTGTTGATATTCCACTGCATTGCATCGCAAGATGGTGTATGGGAAAACTCTTTTTTCTCCTCACTGAAGCCTTTTCCATCACGAGGAAACTCGCACGCCTATTGGTTCGCTCAAAGTAATAAAACTAAACCAATGACTCGCAGTGGAATTGAGTTTAGCCAATGGTCGCGGCTACTCGCCAGCACTGCATTTGCATGGGCAGGGCTAACTGGTTTCATAATATTCCGCCGCGTTTCAGATTTCTTCAGCTACAGAGATTTCTTGCCGATTCTCTCACGAAACAATATCGCCTGATCGTTTCCTGTGCTGGAAAATCGCAATCGCCATCACTATCGCTTTCCCCGCCACTCCGCATTCTAAGAGCTTGTTTTTCTAAAAAGAGCAAACAGCATTTTTTAAATGCTCTTGCTGTCATTAAGGACGGGTGGAATTTCACCACGACGGCCACGCTGAGTGTATGGGTCTGTCTGGGAAAAGCGATCATTTTCTAGCCCTCCCATCTGCTTCCTCCCAGGGACCTGCGAGGTAGAAACGGCGGGGTAGAGCTAAAAGAGCTGCCTGGACGCTATGGCTTCCGCTGCTCAGCGCCCGTGATGCTCCCCATCTCCTCCCGAAGAAGCACGCCTGGCCTCCTTCACCCAACCTGATCAGCATCCCTGGCGGCTGCGAGCGACATAGTCTTGTTTGGGGGAAGCGACGAAGAATGCGACAGCCTTTCCCTGGCAGCTTACGACACAACAGAGTTCGGTGGGGTCTGAAGTCTGACCCTGCTCCCTCTTGTCAGCTGGCCCTTCCCTCTCGTAGCGCCAGGACCCGGCAGATGAGGTTTCATCGGCACAAGCTGACGGCTATTGTCCTTGAGCTCAGGCTCGAATTGGTCTCCACCAGACGAGCCTTCTCAGAGCAGGCTGGACAAGTGGTTTCTCCCAGGTCGCCAGCAGGCCCCCCGCCAGTGCTCGCCCCCCTTCTTCCCCGAGGTCCATGATTTAGCCTACAAAGTCGTGGCGTGGCCTCGGTTTCATCACGTGATCCGCCTTTCCTCCTTCCGCGGCTTTCCTCCATGGATCTGCACCGAGGAAAAGGATACGACACCTGCTCTCCTTTGATGAGTCCGCGGTCAAGACATCTCTGCTCCTCGGGCCCACAACTGTATCAAGGTTGAAAGTCCAGGACAAGCCACTTCAAACACCAGTAGGGCCACTTTCGGGCGCTTGTTGGGCGGTGACCTACACGGCTGCTGGTCAAGCAGCCTCAGCCCTGTACTCTGTGGCGATCCTCCATGTCTTCCAGGCCAAGATGCTCACCTCTGAGGGGGCCAGTCTCAACGCCAGTTCCCTTAATGACCTGCGAAGTGCGACGGACCTGGCTCATTGCGCCACCAAAGCCACAGCCCAGGCCATTGGCCGTTCGATGTCTAGCTTGGTGGTATTGGAGCATCACCTGTGGATCACGCTCACGGAGATGAAGGAGGCAGACAAGGTCCCCTTCCTCGATGCTCCGGTCTCAGCAGGCAGCCTGTTCAGACCAGCTGTGGAGGCGTTCACTGAGCATTTCACAGAAGCCCAGAAGTCGTCTCAGACGATGCAACACTTCCTCCCAAAACGCCTCCAGCACGCTGCCTGCTGCCAGTCACCCCAGGCCTGCGCTGACCAGCAGCCCCGCTGTTTTGGCTTCCCATCTGCTCCTGAGCCACAGCCCAGGGAGCATCAGTAGAGAGGACGTTCTTGCTCTGCGAGGCAGTTCCCCTTCCCGCAGTGCATGGGTCCCCGGCCCAAGGCCACCTTGGACCCTGCAACTCGGAAGTCCTCCTGAACGTCCAGGCAGGAAGTGGAGGAGTCTCGTTATGGCTGACCACACCACAAGCGATTTCTCAATGACCTTCTGCTATTCCTTGCCAAGCATAAGGTGAGGAGAGGTGGTTCTTCGCTCCTCTATGGGCTCCAATTAAAGGCCCGACCACTGTGATAGTGGACATAAAAATAAAAAACATACTTTCTCACAAAAAGAGCAATTTTCCTCTTCCGCCTACCACAGATATCCTGCCTTCGGGCAGCCAATTGTAGACCACATCCTCCTCTCTGTCCACACGGGTCGAGTGGCTCGGCAGGCCATCCCCGGTGTCAGAATGGGTGATGGCTACGATAAGACGAGGTTACACTCTGCACTTCGCTCGAAGGATGCCCTGGCCCACGAATGGCCAGATCTTCTGCTCTATGCACTCCCTCTGGTCGCGCTTGCTACCACAGGTACTCAGATCTAGTCAAGGAACGAGACACAGGTTTTCCTGGTGGCTCCCCTTCTGGAGGAACCCTCATTGCAGTGTCGGAGTTACTCCAGCTGCTCGAGGCAGCCCCGTGGCCCATTCCCTTGAGGTAGGACCTCCTCTCTCATGCGAACGGCTTGCTGTGGCATCCACGGCCCGAGTTATGGGCCCTTCACATATGGTCATCGGGAGCCCTGGACCCCAGAGCATGTCCTGAACACTATAACTGTATGTAGAGCCCTGTCCAATTTGGCGCCTCTATGCTTTGAAGTGGTCCCTTTTCTCGGCTTGGTGTCAAGACCGTGACATTGAGCCGGTCACCTCTGAGGTGTCAGTGGTTCTTTCATTCCTGCAGGAGTTGCTGATAAGCAGCGCTCACCATCATGCTGTTTATGTTTAGCCATAGTAGTGGCCACGCCTTATCGCTGGTTGCCCGGGTCGGCAGGCACAGTACGGGTGATTCAGTTTTTATAGAGGCGCCAGGAGGCTGAACTCCCTGCCCTCCCTCAAGACAGTTCTTCCCTCTTGGGATACTTAGAGCAGTGGACAAGTCCTCTTGGGACTTGTCCAGACTACTGAGGGCCCTGAAGGGCCCCTTGAACCACTGCACCCTCGAGCTTGAGACTGCCTTGCTTAAGACTGCCCTGCTTCAGCACTGGCGCTGACAAGCAGGTAGGAGATCTGCAGGCTCTCTCTGTCAACCCGCCTTGTCTGGGAATTCGGCCTAATGACTCCAGAGTCGCCCTGAAACCAAGGCTGGGTTATGAACTTCCAAGGTGCCTTTAACTCCGTTTTCAGAGCCCAGGTCATAGTGCTTGCCCACCGCCTGTCGGGACAACCAGGATTTGTGCTCACTCTACACTGGCCAGGGCCTTAAGGGCATACATCGAGCATTCTGCCTTGTTCAGGAGTTCAGAACAGCTTTTTGTTGGCTTCTGTAGCCGCGCTAAAGGTCACCTGGTTACTAAACAGAGGCTTTCCAGGTGGATAGTGGAGGCCATTGCCTTGGCTTACTCCTCCTTGGGGTTGCAGTGCCCCATTGGAGGTCAGGAGCTCACCCACCAGAGGCATTGCCTTCCTGGGCGGGTCCAGTGGGGTCTCCCCCATTTTGGAGACGAAAGCGGCGTCGGCTGGTCCTCGCTGGCCCACATTTGTCAGGTTTACAACCTGGACGCCCCTGCCTGTCCAGAGTCCTTTGGTCAGTCCATCACTTCTAGACTTTGACTGAGGCCCCTGCGGTTACTTGACCAGCATTGTTCAAGTCCCTACCTTCTGGCCCGCCTTAGGGCACCAACTGATTTACACCTGCAAGCCACGGAGGACCCTCTTGGCTCACCCTGTGCTTGGTGTATTTTTACCCCCGGGTTCTATCGGTGTCATGTTTTTGAGTCGTTTCCCCATCGCACGGGCGTGATTGTACGGGTTCTATACAGCGCTTCCACAGCCATTGTGCACAAGTGGAATATCGACAGGGAACATACTCGGTTACTTATGTAACCTTGGCTCCCTGAGATATGGGAACGAGTACTGCATTCCTTGCCGTGGCAGGTAAAATGCATGCCTCAGTACGCTTCTATTCAAGGCCTGAGTACAGCGCGGAATGGCCGCTATATAGAGCCAGTTAGCCCACCCATGCAAATGCCGGCACTGGCGGATGGCGCGGCCATTGGCTCGCTCAATTCTGCAGTCCAGTCATTGGTTCATTTTTATTACTTTTACGAAGCCAATCGACGTGCAGTTTCACTGCGCATTAAAATGCTTGCGGCATCTTCAGTATCCTGCCTGAGTGACTGCCGCTCCATTGCTCTGAACCCCACCATCATGAAGTGCCTTAAGAGACTCATCAAGTGAAAAGCAACCTCCCTCGCACACTGGACCAGCTGCAGTTTACATATCGCCCAAACAGGTCACCGAGGATGCCATATCCACTGCACTTTACCTCCCATTCTCCTGCAAAACATTTTGTTAGATAACTGTGCATAGACTGTTATTCAGCATTCAACATCATTCACCAAAGATCAAAAATGACAGTTGGGACTACACTCTGTGTGTTTTGATGCTCTGATTCTGGGTCAGAGGCCATGAGCCCATCCATACTGGTGACAGTGTATCCAGCACCATCAGAAGGTGAAGGTGATGTAATGTGGAATAAGTAATGGTGTGGGGGAAGCCTCTCCTCAGGTTCAGAACTCCAGAGACTGAGAACGCTAGGGGTATGGTGGACGCGGTGCAGATGTTACATCCATAGGATTTTAAATATAGTTTAAGGAATAACTATAGCAACAATAATAAAAATAAATTAGAGGAACATTGTTTTTTTTAACTCTGTACGAATAAATTTTTCTGCATGTGGCATTCTGCATTTTAAACTCTCCTCTAAAAAATTAAACTGGTAAGAACTTTATCAACTTTATGTGCGTGTGTACTCCTTTGTGTGCTTCCTTTGTTCCTTAGCCAAATGTGGGAAGGGAAAAAAGAAAACTAGAAGCTGATCATTTCATTATAACTTAATATAACCTTGCTTTAATTTTCCCATAATTCACAGTGTTTTTGCATGTTAATTGTGCTGCTGTCAATGTGCCTTTGATTTTTTCCAGAGGCAACAGCGGGTCAATAAGCTCTCTGCTGACCCAACAAACTGGGGCTCCAGTTTATCATGGGAGCTTGAAGAAAGAAAACGGCCATAGACACTTCATTCACTGCCGCTCATGGAAAAGTGAATAGGAATAAAAATGTCAATACATACACTCTTGTGTTGCGGTGTCTCCGTTTGTTAAAATATGGTCAGAACAGCTCTCTCCGCATAGTTGAGCTGAACTCTATTGCTGGCGCTATAGCCGCAGAAATTCATCAGTTCCTGCTCAAGGTAACAATTATAGAAGCCCTAATACATGTGTTATTCATCCTTGGAGACACCACATATTCATCTCTTTCAGCCTCTATTGTTTTTTCATTGACATTTTTGTTGGACTTTCTGTCATTATCACAACGACATTTTATTTTCTGCGTTTCATACAAAAACATAACAAAACAGCCCGTATTATAATTAAGTTTAAATTGATGAATGCAATGTGTATTGATTTACAGTTGCAGGACTAAAGGTTGCAAATTCTACAACTGGTGTAAATGAAATCATCTATCAACAAGAATAGAATCTATAGCTTAAATTCTACAGAGTTGTACTATACCAAAGGGTTAGTTCTGGACCTGTATAAACAGTCACAAGGTAATTGTATGTGTTTTCTGAGAACTACCCTTGACCTTTTCAAACATATGTTGATAATGATATAATATATGTTTTAATTGCTTATCATGTCATCAGGGCCATAGTTTTAGACCCCTGAGCAGTTACCAGTACTACCCAGTGGGGGCAACTCTCAAAATTGCAAAACATTATAGATTATTGGTTACTGTTATTTCAAATTTATAAATATTATGTATTATTACTGTCTCTGAACCTGTAATTATATAATTTATGAAAATCCATGTTGTTTTTTGTTCAGATTTATTTTCTTTTTCTTTTTCTTTTCTTTATTATTTATTATTATTATTCTTACGCATTATTGGTTTTACCAGTAAAAGTCAGACCACAGCCTAAACTGTACACGTTATAGCAAAACCCTTAGGCAGACTGAACAGATTGCGTGTCAGACTTCAGACCAAAAATGTCTGCCTATAGGTGACGCTATTACAAACCAATATACATTTTAGCTTGTATCTCCTGAACGGTGTGGGACAGATTTGAATTCTTTTTGCTGCTGATTCCCTTGAAGCATCTAAATCTAATGGATCTAATCTAAATCTAATCTAATCCATTCTGAAAAAAATAAAACTCAAAAGTTGCAGTTTTCCCCCAGTCTTATCTTTTTTGTCTACAAATATCTTTGTTTGCCTTACTATCATTTCTAAAACTTCTAGAAATGCTGTTTTTATGCATTAATCAATTCTGATTGTGAGATATCTTTAACCATAGAAAGAAAAGATGCTGTAATCACATTGATTGAGTTAATAGATGAGAATCTATTACTTCCATTCTAGTGTCTAAAGCTGCACTGACTGGAAGGTCAGCCTCTAAAAGTGGCGTATTTTAGCATGTTTATTTAATCTTGTAATAAATGGCATCACTGAGGTGACAACAAGCAAGTCACTGGTTGCTTCCTTTCAATTGCTACATTAGAAAATGAAATGTGAAAATTTAGGAAATTATTTGTAAACTATGGACTGCAATTGCACTGATGGTGCTAAACAGCCAATGAACTGATGGTTAAAAACTGTCAATTGTTGATCCGTCATTTTGTTAGTGCTCTAATGATTTTTTGGTGTTCTTCTTTCAGTATGACCACCACCTATGGTGTATAGAAAACCTGAAAATCATACATAAAAGTAAAGATAAGAAAAAGACACCATTTAATTAGAATAAAGTTATTTTGATACTACTTATGTTAAGTATTAAACACCAGATATTAACAGTACCTAAGTATTAAAAGTAGTGTTTTCAAAATATGATCAATTCACAAAGTCCCTTTAATTCCGAAAATGATGTAAACCAAACTGTGGCACAAATCACCACCACATTGGCATGGAGTAACCGGAATATGTTTGAATCTGTTGTACCAGTCTCCAAAATAAAATGAATATTGTCATCATTAGTAAAAATAAGTTCCACTGATTCTACAGATGCGCCCAGAGAGTTCCTGTCTACCTCCTGGCAGATTTGATACGTTTTGAAGCTTAATTCACCGAAGTGATGAATTCCACTATTACACTAGACACAGTGGTTGCCCCACTGGTTCATGTTTTGCTGAGGTCGCTCGCCGAGTCTCTTGGGAGTATGCAGCTCCACAGCCATCTCTGTGGGCAGCATATTTCTTATTTTCCACTTCAGTGAGCCAGTGGCCTCCAATAATTCAAACACCATCAGTTAGTTAGCCAGCTGCCTATTTATTATTTATTTACATTCTCTCACCTGTTACGCCTCTGAAGTCCCCTGTCTACTCCCAGGATAAATGTGAGCCACCTCTGTTCTCAATGAAGTATGCTAAGCATATTTTCTTTCTTTTTTTTTTTGCAGAACCAGCTCATGAAATGCATTTTAATTTGAAAAGAGTCACCCACTTCCCTATTTTGCTTTTGTTGGCTGATTGAAGTGGGCCCCTTTATGTTTCAGGGTGCCCGTGGGCAGGAATCAAAGAAGTGCTGTTTTGTTTTGTTTTTTTGGGAGGGGGGGTGTTCATGCAGTCTGTCACTCCATCGCTGTATTTGGCTGCGGCAGCATGGCTCTTTTCTCAGTCAAATCAAAAAAGCGAGAAGAGAGCTGGCACGGAATCCATCCTGGTGCAGTTGGAATGCATGCAGTCACAGCTCACTCCAATCACAACTTACCAAACTGGTCAGAACGGCCAAAAATGTGTAAAAAAAAATCTAAGCAATTGTTTAACACACACACATAAACATTCTCTCTCGGACACAGACAGGTAATGTGGGTGTTCTCATATTTTTTGGGGAAAAAGAGATATTAGTGCTATAATCAATACATTTGAGCTCATTTCTAACCTTTAAACTCTACTGACCTTGTGTGTGTCATGACAGTAAGAAATATCTATATATATGTCTTACTATTTTTTGCTAGTTTAATAGATTTTATTGAATTGGCATGATGTTTTGTTATGCGCAACCAAATATGACACAATATCTAAAGGAACAAAACAGAAGGAAGAAAACTGTCCTCAGGAAATATGATCTACTGTTATAATCATCACAACTAACATGGCCGCTGTATATTGCTACTCTTACTGTTGCTGTTTTTCTTCTAACAGAATGTGCTGTGTAGTGGGGAAATGTAGCTAAACGTTGACAGCAGATATTATGGGAACTTCAACATGGTTGTTATGGACAACTCTGACCACAATTCTTCTCATTTTACTCAACTGAGGAACTTCAAAATTGAGTGCTGAAAGTAGCCATTCAAGTACAAAATACACCCAAAAAAGCAGAATTCACTATATGCTGCTGGTGTGTCCTTTCATACACCACTGTCTCACAATCTATAGACTAGAACTCACAAGTGAAATCACCAATTATATCTCATCATAAAAATTTGGGAAAACATTCTAATGGAACAGCTTTAAAAGTTAGGGATTATGATTTCACTTAAAAAAAAACCAAACAAACAAAAAAACCATGCTAGTTTAACTTCTTCTGCTCGTATAGTTTTGTTCTATTGGCCAGCGAAGACCGCCATCTGTGCATTTCTATATCTCTATAAGATTTCACACTCATAATGCATGTTGTTTAGTCAGTAGGCCGCCTCCTGTTGAGTCGCAAAACACCCTCAGCCAAATGACTTTTGTAATGGCAATAGCATCCTGACACGTGGTGTTGGCATGTTACTGCCTCTCTGAATGCTCACAGTCCTTGTCTCTGTGCAGTAGGAGAGGTGGAGTAGCAGGAACCTTCCTGAGTCTCAGCCACAGATGATTAGGTGTCTGTTACTGATTTCAGATACAGTAGGATGGACATGTGTGTGTGTGTGTGCGTTCATGTCCCCATGAGGAAAAATGACTTCATAGAAAATGTGCTTGTTTTATTTGAGAAAGTAAAAGCGGTAAAAGATGTGCTTTTGGTTACTGAGGTTAAGGTTAGGGTTAGGATTAGGTGTAGGTGTAAAATTATATACAGTACGTAATGCTTTCAGAAATATAAATAATGATTGTTTATTTTTATCAATTTACAAAATGCAAAGTGAGCGAACAAAAGAAAAATCCAAATCAAATCAATATTTGGTGTTACTACCTTTTGCCTTCAAACCAGCATCAATTCTTATAGGTACACTTGCACAAAGTCAGGGTTTTGCAGGATTATAGTCATTATATTATTTTAGGATTATATAGGATTATAGACCTGTGGTTAGTTCTCCAAGATGTTTGGAATAACCTACCAGCTGAGTTCCTTCAAAAACTGTGTGCAAGTGTACCTAGAAGAATTGATGCTGTTTTGAAGGCAAAGGGTGGTCACACCAAATACTGATTTGATTTAGATTTTTCTTCTGTTCATTCACTGCATTTTGTTGATTGATGAAAATAAATGATTAACACTTCCATTTTTGAAAGCATCCTTTGCTTACAGCATTTTTTCACTCCTGCCTAAAACTTTCGAAGAGTACTGTACATCTAGTCATTATAGAGTCCATGGAAAGACCTCACAGAGATAGTAATACAAGACTGTGTGTGTGTGTGTGTGTGTGTTTTGTGATGGATATAAATCCAGACTTTTTGAGTAACTAGCGGCTCACATTCCTGCAGTTTGACTTTTAACCACTTTCATCTCTCCGTCTGAATTCACTCTTCTGACCAGCAAAGATGTAATTGCCCTTGTATATATACACACACACACACACACACACAACACACACACAATACTTGTAGTGTTTCACATGTAATATTTGTAATATTCACCCCTTTTTGTTTGATATTTTTTTATATAAAAATGATGGTCAAAATATTAGCAATATTTTGCTCATTACAAATAGTTTTCTAATATTTGATGTAAACTCTTTGAGCTTACAATTTTTCTTTTCGGGTAAACCATGGTGCAATTCAGTAGAAACTTCAGCCATAAAAATCAGTTCCATTCCAACGCTATATAAAATGTCCAAAATAGTGTTAATAGTTATAGCACTATGACATTACATTTAAAATAACACTACATGTATGGATATAACCCTACATGTATATATCATGTGAACACACAATCAAAGATTCTAATGTAAACGTCCATTAAACGCAGGTTACACAATGGAGGAGTCAAGGCCGACACGAGAGAGCCAGGGCAGAAATGCTTTTCTTCACATTATCCAGAAACTAATTTTATTCTGTATGCAGATGGATTCCAAATGGATTAAAAAAAAAGTGTTTCTGTCTGACACTTTATTTTTACTCACAGTACACAGATTGTCCCTGCATAATAAAAACTCTGAAAGCCATCAGTTTTATACTACATAAAAAAGGGGGGGAAAGTGAAATTTTCTTAGTTTTCATCAGAAATGGGCTGATTTCAAGACAGTGTCAGCATTTACTCATCAAACTATGACAGTAGTGCAGGACATCTAGAACACAATAACATAAAGCCTTTCATAAGTCTAAAATCAAAGGTAGAAAAACGTCCCAAATTCTCTTAAGGCTGTATGAAGAATAAAGAAGAAAGAGGGCAGAATATGAAGGGTTTAATTGCCACATTCATACTGTTGTAAAAAACAAGATAATGTGGAAGTAATCCAAAGTATTCAGAATATGTAACTCACATTGAGTAATCTAATGGAACAAAATTACATTTTAGGGCTTGTATTATTGTATGCATCTTATTTTATGTCTATATATTTCTTAGTATTAGACAGTCCATCACAGGTGCCACCCAAAGTCTTATGCCTTAATGTTAATGAAAGAAAAGTCCATTAAACCATCTCTTTACAACCACCAGGCTAAAAAATCTTCACCATGTAAATTTCATTGGGAGTTGCTCTTAGGTTGCTTTTACTGTTTCCTTTCAGCTACTCTTCACTTTCTAACTCTGCTTCCTCTTGATGAAGGCTAGAGGATCAGAGAGGCACACTTTATCTGCTCAGGGGAGATAACTTTGTTGAAAATGGCAGTTTACTAGCTAACGGCTTGCCCCGAAGTCTCTTTCTCTGCTATCTTTACCCACGCACCTTTAATCATTTGCCAGGAAATGTAGGCCAGGCATCTCAAAGCACCACAATCCTCTCCTGCTCTCCGGGCCCACCTTCCTGTTGTCTCTTGCTTGTCCCAGACACTGATGGAGGTCCTCCTCACCCATTTTAGCCTGGATGGATGATGCGGCTCCCTCAGCTGTGGCCAGCAGCAATGAGATGTAACTACAGTACTTGGTCACAATAGTGCAGGTGTTCTATTTCTAAATCTGTAGGTTGCAATCTGTCTGTACCTGCATAACTGCCATTGAAATGCCATTAAGTGACTGTTGTTATCAATTCTTTTTTTCTCTGCATTACAGTCTTAAAGAAAGGTGTTCATTCAGCCAACAGAGCTTTTGTAAGGTTAAGTGCAGATGTTGGATGAGAGCCCCCAATAATGAACTGGCAACTACAATCCTCTATCTAAAACATTTTGCCTCAGGATTGATGTTTAGCATCTCCAGTGTCTCCTGCACATTGATAGCCTTGAATACAGTCATACTGAAGCAGAACAGGAGATCAACCAAACCCATACCTCAAAGTGAGAAACACACAATTGTCCAAAAACATCGCATAGCACCAAGAATTTAATTTATCATATATGGTTGATATATATATATATATATATATATATATATATATATATATATATATATATATATATATAGTAATTGCAAAGTTTAGTAGGTGAAAAATGCTGTAAAACAAAGAATGTTTTCAAAATGGGTTGTTAATCATTTATTTTCATTAATCAACAAAATGCAGGAATGAACAAGAGAAATCTAAATCAAATCAATATTTGGTGTGGACGCACCTTTGCCTTCAAACAGCATCAATTTCTAGGTACAGTTGCACACAGTTTTTGAAGGAATTGTTGGTAGGTTGTTCCAAACATCTTGGAGGACTAAATCCACATTCCTGTGGATGTAGGGCTTCTCACATTCTACGCTTCATGTAATCCCAGACACACCCGAGGATGTTGAGATCAGGCTCTGTAAATGCTGTTCATCACTTCCAGGACTTCTCGTTCTTCTTTACGCTGAAGATAGTTCTTAATGACTTTGGCTGTATGTTTGGGGTCCTTGTCCTGCTGCAGAATAAATTTGGGGCCAATCATATGCCTCCCTGATGGTACTGCATGATGGATAAGTATCTGCCTGTATTACTCAGCATTGAGAACACCATTAATCCTGACCAAATCTCCAACTCCATTTGCAGAAATGCAGCCCCAAAATCGCTCAAGGAACCCTCCACCATGCTTCACTGTAGCTCGTAGAGACTCATTAGTGTACCACTCTCCAGCCCTTGATCTAAAAACTGCCTTCTGCTACAGCCAACATTTCCAAATTTTGACTCATCAGTCCAGCACCTGCCGCCATTTTTCTGGCACCCCAGTTCTTATGTTTCTATGCATACTTGAGTCGCTATCTTGTTTCCATGAAGACCACTTCTGGCAAGACTCTCCTCGACAATAGATGGTGTACCTGGGTCCCACTGGTTTCTGCCAGTTCTGAGCTGATGGCACGCTGACATCTTCCGGGATTTCGAAGCAGTAATAAGCTTGATGTGTCTTCATCTGCTGCACCAAGCTCTCGGGCCGATCACCGCGCTTCACGATCCTCAACATTTTGTTCGCTTTCGTGCTTCTTCAAAGAGCTTTAAATGCTATTAATCTGAAAACCCCAGTCTGTTTTTGGAATCTTTGTCTGGGGAGAGACTTGTTGATGCAGCATAACCATCTTTGTGTCTTGTTGCTGTGCTCAATCTTGCCATGACATGAAACTGTCTTCCACAACCTCACCTTGGTAGCAGAGTTTGGCTGTTCTCACTCCAGTTTCCTTAGTTTCCTACCCAGCTGGTTTCTGTTTCAGTTAATGACTGTGTTTCTAAACTTCCACGGGGCAGACACATTGATGATCATTAGCACCTGTTTGGTATAATTGGTTGATCATACAACTGACTATAATCGTACAAAATCCTTGACTTTGGTGCAAGTGTACCTATAAGAATTGATGCTGGTTTGAAGGCAAAAGGTAGTAACACCAAATATTGATTTGATTTAGATTTTTGTTTTGTTTGCTCACTTTGCAATTTGTAAATTGATAAAAATAAAGTCATTATTTATATTTTTGAAAGCATTCTTTGTTTACAGCATTTTTTCACCCCTGCCTAAAACTTTTGCACAGTACTGTATATATATATATACAGTATAGACCCAACTTAGACGGGACCGTGCCACTGTGAACCCAGGCTAAGTATTTGTTTGTTGTTTTTTGCTCTCTGGGTTCACTTCTGGTGTTGTGTCTGTGGTGTGTGCCCCTCATGTCTCCTCAAGTTAGCCTTAGCCTTCTGTGTTAGCTTGCTCCTCACTTCTGGGTTCTGTGTCTGCACTTCGTGCCCTCTTGAGTAGTCCACATTCTGTTTAGAGCGCACTCACTTCCTGGTATGTTGTTTGCACTGCGTGTTCCCTACCTAGTAGGTCAGTTTCTGTGTAGAACATCCCCGCGCTTATCATTTATTTCAGCTGTGTCTCGTTCTGCTTTGAGTTTGGGATTGGTGCAAGCACTCGTTTGTTGTTTTCTGTTAAATCAGTTTAACCCATGTGTCTCTGAGTCTGTATCCCTCATTTGTGTGGTTGTTCGTGTTGTGCTGTTGGATATCCTGGATCCCTTCTGCTCTTTCCTCTTTGTTTGGACTTTTGGACCCTTGTGATTTCGGTTTGGCTTTGTGTCTCCTTTTTAGTGATAGGCACTGAAGCTCTGAAGCGCGTGTCAAGTATGAGGGAGCGTGGCAGACGAAGCCCTGCTTCGAGGCGTGTATCGTTTAAGCAGAAAACCACGTGAGCGATAACAAATGAAGCCTCGGTTCATTACGTCAGCGTTTCATCCCAAGTGTCGCTTCCTGTATAAATGGGGTTGAATCCTGCCGGCGCTTCGTGGGTTTTTTTGTTGGGGAGTGTATGAGCGAGTATCGGACAGAATTTTTCTTTTGTTTATTTTTCATGCAACTTATATTTTATTCCACATTTGCAATTTGTATAATTAAGTAGTAGTATTGTATTAGTCTAATACAATACTACTACTAAATTATGCAAATTGCAAGCGACACTTGGGATGAAATGCTGATGTAACGAACCGAGGCTTTGTCTGTCATCGGTCACGTGGTTTTCTGCCAAACGATACACGCCTCAAAGCGGGGCTTCGTCTGCCACGCCCCCTTATACTCAACATGCGCTTCGGAGCCTCAGCTTCAGATAGCCCATGACTACTCCTTTTGGATTACCCCTTTTTGATTTCTTTGTCTCACCCTTTTCTCCTGTGTTTCTCCCCAGGCTCGTGACTCCCAGTGAGCTTTCCCCGGTTGGCCAGACTGCCTTGGTGGCTACCAAGTCTGGGCCATTGTCAGTTCGCCTCCCGAGTCTTCAAGCGTAAGGACCTCGCTTGTTCTGGTTACTCAGGGAGGTTCTCCCCCATTACCCGACTCCTACTACTGGGAGCACAGGCCTCACCTTTCTTTTGTAACTTTATTCTCTAATTTTGTGTGCTTGTGGACTTGTGTTTTTTCCCTTTGTGTGTCATGTGCTGCTACCATCAATAAACCCTTTTTGTCAAGCCTGCAAGAGTGTCCTCATCCCCTTCCATCCCCCTCCCTGCAACCACACGCCATGACTGTGTGTGTGTGTGTGTGTGTGTGTGTATATATATATATATATATATACATACCCTGAAACAAATCCAGAAAAGTATTAAAATGATCCAGCGGCGGTTCCCAGTTTGGAACTGGTGCTTACAAAAATGGTGATGCAAAATTGGTGATTTATGTCTCTGATGAAGACAGTCTGTAAATTAAATTAAATTAAAAAATTCCCTAAACTCTATATATAGCAGAGAGAGAGAGAGTTGTGAGTTGCAAAAGGCCATAACTATAGGTGATGTGGGTGTGATTGGCTAGAACTCAGGTGATGCTGATCTGGTAATTAGGGGTGGTTGTGAAGATCTGGAACTGGAGTCTTGGTCGGATGGCCTTTCCGAGAAGGTAGATTCCTCTCTCAGTCTGGGCTGAGGTCTTACAGCATTGTCAAATTTTGATTTCTTTAGAGAGCACATCTCAATCAAGAGAAAGATACTGGATAATGAATATTGTCCCCAGATGCTATGTGGCTGTTTGCTCGCATTATTGGATGTAAACACATCTCTCAAGCCCAGATGCTAATGAGCCCAAAGCAAATATGATGGCCTCAGGTGACTCTTACAACACCTATGAGGAGTTTAAACCCCATTAATGAACCAGAAATACAGAAACAATCCAATAAAGACAAATTCCTGTTTGTCTTGCTTATCCACATACTGAAATTTGGGAAGGAAAAAAATCACCATCATCTACATCATCGTAATGAAAGAAAAACAATAAATTAGAAATTAGAAGTGCATCATGATATTTTTATATAACACCATTTTCTACAACATATGTTCCACAAGACATTTAGTGCACTCACTAATTGCTTGGGAAGATAATTCAAGTGAACTTAATGCTATTTTGGACAGTATAAGAATGTTTAAACTAACAGATAAATGCCTTTAAATTATACAGAGTATCTGAAGATTCTTCTCTCTTTAAAGATATATTTTATTGCTTTTCAATTTTATAGAAATGCATTGTTCCTCTCAATAGCACTATAAATCTGCACATTCATGTGCGTTTAAATCTCTGACACAACAAACACACTCAAAACTCAGCCTTTATCAAAAGAAAAACAGCTTCACTTTTCTAAGTTGAGACCACAGTTGTGAACATAAATTCTCTCTGGATCTCATTATTGGCCTCATCCAAATCTCAGATGATGTTTTAAAATTCTGCTGCACTAAAAGAATGGCACAAGCCTGTTGAAGAGGTTTGTGCTGGTACAACATCAGTTTCATATTTCCTTCAGGTTTGAGACGTGAAATATCAAGTGAAATAAACAAAGATTTAGCAGCAGAAATCACATCCTGCCTCATTTGCATATGAAAGAGAATAGGCTAAACACACAAATTACACAGAAACCACATATGGGAATAATATGATGAAAGACGCTTTTAACTGAGGCTGAATGCTGGATCAAAGGGCTGGGACGGCTTGGGAAGAAAAAAAAACATATGAAAATATAACTGTAAGCAGTCATCACGGGGGCCATGCAGTTTGCAGCTTTATCAGTTTTTGATGAATCGAAGTGGACAGACGTTGAAAAATGACACATTTCATCCTTTTATCTAGGGTGCTACAGTTCAAAACTTATTAGGCAAAATGCAAAATAGCTTATTATAGTGCCACCAACTGGCAGAGTGGTGCATTTTTTTTTTGCCTGAGTAGTGGGAGAGGTACCAGACCTACCTGCCAAATTCCAAAGCTGTAGCCCACCCAGAGCTGGCTTTCTATGCCATTGGGTGCATGGTGTAGCAGTCCTATGCCAAGCCGACCACATTTATTTGCATATTACAGAAATATGAAGACCTACGGTTCAAAAGTTATTAGGCAAAATGCAATTTTTTTTTGAAAAAATGCAAAATAGCTTATATTGGTGCAGTTTAGTAGTGGGTGGGGTACCGGACCTACCTGCCAAATTTCAAAGCTGTAGGTCTTACAGTTTTTTCTCCACAACGCGTTTTAAGGCAGAATAAAAAAAAAAAAAAATCAGCACGATTCCAATAGGGTTCCACACAGTGTTCCACTGCATGGCCCCCTAATGAGTGACACTTTGGAGGTGAAAAATTTTACCATCCTAAAACCAGCTGATACTCTCTGAACTGGACAAAGATGTTCATTTAAAAAAAAAAAAAACTGTACCCTCAAAGGTACCATTTGTACCCTGTAGTTATAATGAGAATTTGAAATTGTATATATGTAAAAACTCTTCATTAAATGTGGGAACTCTTGGCAGACCCTTTAGAGTTTAGAACGTTGATGTTCTAAAATCTAAAATCATTTCTGTATCTCCAGTTAAAGTCATAGCAGACATAAGTCAATTGTGCATTTTAATTCTGAGATATACAGTGTATTATTCTCTATATGCCACCTCTTATTTGCCCCAACTATTGCAGCTTGCTTCTGTGTCCATATAACACAGGTTTGGACGGAACAAGTTATTTTTCATTTTTCATTTTTGTCATTGCACCTATGGATTCAGTTTCACAAAGAAGCAAACAGCACTGATGTGAAAAGATGAATAGAACAGAAGATACGTCATTAGAATAGCAGGGATGAGCTTCATGGGGCGAGCTCCACTGGTATCCATGTTCTATGACCTTCAACTAAATTCAGGATTCAGAAGAATATGGAATAAGTTTTAGTTTCAGCCGCCTGGAGTCTTAACACCAAATCTATCATCTGCTGAGATGAGATGGCATTATCATTGAAATAAGGTCAAGAGACAGGACACACACACACACACACAGATAAACACCAGACAGTAGATCTGAGGTTGGACTATATCAAAGTTTCAATATTATCTCTCCCCAAAAGCATTTATCCAGGGCTGAGAATTAGACTATTATCCTCATTTTCTACCAAACTAACGCTTCTTCATCTTCTTTCGACTGCACTCGTTAGGGTTTGCCACAGCAGATCACCGTTGTCTGCATATGGATCTGGCTAAATTTTTATATCAGATAGGACATGCTGACGTATTTATTGGATGCCAGTTGAAGCAGGCTTGGCACTGACACTAAGAAATACACTGACTTGTGCATCTCCAGTGGCTGGGCTACCCATCTGAAAGCTTGCTAAATTTATTTTCATTTGCATTGCCTTGCTCTCTAAAGGCATTCAATAAATGTACAACCATATTGTCAAATGCACCTTTAGTTTGGAATTACATACAACATCTACAGCTGTGTGCATCTTATACTGTATTTTCTGACGGAGGAAAGCCTCTTTAATGGGAGAGTTGATACAGTGGGCCAGGTCAACTAGGATGCATCTCTGATTATTAATTAAAAAGTCTGTGTTTTGGGGGGTGTGCAAGTCAATGATTTCTTAAACAAAGCATGCCCTATATAATTAAATACAACCAAAGGGGTCTTGTGCCAAGGACAGGGAGAAAGAGGGAGAGAGAAACAGAGAGAGAGAGCGAGAGAGAGAGAGAGAAATCATGTGTGGTAGATATCGTCTTCTTTAAACAAGCCGGGAGGCATGTTGGGCTTTATGTCCAGCTGAAGTATATGATTCGGTGTCAGCAGCTCAAGGTCGTTGGGGTCATCTGAGCTCATAGTTAGGGGTCTTCCGTTGATGATCTTCTCGACTTCACTCAAAAGAGTTCGTAGTCCATCTTCATTCAACACTTGTTGCCGCGTGACGGAGCTCATCACCTTCTTTACTGTTCAAATTTGACGCTCCCACACTCCACCTTGATGAGACGCACCAGGTGGCTTGAAAATCCACTGTATTCCTTTCTGTAGCATGTCTTCGTTGATACTGGATTGGTTCCAGCTCTTTAACATCTTCCTTAGCTCCTTCTCTGCGCCAACCAGATTTGCACAGTTGTCGGAGCAGATGATCCGGACTGATCCTATTCTATTTTGGAAGCAGCGTAGTGCGTTGATACAAGAGACTGTGTCAAGAGAATCGGCAACATCTATGTGGATTGCTCTGGTTGTTAGGCACGTGAAGAGCACTCCGTAACGCTTCACTTTGGCGGGTCCTATTTTAACCTCAAAGAGACCGAAGTAGTCTACGCCTGTGCTCATGAAGAGATGTTCGTTGGGACACAACCAGTCTTGGGGCAGGTCTGCCATCTTCTGCTCTCCAATCTTTGCGTTCAGTCTTCTGCAGAGGCTGCATTTTGAGATTACAGTTCTCGCCGCTGTGTTTGCTCTAGGTATCCAATACCTCTGTCTTAATTTGATTTCGTGGATGTGACGAAGAATGAGGTGAGATATTGGGTGTTGTTTATGCAGAATAGCAGGAAAAAAACATACTGCTCCACTGGTCAGTGAGGATGCTGTTCTCCCTAATACCCTGAACCAGCTATTTCACGTTTTGATCAGCAGGACAGCGCTGCCAGGACATGCATCTTGGTGGAGAATGACGAAGAGGCAAGTCAGCAGACGGGTCATCCATTGATTATACAATGCAACCAAGTCAAAGCCACACTGTTAAGAGTAAACGGTAATGAGGCAACAGGTCCAGTGTGCTGACCAACTAACAGATGCCTTCAGTAACATTTTCAATTGCTCACTTCAACAAGCCACTGTCCATACTAAGTATGAGTGGTACTCCACTGCTGTTAGAATATCTTCACAAACTTAAATGCTTGTCAGACTTTTTAAGGAATACTGTTTTATTACAGTTTTTCTTGATTGCTTTGATGCAGCAGTCAACTCAAACTCCATATTTTCAAAACAGTTAACACACAGGCCTAAACAGAGGCACTCATGGTCAATATGACATATTTTGCTTGCAAAAGGCTCTAACTGTGCCAAAACAGTTAAAATATGCAACAAAAGCTAATTTTGCCTTCAAACAACTCAACTTGCAGCCAAATGTATGCACTCTTCCTATCAATTATTACACAATGGACAACAAAATATAAAATAAAGCAATCAGTGTGAAACAGTGCCTGAAATTGTGCTTGCCTTTATGCCTGTGCCATTTGATGACTTTTTACATATAGGGTATGTGCCAAATTTACCATCTTGTAAAGAATTGGATCCAGAATCAGAAATACTTGGAAACACATTTTTCCATGACATTATTTTTCCAAACTGTGGCTGAAAACTGAAATTCATTCTAATCTAGGTAGTGTCTAATAGTTAGGAATAGATGGTTTCTATTTGGTGACCGTAGTCAAAACAATAGAGTTTGGACTGCTTGAATGACATCTGTGTTAACAGTTATGCAAAGGGCTGTAAAAAATGTGTGAATCCAATGAAAAAGTGTTAACACGTGCAAGAGATGTCTTCAGGTTTGCTGAGATGGTGATGATGAAGACCAAGTGGATCTCAGTTTCTTTAAGCAGGTCAAAACAATCAAGAAAAACTGTAATAGACTGGATATAGAATTTTTCATATTGAAACTGTTACTAACCTAATACACATTCAGTGTAAAAGTCAGTTTCCACTTTTGTAGGTAATACTGCATCCAAATTGTCTCTCTTTCTACTTCTATTTCTAGTTCTAGTTTAAAGTTATATTTAATACTCTATTTCTAGGGTAAAATGTATATTTTGTATTCTATTTATATATTGTTTATTTCATGTGCCCTATTTGTTCTTTGTTCCCTATTTCTTGTTTCACTGTGAAAACTGGAGCCACGTCTTCTCGTTTCTCTGTATATCTGTACAGTATATAGCAGAGATAACAAAGTTGCGGATGATACAACCATGATTGGACTGATCTTCAATAATGAAAAAAAAAGTTTTCAGAGAAGAGGTGGAACATATAGCAGAGCGGTGCACAGCAAACAATTAGATTCTGAACACCACAGAAACTATGGAGACTCCATGAAAATGAAGTCACCTCGCTCATCTATGGTGAGGAGTGTGGAAAGCATCAAGTTCCTGGGAGTCCACAAGACCTGTCCTGGTCACTTAACACCTCTTACTTGGTGAAAAAAGCTCAACAAAGATTGTTCTTTTAGGAAACTCTTCTCCCCTCTCCCCTCTGCACTGCCAGGGACCGGAAGTACCTGCAACGAGTCATAAAAGCAGCTCAGCAGGTCATTGGATCAGCACTGTAATCCAGTGAACTGTAAATCATAATATAACCCCCGTGTGCATGGATTGTATCCAAAATAACTATAAAAAGTAAACAATGAACTTTGGAGACTACCTTTCCTCTGCACTAGCACGTTATCAGTAGAGCTTTAATTATTTTGCACTATAACTGCATAGTCATTTTAAAAAAATGAGATAATGAGACATAGTTTTACTACAATATCGCTATTATTAGACTATTGTATTTCACAAATTAAGTCATTAAGAAAACTTTCAAGGAGATTCAAAGAATGTCCTGAAACAAAAGCCTTAAGTCCTGGTGAGTGCAAGTTGAGGCCTGAATGGCCCTCATTGATCAGGTTTCCGTACAGGAAGCGCCATGGGCTGAATAACTGCAAGAGAGTCGCGTGGCGCATGAGCAGTGGGGCCTTATCGATCTTCATACATTGTCTCGTTTATTTTTCTGGAGGTGGCAATTCCTCTTAATCAATAACGGGAGTCTTCTTCTTTGTAAGCTATTACTGTCCGCGAAATGTGAAGTTGCGCAGCAATTAAAGCACTAAAGTGCCAACCAATCGATGGTAGCGATGTATGAGCCGTTCTGACTGAAGCGCTAGATAGAGTAAAGTCACATATTCTACACACTAAAGGCTAAAACGCCTCCACATTTTGGTCTTATTCAGCAGCAGCTGCCTCCCCTTTGAAGGTTAATAACTTGCATGAACCACACTTTGTCACAAAGAGGAGCGGACTAGCAGTGCTGGTCTGTTTAAGAAAATCTGCTTCCTTTGATAGATATGAAGCAGATGTCTGCTTTTAACTAACCTCAAGTTAAAATCTTTACTCAAATTATCTCTAGGCGGAGAAATATGTCCGTTATCTAAATTGCTGACCTGATAACAGGTTTAAATCGCAGTGAATAGTGGACATGTCATTCACAAAACTCTGTTCAGGAACTTATAAGCTCAATGTTCAACTATAAAGTGTGATTTTTTAAATTAATAAATAAATCATGTTCAGAGGTTTTAACATGATTTGCTTATTAATAAAAATCACACTTTAAGAAACTCTTCTTTAAGAAGTTAAGTTGAATGTTGAGTTTATAAAAGTTAGTTGGTTTTTGTAATATTCATACATTTGTAATGAGCAGAGTCCCAAATGAAAAGCAAATGTCAAGTTTTAATCAAGACAGGAACAGGCAAATGAAATCATGTATAGGAAGTCCTCAAACAAATCCAAATAGGAGGCCAATGACAACAGTCATGCAAACAAGCAGAACCAGCTTACAAGAAAACAAAGAATATCAAAACACTCCAAAAACATACAGGAAGCACTCAGTATACAAGCATGGTAACAGTGTCAATACTTGGCAAAGAAACAGTGAAAATGTAGGGCTACTCATCCAAGAAGAAACTTGTTGTCACAGGTGTGGTCGGCATGACACAAGGAGAGGTAACTTTGCATGCCACTTTATTGAAAACACTTTAAACAGAACTGGGCACGAGGGCCACAAACAAAACAAACTCCTCTTTACTCTTCTAAGAACATAAAGCATGCCAACACAGGGAGGGTAATGTGAGGGTGGACCGACCGAGACAATGGGAAAAAGCTTTTATAGGAAACAGAAACGAGGTGCTAGATCAATTAAACTAAAGGGAACCAATCAGAAAATAAGCACGATAAACCAATAAAGGAATAACCAATGAAAACTAGGGGCAGAACTGAAACAAACAAGAACCAGGTGAGGAAACTAATAAACCATGATCAACTAAAAGGACACACTGGGAAGGCAGGACAAGGACATGACAGACAGGAGACACGAGACAGAACTAAATACATTAAACCAACTGAAATGGTGGCATCTGCTGGCCACTCAGCAGATTTGAGGAGAGCCTGTTATGGCCAAAGTCCAGGGGGGCCATAACACTTAGGCCCGGTTGCACAGACAGGGCTTAAGCCTAGTCCCAGACTAAACTGCCCACTTGAGCTGTCTTAACTCAAAGTGACTTGCACAGATATAGATTAAAATAGTCACAGATTTAGCCTATTCTGGATTAAACAAAGCTGATTGCAAGAGGGAGGATTATAGCTAGTCTATGACTAAATTGAATCTTAAATTAATCCTTCAAGGAGGCAGGTTTAACTCCTGCTTAGCACTGTTTGTGAGGGGAGCATGGAATATTTGGAATATCTAAATGAAAACCAACGTGCACAACAGAGGCCTGCAAGAGTACTTTTGGATAGGAGTGATCCATTACATTACTTTGATGACACAGCTTTTCAAGACCGCTTTCGCATGTACAAAGAACATGCATTGGAGGTAATATCTTTGCTAGAACCTACACTTTCCTGTCTGTCTCTGAGAGGAAGGCCTTTACCCAGTTCTCTCCAAGTTCTGCTCACATTGAGGTTTTTGGCATGTGGGACCTTTCACCATGAAACTGGTGATTTGTGTGGTGCCAGTGAAGCAACTGTGTGTAGAATAGTTCACAAAGTCTGCAGAGCCATTTGTGAACTGAGGAGTGTTTACATAAAGTTTCCTTTTTATTTTTTTTGTTGATCCCGCCACCACCCCCCCTCTTCGGAGGTCAACTTGATTCATTTATTTATTTTTCCAATTAATTAAAATACTTAAACAGGATAAATAGGGTTGATAAGAGAGGCAACAGAGGGGGAGAGAAGAAGAAAAGGAAGGGAGAAGAGGGAAAAGAAAGAGAAAGAAAAGAAAGGAAAAGAAGGGTAGAGAGGGAGAAAAAAAAAAGGATATTCTGCTTCCATACCTGCTGACAAAAATAGAACACAGGAGACACAACAGCAGAGAAATTGCAGCAACAACCAACATCTGCATGAATCGCAGTAAATACTAAATGTTACTGAGCAGCGCACCTAAATATTACAGAATATATTTTGAAGGGACAGCAGATCGAGACAGTGTGTATTTGTGAGCACCTGTTTTTACACCAATGTGGATGCTTGTGTCCACACCTGTGTGTGTGAGCGCGCTTGAATTCATAAGGTTCCTCCATAGAAATGTTTAGTAGTGCGTGTGGGGAACCTCAGTCCCGACCAATAAAGTTTCCTGATGCTGCTGACCAAGCCAACTACAAAGTGCAATTTTATGAATATGGGCACTTCCCAGGTGTCATTGGCTGTATAGGTGGATGTCATGTTCCCATCAAGTGTCCATCAAGTCCTGATACTGAGGAGTACAGGAACCGTAAGAACTGGTTTTCAATGTTCAGGGTGTATGCACACCAAATTTAGAGTTTGCAAACATTGTAGCTCGTTGGAAAGGTTCAACTCATGATTCAAGGATTTTTCTCAACTCCTCATTGTGTGCTCAGTTTCAGAAAGGACAGCATAGTGGACTTCTACTTGGTGACAGTGGATATGGTCAGAGTAACTTTTTATTCACTCCATACATAAATCCCACAACAGTGGAGCAGCAAAGATACAACAGAGCTCATATCCGAACAAGAGGCATGGTTGAACGCATGTTTGGAATATGGAAAAGTCGAATCCAGTGTTTACGCAAAACACTTCGTTTCAGTCCAAGAAGACGCTGCAAGGTCATCATTGCTACAGCGGTGCTGCACAACTACCTGAAGCAGCGCTGCTGTCCTGATCCTCCAATGGAAGATTACGATGAAGCAGATGTGGCAGTGGCTGAGGCAGCCAATGGCCAACGAGGACTTGCACATAGAGCTGCATTCACATTACAGCACTTCAGCTACTACGGCTTGTTTTTCCTTGATAATGTTCTGTACAAAATTAAAACAGTGTGCAGCAAAATTTACCAAGTCACTTAAACAATACTGGTTGAAAATGTAAAATAAAATACTTTCACTCATGAATATGTAAATGACAAATTGTTTATTATTATTTTTTTACACATCTTTTACACACCATGGCTTGTAATCACAGCTGTCTCCTTACTGTATCTTTTTTGTATCATACCTCTTTCTTCCAACTTCATATCCAATTCAACCTGTAGAATTCTCATTTTCATTTCATGCTCTTCCTTCATAAATTTAATTTTTTGCTCATGAAATTCTCTAGCTAACTTTTCATGGGTGGTCATCCTGCTTGCTCTATTCTGAAAGGTGGTGGCAGCATCTTTTCTCAGGGATGCTGGAGCAGATGTGGAGGGCACACACTCACTGTGCTCTGGCTCTTCCAGCCTGTTCAGATCCCTCTGTTCTGTGGGGAAAAAAAACACAGAAGCACAAATAAACTCACATGATCCTTAAGAAGAATAAAGATTGACAGAGTGGAATATGTACCAAAGGAAGTAAGTAATTTCTTTCTTACGTACCATTTGTGCTCAGTTCTTCATCTGAACTGTTGAAGTGATCATCATCTGGTATACCTTCCAGAGGTTGCTGGTTCTGTATTATTCCAGACAACAAGTCACCCACTTCATCAGTTTTGTCTTTATTTGGTGCTCCACCACCAGTAATAAATCGCTGTCTTCTTATCTCTGCATTCTGTCTTTTTAAAGCCAGTTTTAGGTTCTTCCACAGAGTCTATACAGGCAAATATCATTCATTATAAATTGTGACAAAAATATGAATATGAGAAATGTGCAATGATAATAACAAAGAAATCTAACCTGAAGTTGTTGTATTGTTCTTGTGGTTGCATTTTCATTTGCATTGAATTCATTGCAAATTGCATTCCAAGCACTCCTTTTCTTTTGTTCACTAGCAGTAGTGTGGGTTTTACTTTCAATAACTGGATAGTTTGTCAAAATTTGTTTTAGTAGTGTTTTTTCATACTCACTAAAGTTTTTTGAACGAATTATTTTTTGCCTCTGCCATTGCTTTGTGTCAAGATTTAAACCAACAATAGTGTTTTGTAGTCCATTTCAGGTTTTAATCAACACCATCAGACCAACAGCATGTGCTTATACTCAACCTAATCAGGCCTATCTCAGGTGTTCTCATTTAAGCTTACTTAAATTACTCCATGACTCTGTAGTCTCTGACTAACTAAGCCTATTTTAAGCTACGTTCATGAAAGATACTTAAATGACCTAGATTAGCTAGTACTGATTAAGGCCTACTCCTGGCTTATATATTTCTGTGAAACCGGGCCTTATAGTACTAAGATGAGCTTAATCTATCAGGTGATCAGGAGTTTTTCTGAAGATCTGGATTACAGTTCTGCAGTGGAGAGGCTCCCTTCCAGATCCTACTGAAGCCTAAATACATTACTAATTTCTAACAATGCTGCAAAAAATAATTTCATGCCATTTGGATAACAAGCAGAATTGTCTTATGTTATATTCACCCATGTTACTTGAATGACAGAGATGCATATACCCTGCTAGTATCTTGGTAATTTAAGTGAATTTAAACGAGTGATTATTTGTCATTGTGGAACACCCCACATCACACCCCACAGTGCACCACAGCCAAATGTGACCACTGCATTGAGCCACATGTGAAGGTGCAGTGGGCTGAATGGTACCTTGTTCATAAGTACCTCAGTGGTATCTTAAGAGTGGCAATTTAAAGTTGTCAATTAACCTATATTGCATGCTTTTGGACTGTGGGAAGAAACCAGAGCACCTAGAGGACCCAAGAGCATCACTAGCCGATTTACCAGGGCTTCAGCCCAAGGTATTTTGAGTCTAGCCCAGTGAGCCAAAATAATTATACAATTGTTTAGCTTATTTATTCTATTAACATGCATGCATCTGAAAATTAAATGATAATTTAGGCTGCCTACTATAGTCTGTAGTCTGTAACACCTTTTATATACTGTATACAAATTGAAAAAAAATCATCAAAAATGCTGCAGTTCATACAAAACTTGCTCATTCCAATGCACAATCTGAACAAGTTTGTGCAGTTTCAAACACATATGCCGAAAAAATCACAAATTGTAACAAGAGTGTAATTATACCACTTGCTTTTTTGTTTACAAGGTTTACAAAATATTTAGACACGCATATTTGATAGAATTTTGCAGATTTTGGTGCATTAGGAATCTATACTTTCAACAATAGTGAAGTGATGTACTGCAAGTCATAAATTGCAGCAAAGTTTTAGAATGTGCAGAGTGACATTTGTCTTACCTTTTAACTCAAAAGTTTCACAAGTAGCAATGACTTGAAGTATGTAGGCTATGTATGAAATGTACCAAAAAGTTCTATTTTCCACTGTAGTACCCCCAGTGACCAAATTTTGCATGTGATTGGTGCAGATCTGACCAAGCATTAGTGATTTAGGCCCATTTGTTCCAAGTAAGCTACGCCCCACTTGATTTGTGCACCTGTAGCAGGCGTTCATCCATTCATTATTCGAGCTGCTTAATCCCAGGGACCAACCCTGAACGTCAGCAAGACGAAGGAGCTGGTGGTGGACTTCGGCAGGAGACACCGTGACTACAGACCCCTCACCATCAATAGTGCTCCAGTGGATAAGGTGTGTTTTTTCAAATACCTTGGCGTCAACATCTCTGAAGACCTGACATGGGCCGATCATATCAATGTTCACGTCAAGAAGGCAAAGCAGCATCTGTACCACCTTGGACGGCTGAGGAGGTTTGGGGTTTCCCCTACCATTCCGAAAGCTTTCTATTCTGGCGCTGTGGAGAGCATCGTCACATAGAATGTCTTGTCCTGGTACGGGAACTGCTGTGTTCAGGACCAGAAAGCCCTCCAGAGAGTGATCCGGGCAGCAGAGCACTGCTGCATGACAGCTGTCCCTTCTCTGCAGGACATTTACACCAAGAGATTTATACTGTCTGCCATTCTTCTCCATGCAATATTACATACTCCTCCTCTGTTTGCTACTTACTACATTGTTCACTGCTGTGCAGTTGCACTCGGCACTTTAAACAGTCACTTTAAATAGTCACACTGTACCTGTCATCATGTATATAAGAACAGTTATTTATTTATTTGTACCGTTCCCTTATCTCCTTTTCAATTTCAATTTGTACTGTGACTTTATTTTATTTTATTTTATATTTTTTAATTATGCCGAATTGCAGTCAGGAGCGGTTCAGAATACATTTCACTGCATTTTGTATTTGTATAACTTGCATATGACAAATAAAGAATCTTGAATCTTGAATCTTAACTCCATATTGTTATGATCATTTATGTTGTCTGACATTTTACTGTTCAATATCTGCTGTGCAGCTGCATTTGACACTTTAAAACATTGCATACTGCACTCATTGCACCACTTTAATCCATCGCACCTTATTGTATATGTCACAGTTTATTTTCTTTTTTTAAAATCTCTTTCCCTTTATCTCCTTATTTCTAAGTTATTTCCCCTTATCTCCTTATTTCTAAGTTATTTTAAGGTTCTATTGTTCTCCTTATTATTTTATTATTTTTATTTTTTAATTTTTTGCCTTTATTGCATGGTCAAAGAGCGGATCAGGATACATTTCACTGCATGTTGTACCTGTATAATTTGCATGTGACAAATAAAAAATCTTGAATCTTGAACATTGAATTTACCTATGTTTTGGATGCTTTTTGACTGTGGGAGGAAACCGGCGCACCTGGAAGAAACCTACCTGAACACAGAGAGAGCATGCAAACTCCACACAGAAAGTCCCTACGGCCAACCCAGGGACGGACCCAGGACCTCCTCGCTGTGAGGTTTCCTTGCCAGTTTCATAAAGATTCAACCAAAAACCTGAGACTAGTTTGAAAAAGTACCATTTTCTGGTCAAGCAAATTATGCAAAATGAAATTTATACAAAGCAATAAATTTCACAGTTTTAAACTTCCCATACATCAGTACCTGACAAGAGCAAATAAAAATCGATGGGTGTAGCCTAGATAAATTTTCCTCAAGTCAAGGGTTAAGTATCATCAAGAATTTCCTGAATCAGACCTAAGGTTCAAAAGTTATGCAGCTAAATGCAAAACTGCTCATTTTAGCAACACCTACATCACATTTGGTATCAATTAGTAGTGGATTAAAGTTTAAAAGATGTACACCAACACTTTTTTGCTGAACATTCAGTTTTAAGGTATATAATAATAATTAATATAGCCACAAGCGGCAATATAGAGGGGTCCAAGCAAAAGTCTCAAAAGCAGCTGATGCAGTAAGCATTGAAGAACGGAATCAGTGAACCAGACTCCATAAATTTATGTAGCATTTTTTGTGCCCCTAGAGGTCATAGATCCATATCTGCATTAATCATAGCAAAACTTAAGGAGATAGAAAGTAGAAAATATAAAGTAAAAAGTGATAAAGAAACTTTTAACTACTACCTGTTCAAATTGTTATATATCAAGTTATCAAGTTGTATCAAGTTATATACAGTATTTCCCTCTAGCAGACGTCTTCATATATTATTTTTGAGTTCAGTTTTAGCATTTCATGTTTAACCTTTGTAATATAATAACAATATTATTTCATTTATTTTGAAGATAATTAAAATGCTGAGAAGTGACTTTTATTTTATAAAAAATGCTGAAGCATGATTTTTTTACATGACATGAGTAGTGAGAGCGCTGTAATTCTTCTGACGGAATGATTTTTTTGGGGGGAATCTCTTCCCACATGTAAGACATTCACTGATACAAAGCTAAACAAAGCAAGAGAGCCGTGGGTCACAGCGGTTGTCGGTTATGTTTGTAGGAAACGCAATGCAGATCAAATGAAATAGTTTAAAGCCAAGGTAGAATGAAATCCCGGACACATTTGTGACTGTGCACTTGTGCCTAGAACTTCGATGCATGTCCACACACACACGCACACACACACACACACACACGGGCCAAAGAGAGCAAAGGAGAATCGTAAATGCTCATATGAAGTAACTACGATTTCCCCAAGTAAGTAGGATTCACTGTTATTTTTTGTCTGCTTTTTAGGTGGTTCATGCCGCATATTTTCAGACGTGCGCTCTCTGTCAGCTGCTGGAAGTGTCCTCACCTGTGTGTCAAATTTTTTTAAATGCGCGACTATGAAACAAATTACATGCCTGTATTAGTGGCAAGTTAGAATTTTTAGTCATTCTAAAGGTGCTTAAGCAAATTTGCTTCCAGAAGTTAATGTCAGGATTGATGAGTAAATCCCTTTCCCATTTGTGGGTAGGGAGCAAGAGCGTTGTCTCATATTCTGTTGTGTAAGCGTAGATTCTGGACAGTAATTTTCTAGTTGGAGTTTTTAGAAAGTTTGCAATTATAGGTGAAGGTTCAAGGTCTAATTGCTTACTGTTTGGTCTCCTTTGTATTATTGATTTAAGCTGGAGATATTCTAAGTATTTGCTTTTGTCGATACCATAAGTTTCATTTATTTTGTCAAATGAAATTAAGCGATTGTGTTGGATAATATGTTCTAGCCGTTTAATTCCTTTGTTATTCCATTTTATGAAATGTATCATTTTTTTGTTTAGCAGGATGTCTGGGTTGTTCCAGATGGGAGTCAGTTTGCATGGCACCAGTGAGGTTCCATTTATTTTGAGAAATTCCCACCAGGCTGTCAGTGATGTGCTAATACTGAAGCTTTTAAAACAGCTATATCGTTTAAGTATGTGGCTTATAAAGGGCAGGTCATGTAGCTGAATGTTATTAAATAATGTTTGCTCGATATCCAAGCAATTATGATCTAATTGATCTTGTGTAGTCCATTTTTGGATACTTATCAATCTATTGGCAAGAAAGTAATTATAGAAATTTGGAAGTTCCAGACCACCATAACATTTACATTTCTGTAACGTTTTCAAACGTATTAGTGGTGGCTTGAATTTCCTTTGAAATTTAGAAATTATGGAGTCCAGTGATTTGAACCAAGCCGGACGGGGTTTATTCGGAACCATTGAGAAGAAGTAATTGATTTTTGGCAAAATCATAATTTTGATGGTTGCTGTTCTTCCATAAGTGATGTGGGGAGAGTGCTTCACCGTGTGAGGTCATCTTCTATCTTTTTAAGTAGAGGACTGTGGTTTAATAGTGTCAAGTCTGACAGCTTGGCAGAAATATTAATACCCAAGTATTTAATATTCCCAGATTGGAGTGGGATAGTTGAATTGAACTGGAAATCACAAGAAATTGGTAGGACAACTGACTTGTTCCAATTTATAGAGTAGTCTGATATGGATGAGAACTTATCTATGAGTGTTATGGTTTCAGGAAGAGAGCCTTGTGTATTTTGAAGAAAAAGGAGTACATTGTCTGCATAAAGGCTAATTTCATGAATCACATTTGCTGTTTTGATACCCTGAATAATATTATTTTCCCGTATTGCCACTGCTTATGGTTCAATAAATAAATCGAATAATGAGGGAGATAGTGGACAGCCTTCCCTAGTGCCCCTTTTGAGATTGAAGCTTGGAGAAATTTGGTCATTTGTTCTAACGCAGGCTGTAGGTGAGCTGTATAGTGTTTTAATCCAAGAAAAGAAGTTCTCCCTGAATCTAAATTTCTGTAATGTAGCAAATAGAAATTTCCAATTAACCCTGTCAAACGCTTTTTCTGCATCCAGTGAGACAATCGAGGTTTCCTTATTTTGAATGTTACAGTAATCTATTAGATTGATTAGCCTCTTCATGTTGTTAGTGGACTGATGGCCTTTAATGAACCTGGTTTGGTCTGGGTGTATTATGTTAGGAGTTACTTTTTCAAGTCTACTAGCTAGTGCCTTGCTTATAACTTTAAGATCTGCATTTAGGCGTGATATGGGTCGACAGCTAGATGGAAGTGCAGGATCTTTATCTGGTTTAAGAAGCAAATTGATATTGGCACAATTCATGTTTGGATGAATTCTGGAGGTTTCTTTAATTTCCATAACCATTTCATGGAATACTGGTGCTAGCATAGGCCAAAATGTTTTGTAGAATTCTGCCGGAAAGCCATCCGGACCTGGGGGCCTTCCCATTAGGCATGTGTTCTAATGCTTTGTACAGTTCTATTATTGAGAGAGGTGACTCCAGAGCTGTGATTTGTACATCATTTAATTTTGGTAAATCAATATTGTTCAAAAATGTCTCTGTTTCACAGTCAGATGGGTTGATATCCGTGAGTATAATTTCTTATAGAATACCCTAAATATCTTATTAATCTCTTCTGTTACTTGAGTTGTTTCCCCATTGGGGTATTTAACTGAGGAAATTGTTACTTTTTCTTTACTCTGTTTGAGTTGGTTTGCTAAAAATTTACTTGATTTGTTACTACCTTCAAAATTGTTCAGCCGTAATCTCTGTATTTGAAATTGTGTTTTTATCTCTTAATTCATTCAATTTTATTTTAGTGTTCCTCAGCTCATTCAATAAGTGTTCCTCATTTGAGGTAACAAGCGCTGCTTCTAAAGTTCTAATTTTATTTTCCAATTCGGTCTCAAGTTTTTGTTTCTTCTTTTTTTTATGTGACGAATATGAAATTATTCTTCCTCGTATTACAGCTTTTGCCGTTTCCCAGAGTACACAAGCAGAGATGCCTGGCAGATTGTTTATCTCAATAAATGTTGTCCATTCTTTTTTAAGGAATTCTATAAATTCTGGATCTGTGAGCAATGATGTATTTAATCTCCACCTTGTAAATGGTGGTACTCCTGTTTTAACAGTAACGGTCATAGTGACAGGAGCATGGTCACTGATCGTGATGGGGTGAATTTAAGTGTCATATATGTCCTTTATAACTGAGTTGTTGGTAAGGAAAAAGTCTATACATGAATGAGAGTGGTGAACTGGTGAAACATAAGTATATTCTTTGAGACTGGGATGATAAGACCGCCAAGCATTGCACATGCCAAAGTCAATCATGTATTGTTTTATTATTTCCGATGACTGGCAACGATTACTAATTGCTTTACTGAGTCGATATAATTCTGGATCTAGTACTAAGTTAAAGTCTCCTCCTATTATGAGTTTTGTGTCTGAGTGTACTGATAGTGCTGTAAAAAAGTGTTGGAAGAAGGATGGGTCGTCACTATTTGGACCATATACTGTATATTCGCAATACATATCTCTTTGTTATATATTAAAATTTTGATAATTATAAATCTTCCTTCTGGGTCTGTGATGATGTCCTTGCAAGTAAAGTATATTCGCTTGCTAAATAAAATTGCTACACCTCTTTGTTTTGAGTTATAATTAGCCAAGTACAGATGAGGAAATTGTGGTGACTTTTATGTGTTCTGTCCTGTTTTGGATATATGAGTTTCCTGCAGTAGGATAATATCCGCCTGTAACGTTGTTAAATATTCCAAAATTTTATGTCTTTTTGCATATGAACCAATTCCACGCACATTCCAAGTGACAAAGCGTAATGAGTTCATGCTAAACTGACTTAAGCCCACTTAAGTGTAATCCAATGCTATATTATAAAGATGCATGTGTGTGCGAATGTCTATATGTATGAGGTAATAATAGGGTGACCAGATTTAAATTTGTGAAAAAGAGGACACTTAGCTTCGAACCCAGACGATTTTGATTTTAGCCAACATAGTTTTTAAACCAAAATTTTATATTGAGTGAACGAGTGATGCATAGATGTGACAGTTTCCAGTGAATTCATTTACTAAATATGCTATATGTAATCATTTGCATCGTATCCAGAGCGATTTCCACTTCCTAATTTCAGGGACGGTTCCCCTGAGAGCAACTTGGGGTTGAGGGTCTTGCTCGACCCAGCGTTGGTGGCGCCAGAGGTACGATGGATACGACCCAACAACCTCTTAGTCCCAAGACGAGTGTCCTACCCTACCACTAGGCCACCAACACCCCATCGAAATCATAATTCTACATTTGTATAACTTTAATAAATTGATTATATATAACTTTTGTGGGGGGGGTTTCCATATAAACGTAGATCAACGTTTAATTTTATTTAATATATGTGCTAACCCAATTACATATTACTTGAACAGTACTGAACTAGAACAAGTTTACCTTTCACTACGATGTTATTCTTATATAACTATGTAACAAATAACTTTTCAATCTTGAATATGTTTTCGTATTCTAACCAGTATTGATTCACTTTATCTATGTTAAATTCGTGACTAATTGAAAACTACACTACATTGAAACATTAAAAATATGCAGAGTCATATCACACTGTATTGTATCTTCATTTGAATATTTATGGTAAAACGGGAATTTAGTTTGTAATGTTACTTGGTGAACTGCTAGATGCTTGACTGGAGTCGATTCTCAGTTCTTAGCTACGCTGAATCGAGAAATCGGTTCTTTATGAAAGCGACTCTGCGAGCTGTCAGTGGTTTGGGACGCGGCCGCCATTAGAGTTATTTGATTTAAATTGTGAAGAAAATGTGTCGAAGTGTGAAGGGGACGCTTCGTCCCTGTAATTCCCATTTAGAGATCCCGGACAATTCTAAAACCCCGGCCGGACGCAATTTCCAGGTCTCAAAAAGAGGACATGTCCGGGGAAAAGAGGACGTCTGGTCACCCTAGGTTATAATGACGGGGTGTGTGCGTGTTTGAGTTGGCGCATATGTATATTAGTGTGTGGAAATCTGTGTTTATGAGGATGAGGAGGTGTGTGTGCATCTGAGTTGGCGTATGTGTATGTTAATATGTGAAAGTCTATGTGCTTGTGAAGATGAGGAGATGTGGGCGTGTATGTATGCGAATGTGTGCGGGCATATAGTGCATATTACTTCCCGATAGATCATTTATAAACGTCAATACTGATATGGTGCAATTTGAACAACAACAACGACAACAACAGCAACAAACATTGTAGCGGCTATTGTGAAACATTAAACAAATAGATTTAAGAAATAGAAAATGTTCCGGCATTTGCTGTTCTTGGGCAAAGCTGTCTATATGTGGGATGTGCACTAAAAGTCTCTATTAAATGCCCATACCTGCTATTTGATTTGATACTTGATAATTAAAGTTTGTTTTACCTTAGTCAAAGGTGCCTCAATAAAGCCAGGGGGTGGTTTCCTGGCTGCGGAATAGTTGTCCATTAACATAAAGTTTATCTACTGAAATGACCGCGCGGGCTCCCTCCCCTATGAATTTTTTCCTGAGAGGAAACAGGATTTTGCGACGATCCAGAATTTCTTTTGGGAATTGATCGTTTACGCTGAAGTCCGTTCCTCTGAGTTCCCTGCCTTGACTTCTTACCATCTCCTTTTGTTTGTAGTGTTCAAACTTAGCCATGATCGGTCTTGGATGACGAGCTTCCCTCCTCAAACCTCCTACGCGGTGGACACGATGAAAAGTGATGTTTTTAATTGTGTCTGGGGGAGGTTTGACAGACCCGTGGTCAGCCTAGTGCAAGGGGTGGCTACGGGTAAGCAATTGCTTATCAAGTTTATGTATGCTGTTTCACACACACAAACACACACACACAGAGAGAGTTCAAAAGTTAAAAAACCACACTAAGCGTATCTGCTGCTCAGATACACCTAAGCCTACTCGATACTTCATTCAAACTTTTAGATTATTTCCTTCATTTTTATTTTTATTGAAAACAAATGCCTTTCCGATGTAAAATGAGATGTGAAAAAGCAAAAGACTGATTTCGGCAACAGGCGGACACGAACTCGGGTCGTTTGCGTGAAAAAACACTAGCTACTCGCTTTATTGCTTACGCCACTAGAAACGCGTTATAATAACCGTCTTTTGTAGTGTTGTCAGGTTGGATAGAGGCGTTAAAAGGCACCAAACTACAGAAAATGGCATATACTCCAGTAATTTTGCTTCCACATTTATTTTGCTTCCGACGCCCATGGTGCGTACTGTGGGGTTGACGATTATTACCACGTAGCTAACGTTAGCTATCGGATCTTGAGGTATAACAGCCTTACTCTGTTTGGCAGTCTTTTTGAACATATGTCCGATATTCTGCGATAATGACGCTGCTGCCTGCTTTCTCTTCCGTCTCTCCTGCTCTTTTCGCCCCATATTATATGGATGTAGGATGCCGCCTCACAGATTTAAAAATAAAGGGATTGAGGGATTCCAATTATTATGCATCATTATTTAAAAGAATATTTTATTACCAGAAAAAAAACGAACAAATTTGGGACCTTTGGCTGTGGCTGGGGGGTCGTTCGATCCTTCCCCTCCCCCGCCCGGCTACGGGCCTGTTTGAGGTGGTGTTGGATGAAGTCTCTGACAGTGGTTTTGGCGTCCTTTTCTGCGTGCTCTGGGATTCCGGCGAAGACGAGATTGTCCCGCATACTCCTCGCTTGTCTGTCGAGAATGGATTCTTTCATTTTCTTATTCTCCTCGGAGAGTTTCGCCATTCCTTCTTTGAGAGATTGTACCAACTCTCAGAGAATCTTGTTTTCGGCTGCAAGCGATTCTACCTGTTGCTGGCTGTACTCTAGAGATTCGTGCAGCGCTTGAAACTCTATGTGGAGGACTTCTACCAGGGCGAGACGAGCGTCGAAACTGGTAAGTTTGTTGTTAATAGATTCTAGGATATCCCCATAATCTTTAGCCGGTGACGGAGGGCTGTTAGCAGAGCAGTCCGACCGGGTTTTCTTCGAGGACGGAGTCACTTGGTATCATAACGATACGTTCGTAACACTCGTCCACGTAATCCTGTAGCTCTTCTATGGTTTCTTCGTACAGGATGTAAAGGTAGTGTACTTTTAAATGCTATTTTTGGCTAGTTTGAGCTGGCTATTGAAGTTAGATAGTTTGTTTGTTTAAAGGAGTGCCGCCATGTTGGATAACGCACAGCTCTTGCGAGGTCTCACAGCATTCTTGCCTCCCTCATCCGTTTGTGTTTCTGTGGAGAGCGATTTTTGCCAGGAGTGTGGAGGCGCTGCCTGAGAGGCACTGAGTTAAGTGGGTTATTTTTTGTGATTTATTTTTGTGGGCTGCACGGGGCGGCATGTCGGCCCAGGACTGATTTTTTAAACTTTTGATTGTTTAAACTTTGTGTTGGTTTATTTGGGGGTTGACTTAGTTCTCTTCTGGGTGGGGAGCGCCTTTACCGCCTCGTTTGAATTTGCCATGGCACCAGAGTGTTGTGAAAGTTCTCCCTGTGTGAACTGGATGACTTTTTAGTTTGGATTGAATCACGTTCAGTGTGTGTAGTATACTTGCCTGTAGTGATGTGTGCGATTTAACAAATTATCACGTGTGACTTACCTGCTGGTGGGAGCGGCGGTTGCTAACTGGGGAGATTCAGAGTTGTACTTGGTCCCAAATAAACCTTTGTCTGTGTCTGTCATCTGTGCTGTGCTCCAGGAGGTCCTCAGGGGTGTTAATAGATTGCTAAAATTAAAAAGCTCAGTACAAAAATGAATCTTTCTAGCTCGGTTGGGGCCTCGCACCCTGGGTCACCACAGTTCCTCCAAGAAAAAGTCACAAAAAGCTGCACAAAAGGGTGCACATTGTCTGTGTACTGAGTATGTCATAGACACACACCCATGCACTCTTGATCCCCATCCTTATGACATAGCACCCTAGAGGTCAAAACACCATCCCAGATAGCAAAAGATATTAATTCAACATTGAATTAAGGTCAAAATGGTTGCTCTATGGTTGAGGTACAAACTTCAACTTTAAATCAACATTTTTACAGAAATCATGGTTTATATGTTCAAAAAGAGGCATTGAATCAATGTTGACAATTAATCATGTTTTTATTACGTGCAAATATTGTTAAAGTATGTGTAATATGTAATGACAAAACATCTAAACATCACAATTGGGCACCAAGTTTTATGATAATCGGACAAACGCGTTGCAGAAGTTTATTTTAGTTTCAAGTTGAGTTTTTTTCAAAATGGTGGGCATTTTAGCAGGAGAAAATTGCCGTGGCCATATCCAATACTGGAATCAGGCTTCCAAGGAATCAGCGGCAAAAAGAATTTCAAATTTATCCTACACAGTTCAGGAGATATTACCTAAAACGTATATTGGTTTGTAGGTGGACATGTGCCATTTTGGTCTCTGTGGTCTGACACATGATCCTGGTCAGTCTGCCAGAGAATTTTGCTATAACATGTATGGTTATGCTGTGGTGAGACTTCTGCATAGGGATTAATAATAATAATAATAATAATAATAATAATAATAATAATAATAATAATAATAATCAGAAACGAAACAACCGGGTTCCAGCATTACGGGCTTGGACCCATAATAATAATAATAAAAATAATAATAAATATAACTGCAAGCAGTGATTACAGGGGCCATGCAGTTTGCAGCTTTATCAGTTTTTTATGAATTGAAGTACATATATGTTGAGATTTGATATCTTTCATCTTTTTTTCTACGTATTTACGGTTCAAAACTTATTAGGCTAACTTTAAAATAGTTTATTATGGCGCCAATAAATGGGATATTGACATTGAAGTGAAGCTTTGCAGCCATATAAAGAAATACCTGAAAATACTATGAGAGTGCTCAAAAACTGTAAATTGGTAGTAGTTTTATTCAAACTTATGTCTTGCTGAATTTGTTTCAAAGTATTGATTTGCATAATATAGCCATATGAATAGGTAAATGAAAATCAATAAACTATTGATTTGTGCTCACTAACTATTAAAGAAGAATATGGTGAGATTTAAATAATACGATTTCATACAATTATTGGTAGCTCAATCAGAGCTTAAATTTCAAGATATTCAGTGTGTGGCATTGCATTACTATAATGGGCCGAGCACATTTATTAAAAAAATACAGCCAAATGAAACCTAAATTAAAATATAATTTAATAATAATTAAAGAAGAATGTCTTGGGATTCAAATAATGGCTCAGTTGGCATGCAGATTGGATAAAAATCCAGGATCTAGTTGACTAGTTATGCCGATTAAAGAAAAATCCAATATGGGAAAAATATATAGGAGGGTTTATTATGATTCGGACCTAAGAAATAAGATAGTGAAGATTTTAAGAATCTGAGCTGGCGATTCAAAAGCAAGTTATTACGAAAACGACATTAGCTTATTATTAGCGCCACCAAGTGGGTAGAGTGGTGCAATTATTTTTTTGCTCGAATAGTACGTGAGGTTTAAACTGTTGAAATATGCAAAATGCATACAAATTTTTTCTCAGTATTGCAGAGCTGGCGACCTACCTGCCAAATTTCAAAGCTGTTGCCCACCCAGATGGAATTCTATGACACCGGTGTATGGGTTGCAGTCCTTATGCTGCCGAGCCCATTATTTGCATATTACATAAAAAATGTGAAGACCTAAAATTAAAAAATGTACTGATAATAATTAGAAGAAGAGTGTCTTAGATTCAAATGATACTAGTTGCATGCAGAGGACAAAAATCCAGGACGAAGCCTTTAAAAAGATGGATTTATTTTATGCAAATTAGCTAAAAATCGTATAAGGCAGAAATAGATGTAAAGGGTCTAAAAAATTGCCTTTTAAAACCAAAGAATAAGATGATATAAGATTTTTGAGAAACGGTTAAACATTTGATTCGGGCAAAATGCAATTTTTTGGAAAAATTGCAAATAGCTTATTTTGGTGCAATTTTTTGCCTGAGAGTGTGGGTGGGGTACCGACCTACCTGCCAAATTTCAAAGCTGTAGGTCTGCCGGTTTTTCCACAACGCTGCTTTTAAGGCAAAAAAAAAAATAAAATCGCACAATAACAATAGGTACTAATGCAGTGTTCCACTGCCTGGCCTCCTAATAATAAAGAAACTGAATTATTAAATTAGAGCCTCTGTCTTATGTAATGCATAGAACATAAACAAGAATAAATGCCACTTCTGAGGATTCCAACATCTTGCAAAAACTGATATGCATGAGAGAGTGGTATAAACCACTGACTTACATTTGTGAGAGTAAAAAGTTGAAGGCAGAGATGAGACAAGGTGGTCTAGTTTTTACAGTAAAAAGAACTATTTATCTAAAAATAATTAACACACTTGTGCAAATACTGTACAGCACCTCAAGAGAAGAAACTACACTGCTACACACAATAGCAGCGCCAGTCATACTTTAGTATCAATGCTTCCCAGCTTGATGATTTGAGTTAGTACACCAGTGTAGTCGCGGGTCAGCAGTGTGAACAAATGGTGGACTGAGAAAGCAAACTATGAGGAGTTTCAGTTAGAGATAGCTCCACCAACAAGACTTGATGGTTTTGGCAGGTCTTGTGCAAAACAGTCGCATGATCAGAAAGGCATAAGGGAGGCTGCTTTGTAGGCACCTTACAATATTATCTAAACAGTTCTCTCCTCATCGCTGTAAAGTTTAGCGCTAGAATTTGGGGAGAACAGACTGGAGATTCACATGGTTGAAGTCACCGGTGATGATAAATACGTCTGGGAGCACGGCCTGGGGCTTGTTAATAGTCTAATACAATTCACTTAGCACCAGATTAGCACTGGCGCTAGGCAGCAGGTACACAGCTACAACTAGCACCACAGAGAATTCTATCGGCAGTAGAATGGTTGAGCACTTTTTATGAATCCCCCATCGCCGGGTGAGCAGTGGCTAACCTTAGCAGAGTTCATACACCGAGTTTGTCTTATCCAGATGCTCAACCATCTCGCGGTTTTACCAAGACAAAGAGTGTTTCCTCTGTCTCAAGTAATGTCCACGCTCAACCAACTTCTTCCGTAAAAATAAAGATGCAACGGTTCATTTCACATCGCCTTGGAATGCTGGAGCCACAGATAGTCCATTTTGTTGTCCAGAAAGGAGCAAAACATTGGAGAGGCAGATGGATGGGCACCGTCAGACTGTTGGCCTTCAGCCTGTTGCTAATGCCTGTGCGCTTGTCTCCTGTTGCTATGTGTCCAGCACTCTGCATTTCTCGCCAGCTGTGTCTCGGCCGCCTGTCTTGTCCCAGAGCTGGTGAAGTTAAGAGATCAAGACTCAAACTCTCTCCGCTACAAAAGCCCACATGGAATTTCAAAGTCAAAGTCAAAGTCAGTCAATCTCTTATTGTCATCTCTATATACTGTACAGATACAGAGAGACGAGGAGATTATCGCAAGCTCCAGGTTATTTCCAGTGCAAACAAACAAAAGAACAGGTAGAACAGAGAATAAATAGGCAGTGGCACGACTAGGCACATGGAATAAACACAGAATATTATAAAATTACTTAAAAATTATATATTAAAATCAATATACATTTTCTGAAACCAGACAATATACAATATACATTTTAGACTAGACAGGGAAGACAGACACAGAGCTAGCCCCACAGATTTTTTCCAATTTCGAGCAGGATGTGTCTGTAGGTGATACACGTTTATAACTCGTTCACAAAACAAATATGATCCGAAACACAAGGCCAAGCTGCACCTGTCATTGGCTACAGCAAAAATAAGGAGCTCCTCAATGGAGTGCTGGGTTAATCTCAATGATGAGACGCCTACATGGACGAGGGGGGAGAACCTGGCACTTTGGTGCCAGGAAACTGCCTCCAGCTGAATGTCAGCAAGACGAAGGAGCTAAGCAGGACTTCAGCAGAGACCAGGACTACAGACCCTCACCATCAATGGTGCTCCAGTGGATAAGGTGTGATCTTTTCAAATACCTTGTCTACATCACTGAGACTCCGATATGGAATTGAAATATATTAATGTCCAAGTCACAAAGGCAGCAGCAGCGCCTGGTACCACCTTAGACAGCTGAGGAAGTTTGGGGTTTCTAACCATTCTGAAAGCTTTATTCTGGCACTGTGGGAGAGCATTGTCACACAGGAATATCTGCATTGGCACGGAACTTCTGTGTTCAAGACCAGAAAGCCTCCAGTGAGTGATCCGGCAGCAGAGCGCCAAGGCACATCAGCTTCCCTTCCTGCAGGACATTACACCAAGAGATGTAGGACCAGGCAACTAGGATTATAAAGACTTGGCCTAAATTCTAGAAATGGACTTTTTCACCTCTAAATCAGGCAGAAGTTTCCGCATCACCAGCAGAGACTCAGGAGGAGTTTCTATCTCGCCATCCGGCTCAACAAGGACATCTTTTTTTTCTAAATGTCTAATTGTCATTCTCACTGCCCTTAATTCCATATTGTTATAGATTATTATACTTCTGCCATATTTCACTGTGCAAATATTACATGCCTCTGTTCATACAAAAATGCTACTGTGTAGCATTTCACTTCACTGCCGCGGTGTAGCTGCACTTGACACTTTGAAAACATTGCACCTGTTATCTCTGTCCGCAGAGATTTTTGCACTCAGGTTAACTTATTGTACAAAAAATAGTTTATTTATCTTTATTCTATTCCCTATCTCCTTATTTTTAAGCTTGTATATTGTATCTTTTATTATTATTATTATTATTATTATTATTATTTGCCTAAAATGCACAGTCAAAAGAGCAGATCAGGATACATTTCACTGCATGTTGTACCTGTATAATTTGCATGTGACTAAAGAATCTTGAATAAAGTGAAGGTTCTGGAGTGGCCATCTCAGTCTCCTGACCTCAATATCATTGAGCCACTCTGGGGAGACCTCAAACCTGCAGTTCATGCAAGACAGTCCAAGAATTTATAGGAACTGAGGCTTTTTGCCAGGAAGAATGGGCAGCTTGAGTCTGAGAAAATAAAGAGTCTTATCCACAACTACCACAAAAGACTTCAAGCTGTCATTGATGTTAAAGGGGGCAAAACATGGTATTAAGAACTGGGGTATGTAAACTTTGATCAGGTCAAGTCAAAAGTCAAAGTCAACTTTATTGTCATCTCATGTGTTACTGTACAGATACATAGAGAGGAGACGACGCGGGCTCCAGGTTATTTCCAGTGCAAACAAACAAAGAAAAGTAGAACAGAGAATAAATAGGCAGTGGTAACGACTAGGCACAGTATGGAATAAACAATAACAAGGCAAAAAAATACTAAAATATACATTAAACAATATACATTTATATATATATATAGCGTATAATTAGAGGCTAGGAAATCGTGATGCAGTATTTCTACAGGTTGAAATTGACATTTACACTGAATGTGCAAGAGTGTAGAGTTATAATAGACAGATACTATATCCGACTATTTTCAAGCATAATAACATAGTATATGTGCAAATATGCAAACATTTAAACAGGTGCAACGGTATTTTTACATTGATGTGCACAGGTAGAAGGTTATAATATGACAGATACTATATTCAGCTATTTATGTATAATGTCCAGTGTATGTGCAAACATTTGTACAGCAGCCAGATAATGTTTGTGCAAATAAGGGCAGCAGCAGTATCATAACAGAAGACAGCACTCAAAGTGACGGTGTAAAGTAAAGTGCAGTGTGCAACAGAACTGCCTTTCTGCAGTCCAGGTGTGTGTGGGGGAAGTGTGATGCAGGGAGTTCAAAATCTGATGGCTTGTGGGAAGAAGCTATCACGATCCTGGAGGATCGAGACCTGATGCGAAGCGCCTGCCAGATGGAAGGAGGTGTGAACAGTCTGTGTGAAGGGTGAGGGATCAAGCACGATGCAGGAGGCCCCTTCTGATGCAGCTGCAGAAGATGTCCTTGCAGCGTGGAAGAGACGCCCGATGATGTTGCCAGCTGCTTTGACAACCCTTGAAGCCGCTGATATCGGTCATAATGATGCTAGTTAGCGGAGAAACACTAACTGGAAAGTGTTTGAAGTGTCTAGACAGGCACTGACATTATTTTATTCCTTGCAGTTTTCAAGGTTTTAGTGTAGCATTAGGGAATTGGTCCTGTGATTGAGGCTCACCTAACTATGTCCCAGAGACAGGTGAAGTATCTGCTTTCAAGGAGGTAATTGCCCCCAGGCTACCAAGTAAAGCAATGCTCCATCACATCTCTTGCTGTAAATGCAGAGGTCACATTTTTGTTGTATTGTACTGTAAAAGCGAGCTTTTGTGTCTACAATGACAAACAACAAATCACTCGCTCACTTGTATTAACAAATCTGCTGCTAATGGTTTATGTAATTTTAATGACCACTGATGAATCAGATTTTATTTAATTCAATTATTTGTATATTAGATCCTGTTCCAACAAGGCTACTTCAAAGAGATGATTCCAGAAAATAAACCTCTACTTTGGGTAATATTAGCATTGTCTACATTTCTAAATTAGCAGTACTAAAACCCTTGCTTGAAAAAGCCCAACTTAGATCCCTTGGAAATGCTGAATTATAGACCAATATCTAATATCTCATTCTGCTTCCATAAAAATAATAGAGGACAGTTGTAGCAAATCTTCATTTTGCAGGAGAATCTGACTTGGCGAAAGATTTCAGCTCTGGTTTAGGAACCAACATATAATAGAGACTGCTCTGCTGAAGGTAGTGAATGATCTCCTCCTAACTGCTGATCAGGGCTGTGCCTCACTTCCTTAGTGCTGCTTTCTGATCTTTATGCTGCTTTTTGATACTTATAGATCATACTATACTTTTCCCAGAGATAGGCTTGGAACATGCTGTTGGTATCATTGTGAAGGGTTCCCAGAGAGCAGAACGACGCCGTCTCATTTGCTGCGAGCTCTTGAGTTGTCTTTGTACGCGACATGTATCCAAAAGAGTCTTGAGTCTTGAATTGCCTTTCGTTGTCTTTTCTTTACTACAATTCAAAGTTTTACAAGCAAAAGATGAATCCCTAAGACTACAAAGATACTTTACGTATGCTATCAGTGACGGTCAAAAACTGTAACGCCTCCTGAGCTTCAGCTCTATCACATTCAATGTGAAACTAGTTCTTTAATGCTTTTCTTGCATCATATATATACTTCAGAGATTATGACACGGCGCGCCAGACATTTATTGTTACATACTAGTATATTTAACATGCACACGTATTGATAGAATTCTACAGGTAACACTGTATGGAAAGTTATGGAAGATTCTAAACATTTATCTACTTCTTTCTACTAAACAGGCTGGTAAAACATTAAATCTAAATATTCATACATTCATGCAACACAAAATGGCTCTAACATCCCGGCCCCTAATTGACTAGGCATTAGCATATCAATTACCAACTTCAATTCAGAGCCATTAACTTTTTTTTTTAAATCTAGGTAAGTTCTTTTCCTGGTGTTGTGTCCAACAAGACGAGCTTGGTGATGGGTCTTCGTATGGTCCTGTCTTTACTGGACCTCAGCGGCCATGTAATCAGAATCTCCTTAGTTCAAGTATGACTTGGTGATTCTTCCCAATGGCCAGGATCTTTCTTAGAGGGACGGTTTAACACAATCCATTTACATCTCCTACCTTCCCAAGTTTTCTTCAGCCCACACCATTTTTGTCGTTCTTGCAGAAGCGGTAGATACTCCTCGGATTTGTTTCTCTTCAACGCTATTTACGATATTGTCTTCCTTAAACAAGTCAGGCAGCATGTTGGGCTTTTTGTTCTGCTCAAGTATATGATTCGGCGTCAGCGGCTCAAGGTCGCTAGTCATCTGAGCCATAGTTAGGGGTCTTCCATTGACTTCATCTTTCCTCGAATTTCAAAAAGAGTTCTTTAGTCCATCATCATCCAACACTTGTTGCTGTAAGCGCATAGAGTTCTTCTTACTGTCTGTGCATTGACGCCCCACATATACCTTGATGAGATGGCACCAGGTGGGTTGCTTTTTTTGTAGAAAGCGTCTTTGTTGATACTGGATTGGTTCCAGCTCCTTAACATCTTCCTCCTCTTCCATAGCTCTTCTGTGCCTTTACTCAGGTTTGTACCATTGTCGAGCGGATGGTCTGGGACTGATGGACCCCCTTTCCACTTGGAAGCTGCATAGTACGTGCTAATACAAGAGTCTGTGTCAAGGATTTGGCTAAGCTCCAGGGTGGACTGCTCTGGTTGTTAGCACGTGAAGAAAGCACTCCCAATGTTTCACTTTGGCGTGTCCTACTTTCACCCTGCTGCTTCAGCGGGCCAAATAGTCCACACCTATGCTCATGCGAAGGGGGGTTCAAGTGGGGACGAGCCGTCTTGGGGCAGGTAGTCTGCCATCTCTGCTCTCCAACCTTTGCATTCAATCTTCTGCAGAGGTTGCACCTTGAGACATGGCTCCTGCTGTGCTTGCTTTAGGTATCCGCAATTCGCCTCTTAATTCGCTAAACGTACTTCTCGCCACCGTGCCCGGTGATTTCGTGATGTGGGACGGAAGAATGAGGTGAGATATTGCGTTGTTTATGCAGAATAGGCGTGATGCTTCGCCTTCAGGCATCGCCGATTTGTTCAGCTGTTCACCTACCAGCACTCCGTCTTCTAAGTATGGATCTAGTTTGGAGATTGAACTGTTTCATTTCACACGAGTGTTTTCTTGCTGCAGTGCCTTTATTTTCCAGCGAGGTTTGCTTTTGCCTGGACAAGTCTTCAACGGTTAGATCTTTCCTTTTTTCATGTGCATTGCTTTAATATAAACATTTGTTGTTTGAATATGGCTTCCTTGCCCTGCCAATTGTTTTAGGCCGCCTATAGCCTTCAAATCCATTTTCTCTTGTCACCTATGCACCGCAGCCCTCTCTCTGGGCGCAGAATCCAGGCGGTTGCTTTCTTTAAAGGTTTGTGCCAACTGAGTAATGCATAATAAATTGGTCTGTTGATCTTTTATTGTTCGTCATTGACTTTGAATGTGTAGCAGCGATATTTTCGCCTCTTTCATCGGTTCTAGCTGGTTGTTTAGCTGTTCAGGTTGTTCTACCATTCACTCATTCATTAAGAAACTAGGCCCTTGAAACCAGCTCATATTTGTCAGGAAGCTATCTACATTCAAGCCTCGCGACGCCAGATCAGCCGGGTTCTGAGAGGTGTTGACGTACCTCCATTGGGCGCCGGTAGTAGCTTCTCTTATGAAGGAGACACGGTTTGCCACAAAGGTTTTAAAACAAAGGGCGTCGTTCTCGATGCATTTTAGTACTGTAGTACTGTCTGTCCAGAAGATTGAGTTTGTCGAAGAAATGGTAGAAGCTCTTCCTTTAGTAGTCTGGATTCAATTTGACTGCAACCATTGGCGTGCTGTCAGCTCCATTCTAGGGATTGTGACTAAGCTTAAGAGGGGTGACTTAGATCTACCCATCAAAACAAGCGTGTTTCTTCTTGTTCGCTTTGTTAACAAGAGATATGACACTAGCTACAGCCATTCTGACTTGGAAATCTGAGAAAATTGAATATGAATTTGTGCAGGACTTTATTTTGGGGCCGAATAAGATGGGCTTGGAGATATCGCATCCACGGAAGTTCTGGCCAACTTCTCAAGATCTGATAGCCATTTCTGCCATGCTTGGTGGGGCTTGTCAGGAATCTCTCATCCTGTTCTTTCTTCATGAAAATCCTTTTTGATGAGCTTTCTAGCAGGCAGGACAACGGTCCTAAGAATCCCAGGGGTCATACACTGAACCAACAACTGAGAAAAAGCCTGCAAGGTGTTGGGTTTTTGGGTAATTGAATCTTGAATCTGAAACTATCAGAGCTTGTAATTCATTGTATCGCCTAGAAGGCCGTCGATTGGTAGCTATTTGTTGTGTAGGTCTTTAAGCTCTTTACCTTTTCACTGTCAGCGTAGAGCCTAGCACCTTCCTACTGTTGCTTATCCACTTAGTCAAACGTAAACCCACCCCCTGGCACACAATTTCCGTTAGTTCTTCATAAGATCTAATGGCTTGTCTTCTGTGGGCACCGATTTCTTAAAGCAATCGTCTACATAGAAGTTTTGAAGGACTGTCTGTGTGACCTCTATTTCGATAAAGTTCTCTGAAGGCATCCACGTTGGCTCCTCTTAGGCGATAATGCAGGAGCAATTCAGAGATGAAGTAGCCCCAAACAGGTGCACACACATTCTGTATTCTTCCACTTTCTTATTTAGTTCTCCATCTGGCCACCATAAGAAGCGCAATAGATCTGCATTCTCTTCTGGCACTTGCACTTGATGGAAGTCATGGATTCATTATCTGCCATAAGAGCGATAGGCTCTACCAAACCCTCAGCAGTACCTCAAGAAGAGTGTTTGTGAGATCAGGTCCCTTGTAGAAGTTGTTTGTTCAGTGACCTTCCTTTGGTATACTGCTGCACAGTCAAACACAACCTTAGCTTTTTTATTTTTTGGATGGTATTAATTCGGTGATGTGGGATAAAACCATACTCTGCCATCGCTAATGTGTTCAATTGTTCTTCCGTGACTTTTTGTATTATTCATAACCTTTCTGCAGAATATTGTCCATGAATTTTTTATATTCCTGATAGAAGCCTGGATTTTCTAGCTTTCTTCTTTTTAAGCGAACTGGCAAGTTCTTTGTTCAGCTATTCCAATTTATTGCAGTGGCATTTTACTCATCAGTTTTCAAGGGCAATTTAATGCAGTAGGTGGCCGCTTGGTAAGGCGTACGATGTTTTAATACACAATTTGCATGAATTGCTTGTCTTGTTGTGACGGCTCTTGTTTGTCTTCACACCGACGTTCTGAGAAGTCTGTCTCGTAGTATTTTGTTAGCATATCTCTGATGTCTGATTCGGAGATAAAAATCAATAAAGAAATTTAGTTCACTAGCATTATTTGATTCCTGATATTTGTATTCCCCAACTGACCCATTGACTACCTAACCCAGTGCAGTTTTCACAGCATACGCCCATTGGTCTGACTACGCTTTCCCCAGGGTTCCTGTGGCTTGGCAGACATTAGAACCATAAGAAGGGGCAATGTCTAACTCTAAAACTCTTTCTGAATTGGTACCTGGTTCAGGTAAGGCCATTGACGTCCTTTTTCTGTGGTATATGTTAGCCTTTATTGCAGGTATATCTGTTTGTGCATACACATCTGGCAAGTTAATGCACTCTTGTTCATTCAAACCACACAATTCATCAAGCCCCTTTAGAGGTAACAACCCACTTTCTGCTTCTGAAATAAGTGGTGCGAAGAACAACCTTTTTTTGCTCCAGATGCTCAACCTTTTGGCTAAATCCTCACTACAGAAAGTCGCAGTGCTCCCTGTATCTAAGAAGGCATAGGTTTTGACTTCCTTTGTCTCATTCTTATGTTTTACTTTGACAGGTACTATGGGAAGTATAACTTTTGTTCCTATTCATTATGTTTTTCTCAGGCCCTGCCATCAAGAATGACGAAAGACAGCCTTCTGGCGCTGCTGTCGCCTGTGGTGGCATTTTCTTTGGTATTTTCTGTCCTTGCTGCCTTTTCTGTTTGAAGGATATCGGGATGTTTAAGTAAACAGTCTGTGCACATGGCTTGTTAACACAGCATTTGGAAAGATGTCCATTGGCAAGACACCCAAAACCGAGCCCACGTGTTTTCAGGAATTCAATTCTTTCCTTCCAAGACAGTTCCCTAATTTGGCGACACATGTTTAAGGCGGATTTTTTACAATACAAACAGGGTCAAAAGCAAGTGGATCGACTTATCGCTGTAATTATGGCTTTATCTGGTTGACCCTTATGGCGATTTATTCGTACCAGACGCGGTTCACTGCAAGCTGCTTCTTTTTGCCCGCCTTTTCTAAAGGCCACATTTTTGTGTTTTCTTGTCTACCTGGGATATCTTCAAACAATGGGGCATTAAGTGTTTTAGCTTGTTGACAAACAAAGTCCACCATGTCAGAGAACGTGACTTGTGTTTGCTTCTTGTCTTTAATACGTTGAGCAGAATATTCCACATGTGCTTTCATTTGTATGGAAGTTTGGATATGATGCACTTATGTCAGTTTTGTGTTCAGTTCATGTATGAGGGCGCATCATCCACCGTGATTATGACATCCGGGTCAGGAACAGCGCCAAAAAGCATCTAATCCTACTTTTATCTTCCGATTTTATCTGTATATTTCATTGCTTTTTCTTTTTTTTTTTTTATCCCGCCACTACCCTTCGGAGGTCAACTTATTCATTTATTTATTTTTCCAATTAATTAAAATACTTAAACAGATAAATAAGGTTGAAAAGAGAGGCAACAGAGGGGAGAGAAAAAGGACAGGAAGGAGAAGAAGGAAAAGAAAGAGAAAGAAAAGAAAGGAAAAGAAGTGTAGAGAAAAGAAAAAAAAAAAAAGGATATTCTGCTTCCATACCTGCTGGACAAAAAATAAATACAGTGAGCATTACAACAGCAGAGAAATTGCAGTAACAACCAACATTCGCATGAATCGCAGGTAAATACTAAATGTTACTGAGCAGCTTATTATGTCATTACAGAATATATTTTGAAGTAGATAGCAGATCACATAGTGTGTATTTGTGAGCACTCTGTTTTACACCAATGTGGATGCTTTTCAGTCTTGGCCACCTCTGTGTGGAGCGTGCTGAATTCATAAGGTTTCTCCATAGAAATGTTTAGTGCGTATGGGGACCCTGTCCTGACCCGCAAGGTATGGAGAGACACGAGGGACCTGGGACCCAGACCTCCGAGGCCCCTAGGGCCGGGACTCCCCAGGAGAAATAATTAATGAGAAGTCTTGAGGTACCTCCTGAGAAAAAGGAGGAGAGCCCATGGTCATCCAGCAGCTTGAGCGCACGCCCCAGGGGGCCGCGGGCGACAGGTCCGAGGGCCTCCGGCCGGGCGGCCGCCCCACCCAGGGCAGTCCAAACCCCTGGGCCCAAGATCCGGGCGGCCCCCACCCCCAGCCGAGCCCAGCAGAGCCAGGAGGGCTGGGTTCTGCCAGGCGCATCGGCCAGAGCAGGCCAGCACTGCCGAGCAACCAGCCCTGTTTTAGGAACCGCCAACGCACTAGCGGCCAGGGCACCCTCTCCACCGGGCAGGGTGTGGTGGCAGGGGCAGGGAAGCCTGAGATGCTGACTGAGGGGAGTCTAGGGCCTGACCTGGGACATATGGACAAAGACCAACAGGCGCACCCCATATGCAAACAAACGCGTCTTCCCTCATGCACACAACAAATATACAGTCACCCCACATGTAGACATACAGGGTTCCATGACACCCACACTCACACTCTATATATACTTGTTTTGTGATCCGACACCACTACTCTAAGGGGGCAATCGGCGAGACCCTGGAGCTGAACCCTTTCGCCTGGCGTGGGAGACCAGAAGGCCACCCCAGTCCCCGCCAAGAGCTCAGATGTAGTGTTGGTGTGTGTGTTGTCTTGCCAGTGTTTTTAAACAGGGAGGGGCAAGACACCAACCACCTCCGCCAGCTCGTGGTCAGCTTGGCCCCTCCCGAGCCCCTCAATGCTCACGTGCAGCTTAAAATTGAGAAGTGGAAGCACTGGCGCCAGAGGTAGGACTGGGGTAACCACAGACCGCCCTCTGACGCCCATTCAGTGTGCCCACCCCCAGCCTCCTCCTATATGTAGGGTGCTGTGACAGTAAGTAATGAGAGTGTCTTACAGATGTATGATTGAGATGCAGAACATGGGAGACAGGAGGAAAATCTCCTGTATCCCAGCAACGCACCCGCATCTCAAAGCCCTACGTGTATATTACAGGATGGAGGCGGGGAGCAGTAGGGATGGGAGAGGACCAGAGGAGGCAGCAGGCCCCCTCAGGAGCCAGCTCTGGGCTGACCCCCATAGGCACCCCTGCTGTCCGAAACTACCCAGGGCGGGGGCAGAGGTCTGCCCAGAGCAGGGCCCATGGTCACGCTCCACTGACCCCCACAGATCTTGGGAGGCCCACCAGAACCCACAGCAGAGGAAATATTTACACCCTCCCCAACATTCAGTCAACTCTCAAACTACATAAGACAATAGGACACCCAGGTCCGCCCGCTCCTCCACTTATGGTGTACCCCCTGCAGCATGCACCCTGGACAGATGGAAGACCACATCCCCACCACAGCGAAGGCCCCCGGATTCACTGGGAGGCGGGAAGGTTCTCACACCAGGCCGGGCCCAGCGCAGCACTGCCAACCCACCTCCCCGGCGGCACGCCCACCAGGACCCAGCTCCCCAGGTCCCCGGGCCGAACCCCAGCCCGGAGGCAGAGTACCCCCAGGGACCCTAAGCCCCGGATCTTCCCTACAGTAGTACCACAGACTGAAAACCCACGCCTGCCGGCACAGGCCACTCCAGCAGCGCCGCACTGCCCCAGAAACACCACACCCAAGAGCACCCAACACAACCCCCATCCAGGCTAGGACTCACCACAGCACTGAACCCCAGAACTTCCCCAGAGGAACCCCCATAGATTCCTGCAAGCCCATAATGGCCCCCCACGCCTACAACAAAGACCAAAGCCAGACAGAACCGTGACCCCTAGCCAGCGACGGCTAAGTGATGAAGCCAACTGCTGAGCCCAGAGAGATTGGTCTAATGTGGCAGCAGAAGCTGTGTCAAGACTAATATAGTCCAACAAATAATCTCTATATTGATTGATATTAAGATTATTTTTATTTTTTCCAGTCTAAGGAGGACAGTCTTTAGCTGGCGCATGCCGGTGAAAGCCCTGTGGATTGTGTTGACTCTGTAGTGACACCATCTAGGCCCAACAAGCAGACTGGAAGGAGAGGCTGAATGGAACATTTGGGACACTTTGATAAGTTTTCACAAATCCCATACCAGAACCCTGAACAGGTGGACAGAACCATAGAGCGTGATGTAATTATCAAGTGTATTGCCTTGAAAAGTAAATAATGGATAGGGAAGCCAAACCCATCCCAAACATGTGATGACCTGTGTAGTGCACTCATGCAGGATTTTGTATTGTATTAATTGTAAATTGGGATTTCTAATCATTTTAAAATGTTTTTAAGCATAATCTCAGACCAGAAATTGTGATCCCAGCTGACTGATAAATCCGGCCCCCATTTTACAATAGGAGCGATAATGACTCATCAATTTTGCAAAAATGACCTGTATATTTCAGATAATAATTTGGGGCTTCTTTGAGGTTAAGAAATTCTGCCACACTTGTGGTATTTTGTAATTTTATATGATTAGACTTTTAAATGTCCTTTTTTACCATAGATTTAACTTGTTGATATTCTAAAAATCTATTCTTGTTAATCCCAGTATTGTTTAACTAATATGTCGAACGTGAATGAAGTCTGTCCTTCTAATATATAGTTCTAGTATTTAATGCCTTTACAACCTAGCCAGAAGTTTATCATATTTGTTTAGCATTATGTCAGGTTCCAAAGAGAGTATTGCTTGTATTGGATTAGTGAAGACCTAAATATTTTAAGTAAACCCCACCATGCTGTCAGAGAAGAGTTGATACTGATGCTTTTGAAGCATAATGGCTGCTTGATGATTGAGCTACCGAATGGCAGATCCGAAATTCTATATTATTGCAAGTAGTGCCTGTTCTATGACGCAGCCAAGGCTCATCTAAGAGGGTGTGTTTTAACCAGCCTGAATGTGTTGAAGCCTATTGGCTAAGAAACAGGATAAAAGTTTGGCAGATCTAGTCCTCTTTGTCCTTGGTCTTTTGCAGCGTAAGTTAATACGCGATTTACCTTCCAAAGAAATTCTAGAGATGGAGTCAGAGATCTAAACCAGTCTGGTGATGGCTTTACTCGGATCATTGTAAACAAATAATTAATTTTGGCAAAAAACCATCGTCATTTTTATTGGAGGCAATCCTTCTATGAGGATATAGGTAGATTTCCATCTGGCCAGATCCTCTTCTACCGTCTTTAAAAGTGATGTGGTTTAATTTGCTAATCTGCCAGTCTAGGGTGAGACATTGATGCTCTAAATATTTGATATTTCCAGATTGTAGTGGAGTGAATCAGAGTTCTCAAGTAGTACCAACCGAAGAACCTAGATTTTAACCAGTTTATCGAATAATCTGAGACTCTCTGAGAAAGAGTTTATTAATGTAATTACCCCAGAGAGATTGGTTTGTGAATGTTGGAGAAAAAGTAACACATCATTCATGTGACAGACTGGATTCTGAGGTTCCTACATTCTTGTATTTAATGCCTGTAATCGCTTGTAGCCTGTCTAATTGTTGCTGCTAGTGGTTCAATGAAAATTGCAAACAGTGATAGAGAGGGCATCCCTGCTCTGGTGCCCCTTTAAGACAGAAGCTGGAGGAAGTTTGGTCATTTGTCTTGACACATGCTAAGTTGGAGAATTATATAATATTTTAAACTAATTTATAAAAGAGTTTCCGAAACCAAATTTATGTAGAACTACAAATAAAAAATTCCAGTTCACCCTATCAAAAGCTTTTTCTGCATCTAGGAGACAATATAGTAATTTTGAAAGTTTTTATTGCATGAATAGTCAATTGGTTAAGTAATCTACGTAGTATTTGTTGAGGAATGCTCTCCCTTATGAAACCAGTTTGGTCGGGATGAATTATAAGAGGGTTATCCTCGCCTCCTTTTCGAGAGCTTTTGCAGATTATTCCCATGTCTACGCTAATATGATATTGGATTTAGCTGGTAGGCAAATACAGGGTCTTTGCCTGGTTTTATAAAAGATTAATGTGTGGGCAGAGTCTTGTATTTGTGGAAATCTACCTTTTCCATATGGTTTCCTGTAACATTCTGTGGAATGTTGGTTCCAGAATTGCCCAGAATCTTTTAGAGAGAATTCCTGCTGTGTGCCATCTGACCTGGTGCCTTTTTATTAGGCATACTGTTCAGGCTTCTCAGTTCTTCTGATGTCAACATAAATCCAGTGCCACGCTGAGCTGCCTGATGTAATTCTTGAAGAATTATATTATCAAGAAACTGATCAATTTCTTGTCTACAGATGGGTTTATCTGTGGTGAATATAATGATTTGTAAAAGTCTCTGAAAGTGTTGCTTATTCTTTCGTTAGGTTACACTGTATCCCTGTTAAATCTTTTTTAACAGCACATATAGTTGTTTTTTTTCCTTATTTATTTTTAACTGGTTAGCTAGGAATTGACCTGATTTGTTACTTCATATTCAAATTTTTGCCAGTTGTAAGTTCTTGTGCTAAGAATTTAGTTTTTTTTTTATTGATAATTTCATTTGCACTTCTAGTTTTTGCTTTACGATTTTGTTTAGCATTTCCCAGTTCCTGTGAGGATACGAGGCTTCTTCTAAGGATTTGATAGTTTCTTCTAATTCCTTAATACATTTTATTTTCTCTTTCTTTTATGTGATGAGAATGAAATTATTCTACCTTCCTCATCACAGCTTCTTGCTAGCTTCCCAAAGAACGGATGCTGATATCAGGATGCAGTATTCTTAACAGGTTGAAATTGACATTTACACTGAATGTGCAAGAGGTAGAGTTATAATATGACAGATACTATATCCGGACTATTTTCAAGTACAATGTTCAGTATATGTGCAAATATGCAAACATTTAAACAGGTGCAAATTGACATTTTACATTGGATGTGCACGAGGTAGAAGGTTATAATATGACAGATACTATATTCAGCTATTTATGTGTATAATGTCCAGTGTATGTGCAAACATTTGTACAGCAGCGTATAATGTTTGTGCAAATAAGTGGCAGCAGTGCAGTATCATAACAGTAGTTATTGTGCATCAAAGTGACGGTGGTGTGTAAAGTAAAGTGCAGTGGTGCAACAGAATCAGTTTCTTCGCAGTCCAGGTGTGTGTGGGGGGAAGTGTGATGGCAGGGAGTTCAAAAATCTGATGGCTTGTGGGAAGAAGCTATCACGCATCCTGGAGGATCGAGACCTGATGCTGCGAAAGCGTCTGCCAGATGGAAGGAGTGTGAACAGTCTGTGTGAAGGGTGTGAGGGATCAAGCACGATGCAGGAGGCCCTTCTGATGCAGCGCGTGTAGAAGATGTCCTGCAGCGGTGGAAGAGACGCTCCGATGATGTTGCCAGCTGCTTTGACAACCCTTTGAAGCCGCCTGATATCGGTCACAATGATGCTAGTTGAAGTGGAGAAACACTAACTCTGGAAAGTGTTTGAAGTGTCTAGACAGGCACTGACATTATTTTATTCCTTTGCAGTTTTCTGTTTTAGTGTAGCATTAGGGAATTGGTCCTGTGATTGAGGTTCACCTGTTCATGTCCCAGACAGGTGAAGTATCTGGTTTTCATGAGGTACTGCTCCCCAGGCGCTGCGAAAAGCTGCTTACTGCTCCATCACATTCTGTCAAATGCAGAGGTCACATTTTGTTGTATTGTACTGTGTGCTGAGCTGTGTTCACAATGACAAACAAATCACTCGCTCACTTTATTAACAAATCTGCTGCTAATGGTTTATGTAATTTAATGACCATCAGATGAATCAGATTTTATTTAATTCAATTATTTGTATATTAGATCCTGTTCCAACAAGGCTACTCAAAGAGATGATTCCAGTAGTGATTAAACCTCTACTTTGCAATATTAGCATTGGTTCACATTTCTTAAATTAGCAGTAATTAAACCCTTGCTGAAAAAGCCCAACTTAGATCCCTTGGAAATGTTGAATTATAGACCAATATCTAATATCTCATTCGTTTCCAAAATAATAGAGGACAGTTGTAGCAAATCTTCATTTTTGCAGGAGAATCTGACTTATGAAAGATTTCAGTTTGGGTTTAGAACCAACATAGCACAGAGACTGCTCTGCTGAAGGTAGTGAATGATCTCCTCCTAACTGCTGATCAGGGCTGTGCCTCGCCCCTAGTGCTGCTTGATCTTAGTGCTGCTTTTGATACTATAGATCATACCATTTTCCTAGATAGGCTTGAACATGCCGTTGGTATCAGGGAAGTGGCCCTGTGAGAGCAGCTCAAGCCGTCTCATTTGCTGCGAGCTCTTGAGTTGTTTTTGTACGCGACATGTATCCAAAAAGAGTCTCGAGTCTTGAATTGCCTTTCGTTGTCTTTTCTTTACTACAATTCAAAGTTTTACAAGCAAAAGATGAATCCCTAAGACTACAAAGATACTTTACGTGGCGTTACGTGACGGTCAAAAAACTGTAACGCTCCTGAGCTCTCAGCTCTATCACATTCAATGTGAAACTAGTTCCTTTACGTTCTTGTATCATATATATACTTCAGATTATGACACGTAAGGCGCGTATTACTTCTATTGTTACATACTAGTATATTTAACATGCACACGTATTGATAGAATTCTATTATGTAACACTGTACATGGAAAGTTATGGAAGATTCCAGAAACATTTATCTACTTTCTACTGCAAACAGCTACAAAACATTAAATCTAAATATTCACACATTCATGCACACAAAATGGCTCTAACATCCCGGCCCCTAATTGACTAGGCATTAGCATATCAATTACCAACTTCAATTCAGAGCCATTAACTTTTTTTTTTAAATCTAGGTAAGTTCTTTTCCTGGTTTTGTGTCCAACAAGACGAGCTTGGTGATGGGTCTTCGTATGGTCCTTGTCTTTACTCGGACCTCAGCGCTGCGAACTAGACCTCCCGAGTCTGGCATGACTTTGGTGATTCTTCCCAATGGCCAGGATCTTCTTGGGAGGGACGGGTCGAACACAACGACGACATCTCCTACCTCTAAGTTTCTCTTCAGCCCACACCATTTTTGTCGTTCTTGCAGAAGTGGTAGATACTCTCGATTTGTTTCCAACGTCATTTGGCGTAGATATTGTCTTCCTTAAACAAGTCAGGCAGCATGTTGGGCTTTTTGTTCTGCTCAAGTATATGATTCGGCGTCAGCGGCTCAAGGTCGTTGGGGTCATCTGAGCTCATAGTTAGGGGTCTTCCATTGACGATCTTCTCGACTTAAAAGAGTTCTTAGTCCATCATCATCCAACACTTGTTGCCGTGCGACAGAGTTCTTCTTTACTGTTCGCATTTGACGCTCCCACACTCCACCTTGATGAGACGCACCAGGTGGGTTGCTCCTTTTTGTAGCATGTCTTTGTTGATACTGGATTGGTTCCAGCTCCTTAACATCTTCCATAGCTCCTTCTCTGTGCCGACCAGGTTTGTACCATTGTCGGAGCGGATGGTCTGGACTGATGACCCCTTTCCACTTTGGAAGCGGCATAGTACGTTAATACAAGAGTCTGTGTCAAGGGATTTGGCGAAGTCTAGGTGGACTGCTCTGGTTGTTAGGCACGTGATTTCGTGGATGTGACGAAGAATGAGGTGAGATATTGGGTGTTGTTTATGCAGAATAGCGGGATGCTTCGCTTCTTCAGGCATCGCCGATTTGTTCAGCCGTCCACCTACTCTCAGCACTCCGTCTTCTAAGTATGGATCTAGTTTGGAGATTGAACTGTTTCATTTCACACGAGTGTTTTCTTGCTGCAGTGCCTTTATTTCTTCAGCGTAGGTTTGCTTTGACCTTGGACAAGTCTTCAACGGTTAGATCTTCCTTTTTCATGTACGTTTTTAATATAAACATTTGTTGTTTGAATATGGCTTCCTTGAGAAAAGGGGCTGGGATGAGGAGATTCCTGACAAGCGCCGCCAAGCATGGCAGAAATGGCTATCAGATCTTGAGAAGAATGCACCGCCGGAGGTAAGGTGTAGGGCACTAACTAACTAATTTTAGCTTAATGTTGCTGAGTGGATTTTAGAAAGCGGCCTCAGCAACGACTCAGGATTCAAAATCTTCACTTCTTTAAAAATGATTTATTTACGATTAATCTTGAACTAATATTTACTTCTGTATTAAATCTTTACACACTCCTTTTACACACTCCTTTAAAAATGATAAATTAACGATTCATTTTGAACTAATGTTTACTTATGTATTAATTGTTCATGCACTCGGTCACCCAGAGGAGGATGGGGTCCCCTTCTGAGTCTTGGTTCCTCTCAAGGTTTCTTCTTAGTAGAGGGAGTTTTACCTTGCCATTGTTGTCTCAGGCCGGTTATATGTAAAGCGCTTTGTGACAATGACTGTTGTTAAGAGCGCCATATAAAAAATGTAATTGATTTAAATTTAGTTTATGCATTTAGCAATCACATATATGAAACCATATTTACTCTTATAAAGTAAGTATAGTTTAGGTGTCCTTTGTGTGTATTTTATCACAGATTTTCGCTGCTGAAGAGTAATAAAGTGTTCACAGAGGACAGTTTGTGAAATGGCAGCAAAAAATCCTTTCAAACACCTTCAAACTTTGAAACTGCCCCTGGCAGAGAGTCATTAGGAGGGAGACTCCACTTACCCCCTGCTGTTGATACAGTGAAGCAGTGGCTACAGTCAAGATCCCTGACACCAAAATCCACACACTATAGCCTCCACATTTTAGAAGGCGGCAAAGTGAAACTGCTCTCACAGGAAATATATTTTTAAAATGAGCTGTTAAAGGATGTGCATTTTCCACAAAGGTCTCTCCCTCTCAATCCAAACCTCAATAAGCAGAATTTAGCACTCACTGAACTATGCAGATTCAAGATAAATTTTATACTTTAAGTGTCCATCAGCAAATGGGATTTACTCCCATCATCCATTTTAGGTATCATACAAGGGTCAATGCTTCTCTTAGACAGAGAAGCAATTAAAAGTGTGGTGTTGGTTTTAATTAACCACAGCAGCCATTTAGACTAATGAGCATTTAGCCCAGCATGAGAACTTCATTCACTTGGAAAAGCTCTCGACAGGTCAGAGAATGGCTCTCTGGGCAGAGCATTTTGAAATGAAGGCTGTCTTTGTTTGTCATAACTCAGCTACCTTTCATTTTATCTATGAGGGCAGCATTATTGTCTCAAACCAATCGATTACTTATCCAGATAGGAGTTCTCTGAATGTTTATATAACATGGTGGACAAGTATTTTATCAGCAACCATCCAAATAAATGTAACCTGCTACTCCTCCCATTTTTTTTGCTGTTGTGGTGAATGTCAGGTTGAGGAACATTTTTGTCTTTGTAGATGGTCAGAAATCAATTAAATTGCTACATTTATTGTGCAATACCTCTCATTATTTCATTATATGCAAGCAATATTAAAAAAGAACTGCTACGTTTTGTCTTGTTTCTGAATGAGGAACATATTTGTGTTGGTAGATGGCAATAGTTTACATTTATCTTGCTACTTAAGGTGACCTGGCATAAATCTGCTTATCTTGCTAACCAGCGCCAGGTAACAGATAAGCTGTTAGCTGACACTAGCTAGCAACTTTGCTAATAATACACAATGTGGTGCCTTATAAGCAGGGGTGCACATAACTTGTACGCAGGTACGCATGTGTGACAAAAATTAGCAATGCTTAGTGACACTTGTGTTACCATGCGCCTTTGCATACTTGACCATCACATTATCAACACCACTATCTCATTTCACATGTTACTTGTCACAAACTAAATGTCCAGAAAACAACAGACATTAAGCAGCTTCTTTGGCGTTTCGCCACCAACTAAGAAACGCTAACCAGAGCCAGAGCCGAAGAAAATACTTTTTTCGGAAAAGTGGCCTTAAGATGTGCCGTGGCTTCAAGTTAACAGTGAGCGCACTGAAATGTGGTGCAAGATTTGCTGCTCGCATCCACATCTAGCAGACAAATCAGGTGCATTTTATAAAGAATTTTAACCATCTTTTATTTGACAAACATGAAACGAGCAAGGAGCACATGAATGTGGAGCAAGTCATTGCTAATAAACAAGCTAGCTGAGAAGAAATGTCCAGTCGCACACTTAACAGATGGCGAGACAAGCTAAATGAAAAACAGCGGCAAGCTCTGTTCAATATTTTTCTCCTCCTGTATGACTTGGTCCAAATAGTAAATACAAGTAACCCAGATGCTTACTCCAACATCAACAAGGTGGTTAAGCTGTCTCTTACACTGCCTTTAAGCAGTGCAGCTTGTGAGAGGGGATTCTCACATCCCAACTTAATAAAAACCAAGTACAGATCTCGTCTGTCACATGCTCATCTCTCAGCCTTGATGCACATTCACCTGTCAAAGCAGACCATAGAGGCATTTGACCCAATGACAGCTGTTGACATGTGGATGGAGACAGCTAAACGGAGGCTCAACCAAGGTGCATCTGCAGCATCTTCATCATCTGCCATGCAGGAAGCTGAAGCAGAGGACAGTGGGGGCAACACCAAGGAGGACAGTGAGGAAGACTGCACTTATTAAGACCACGCTACATATGGGGTGAATACCAAACACCATCTCCTGGCACTCGCCTGAGTAGCTCACTAAAAAAGTTATGTGCACCCCTGCTTATAAGGCTGTGTGGCTCCTTTGGAGATAAAATGCTTGAACCTCAAACGGAGGTCACTCAGAATTGCTCAGAAGCATCACTATAAATAGCCAATATATTACTACCACGCTCCAGTGGTGAGATTGTAGCATGTAGCATGATGAGATTCAAGGTTCAGTTCAAGGTACTTTATTGTCATCAGTCGCTTTATACAGTTGTGTTCAGAATAATAGCAGTATGTTTAAAAAAACTGAATAAAGCTCAAAATCTTTAAAATAGCTTTTATTTCCATACACACAAATGCAGTGGGAATACTGCACATTCCACCCAATTCAAAACATAAGGCAAAAATAATCAATTTAGTTATTCTTTTACAGAAAGTTAATAAAAAGGATTAATAGGCTGTTCAAAAAAATAGCAGTGTCTGCATTCTTCTGTAACATTCACTGTATAAACTGAAAAATGTTTCAAGATTTTGCTTTTCTTTGAATCCCTGAAATGATATTTAGTTCTATAACCACTGTTTCTGAGAACTGCTGCAGATCTGTGTTGCATGGAGTCAACTAACTTCTGGCACCTATGAACAGGTATTCCAGCCCAGGATGACTGGACAACATTCCATAATTCTTCTGCATTTCTTGATTTTGTCTCAGAAACTGCATTTTTGACGTCACCCCACAAGCTCTCTATTGGATTAAGGTCTAGGGATTGGGCTGGCCACTCCATAACATCAATCTTGCTGGTCTGGAGCCAAGATGTCGCTCATTTACTGGTGTGTTTGGGGTCGTTGTCTTGTTGAAACACCCATGTCAAAGGCATTTCCTCTTCAGTCTAAGGCAACATGACCTCTTCAAGAATTTTTATGTATTCAAACTGATCCATAATCCCTGGTATGCGATAAATAGGCCAGACACCATAGTATGAGAAACATCCCCATATCATGATGCTTCTGCCACCATGCTTCACTTTCTTCGCAGTGTACTGTGGCTCGAACTCAGTGTTTGGGGGTCGTCTGACAAACTGTCTGCGGCCCCAAGACCCAAAAGGAACAATCTTGGTGGTGCCATTTCTCTTGAGGCCAGTCAGTGTGTTCTTTTGCAAATTCTAATAATAATAATAATACATTTTATTTATAGGCGCCTTTCTAACACCCAAGGACACCGTACAAAAACACCAAAACAAACAATTAAAACAAATATACAAAACGAAACTCAAATTAGTCGGAGAGAGAATGCAAGCTTAAACAGGTGAGTTTTTAGTGCAGATTTGAAGAGTGTAATGGAAGTGATGTTTCTGATCTCGGGTGGGAGTGAGTTCCAGAGCCGGGGAGCAGAGCGGCTGAAAGCTCTGCTCCCCATGGTACTGAGGCGAGCAGAGGGGACGGTCAAATGAATGTGAGAAGATGATCTAAGGGTACGAGAGGGAATGGCAATGTGAAGGAGATCAGATAGGTATGTAGGGACGAGGTTGTGTATGGCCTTGAAAGTTAACAGAAGAATTTTGAAGTCCATACGATACTTGATCAGAAGCCAGTGTAAGTGCTGCCGAGTGGGAGTAATGTGGTGAATAGATGAGGTTCTGGTAATGATACGGGCAGCAGAATTCTGGACAAGTTGAAGCTTATGAAGAATTTTATGAAGACTAGGAAGACTAGAGAGGAGAGCGGTAGTAGTCCAGGCGTGAAGTAAATCCAGGCTATGGACAAGAATGGCAGTAGTAGTATGGGAGGTGAGGGGAGGATGAAGACAGCTTATATTGCAAAGGTGAAAGCATATGTGACCGGTAATGTTATTGATATGAGCTTGAAAAGAAAGAGTACCGTCCAGAATAACACCCAGATTCTTAGCTTGAGTGGAGGGGGAAACGGAGCAATTATCTATAACTAAAGAAAAACGTTCAGTTTTGGATAATAGTGATTTGGTACCAATGAGGAGAACCTCAGTTTTATCAGCGTTTAATTTGAGAAAATTAGAGGAGAACCAGGTTTATTTCTGTCAGACATTCAGTAAGGAGGAGGGTGGGAGTGTAGGAAGTGGGTTTCTGGAAAGGTAGAGCTGGGTGTCATCTTACAGCAGTGGAAATCAACAAGCAATTTTTCTGAAAATACTGCCAAGGGGAAGAAGGTAGATGATGAAGAGAAGGGGCCCCAGTACAGAGCCCCGGGGCACACCAGAGGTAACAGTGGAAGGTTGAGATGTGAAGGATTTGAGCTGAATGAACTGAGTGCGGCCAGAAAGATAGGATTTAAACCAATCGAGGGGGGTGCATGTAATACCAATGGAAAATAGTCTATTGAGGAGGGTAGTATGACAAATGGTGTCAAAAGCTGCACTTAGGTCGAGGAGAATAAGAATGGAGAGTAAACCAGAATCGGCTGCCATTAGAAGATTAGTAATTTTAAGAGCAGCTTCTGTACTATGCAGAGAACGGAAACCAGACTGAAAACTGCCCCATATAGCTTGTTATGATAGATGCAGATGAAGTTGAGTGGCTACTATTTTTTCAAGAATCCTTTTGATTTAGGAGGGACGGGGCTATTGAAATTGGCAGGATCAGCACCGTGTTTTTTTAGTATTGGGGCGGCTGCAGCAGTTTTAAAGGAGGTAGGACAGTTCCAGTGGAGAGAGAAGTGATTCAGCAGTGATGAAAGGGGCCAAAGAAGATAGGACAGGCCTTAACGAACTGTAGGAAGAGGGTCTAGTAGAGAGGTGGAAGGCTTGGACATACGAATGATATCAGAAATTTCAGAGGTGGTGGGAAGCTGGAAGGAAGAAAAGGAGAGAGTGGGCAGAGGAAGAACTGTTTGAATAATGGGGGTAGATGGTGAGCCGAAATGATGGTGAATCTTCTGGATTTTTTCATCAAAAAATGTCATAAGGGAGTTACAGAGATCAAGTGAGTACATGTGAGGTGGAAAGGAGTCGGGGGGTTTGATGATATTCTTAAACAGTGAAAACAGTGATTTGGTAATACCTTCATTACTATTGATGAACCTCCAGTGTGATAGTTGATTTAGCTGAGAGATACAATCCTTTAGGAGTAAATATAAGGCTGTAGGTATTCCTTGTGAATAAGTAAACCAGTTTTTCTTGCAAAGTCGCTTCGCTGCGCCTTTTGGCTTTCAAGGATTCGAAGATCTATTGTAAAACTATGGGGTGCACTGTGAAAAGGAAACAGTCCTGCTTTTAACGTGATAAGGTTGAGAATATGATGAAGACCAGTGTTGTGAAAAGCGAGACCAAGTCTTCAAGGTAGTTAAATTATTATGACCATGAGAGAATTAACTACAGAGCGGAGAGAGTGTAGAGATTAATGTCCAGAATGTTACGGAAAGAGATGAGACAGGGGAGCTTATTAATGAAGAGAGAGAGATATGACCTTTGGCGTGAGTAGGAACTTTAGTGTGCTGCTGAAAGCCAAAGCTTCCCAAGACATGATAAAAATTGCTGGTAAGAGTTGTTGCTATTGTCTATATGAATATTAAAATCTCTCAATAGGGTGTCTCAGGTTAGAAGATTAAAATCTCCTCAACCCTCTTCTTCAGCATATGTCTTTTTTCAACAATGGACTTGTAGGGCTTCTTGCTGATAGCTTGGCTTCACATAGGCATCTTCTAATGGTAACAGTACTCACAGGTAACTTAAGATCTTCTTTGATTTTCGTGGAGCTGACTATTGGCCTAGTTCTCACCATTTTGGACTATTCTTCCAATCCATTCAATGGTAGTTTTCTTTTTTCTTCCACGCCTTTCAGGTTTTGCTGTCATTTTAAAGCATTTGAGATCATTTTAGCTGAGCAGCCCATCCTTTTCTGCACTTCTTTATATGTTTTTCCCTCTCCAATCTACTTTTTAATCAAAGTGCGCTGTTCTTCTGAACAATGTGTCGAACGACCAATTTTACTCTAATTTTCAGAGAGAAATGCACTATATCCAGCATGCACAATATTTGCTGCCTTCCTTCCTTAAATAAGGACAGCACTGACACCTGTTTTTTCACAGAATGAATGACTTCACTAATTAAACTCCACACTGCTATTAATTTGAACACGCCCCCTTTTCAATTAATGATTCAATTACACAGAATCAGCAGCATTCATGTCATAGTTGTTGGGTCTGTTGGTTTTCTATCACTCTACTACACTCCACTAATAAACTATTTGCCATGTAGAAATATAATTTCCACTAAAAATAGTGATTGGATCAGGTTAGGAGATGTTGACTGCTATTATTTTGAATATAACTGTACATGCACAAAGGTGATGAGACAGCATTTCCCCATGGCCCTGGTGCAACATATAGTAACACTGAACATTACATTCAACACGACAAAAGGTGCAACAAGCAATACAATGAACACAGAACAAACGCAATAAATACAGTAAGAAAGTGACGTTATGAAGAGAGACGGACCAGACCGTAATTGAAGTTGCTATTAAGATATGTGGGCGTGATTAAGCCTACTCTCCTTGGTTGGGCGGGTTGTTGTCTTGGAGGAACGAGATTCAAAGGCCCCTTTAAGCGTGAGGGGTGGCTGGGGAGCCCACGACACCTGATCCTATCTTGTTCTCACCTTGGGCCAGGGAGGAGGGGGGCACTGCTACACCCCCCGACGAAATCAATTACCACCATTTCCAGTGACAAATCAGCTCACATTTACACACACATACACACTCACACACACATTGGAAAATACATATGCGAGTGAGATACTTCTAAGGTATGTTGGGGCTGTATGTAATAATAATAATAATAATAATAATAATAATAAAAAATAATGAAACAGTATTTTGACTCTCTAGGGTCTCTCTAGGAATGCTACAGAAAATGTATGTTGTCTAATTCAAAAGTGTGCCACGTACGATGTAACACGCAGATCTTTACCCAGATCTTTTGCGATTGTATTTGAGTTGTATTTCCTAAAAACATGACCGTAAACTAGTTAATTCATACAGCATGTCGTGCTGTCATTTCATGGTCGCATGTTTAAAATTCTCCTTTACAGGGTCGCGTGTTATAATTGTCACATACAGGTAAGGACACTTCCAGCTGCGCACAGAGAGCACGCATCGGAAAATATGCTGTGTTAACCACACAAGATGTGTCTTTGGGCAGAGTTCTGCCCCGCTGCATGCGCGCACATACACACATGTGCAGGAGCAGCAGGGCGTGAATCTGCAGGATGTCTACCCCTGATCAGAAGGTCACAAGTTCAATCCAGGAAGTTACCACTGTGGTACTCATGAGCACTGTACCCAAGCACTGCTCCCTGGGCGCCGCCCTTATTTGCTGCCCACTGCTCATTCACGGATGGGTCAAATGCAGAGGTCACATTTCAAGCAAATGACAAAATGATTACCTCCACTTCTACAAACACACACACACATGTACATACACTTTATTCTATTTTTCATTGGATCTGCGTTGCGTTTCCTACAAACATAACAGTCAACCGCCTTGAACCATGGCTGACTCGCCTAGTTTAGCTATGTCTCAAAGAACGTCTGACATGTAGGGGGGGATTCCCAAAAGATCATTCCATCAGATTTCTGCGCTCTAACTACTCATGTAACAAAAAAATCACACTTCAACATTTTTATAAGACAAAAAATCACTTTAGCATTCAAATGAAATAAACTAAAATATTAAAAATAAAACTATTATGATATTACAAAAGGTTAAAACATGAAAATGCAAAACTGAAACCAGAAATATTAAATGAACAATAATATGGACAGTGACTATCAACCAACACAGATGATCAATGAGGACTTTTATGCAATAGCAGACGTGACAGATTGAGTAGACTTAAATAATGTTATGTCTGTATGAAATGAAATATCTCCTCACATTACTCTCACTATAACAGTAGAATATCGTTAAATAACATAAAATCTTTTGCTACTTCAATTTATTGCATCAGCAACCCTATTGTTTTCGTTCTGATTATTTGTTTTTCGTTTTTAAACGCGTTATTATTATTATTATTATTATTATTATTATTATTATTATTATTATTATTATTATTATTATTATTATAAATGCTTCCTATTGTTTAAAATATATATATTATTATTATTCTTGACAGCAAAAGTTCGAATGCCTAAAACCACACACGTTATAGTGAAATTAGAAATTATTTTCCCCCCGACTCCCTGGAAGCTCCCAAATCTAATGGACCCATGTATGCCCATTTAGTCTGCCAAATTTACCTGCCATTTTTTTAAAAACTTACATTCAAACTCCTCGATTCGATTTCGTCCGACATTCAGGAAATTCTGACACTTTGGCTTTGGTTTAACAAAAGTTGTTGTCTACAGAATTTTGATAACACAAATGGTTATGAAGTTATGAGCCAAGTTGAGCTTTGGACACCAGCTAAAGATCAATAGGGGGGTGCTATAACTGAAACATGTTATTATCTCAAGAACTGCTCAAGATAAAAATCTGAAATTTGGTAGATTTCATCTAATTCCACTCCCTGATTCAAATGCTAAAATATAGCTACATTGCTATGAGCAATCAGTACAATGACTACAGTTACTGCCATAGTTATTTATGTAGTACAGCTTGCACTGTACAAGTTTAGTAGAAACTCTTTGGACTACTAATGTGGGATGACAAATGTCCACCAAATGCAGGCACTACAATATGTTCTTTTATGTTTTAGCTCATGGGACCATATGGAACTACAGCACCTGAGAGGTGGTCTGTGCCGGTTCTTGGACCCTGTTGATAACTGCTTGCAGTTCTAGTTTTTTTATTTGGAAACATCTGCAACAAAGAACAGTGGTGATCGGGTGGGGTGATTTAAAGGTGGGGTGGTGCTCAATTGTTTAAATCCTACTTCCAGCACTACCACCTTTTGATCACTTTGCAAAACCCTTAACCCCAAGCTGCTCCAGAGAAAGACTGTCCACGAAACTAGCATGGATGTCGCTCAGGATAAGAGCATCTACTAAAATACTATAAAATGTAATGTAAGAGTTTACTTTTTTGTCACTAGTTAAATGTAAGAATTTGAGCAGTTAGGTGTGACAGTTGTGTGCAGACCATGAGCAGACTGACCACAGATTCATATGAATAACAATCACAAGTTCCTGTACAGTCCCTGACAAAAGTCTTGTTGCTTATCCATTTTGTAGAAACATCTGCTATTAACCTGACTTTTAATTAATCAATTGGTTTCAGAAATAGCCCTCCCAAAATGATGCGTTTACTCTAATTAAAATAAATTTGTTTCTCTGACAAAAGATTTATCATTTAATGAAGACAGAAAGGTCAAATTTTGACAAGACAAAAGTTTTGTCGCCTTGTCATATTGTCTTTTTTTCTCCTCAACTGAAGCCTTTTTTCAATCACGCAGTGAAACTGCACGTCCATTGGTTCGTGCAGTGTAATAAAAACGAACCAATGACTCAGAGGCGGCGATGAGTGAGCCAATGGCTGAGCCGCTCGCCCAAGCCCGGCAGAGTGGGTGGGGCGATGGCTATATAAGGGTTGCTGCGCCACCAGCCAGATTTCTTTCAATGAAGCGACTGAGGCAGGCATATAGCACGGTTAGGAACGCAGTACTCCATTCCCATATCTCAGGAACCAAGGTTACGAAAGTAACGCACGTTCCTGTAGATATTCCACTCGGTGTACCGCGTCAGAAGACGCCTGTATGGGGAACCAGTACAATCACGCCCATGTTATGATGGGGAATGACTAAAACATGATTTTTGAGGTCCTGCCTCGCGAATAAATAATGGGCTGCCCCTTTGAGCAGCTGGAATAACTCCCACGGTTGACTCCTCCAGAAGGGGGTCACCAGGAGAAGTGCCAGGTTCATGCCTCCCTGACTCGCCTGAGTACCTGTGGTAGCAGAAGCCAACGAGGAATGCATAGAGCAGGAGATCTGGCCATTCATGGGCCAGGGCATCCATGCTTCTCGTGAAGTAAAGCGGGCAATGAGAGTTGCCTTCGGAGGCAAAGAGATCCACTTGAGCCTTGCCAAAGATTTCCTAAATCCTTTGAACCGCGAGGGGTGGACTGGGCCCACTCTTCCGGGAGACGTTGTTCCTGACAACATGTCTGCCCCTTGGTTCAGTTTGCCCAGCACATGCATCGCCTTTAGCGAGCACAGGTTGGCCTGGGCCCAAATCAGAAGGCATTTCGCTATCGTGTAGAGGCGCTTCGAGACAATGCCGCCCTGGTGATTCATACATACACACCACGACCTGCTGTCTGAGCATATCAGCACATGGTGCCCCCCTTAATTCTGCAGGAAGAATTGGCAGGCATCGACCAGACGGGCTAAGGTCGACGGTTCAAGACAGCTTTCTCCCCAACCCTTTTTGGAAGCATCTGTCGAGACAACCTTCCTTCTGTGCGCCGTGTCTAAGAGCACCCCTTGCGCTCATCAACCTCCGGACGCCAGTATCCCCTGTCTTGGTCGCTTCCTCACAGGTCCCTGGAGGAAGTAGGCAGGAGGGCTCTACAAGGAGTTGTTTCTGAAAAAGAAAGCTATCCACGAGCGTAGCGGCGCAACACTGAAAGCCTCGCAGGGCAATCAGCAATGCTGAGCACAGCATCGGGCGGCTTTCCAGGCAGGCCACGATTCAGCGAGGGAAGTGCCGCATGTCATATAACGACGGGCGAAATCAGGCGAAAAGTCTGTGAGCTGAAGAGAAGAACGCGCCGCGGCGCAACGGCTTATATAGCCCGTAAGCTCTCGCCTAATTTGCCGGGTTTCAGGCGAAGCGGCAACCATATTGGCCTGCTTATCGCCGCCACTGAGTCATTGGTTCATTTTCTTATTACACTGCATGAACTAATGGACGTAGACAGTTTCTTTACCGCTGCGGATTGAAAAAGGCTTCAGTTAAGGAGAAAAAGAGTTTTCCCCATATTAGCATCTTTTTATGACGAAAGTACGAAAAGGGAATATCGACAGGAACCCAATACACTAGACCTCACATCAACTGCAATTTGACCTCTGACAACATGCCTAAGATTCACCCTGAGACTAAAGTATTGATTATCAAGAGGCAGAAGACCAGATCCACTGCTGACGTGGCAGACACCTTCAATGTGTCTCAGCGTCAAGTACAGAGGATAAGAAAGATATGAAGAGACTGGAGACATTTTTGACAAGCCCAGGTCAGGCAGACACCGCAAGACAACTGCTCGGGAGGACCGTTTGTTGGCTTGAAATTCCAAGGCCAGCCCATTTTCCACTGCAGCAGAGCTCCACAAGACCTGGTCACCTGAAGTCCCCGTGTCCACCAGAACAGTTTGTCAAATTCTGTCTCGAAATGGCCTCCATGGTCGAATCAGTGCCCAGAAACCAGCTCTAAACAGTGCTGCAATTAAAAACATGCGGCATCACAAGGTCCACAGCCTGGCAAAAGGATGGATGCTGGAAAAGTGGCAGAAGGTGATTTTTCAGATGAATCTTCTGTTGAATTACATCACAGTCGCCGCAAATATTGCAGGAGACCTACAGGAGCCTGCATGGATCCAAGATTTACCCAGAAAACAGTGAAGTCTGGTGGCAGAAAAAGGGTGTGCGAGAGATCTGCAGGGTGGAAGGCAACATCAATAGTCTAAAATATTAAGAAATCTTAGCTACCTCTTATATTCCCAACCATAAAAATGGTCAAATTCTGCAGCAGGATGGTGTTCCATCGCATACTTCCATCTCTCCATCAAAGTTTCTCAAGGCGAAGAAGATCAAGATGCTCCAGGATTGGCCAGCCTAGCCACTCAGACATGAACATCATTGGTGCATGTCTGGGTAGGATGAAGAGGAAGCATGGAAGATTAGCAACTGAAGAATCTTGATGGACTCCTGGGAGGCATGCAAGAATGCTTTTGCTATTCCTGATGACCATCAATAAATTGTATGAATCCTTGCCGAACCACATGGACGCAGTCCTTCAAGCTCATGGAAGTCATACAAGATATTCAATTTGGATCTCACAGCACCACTACTTAATTTGCTGATGTTATGTAACATATTTTGGTATTTGAAGTAAATTATTTGTTCAATTTCTTAATATTTTCAGTAGGTATGCATAAGACTTTTATTCGGCCAAAATTTGACATTTCTGTCTTCATTAAATGATAAATCTTTTTTCAGTGAAACAAATTTATTTTAGTGCATTAAACAACATTCGGGAGGGCTTTTAGCTTATGAGCTTATATTTCTGAAAACCAATTGATTACCAAAAGTCAGGTTGTCATGTCTCCCCAGACAGTTGGCTCCTGCCGCCACTAGTGGGTCTGTTCCACTAGTAAGTCTGTTCCAGAGGCGCTGCGACCCACCCAGCCTGTCTCCAGAGGCAGGCCGCCTCAGCTTGTCCCATCTGCGCAGGAAGTGTCCCAGCAGCCCACGTCTGCCCAGGAGGCGCTTACACAGAGCGAGTCTGCCCAAGAGGCACTCACGCCGAGCCAGTTCGCCCAGGAGAAGCCCGCCTGCTGCCACGCCTGGCCAGTTCCTGTTTGCATCTCCAAGTCGGACACCAGCCTGGTTTGGTTACCATACGGACAGCTCAAAAACTGCCGCCCAGAGTAAACTATTATTGGGACTATTGATCTCCGGTGCCCTGGACCCCACCGCTACTTGAATATGGGCTTAAGCGCCCAGAGCTGGCTGCCTTAAGGGGGGTTCTGCCCAGCACCCCCCAGGACAGTTGTCCCCGCCGGCTACTAGTGGCCGCAAGAGACTCTGTACATAGTTTCACTGGGTTCATGGTTCATGGTGCATATGTCCTTATTTGGTTATGTTGTGTTGGTCCCTCCCTTGTGTTTCATAGTTGTCTGTGATCTATTGGTTGTTCCCTAATTGTCTGTTTAGTCCTATGAGATTAGCCCTCATATAAAGCTCAGTCCTTTGTTCTAGTCATTGCTCAAAATTCTCACTTTTATACCCTTGTCTTTATCAGTCCCATGTTCAAGATCTCACCCCTGCGTGTTATTCTGCTGTCTGCCTGATGTTTTGCTAAGTCTGTTTTTGTCTTTGGTGCTCTGTGTTAGTGTTTGCGATTGTTAGTAGTTAGAGAAGCTGTTAGCATTAGGTGTTAGCATAGCATAGTTAGCATTGACTGTTAGTACAGCATAAAGCATGTTATCCATTAGCATTGTGCATAGTTAGCCAAAGCCATTAGACTTAGCATAGTTAGCATTAGTAATAGCCCCATTTGGTTTTTCCTTCTCACTTAGCATTAGCATTAGCTTTAGCTGTAGGTTTAGAGTTAGGTTAGATTAATAAATGTTTCCCTGTTCTGTCCCTTTTCCTGTTGGGTTTCTCATTCATTTCTGGTCCCCTGTGACAGCTCCTATTCCCTGCCCCATCTGGAAACCTCCCTGTAGTTCTATTCCTGTTCTTTACCTGAAGTAGTCATAGGGTTTGTTTACTCCATGTGTTAGCCTGTCTCGGCGTCTTTGTCTTGTCATCTGTCTTTGCTTGGTCATCTGTCTGACCTCCTGACCCTTTTCATCATTCTCATAGTACAAATAAACATGCCTTCACGAAAACCTTCCTGCAATCTCCGTCCGCTCCATACCCGCCACATGACGCAGGTTAATAGCGGATGTTTCTACAAAATGGATAAGTGACAAGATTCTTGTCAGGGACTGTATATTTTAATCATTTTTACACCCAAAATTCCTTTTTTAATACTTTTTTCTCATTTGTAATTTTCACTTGTGTTGGCTCTATAAATCAAAGCATCACATGTGTGTGTTGCATGTCCTCACTTGAATATTCCATGTGTCATGTTTCATATGATGTTTTCCATGTTTTAACCCCCAGTGTTCCCAGCATTTATTTGGGAAGTTTTGCTGTGATTCTCTTTCTCTGTTGTGGCCTTTTTGCTATTCATTTAGCTGTCTTCATTGTGAAATGCAGTGGTGCAGTTGTTCACCTGTTTTCTAAGACTGAAATATCAACTGTGATTTCCAGAAAAGCCTTTAAGTTTTATGCAGTTTATTCATAAATCTATGAGCAAATTTGAGAAATCAACCTATATTGCAGTATTATTTGATCACCTCCAACAGAATGAAGACTATTCTGGTCTCTTTCAGGTTGCTCATTTCAGGTGACACAGTCCCTCATGTGGAGCCCTTGGCCCTGTCAGCTTGTTAGCGGGAGATGATAAAGGGCAGGACGCCCATGATGGATGAGTGTGGTTAGTAGGCATGACCGCAGCAGAGAGTGACAATGACACAAAAAGCCTATTACTGGCTTTCTTAAGATCTTTTGTCGGAGTCCCTGCTGACTTGGGACAGGCAGACGCCAATAGCCCAGGTAGGAGGCAGAATGCCGACTCAAGTAAATGCCAATTGCCCAAGCGGAGTGTATTTAATTTTGCTTTAATGGCTGTATCTTGGACTGCTTCAGCCCAGCCTCTTCTCAAACTCAAACTCAAATTCGAGGTTGTCAGTGATCTGATGAAGATATAACATATCGCTAGCTATTAGCCCATGAAGTGGATGGTTAACCTAAATGCTAAGAGGTTGGCGAAAGCCACACCATCTAAGAACTCTAAGATGACATTAGCTAGTTTCATCTAAGGATGCTTTAAAAAAAATATTTAGCGCTCAAATTTTTACTGATATAGCTGATGGAAATGCTAATTATCGACAAAATTTTGTAAATGTTTACATTTTTTCCGCTTAACTTAGCGCATAACTTCATATCAGCTGTTTCAGATGTCGCAAAAACTATTTTGGAAACACTTTTTGTTGGAAAAGAAGGGCTTTAATGCAACTAAATGTGTCACATGATACATTTTCATCACGCAGTATTCTTTATTCTGTGAAGTGTCTCCACTAGAGGCTGACCTTTGTCAGGAATCCCGTGGGAAACAAAATCACTATTAATAACATGATTGGGACAGGACTGGAAAAAATGTAAGCGGGAGTGGGCGGGACCGGGAATCGTAATAACACTCTCTTGTTCTTGCATAGCAACAGTGGGACTCCATCGTAATAGAAATTCAGTGAAAATTATACGTTTATATAATGTGTGTGTGTGTTTATGGGATGGATGGATGGATGATGGATGATTTGCATAAAATCTTAACATGAAACACAATTGTGCATTGTTGATGACTTTAAATCTGTACGTATCAACAAATTACATTTTGGATTTTATCTTCTACTAAGCTGGGTATGCTGTGATTCCGGTAATTTTTTTTTTTTTTTTACTGTAACCGACAGGTTCCAGCTAAAAAAACAACAACACAGGAGTGGGAGGGAATGTGGGGAGCCAATTTTCTGGGATTGGGACGGACGGGATTTTCCTTAGTTTTTTATGGATTGGGATGGGATGATTTTTTTTGTGGAGTGGATGGAGAGGTTTGAAAATTCACTCCCATGTCACCCCTTCACTCCACCACCTCTCCCCAGAAGGTCTTATTCAAGCCATTCCATGGTCTCTCCCATACCCGTGGGTTTCACAAGACTGGGGTACTTTCTTCGAGCTCTAGGGCTATCAGAGTAGCTAAACTGCTTCATTCGGGTTGTTGTCTTCGGATATTTTGTAACAATTCCAATTATTTGTGAAACTGGAAATAACAGTATGGCAAATTTCAAAAACTGTCTGAACACCCCTATCATTTTTCTTTTGTTTGTTTGTTTTGGCGGAAGGGGGTGTCACGGAAAAAAAGGGTAGATAATTTGGCGTAACATACACAAAATTATGGCGAAACGCTCAAGGGCAGATTTTTTTTTGGCGACACAATCAAAACTTATGCGCAACAGTTCGTTTGGGGAGTTGTGACGTCACTAATAACTATTTTATCGATAAAAAGCCAGTTGATGGAAACAGGCTGAGACAGCAAATTTCACGTTTGTTTTACGCACATTCTGTTTGTCGACACAAAACGCCGCAAAAAACTACCGATGAAATTCTGCTAGTGAAGATTCACCGAATCTGCATTCTGCGGAACACACATGATCAATCGAACAGATTAACCCAAATAACTGAGTACCCACAGTTGATGCCAAAGTGACTGATTTGGGCCAGGGTTGACCTAATGACTGAGCGGGTGAGCCAAAAGGCTCTATATATTCAATTAATATGCCACTACTCGGTCAGAGCATGTGACAGAGGTAGGGCATGATATTTATGATCGGATATAAAAAATGGCACAAATTGGTCAATAGCGTGCGCGATAACAGGTGGAAAAAGTGCTATATAGCCATAAGTGGCGATTAAAGGGGTCCAAGCACAGTACACACTCACCATCAAGGCAGACCCCCAAACGCAAAAGTACTAATTTACTCACCTATGACACCTGCAGGCACTGCTGTGATTTCACACTGAAAAAAATCTACAACAGATATTCATTCAAATGCATGTTTTAAAGACCTTTGTAAAGCTCTTTTTGCAATTTGGCAAAAATGATGATAAAAGTGGCATTATTACACCTTCTCGGTGAATAATCAAGTTTATAATTTGTGATTTTTAAATATATGTGTTTGAAACTGCACAATCTTGATCGGAGAGGGCATCAGAATAAACGTTTCGTGTAAATTGCAGCATTTTTTTGACAAAATTACAACGTAAAGCCAATTTTAGCCTATATATGCCTTTTGCATTTTCAGTGGGAAGAAAGTACAAATGCCTGCAGGTGCCATCAGTGAGCAAATTTTGTACTTTTGAGTCTGTATGATTCGCCCTCGCGCCGGTTATGTTTGTGTCAGTATCAAAATGGCTTGCACTGGTGATCTCGCCCATGCTTCTGGGCGTTTACACCCCACGTGACAGGTGGCAAGTAGCGCTTGTGCTTGGACACTCTTTGATTGCTGCTTGTATAAATATATATTATTATTATTATTATTATTATTATTATTATTATTACATATTATTATTATTATTATTATTATACACACACACATAAAAGTCACTAATAAAATACTGGTCAAGTTTATAAGATCTCAGCTCAGACCGAGGGAGGAATCTACCTCATCAGAAAGGCCGTCTGCCCAGGACTCCCGTTCCAGACCTTCACAGCTACCCCAGATTACCAGATTGCGTCACCTAAATTCTAACCAATCGCTATCCACATCACCTGTATTTAAGGCCTTTCGTTTGTAAGTATTCCTTGCGAAGTATTGTCATGCCTTGTGCTGCATACCGAGTATTCTTTGTTATTGCCTTCCTAGGTTTTGACCCTCGCTGTTTGGTTTTGATTTATTCTCTGCTTTAAGTATTTGGATTAGTTTTTCCGTGGACTGGGTCTTTTTGATTGTGACCCCCTGCCTGAATAAACATCTCATCTATCGTCAATTTACACTTTACCAGTCAAAAGTTTGGACACACCTTCCCATTCAGTGTTTTATTCTTCTTTAGTATCATGACTATTTACATTGAAGATTCTCACTGAAGGCACTATGAATGAACACATATGGAATTCTATAGTAAACAAGAAGTATGAAATAACCCAAAACATGTTTTATATCTTAGATTCTTGAAAATAACCAGGCTTTGCTTTGATCACTGCTTTGCACACTCTTGGCATTCTCTCGATGAGCTTCATGAGGTAGTCACCTGAAATGGGTTTCCAACAGTCTTGAAGGAGTTCTCAGAGATGCTGAGCACTTATTGTCCCTTTTGCATTCACTCGGCAGTCCATCTCATGGTGTCCCTCACGTCGATGACACCAACCCAGACACCCGGGAAAGTAGCTGCTACCACTAGTGCTAATGAGCTAACGCTAGCAATGCTGCACTCATATGGAGGGGAGGCCAGCCAATGCAAAGTGTTCCTGATGCAATGCGCTTTATATATCGAACACCAGCCTTCAAGATTTCTCAGCAAACGCAACAAGGTACATTTTGTAATTTCTCTACTCACTGGTAAAGCATGCAAATGGGTCACAGCACTTTGGGCTTGGAGCGATCGATTGCACTCATGTGTGCATAATAGCCCCAAATATTAATGAGGAAATATTTGTAAATAGAAAAAGATATCACAGTGTTAATAATCAAGTTGTATTCGACAGTCATTATAGAATTTTGGACATTGTGCCAAAGTGGCCAGGGTCCACACATGATGCACGCCTTCTGTCCGAGAGTGGACTCGCTGCCTTATTTGAGCAGAATATTATACCTCAAGGGTGTCATCTTCTTGGTGATTCAGGATACCCATTAAAGCGATGCCTTCTTACCCCTTACAGAAGACCACAAGGAGAACAACAACACAATTATAACCGGTAAGTATAGCATGACGTGTAACAATAAATGTCCTAAATGTATAACAAGTGCAATAAATGTCTAACATTTTATTTCCTGATCCACAATGGTTAATATAGAGCACACAAGGCTACAAGAGCTGTGGGAGAGAGAGGAATCGGACAGTAGAAAGGGCGATTCCATATCCTTCACGGAGAAATTAGACTTTCCCCTCTTCGCACAAGTCAAGTCATCACAGCCTGTGGTATACTCCACAATATCTGCAAAGCTCGGAATCTTCCACTGTCAGTTGATGGTGACGGCGATGATGACAGTGACTCTGACAATAATGATACCAGCTACGACATGCAGGTTGTTACGGAGAGATCAATAAGGGACTGCATTGCCAATGCTCATTTTGGGTGTGTAAAGCATGGTGTGAATAAGGCACCACACAAAACATTATTTACAAATTTCTTTTATTTAGAGCACCATAGTATTCAGAGTAGTATTCACCATAGAGCACCACAAGTATTCAGACTGTGTTTTTTAATCTTGCAAGTTTCAGAGCATAATATTCATTTTGCTCTTCTAACAAGTTTATTTCTAATTTCAGTTTTTTTCTTTGTAGGAGCTCTGTGTCATCCTCAGAGTCTCGTCCAGCGTGCACAAACCCTCGGCCTGGGGAAAGAGAAGGTTCGACTAAGGGGCTGGAGGAAGCTTTGTGAGCTGTTTGGTGCAATGGCGCGGCAGCGGGATCGGCAACATCACTACTGTGATATAAAGAATGAATGAATCATTTAAATGGAATTAAGTGTCAAATTGCTTTAATTCACACATAGAATAAAGGAAGTCAGTGTTCATTTTAGACCATGAGTCATGGATTCACATTTATTGCATGCCTTCTTTGAAACTCCTTCAGTTTCAACAGTGCTGGACCTTGTGCACCTGCAATCCTGCACCAAGAGCACCGTTTCGTCTGCTGTCCAGTTGGGTTTCCTTTTAGACTCCATTGTTTTGCTATGACTTCTGCCTTTGACCCATAATATATACACAACATATGCATCTATTTGTGGAAATTGATTGGTGACGTGTTTGGTCGATTTTAGTACAAACAATTAATGGTATAATTGCAAAAAGGTGTTCTGAATGAAGCCCTAGATGAAGGGTTTGATGTCAGTAATATATTCACTGTGCAGCTCCTCTATTGGTTGAACTCAGTATTTGGAGCGGGATTTTATTTGTAGTCCTCATTTCACTACACGTAAGTGCTGGCTCTGTCGGCACTTAGGAATCGGGTTTAGACTTTGCTGAAAGTTACTTTTAGCATCTTTATACAATGCATTTAGCTCCTACTTTTTGCTAAGATTTTTTTAACTCTTAAGTCAAAGTGTACGACCATTCTTGAGACCAGTCTTAAGAAGTTTTATGCATACCGGCCCAGGTCTACACCTCTAGCTTCATGACTTTCCAGCAGTAACAATGTTAATCAAGACAGAAAATGGCATAACTGTCTGAGCTTTATTTTATAACAGTTCAGAACTGTCTGAAGTGGTTTTATAGTTCCAGTCTATAGGCGTGCTGTAACTCTACTAATTACTGATAGACTGTCACCTGCCAAACAACCAATCATGTTTTAGAAAAGGGGAAATAACATCCACTTTATCCACAGATTTGAAAGTAACACGTAACACGAAACTTGATAGAAATGTACTGACGTAAAAGTACAGTATTTGTCTTTAAAATGAAGTGCAGTAGAAGTGATAAGTTTCAAATAAAACACTACTCAAGTGAAGTACAGATACTCAAAAACTCTACTCAAGTAAATTTACTTAGTTACTGTCCGCCTCTGCCCACTGGCCACCCAGGCTTTCAAATCTCTCAAACAGGCTTTTTGCTCGGCTCCTGTTCTTTGTTACCCATACCCCAAATTGCTGTTTGAAGTTGAAGTCGATGCATCCGAGGTCGGAGTTGGGGCCGTACTCTCCCAGTGACAAGGCTACCACCAGAAACTACACGCTTGTACTTTCTTTTCATGAAAACTGTTTCCTGCTGAAAGAAACTATGGGGTCTGAGACAGAGAGTTACTGGCAATCAAACTGGCACTTGATGAATGGAGACACCTGTTTGAACGATAGGGTCGGATAAGCCAAAGATGGCGCCGAGTATGGCAGCCTCGCCGCGAGTTGCTTCAAGCAACAGTGTTTTTTTGTGTTTTTTGTGTTTAATTCAATGTTTTTCTTATTTTCTCACTAGTAACACGTTTTTTTGTATATGATCACCAAACCTTATTGGATATAAGAGCTGGAATTTCTCACCGTCTCCCAGAGTTCAAGCTTTGGAACATAGATCCTCCATTTGTAAAACTCCCATTCCTCTCGTCTGTGATGCCTTTGCCCTGGGTCCCTGGAACCTGCAAATGCTGGCATAGAGGCAAAAGATCCAGCATTTTGGTTTGACTGAGACGGCATGCTAACAGACCACAGCTTCCCAGCTTATTACTTGCTAATGTGCGGTCTCTGGAGAACAAGTTTTGCAAACTTTGGGCACGGATCTCATTTCGGATGAGAGACGTCTCGGACATCTTGGACGTCACGTCTCGGATGACAGACGTGGGACTGCTGCGTGATCTGCCTCACAGAAACCTGGCTGTTGGACAAGATACTGGACTCCACTATTCATCTCCCAGTGTTCTCCATGCACCGCGTGGACAGGTCGTGCGAGCTAACTGGGAAAAGCAGAGGCGGCGGCGTGAGCTTCATGATCAACAACTCCTGGTGTGATTATGTAAACATGCACCTGATAAAGTTCTTTTGCTCACCGGACCTGGAGTGTCTGATGCTTATGTGCTGAGGGAGGGAATTTTCAGCAGTCATTATTACGGCTGTTTCCATTCCCCCACAAGCTGACACTGACCGAGCACTCGGGGAACTGTATAATGTGATCAGCAGTCAGGAAACCGTACACCCAAAGGCGGCGTTTATCACAACCGGGGACTTTAACAATGCCAACCTGAGGAATATATATAGGCAGAAGCTGAAATAAGAAGGTCCAACCCTTAGAAGGGTGCACTGTTGGTTGGATCAATCAGAATCCACATTATGGGATTGTTTTGATCATGCGGACTGGGAAATGTTTTGCATGGCTGCAGACAACACTGATGAATACGCAGACTTCATCTGCGGATTTATCAAGAAATGCGTGGAAGATGCTGTCCCATCCAAAATAGTGAAAGTTTATGCGAATCAAAAACCATGGATAAACAGTGATGTTCACATGGCACTGGCAGCACAGAACTCTGCCTTTGCCTCCGCGAACACTTCAGACTATAAACACGCCAACTACCAAATCGGAAGACAATCAAGTCAGTGAAACGTGAGTACAGGGACAGAGTGGAACAACAACTTGACAACCCTCGGAGAATGTGGCAGGGACTTCAGAGGGAATACTTGCACACTGCAGACCACAGCCTCCCTGTGTGAGGGACCCAACACCCAGATCGTCCTGGCCCTCGCCCTCGGGGTCGTCCGCCCACATGCCGATGTCGGCCGTCTGGAGCTGCCCGTGGAGAGGGGAGTACTGTAAGACCTCAGCCCAGACCGAGGGAGGAATCTACCTCCTCAGAAAGGCCATTCGACCAAGACTCCAGTTCCAGACCTTCACAACTACCCCAGATTACCAGATCAGCATCACCTGAGTTCTAACCAATCACGTCCATATCACCTGTATTTAAGGCCTTTTGCTTGCAAGTGTTCCCTGTGAAGTATTGTTATGCCTAACACTGCGTACAAGCATTCTCTATTGTTGCCTTCCTATGTTTTGACCCTCGCTGTATGTTTTTGGATTACCCTTTTGTTTCTCGTGAATTGGATTTGATTGCCCCGTGGACTGTGTCTTTGGATATGACCTCTGCCTGAATAAATATGTCGCCTTTTGTCAATTTATCTCTGTGCCCTCGACCTGGTCCTTTAAACTCTGCGTTTGGGTTCATCCGCTGGTTGTTACAACAAGTCTGAAAATTCACATTCAATTGGTTTTTATTTCTGAATGTTCCTTTTCTTATACCTACTACTAGACTAAACTACTGGAAATAGTAAGAACGGTGTCTATTTTATTGGCTTGCAGTGTTTTTATTATGTAGAGACATTCTATGGCTTAGTACTGAAAAGAACAGGTAGAATTGTTTTTGATAAAAATAAAGCATTTTTCTTTTTTCCTTTTGATTATAAATTATAATTTATGAATATAATTACATTATAGCTATAATCTAAAAATAGATAACGTCTATCTATAAAAATAGAAAAAATACTGACATTTTGGGTAATTTTTAGCCAGTTTGGACTCACTTTATCCTATAATTGAGTTGCTCTGCCTTTCTGGGAAAGAACTAAATTTCTTTCGCAGCTCGGAGCTGCATCACAATAATGTGATGCACCAAAATATCAGTAAATGGCTGTCTTGTGAGTGGCTATACTGTCTGTCATAAATATTGTCTGCTGAAAAAGGCATCACTCACCATTGAATGTTGGTTTTTTCAATCATCAACATTGTGTGATCACAAATCAACATTGTTTCAATGTACTTATGCTATCTGGGTGTGAGACTCTTTCACTCCTCAATGACATTGGATGGTGCAATCTAGGACATGTAACTGTTAAATCTACTGCTTAGGACTCTTTGCTAAGGACACTGAACTACTGGCAATAAGTCTCTAACCATATTACATGTCAAAACTGTTCTTGCATGTTATTGTTTTTTTGTGTATACAGTGAACACACAAGAGTCAACGTGATGGAATTCAAGCACCTCATGGATCCTCAAGCATCTCTGTGCTGGAAAAAAACACAGGAAACTACAGGATGATGGAATGTTTACATGCGCGCTTACAGCAAGTCTGTCTGGACGGGATTATTAATACCTGAGGTATTTTTCCGGACCTTTTTACAGAAGGTAAACATCCTCATAATCTTCACTGACATTGTCTTTAATGATTACAGACATGCCACGTTCAGACAGGAATAAAATCACTAAGATACTCTTGTAATTACTTTAACCCCACGTCCTTATGTAAAATTAATCCCATCCCAATAGTACTTAAGTAGCTAATTTGAAGTACACATCCTGATCCACCCTACTGCCCCCACAGCGTGTGTGCTGGTCATCGACTTGCCGGCGTCTTCTTTTGTACTCCGCTTGATGAGTCATGATGGGATGATTCCGCACCAGCCATGGATGATTAGAGGCTGGGTGTGGTCTGCTGTGTTTGTAAATAGGAGCTGTCCCTGGTGCTGACAAGTGTTCGGCATCCTTGGTGATGATACGGCTCTTGTCCTGCACCCGCGGTGGTGTGGGCGAGTGCCAGGCGTTGGTGGATGTGACTATCTATCTATCCATTCATCTTTCTATCTAATTAATAACCACTTCAAATTCTACTAAACAATGGTTAGTGAGATTTATCTAAAAATAATATTACCTGTTAGAGCCATTATGTGTGTATGAATGTGTGAAAATTTAGATTTAATGTTTTGTAGCTATTTGCAGTAGAAAGTAGAGAAATGTTTCTGGAATCTTCCATAACTTTCCACGTACAGTGCTACGTAATAGAATTCTATTAATACATATGCATGTTAAACGTACTAGTATGTAACAGTAGAAGTAATATGTGCCTTATGTGTCATAATCTGAGGTGTATATATAAGATGTAAGAAAGTAAAAGAACTAGTTTCACATTGAATGTGATAGAGCTGATAGCTCAGGAGCGTTACAGTTTTTTGACCGTCACGTAACGCCACGTAAAGTATCTTTGTAGTCTTAGGGTTTCATCTCTTGCTTGTAAAACTTTGAATTGTAGTAAAGAAAAGATGATGAAAGACAACTCAGGACTCAAGACTCTTTTTTGGTACGTGTCGCATACAAAGACAACTCAAGAACTCTCAGCAAATGAGACGGCGTTGCACTGCTCTCACATTACCTTTATTAAAATTATACTTTGTGTCTTTTTGATTCTAATCCCAGCTACTGTTCTTGGAATGTAGAGATGATGTTACCTCAGGCATCCACGTGGAAGAGGCTTCAGATGTTTAGTTGGCAGTACTTCTAAAAAAGTTTTGAAATGCTCTGAAAGTATTCAAGATTCAAGATTCTTTATTTGTCACATGCAAATTATACAGGTGCAACATGCAATGAAATGTACCCAGATCTGCTCCTGACTGTGCAATTTAGGCAAAATTAAAATAAAATAGAGCTACAATACAAATTGAAAAGGAGATAAGGGAATAATGATAAAAAATAAATAACTGTTTCTTATATACATTAGAGCTACCTATGTGCAGAAGGCAAGGAGTATAATTAAATTAAAAACCCAAGTGCAAGGTACAGGTTTATCTACATGTATATATGAATAGAAGAAAAGAATATGTACTAAGTTTTATACCTGAGTATACATATATAATTCTGAAGAAAGATAACAGATGCAATGTGACTGTTTAAAGTGTCGAGTGCAACTGCACAGCAGTGAACAGTGTAGCATGTAGCAAACAGAGTAAGAGCATGTAATATTTGGACAGTGAAATATGACAGACAGTATAAATGATCATAACCAATGATTTCAGAGAAAGTATGGAATGCAATGAGGCAGAAAACGGATGGCCTGAGGATAGAAACTCCTGCTGAGTCTCTCTGTTTTGGCCATGATGGTGCAGAACCTTCTGCCTGATTGCAGAAGATGAAATAGTCCAGTGCTGGGATGAGACTTTTACAATCCTAATTACCCTGGTCCTACATCTCTTGGCATAAATGTCCTGCAGGGGAGGGAGAGCTGACATGCAGCAGTGCTCCGCTGCTCAGATCACCCTCTGGAGGGCTTTCTGGTCCTGAACACAGCTGTTCCTATACCAGGACAAGATGTTCTGTGTGATGATGCTCTCCACAGCGCCAGAATAATAAGCTTTCAGAATGGTAGGGGATACCCCAAACCTTCTCAGCTTTCTAAGGTGGTACAGATGCTGCTTTGCCCTCTTGACTTGAATATTGATATGTTCAGCCCAGGTCAGGTCCTCAGAGATCTAGACGCCAAGGTATTTAAACAAACACACCTTATCCACTGGCGCGCCATTGATGGTGAGGGGTCTGTAGTCATGTTGTCTCCTGCTGAAGTCCACCACCAGCTCCTTCATCTTGCTGATATTCAGCTGGAGGCAGTTTTCATGACACCAGAGTGCCAGGTTCTCCACCTCGTCCATGTAGGCTGTCTCATCGTTGTTGGAGATTAATTCTAACACCACTGTGTCGTCCGCAAACTTGACAATGTTGAGTCATGAGAGGCCACACAGTCTGAAGTGTAGAGTGAATATAACAGTGGAGAAAGCACACACCCTTGCGGAGCTCCTGTGTTGGTGGTGATGCTGCTAGAGACACACTTGCCCACACACACCACCTGAGATCTGCCTTTGAGGAAGTCCAGCACCCATGTGGACAAGCAGTTGTCGAGTCCTAGGTCTCTCAGCTTGGTAAACAGTCTATAGGGCACTATTATGTTGAATGCTGGGCTGTAGTCGATAAACAGCATTCTCACATAGTTTCCCTGTTTACAGTATTGTCCACGTGACTGAGGGAGGTGTGTAGAATGTGGGAGATGGCATCCTCTGTAGATCTGTTGGAGTGGTAGGCAAACTGGAGTGGGCCTATGGTGCTTGGGATGGAGAAGGAGATGATGTGCTTTATCAGTCTTTCAAACACCTTCATAACTGCCGATGTCAGTGCAACAGGGCAGTACTCATTCAGGCATGAATGTTTGTTGTTCTTGGACATGGGGATGATGGTGGATTTTTTGAAGCAAGTAGGGACCACAGACTTCGCCAGACACTCCTTGAAGATGTAAGTGAACACACCTGCCAGTCTGGACCCGCCACCTTCCTGGTGTTCACCCTCCTCAGTGCCGTGTGGATGTCATGCTCTTTGATGCTGATGATGTGTACCTCGCTGGTGACGTCACCGTTCTCAGTGATGCCACATGCTTCATATGTCGCGCTGATGAAACTGCAGCAGTGAAGGTCGTAAGAGGCCACTTTGTACGCTTTCATATCACCAGTAATGAGAGCAGCATTGTAAGCAGTGGTTTGGGTGTTCACAGCGGCGCGAATCGATCTGTCCACCTGTGTCCACGTGGGGTGGGATGTAGACCACCATGGTGATGACCGAGGCAGGTAGAAAGGGTGACACTTTATGCTCAGATATTCCAGATGAGGTGAGCAGTGGAGGGAGAGAGTAGAAACACTCCAGGCATCACACCACTTGTTGTTGATCATGAAACACACTCCTCCACCTTTAGCTCCACCGTTCTGTCCATGTGGAATACAGAGAATGAGTCCAACAGCATTACAGCTTGGTCTGGCACGGTGAGGGTCAGCCATGTTTCAGTAAAGCAGAGAATGTTAGAATCCCTTATGTCACGCTGGAAAGTAACTCTGGCCCAAAGATCATCCAACTTGTTATCCGGTGACTGAATGTTAGCCAGCAGGATACTTGGCAGTGGTGTGCAGGGAGCATGCTCTCTCATTCTGTTGCGGACACCGCCGTGTTTCCTGTGGCATTTCTTTGTTCTGCACCATGGGATAGTGTCACGTCCTTTGTTGTCGTCCGAGCCACGTATTATCTCAGACGGCCATGATGGGTCGGGCTCAAAATCAAAAGCGGTCAAAATTATTGAAAGCATCTGGACGTGTCTGCGCCATCTTGGAATGCCGCGTTTAGCAGGGTTTAGTAAGCTTCAGAAACATCCCTGCATTTTATTCATTGAAAGCTTTTAATAGAGACATTTTGCTCTGATGATAAGTTAAATCAGAGTTCCCTTAGAGGGAGACAGAAGAAGAGAGAGAGAAAGGAAGGTATTGTGGAAAGTTGCTGATTGTTATTCAACTCACTTACAAGTAAAGACAGATCTCCTGCCATGTGTGAACACCTACTAAGACACTGCAATTGCCCTCTGGGAAATCATCCACACTGATAATCAATACTTAAATGTATTAGGAGACATCAGTGGGGGACCTTGAGCCTCTGAAGTATAAGAACACTCACAATCCAGCTCACACAGTGTCATTAGGGCAGAGAAACTCGAAATGGAGACGTTAGGCTGGACAGAGATGAGACACAGACACAAGCAGAGATGATAGCCTCATTTTATTAGTGATGGCATCATGAAAAATGATGGGAAAGGGAAGGGAAAAGGGAAAAGGGAAGCTCGTATGCAGGTTAAATTGTGTCTAATGCATAGTGAACACAGTAGACAGAGGAGGGAACATGCTGGAAAACGCCAGCACTGAACCTTTTTAATGAAGGATTGGACCAGGTAAAAGCTAAAATCAGACAAAGTAAGGAAGACACAAAGTTCAGAAGTCTATTTGGAAATCAGCCTGTTTAATCATATTAATTGAAATGAATGTGGCATTTCTATAACATCATTTAATATTTTGCTGTTCTTAGATATTGAAAGCTCTCTATAGAAAATGCTCCTCTTCAATCAGCACCAATTTGGAGCTCAACCTCAATGATCAATGTGATGTAAGTCACAATACCTGTCATTGTGAACATACCACAGCAGAGCTCAGATTGCACCACAACAAAATGTGACCTCTGCATTTGACTCATCAGTGAAGAAGCTGTGGGCAGCAGCCGAGCATTACCCAGAGAGCAAAGCTTAACCATCATGCTACCAACTACCGCAATAATAAACCTAACCATGTTCAGAAGTAGATCACTTCTTCTGTTAAAATGTGCATAAGAATAACAATATCCTACATTTCATTATTTTATTTGAAATGCATCCTGCTTGTATGTTCTCTTTGCCCTTAGAATTTAATGCATAAATAAAAACTTAAATTGTTGCACATCTATTTAATCTGTTGCTGTAGCCTATGTAGTGCTTCCTGTGGTAAGGCTGTTGAAGTATGAACAAAACATGTCAGTTTTTTTGTTTAAAGTTTTGTACTCTGTCAATAAAATGGCTTGCACTGTGACTTCACCTCATGTCATGCCAACATCAGCACCTGTCATGACACTAGACTTGTAGTCAAGACCGCCTAAACCAAGACCAAGAAACTACCAAGACCAGAGCGTATCGAGGCCAAGACCAAGACAAAGTCGAGATGAGACCAAGACCGAGGCCGAAAAAAAAACCTTCCTTAACTCTTGTGTACTGCTGAGGACTGACATGAGGGGTACTGACTGGTCCTAAAGTCATCTGACAAAACAGCTAACACCTCCAACAACTGTCGAAAGAATGGGAAATATGTAACCAATTTCAATTATACTTAATTTGTACATGAAATTGTAACATCAAATTGAAAATACACAATAATAAACTTGAAATTGCATCATGTCCCATTGTATTAGTACTAGCCAAATTACACTGTATGATATCAACTTCCCTGAAAGGGATTAGGCCTGTTAAGTCAACACATGATATGCAGATGCTATTTAAAAGTAAATGGTCACATTTATTTAGTCAAACAACACCATTTTAAGTAAAATACTGTAATTAAACAATATAAAGACGTGCGCATACGTCACATGAATCAAATGCAAACTACAAATACTACATACCAATACAAACTGCACATCAAATTGTATATTAATAAGAATAAGGACAAGTGCTTAAAAGATTCTGACATCTTGATGTCTGCAGTGGCATGTGATTACAACACACTGTCAATGATATCAAGCCTGTTGTTCAGTAGGGCAAGAACAATAGAACACAGACATTAACGACAAATAACAGATTGAAAAACGAATACAGTTAGATGAAATACTTAAAAAAAATGAGAGAGTGGACAGTGATCTTTATTTACAGTGGGAGCATTACAGCCTGAAGTTTTCTCACCACATCACAACGTCAAACTCTCCTTTTCTCCATCATCAGTTCCCTTAGCAACGCAGCATACATGCTCCATCAGCTTCACTCTTTTCACATCTTTGTTCCTGGTCCTCTCAGACACATCTGTAGTTACATGCACACAGCAATGAAAGCTTAAGGAATAAGGTCAAGGATCAGCCAGTGTTAAATGACCATTCAGGCTATTACCCATGTCACAATGTTGGTGCTGTAGCAAACTGCAGTTGCAAGCTACTCTGGGGTGTATGGATTATCTGAAGACATTTAATTTTCTCATGAAAACACAAAATCTATGTTGTTATGCAAAATCCAAGTCTTGTATTTTTTTACGAGCATTGGTTCACAAAAAGGAAATTTTAAAAATTGAGCTTTAATGAGCTCAGTAAATACATCTGTAAAAAAAAAAATTATAATCCCCAAATTGATGTTCCTAACTGAAGTAACCGTTATTAAAAATTTCATTTAGGTTTTTTTAATTTCAATTTTTTATATTTTCTTAGATCTGCTTAATATCTGATATCTGTTTGTGTCAACACTGTGCAGTTAATGTGATTTGTTCTGTATTATGTCACTAACTGTCACAAGTGCGGTCGGCATGACACGAGGTGAGGTATAGGTGCAAGCCATTTATTGACAAAACTTGAACAGAAAAAAGCACGAGGGCCACAAAGAAAACCAAACTTTCTTGGATCTTCAAAACACATGTAGCACACTGACACAGGGAGGGTAGTGTGAGGTTGGACCAACAGGAGACACTGGGAAAACTGAGTTTATAAAGGGGAAGAGAAATAATGAACAGGATTAATGAGACGAGGGAAAACCAATCAGAAAACAATCAAGATTAACCAATGAAGGGAGAACCAATAGAAACAGGGGGCTGGACCAAAACAGACAAGAACCAGGTGGGATAACTAATGAACATTGATCTATCAATCAGACACAAAGGGAAGGTGCTAAACAATGTCGGCATCTGCTGGCTGCTTAGAAACGTCACAGGAGGCCTGTTATGGCCAAAGTCCAGGGGGGTCATGAAACTAACATACAAGATGAGGCTGATAGAATGAGAGAAAATAACTTTGTGTTGTATGTTGAATGTGGTTGTTGTTGCTGGCTGTGTATATATTTGACTTTTTAGATTAGTGCTGATTCGTCCTGGTCAACCGCTCAGACATGCTACAAACAATAAGGTGATTATCTTTGTCACACAAAGAATTGAACAGTAAGACAGAAATGAGTATTAAGGCTTGCAACAGAAACACACACAGCAAACACTCTAGTGTGTGAAGTGGATTCAGCACAAAAAACAAACCATACAACGTGTTTAAAACTCTATGGGAGCAATGCTGGGAAATCAGTGCTACCTTTTTTATTGAATCTGAAGTTTAACTCCCATAATGCATTACAGGCATATACACACAACACTCTCAAGCATGTACAGTACATATACATGTTTCACATGGGACAGGGATGCGGTGAGGGCTGAGTAGCCTCCCCTATGTCTCTGTCTCTGACCCCATGTGGGCAGCATGGGGAGCCCACTGATTAAGGAAGAACATCATGGGGTGTTGCGGGTGGCCACTGGCCTCTTGGTCCCTTGTGAACTCTCCTTTCAGGTTGGGCGGGTGGCTGTCTCAGGGGCAAGTGTCTGTGGATCCCTGTGCTGTGGGGGCAGCTGGGGGCCACAATTGCCTGGTCTCATGTGTTCTCATCTTGAGCGGGTGGGGTGGGGCAAACTTCTGCAAAGCATAAACTATCACCACTTCCAATGACACACACACAGTAGTAGTAGTGGTATTATTATTATTATTATTAGTAGTAGTAGTAGTAGTATTATTATTATTATTATTATTCAAATTTCAAATTCAAATTCAAATTCACTTATATATAGCACTCTTAACAACAGTCATTCTCACAAAGCACTTTATGTATAATTGGCCTAAACCCCCCAACAAGCAAGCCTGAGGCGACAGTGGCAAGGAAAAACTCCCTCTAATAAGAAGAAACCATGAGAGGAACCAGACTCGGAAAGGGACCCCATCCTCCTCTGGGCGACTGGGCGCATGAACATTTAATACACAGCAAGCATTGGTTCAAGATGAATCATTAGTCATTTAAAGAAGCAAAGATACAAAAATAGTTCAAGGGATGTTTTCGAATCCCGGGTTGTTACTGGACCACTTGAAGGACCCTCTCAGCAATGTTGAGCTAAAATTAGTTTAATATTATACTGCTAATTCAGTTGAGGTCCATAGCGTCAAAAAATCCCAGCTGGTTTCAGATGATGATGTCTCCATAGAGTCCTGGTGAGGGTTCAGTTGATCAGCGTCAGCTCGGGAGGGTTGAGATGGTCAAGCATCAGCTCGGGACATCTCCAGAGAGTTCTGGTGAGTTCAGTCAGTAAGCGTCAGCTCGGGAGGGTTGAAATGGACAAGGATCAGCTCGGAGCATCTCCATAGAGTCCCAGTAAGGGTTCAGTCGGCCAATCATCATCTTGGGATCAGCTCGGTAACAGCTCAAAAAAACGAAGAAGAGAGAGAAGAGAGTCAACCTAACCTCTAGGCAGTGCTAAAGTAACTATGGCAGCCTAGCTAAAAAGGGAGAGCTGGAAGGTAGCACAGACACAAGGGCTTTCAGGGGTCTCGGCATCACACCAAACCACCATCTGCGAACTTGAGCGATCAGCGAGAGTGGTAGGATGACAGCACCAATCCTCCCTTTTTCCTTTAATTCCAAATGACCATGAACCCCCAGATCTCAACTTTACCCAAGAAAAATGGACATTAATATCCAAATGACTGACTAAACAGGTAGGTCTTAAGCCTTGACTTAAAAGCAGAGATTGTTTCTGAGCGCCGAACACTAATAGGAAGTTTATTCCACAACTGTGGTGCTTTATGAGCAAATGCTATCCCCCCATGATAACATTCTTTATTCTGGGTATAACTAAAAGACCTGCATCTTGCGATCGAAGCATATGCATTGGACTGTAGTTGGAAATGAGGTCACTCACATAGTGTGGTACAAGACTATTTAGAGCTTCAAGAGGAGTATTTTATAGTCGACACAAAATTTAACTGGCAGCCAGTTAATAAACTGGCAGGCTGGACTAGCTTGAGTTTATTTAACCTATTTGGACAATCGGAGAATAAGACATTACCATTATCGAGCCTGGAGGTAATGAATGCATGAACCAGCTTCTCTGCACCTTGAAATGATAGCATGTTTCTTAGTTTGGCAAAAATTACAGAGTTGAAAGAAGGCAGTGCGACTAATGTTAGAAGCATATACATCAAATGAAAGATTGGAGTCTAAAGTAACACCAAGGATTTTAACAACAGTATTTGGTACAATGGATAATCCATCAAGATTGACCATGATGTCAGCTAGTTGACTTCTGGTGGCATTAGTGCCAGTAAGAAGAACCTCAGTCTTGTCCAGATTTAGCTGGAGAAAGTTGTGTGACATCCACATATTTATGTCAATTTAACATTCTTCCATTATCTGAAGTTTCTGTCTGTCTTCTGGTTTAGCCAATATATGAAATTGTTTATCGTCCGCAAAACAATGAAAGCCAAATCCATGCTTATGAATAACTGAGCCTAATGGAAGCATGTATAGTGAAAACAGCAAGGGACCTAAAACTGCTTCTTGTGGTACTCCATATTTCACCTTGATGTGTTCTGAGGAATCACTATTTATATTCACATACTGATAGCGGTCTGACAGGTAGTATTTGAACCAAGAGAAGGCCACTCCCCTGATACCAACAGCATGCTTAAGTCTATCTAAGAGAATGGTATGATCTATAGTATCAAAAGCAACACTAAGATCAAGCAACACTAGGAGTGAGGCACAGGCCTGATCAGCAGATGAGAGGAGATCATTCACCTTCAGCAGAGCATCATTCTCTGTGCTATGGTTTGCTCTAAACCCTGACTGAAATCTGATTTTCCTGCAAAAATGAGGTTAGTTGACTGGTTACAACTTTTTCCTATTATTTTGGAGATCAATGGGAGATTAGATATTGGTCTATAATTTAACTGTCACACTCACTCCAATCACGTGACCGGCACAAGGACCCGGAAGTAGTCTGCACGATTGGGGCAGTATAAAAGGAAGGTTTTTTTTTCGTGGCTCACCGCTCAGTCATTGAGTTACCAGCCCAACTCTGATTCAGTTCAGCATCAACTGTGAGTACTCCAGTTATTTGGTTATGTCTTCAATTGAGTGTGTGTCCTTTAGAACGCAGACTCCATTGGGACTCTTCGTATGAGAGAAATATTAGATCAACTGGCATGGTTGATCTAATGGCTAGTATAATTTGGGGGAAAGGATTAAGGACATTAGATCTGACTGGTCAACCAGAGTAAATGATTCATATAAGATGGCTGCAGTATTAGTACTTGCCCTGTCAAGGCCAGTCATTGTAGTTACTTGAGTTTTCAGAAAATTCTCTCCAATTGAACAAGTTTTGGGGTCAAAAAAGTTCATAAAGTTGTTACTAAAAAACAATAATGGCACCGTTTGAGCAGTAGTCTGGCTATTAGTCAGCTTGGACACCATGTTAAATAGAAATCTAGAAATCTTGCTTGGTATAGAAGCGAGTTGGGGAATTTGTATTTTGACTAAGGTAAAAATTAAACATAAGATGGTGGTCAGAAAAAAATACTGGTCTGAGCCAGTACTGTTACGTTATCTACATTAATACCAAATGATAGGATTAAATCAAGGGTATGACCACAGTTGTAATGGTGAATGCTTCATTTCATTTCCAATTTTAGTTAATGAGTTCTGAAATGCTATCTGAAGTAAAAGCTCTTTTTTGTATTTGAATGTAGGAAGAATCAGAAAATTCTCAGAAATCAGAATATCTGTCTTTATTAAAAAAATTATTACATCTCTATTATGTTAATATTTATAAATTATATTGGGACATATCTGAGTATTCCACAAACAAATCCTTTTATCTCATATATTATAACAATGGAACAAAAACACATCTATTCTGGTTGTGGTCCAAAACCTCTTCGATGTCATCTTGGCAGTTGTTCGTCTTTAAATTTGTCATCTACAACTTCCTTGACTGTTCCCTCAGAAAACTACAGTCTTATTTGCAGACACTTTTGGAATATGAAAGGGTACATGTTACTCTGAGGACAAAAAAAACCCTTCTGAGAAATGCAAAGGATTGGTGACGTTCCAGGCAGACTCCTGCTTCCCACGCTGCCCGCCGTACCCCTGTTAGCTCCTAATCTGCTGTGGGCACTCGTTCTGGCCATCTGTTACAAATCCATACACTGCCTTGGCTTTGAACCACATCTCTCTGAAATGCCATTCCAGCACACAGCCACCCAGCACCTGCTTAGTCCCACACTTATCAACACATGCCACACTTTCCCCTCGTATGTCCTCCTGAGAAACTGTCTGACTAACTTCAGGTTAGTTCATCTACCTCTATATCCAGCTAGATTGTTCTCATGGTTTTATTTCCTGTGTGCAGCTTTCTGTTTTTTCTTTCTGTAAATAAATACAAATGCTTTATGTTTTCATGCATTGTGGCTGTGCAGTAATGTTTAATAACTCTTTGGCATTGTCAGGAAAAGACTCAAAGCATAGGATTTTAAATCCTTTTACTATTTTTGTGTTGCCCTGTTCAGAAAATACTGCAAGTGGTTTAATACGCATCCCATGAGTCAACCTCTCTTTGCTCCGGCTCAGCTGGAAGTGTTATGACTTATTCTGCTGACCCATGAAAGAAGAGAAATATAAAAATTATACTACAAAGCCCCTGAAAACACACTGAAATGAAAACATCACCGAAATGAAGTGACTACTGCTACATCCTGCCACTATTTCTGAGAAGGAGCTTCGCGCTCCAGTGCCCTCAGAAACAAGATGATAAACAATTCATTCTTGAAAGCTTTTATGCTATGATATGTAATTTTGCCATTTTGAAGCATATTTCTATACTTTGGTTTAATTAGTTCTCAGATCCTGACTAAGCCTATATGCTTATATTTCATTTTAATGATAAAGAAAAAAAATGATAACTTATGATGTAACACATTGGAAATGTAACATTCCACTATTGGACATGGTCCATTTTTTGATCTTGACTGTTTTTGCGGTAACACTTTACAATACTGGTCCACAAATAAGCATATACTAAAAGCTGAACTAATGCTTGAGTAACCATGAGTTAATGCATTTACTAACTATTCACACATCAGGATATACTGAAGCATGTACCTTAACACCCAATGAAGTCATACATGGTTAAGCATGACAAAATGTTATTGTTACCTATTAACACATTTAAGACCAAATTAATTAATTACACAGTAATTAATAGCATATTGCTCTGTGCAATGTGAAGACAGTGCCCTAAACTAGGTGATCAACAATTTCAGGGAGTTTTTCAGCAATGACATACATCTTTGAGGGTGTTACTACACCAGCACACTTGGCACTCCACACTTAACAGTTCCACATCAGCTACATGGAACAGTGCAAATCATTCTCTGAGCTGTTCCATAATGAAATGTCTGCTTTAAACTAGTTAAGTTAAACTATAGTCAACTGTTCACAACTGCCCACAACACAGAAAACAGCCATCTCTGGATTCTCATTGATATGCCAATGATCTAGACTGCTACATTCTCAAATATCCATATTTTATTTTCATTACATATGTACTTCATCAGTTAGTTAATGATGATGTGCCCCGTCAAGTAAAGTCATGCAATTATCACAAGTTAGCAAACTATTAATTATTACATGTACAGCTCATTAGGTAACTGAAAATAGGTAAACTTTTATTTAGCATACGTTTACTACAGAATACCTTCATAATAAAGTGTCTTATCAGAAAAAGTCATGATGCAAACATACTGTATAGGCGTGTCATTAACTGATATGTTGAGATCACATTCACGTACCTCTGTACATCATACAATTTACATGTCAATGAATGCTCTTTCACAAAGTTTTTAACTCAATGATGGTCTTTATTACCGGCTAGTAATTGCCCAAACTTTTAGCTGAAAACACAAACAACCAGCAAAAACATAGACATGGATTTTATTACAGTCTAGAAATCACCTTTTCTCCTGCAAATAAGAACCAGCAAAAAAAGACAGGTATCTAAAATTAGAATTAATCCCTTAATTTTTATATACTATTAATTATATCAGTTAAGTGAAAAGTTTCTTTACAAGTACACATACACACAATGAGAATAAGAATAAGAATGAAAGAGAGAGAGAGAGAGAGAGAAACGGCAACAATTAATGCCGATACCACCTATTTAGACTGGAAACTGGTTTTTAATGTCTTTCATCAAACGCCCAAGGGTGCCATGTCTGTGTTTATCACCCAGCCAATGAGTCCATTCAATAAGAGAAAGGTGTTGTTTCAACATTTCCTCTGTCCTATTGCCTCGTAGCCTCCAAATCCTTGTTTTGTAGGTCAACAATGCCCTCTCAAGATGTTGAGTGTGGGCTCCAGTATGGGGATCTACAAACCACTGGGTGTGATTAACAGTAAAGTGAGTGTAGCCCAGGTCTCTTAAGGCACGTCTGTAAGCTCCCCACTCATCACTGATTAGCGTAGTACCTGGACGCACATGTTTGATAACTAGGGGTACAAGATGATTACGTGACCTTTTCGCTACAAGCCTCAGAACTGGAAGTCGTTGTTTATGTTTTACACCAAGCATTCCAAACACCCACTTCTTTCGTCTCCACGATGCAGCAGCTCTCCCTCGACCATACTGTTGGTGTAAGGTGAAACCATTTAATATTTGTGAAGATGGAAATGGTAATGACAGGGTAATGACACTACAAAAGTGCTATCATTTTCTTACCTTTCGTTTATGGCAAAAGTTGCTTTCATCTAGAATTACAAATTCTCTTCTGTCTCCAATCATCTGCCCCTGGCCTCTTCTTAATTGCTTCATGGCATGACAGCAAACATTCCTTAGGACTGAGGCCATCTTGGAGAGGGTTCTTGAGCTTCTTGCAATCCCCTCTTGCATCATGTCAGTCTGTCTTAAATGTAAGCCCTGGGAGAACTTATTAAATGTTTATCAGGTATATACAGTCTTGTTAATTGATTACATAAAAACCAGTCTGCAGAAATGAATTCTAATGCAATAAATACCAGGAATAAGCTGGGCATTCCACCTTTTCATGTTTACAACTAAACATTTAACATTACCTGTAAATATATGTTATCCACGAAGACAAGCTCAACTTTGATTTCTCAAAAAGAGATCCCACTCTCACTGTTCTGCAGCTTTTTTGGCCCTTGTGACTTTTGTGTCGACATTCCCTGTAAAGGTAGCTATATTATTAAACCTTGCAACTGGAAGCATGTCATCAGTTGTTTCTTTTTCATGTCATCAGTTTTTTTATACAGTAATAATCTTTTAAACTAATATTTTTTTCCACAATAATAACATTTTATGCAATGACTTAGGGTAAGCCAACAAGTAAAAAAAAGTCATTACACTTTGATATAAATTTAGCTGAACCTACTGTTAAACAATTGGCTAAAAACTAACGCTATTAATTTGGGAGGGGCGTTTTCCACCCACCACGAAAAGCCATCTCTTGTATTATTTCGTTTTTTCATTTTCATGTTATGACCACATCTTGGACACCTGACTGTTCTTGCTAACAACTTTCTTTTTTGAAGCCATTTAATAAGCTTGTAGTTAAGATTTTAAGAAAGGTCCAGATTCATGGCGTTGCGCCTTCTTTAGAGGTTTTTACATTATGGGATAATTGCAAAATCATCCAAGAACCACCTGAGCTTCATGTTTCTTTTGGGAGAGAGCCAGTCACTATATTAAAAATCAGGCGAAACAACGTCCATGATGATGATGAGATTGAATCAGGCCCTGAAGCGGAAGCATGCGCACTTCCTGAACACGCCAAGAACAGATTCAAGATGAACCCCACGTGCAGCCAAAGAATAAAATGTTCTGGCAAAGAGCCAGCTAAATATAGCCCCTCGTTTTATGGTAAGAGGACAAATGGGGGGTATAGACGAAACAGTTACTGATTAGATGATGTTACGTACTTGTATTTGCAGTTTATGAAAGTTTATGAAGTCGTTGAGTCGCTGTACTGTTCACACAACATATTATGGAGACTCCCAATCGCAAGTGTAGTGTAAACAGAACCAAACTCAACTACCCGCATGAAACAGAAACAAAATTATTGTAAGTTATCTAAGCTAGTAGAATGTTAATTGTTTTTTCAATCTACTTATTTGCCTTACAGAGAAAACTGGCTCCAGGAGAGTTGGAGGAGAAGAATCAGGTAAAGTTAAAAATAATGTTTTCTAAATGATCTTTGGCTGTACTTGGCAAGTGATGCATCTGTAGAGAGATATTAAAATCTCTCAGCGTTAATATCATGGATGGGCTTTAGCCACCCTAAAATCTTACTAAGGCCCCCTATAATTATAGGTGATTTTTTCATATAAGAAAGAGTCGAGATAAATAATTTTTATTTAGAGTTATTATCTGATTAAAATTACTAGGCAGATAGTTGGGAATATGGACCCAGGTGGAAGCTGCATGTCATTGCTTCACTGTTAAGCAAAGGTAACATTCCTGAGGTAGGCAGAGTTGTTAAGCATAAGAGGAATTAATTAGCAGTGAATGTTACACATTATAAGTTGATGTCAGTAATTGCTAATTGCTTAACTTTACCTACATTTACTTAAGGGGGAGAAAAGGTGATATTCTAGTTAACTATTTTAACAAAATTTAGACAGCTATGATGATCGTTAGCTATAGAAAATGCTCGCTAGCATGAACAAGCGAGCCACCTAGCAGCTGTCCAAATTTTTTCCCATCTCTCTAGTATTTTGACACAATATCAGTACAATGTTATTGTTATAATCAACTACTGCGAGTGAAATCTAAATGACAGTGAAAACTAAATTAAATGGAATAGTGTTCCTGTTAATGCTATTGTATTGATATCTTTTAGATCACTGGCCAGATGCATATACAAAGATACTTTAAGAGAGTGAGTGAGAAGCAGGAGAGTTAAAGTTAGGGTTAGGGTTCCTAACCACAACCCTAGGGTCTAAGCATCTCCTATCAATCCTAGTGACGTCCCTAGTAAATGTCTTATACATGTTTAAACAGCTTACGTGTGCTTGAGCGGCTCTTTGTCCCTGTGCCAGGTTCAGTTCATATGTGCCGTGGCCAACTGTGTGTCTCATCAATCAATCTCAGGTTTGTTTTGATTTGTCCACCAAACTGACCTTTCATGTTTGTTTTGTAGTGTAGCATAGAGAATTCCACACATTCCTCTGAAAGCCATTCTCAAAGATAGGATGAGAGTGAGGTCCTTGACGTTTGTCATTCGACATTATTTTTATATTAAGCAAACCACAGCACCTTGCCATGTGGCAAATGCAAAAATAAAAAATGTGTGACTGTTTTGGCCATAAACCATTCATTTGATGTTAATGACAGTAGAGATAGCGTCTCCTTGGTGCCTGCAGTACCTCCGCTGGGGTCAGTCAGATTGCTGAGGCCAGCAGAGGATAAGAATGCTAATTATCAGCAAATTTGCTGGTGCCGCGTGGTTCCACTGCACAGCTCTGTGGGTGTAAACAAATGGAAATTTGAGTACAGTGTGCAAAAGCTTCCATTATGGAAAAACGACTCAGTGGATGTTTAGTCACATGAGATGCTTTCATCTGAAGTAGTTTGTGATATTCAAGATTAGTGCTTGAACTGGAAATGTAACATCATTTAAAATGGATCTCAAATGGCAACAAAATGTACTAAAAATTCTAATTCTAATCTAAAAATTGATACTTGCTATACTGCATACATAAAAATGTTTTTGAAATGTATATAACAATGTATGCAAAAGTATTATGTAAAGCAAGTGTTTGTGTGTGTATGAGAGAGAGAAAGAGACAGACAGTCAGGCAGGGAGTGATAAATAGAATTGATAGCTGTGTATGTTAAGCACAAATCTGTCCTTTTTTTTGTTATTCATTCATTATCTCAACCACTTCATCCCAATTGGGATCAAGGTGACCAGTGCCGATCACAGAATTATAGGCATGAGGTGGAAGCCAACTGCAGGAAAAACGCACTCACATCCAAGGGGCCAATCTAGCATAGCAAATCAACCTAAACTGCATGCTGTTGGGCTGTACGAGGAAACCAGAATATTTGGAGAAACCCTATGCAAACAAGGGGAGAGTACACAAACTCCATGGCCAAAAAATCAACTAAAAAAACTATACTTGAAACTGAGTTTCACCATTTAATTACAACATATTTAATTACCAAATTTTCATTTATGTCATTGTACCATGTATGGTATAAAACACCACAATATAACAAGGCAAAAACTGTTCATCAGACTACAATTTAAATCATAATGAAGCAGTCAATTTTTCTACACTATACATTCCTTGAAATGAAAGACTCAGTCTCTGAATTTTGGCAGTACGTATCATATACACATACATATACATAGTCATGTGGGTGCTGTGCGGCCAAAAAAAAAAAAAAAAAGGAGGACGACGCAGTGGCAGAATAACAGGTGTATAATAAGGGGGAAAAGGGCAAACTCAAAATAGTCACTCAAAAGCACTCAGGACTGGAACACACAAAATAAAAAGCAGTGGTCTCGTGCCCCCGCTGTGATATAACCAGGGCCCACAGCCTCGGAGATCTCTGCACAGGAACAAGTCCCAGCTGCTGGGAAAACCTGAAAGGATCCACACGTTCCAACTCTCAAGAAAGTCCAAGACGAACGTCGCCGTATCACTCTCGCCAGCGGGCAGCACGAACCTCGAGCCGTGGAGAAAACAGAGTTCGTGAAGACGGAAAACACGAGCAAAACCATAGACGGCAAACTCCACAACACACGTGTACACAAAAAACCCGGAAGTAGGAGCGATCTAATCGGGACACGATCTAAGGAGTTGACACGAAGTGTAGAGAACAGACCCGGGGAAGTGCACAGCTACTCGAAAACCTAACGTTAGCTAAGAAACATGAAGGGAGGACACCGAAAGGTGATCTCCAAGACAGACTTACCTCCCAGGCTCAGAACTCCGGGGACTGTGAATGTGGCACGGCCGCCGAAGAAGGCGGGCCATGGCAGGATTTAGTTTTCTGACTTAAGTCACATGATCTGCAACCAATTAATGATGTACGGCAAGGTGTTACTGTACAGAATTAACACAGATACATGAGACATCTGTATCTGCAATCTAGAAAACTTACCTGATGTGGTTCTGTTTTTTATGAATAAAATATTCCAAGTGTGTCTGACTGAATTCCAAAGATCAAAAGTTCATTTGGAAAATTTTAGCAATGTTTGGGGACCTTGTTCATGAGTGGTACCTTTACTTGACCTTGATTACAAAAGTTGGGGTCAACTCCCCAACCATTATGCTGCCATCTGCCTAGCTACAGAATTCCCCAGCTTGTAAATATTATATATCTCTGTGACAGAAATTCCACCATACACATCTTCACTTAAAAGCTAATATTTCTTATGTATATGAAACCTGGTTTGGCTTGGTATTTTTACATCAAAGACATGCATAAATACATAACAAAACAATATAAGGCATAGCATGTCCAGCGTATGCTATTCCAATCATATAGCTTTGTCATTGGATTATGCTCTCTCTCTCTCTCTCTCTCTCTCTCTCTCATTTCTGAAAGGCAGCTAGTACATTCTATTATTTGCGTGGTGTTGAGCTACTCTGTGAAAAGTGAAATAAGAGAGCTGGCAGCCAACAGATTCAGGCACTGTTCACAACCTCTGAAAGTGGAACAGATTCTTTCTTTCTTTCTTTCTTTCTTTCTTTCTCTCTCTCTCTCTCTCTCTCTCTCTTTGCATGTGTTGAGGGGTAGTGCATTGGGAAAAGGCAACTGGTCAGAAAGCAAAAAACAATAATCATAGGGAGGCAAAACAGGCTAAATTCTTAACTCTGATTTGCAGAAAGCACACACAAACAAATATCAATAAATTTTTGGTTATTAAACACATAATAGCCACACCACCATGACTACTACTACTTTCATTCAGAACAGAATATAAAAAACTACATTGAGCCTCTGGTGGTTTCAATCTTAATGTGTGTGAACAACAGAAATAGATACCGTGTCTAAAACTGCTCTGCCTTTTAATTTTGTTGCTTGTGGATAAACATCACAGAATAATTGAGATGGTATGTGGTGGTTTCTTGTATGTTCATGCTAAGTGTGTATATATGTATTATATATATATAGCTATATATATGTAGTAAGATAGAAGGAGCAAGTTTATTTAATGGTTAATTGCCGATTGCTGCTCAGGCATATATAAGACTCCCCCGGGTCCATAGACTGGCCGTGCTGGTGTACCGCCCCTCTCTTTTCTCAGTGACATGACTTCCCGTTTGACTGATAGGTCTGTGCCTTGTGCATTTCCTAATGGCGTCTACAAACATTTCGATTTCCTTTTTTTCCCCATGCGCTTACTGGTGGATTTTTTCAGACCACTCCTGGTATAGGTGGCGCTACTTGCATCCTCCCTTCCCAAATTGGTCACATGTATGAACGGGGCATTCAACTGGTATCAGTGTCACTGCTCCAAAGTTTGCCGGTACCGTGGTGGACCCTGTGTCAGCGGCAGGACAGGTATGGTTGGCCCTCCTCTCTTAATGAGATATTGTGGCACTACGATTTGGTAAAAGGTAATTATCTATTTTTTACTTGTAGTAACTGTACCTGGTGGTCTGGGCGTCTGGGTTAGGCGGTTAGCCTACCGCTATTATTGTTCTTGATTTGAAGTGTTCCAGTACCGTGGTGGCTGCCGGGGCCATAAATATGAGATGTCAGGTCAGAGAGTAACATGTATCTCAGAACAGACTGACGTCCTCAGGTTGTAAACTCAGTTTTGTAACTCCTGTTTACTATGCTTTTGCATTAATGAAAAACAACACACCCACACACCACCTCCCTACCAACTCACAGTGAAACCATTTTTTATTAGTCACCTACCTACTAATGCAGGTCAAATACCTGCGCCAAGTTGTTAAAAAAAGGTAAAATTAGCTCCTGCAAAAACACGGACTGCAAATGAATTTAGTGTCTGAGCAGAATTCATCAAAGAGCAAGAAGAGTCTGGGTGACGTGAGACCCTGATGACATCTCTCTCTGCCTGCTTCGGGTTAATTAAGTCAGACATCAATATTTGGCTGAGCGAAAATGCAGTGCTTTTGAGACGTTGACTCTTCAGCATTGAGATAGCTTTTCCTCCTTACCACTCTTTGCTAGCAGCAGCCCACATTTCTTTTTTGCCTGTGGTACTATGAAATAAGCTCACATGTCTCTATCATATAAGCCAAATTTCCCACCATCTCTTGGATCCCCCAAGTTGGATTAGCCACAAAAGTCGCCATAGCCTTAAAAAAGCATAAAATGTCAATATTAGATTTATTCTCCACATGGTACATTTAAGGTCTGAGCTTATCCTGCTGCTGGAAAAATCTTTCCTAGTCAGCAAAAGTATTAAGCAGTATTAAGGTCCTCATAAACTCATTTTCTATGTGGAATATATCTTGAACTGTATATAAAACCCTGATTTATAGAATGCTGAAGTATCTTTAGAAATGGCTTTGAGAATACCATGAAAAGAAAGGCAGGAAAAGTATCAATTAAGAGCTCCTTTGTCTTGATTCTGCTATCAGAGCCAAATGCTCATTTCAGGCAGTAATACAGATGAGTAAAGGGATTAACTTTTGCTGTGAGTAAATAAAAAGTATTTCTGACTACTTCTTTATGCATGGGTAAACATGTCTATTTTGGCATTCATTGTGATGTTCCATTTTAATAACTAAACATCTAATTTTACTGTAACCACTGGAACTGCTTTGACATGGAAACATCATGTTATACTAAACTGAAACTTATATATAATCCGACTAACATTTTTGATCATGAAAACAATTCAGTGAAACATATTTTACATTACAGGTACCCTTTGCATTTGACAGGATAAAATTAATGAGTTCAGACGTGAAAAAATGAAGATAATAGCTTTTCGTTCACATACTTTTTAGATTGTATTTACCATCTGCCATGTTCACTCATTTTATATAGTAAGACATGAAGCGCCATAGCAGATGTAGATCTCCACTTTTACTCACAAATATGTTTCACGTCTGTCAAGTCATGACACTTATGCAATACGCAGCGCATAGGCAATGATTTGCTGGCAATTTTAATATCTGTGAGACCTCAGCCCACACTGAGGGAGGAATCTACCTTATCAGAAAGGCCATCCGACCAACACCCCAGTTCCAGATCTTCATAACCACCCCTGATTACCAGATCAGCGTCACCTGAGTTCTAACCAATCACATCCATTTTTACCAGTATTTAAGGCCTTTTGCTTGCAAGTGTTCCCTGCAAGGTATTGTTATGCCTAGCACTGCATACCGAACAGTCACAATTTATTTGCTCTCATGTTTTGACCCATGCTCTATGTTTCTGGATTACTCTCATTTCCCTGTCATTGGATTTGGTTGCCCGTGGCATAATATTTTTGGATTTGACCCCTGCTTGAATAAATACCTTTACAGAGTATAGCCAATTCATCTTTGTCCCTCGACGCCAAGTTTTTGAGACTCTCGTTTGGGTTCACCTGCCCATTTGTTACAATATCTCAGCTGACCTGTTAGTAGAGGCCTTTGGCTTTACACCGTTTGTATACTGCTGGTTTCATAATCATACTTGCATTACAATACTTTTGCCATTACTCAATTATCAAACACAGTGGCTGTTAAAGCATGCTCATTTATTGGTTAAAACATCATTGATCATTTATTCACCACCATTGAGAATGCAGAATTTCCTTTATTCATGGGAAACTGAAGATTGTACCACTGTGTACAAAAAGGGGTTTGTAGTGGCTGGTGGGTCAAACCACTTTTGACGAGTGTTTAAATTATTGGTACTAAAACATTACATTACATTACACTTGTAGATACTTCCAATAATATTTTTGTACATAAAGGCTTTGGGAATGGTTTGTATTATTGCGGTTTATGTTAGTTGTTGTTTTTTGTTATAACAGCAACAATATTGTTATTTAATTAACTGATTTATTTTTTGACAGTGGAGGTTGTCCTAGTGGTCAGAAATTTTGCAATATTGTTGACTAAGACTATTCCTTCGATATTCCTTTCATTACTCGTCGTAAGAGCGTATATTTTCCTCTTCGACTGAAGCCTTTTTCAATCACCGTACTGTACTTTTGCTGATTCGTTTAAAGTGCTAAGCAATGCGACTGGCCAGCGAACGAGCTGGCCAATGGCGGCAACCGCCGGCTGGCGTAATATTGCATGCCGGCTCTCTCTCGTCGGCATTTTAAGCGTCAAGTTCAGATTTTTCTTCTTTCAGCCTTGGCATTGTTCAGCAGCTGAACTCCTCGGCTGAAACCTCGCCGTCGATTAGCGTTAAGCGGCTGGAATTGGTTTCGCCTTCCTGCGCTTCGGCTTTGAGCTATTTTCTCTTCTAAAGAGCATCCCAGCGGCATTTTAAATGCCTGCGCGTCGTTACGCCCGTTACTCGACGCTCGCGCTCCGGCAGCGGCCATCTGAGAATGCGCTCTGTCTCGGCCGTACGCAGGCGCCAGCGCTCTCCTCCGCTGATTGCCCGCGTGCGAGAGCTTTCGAAAATATTTCTCGTTAACGGCGCTCGCGGATAAGCGCTCTTTTCCAGAAGCGCGGCCCCGCCCTCCTCCTCCCTCTACATCCTCGGGGCCCTGTGAGGCGGCGGGGAAAAGAGTGGCTCGCAGCGTTTGGCTGTGGACAGGCTCTCGCTGAAGCTTGTGCCCGCGAGCCTGCGCCTGGCAACCCCGTCCTTCATCGCGTGACCGCGGCGTCCCTCCATGACTCTGCGAGCAGCGTGGTTAGAATTAAAATGGAGAAAAACGGCAGCGGCGGCTTGACAACATTCGCTGGCTGCTTCTGGCCTTGGCGGAGTTCGCGGGCTCTGAGTCTGACCCCGCCCGGCCGCCCGTCATCTTCCGTGGCATGGGGCAGGACTGATGAGGAGCTCATTAGCGTCCTGTCAAAAGCTGTCTCCGGGCGGACTTGAGTGGTCCCCCCCCGAGGAACCCTCACGAAGCAGGTTGGACGAGTGGTTTTTACCGGGGCGCCGGCCGGCCCCCCAACAACGCTCTGCCCCCTTCTTCCACGAAGTTCATGATGAGCTCACTAAGGCGTACGGCTCTCCGTGCTCTTCAGAATCCGGACTTCCTCTCTCCGCGCTCTCCTCCGTCGGCGCTGAGGAGAAAACTAAATCCACCTGCCTCCACTGGATGAGCCCGTGGCACACATCTCTGCCGCCGCCGGCCATTGGTTGGAAGAGCTGGGCAAACCACCCTTCCAAAGCCCTGCAGAACCACTTCAGCGCTACGCTGGCAGCGCTTACGCGCCGCCCTGACTAAGCGCCGGCCCTGCACTCCATGGCACGTTCTGCAGGTGTTTCAAGCAAAATATACGCCGGAAGCCACGGTCCTAAAGCATACTTCTCTTGCTGACTGCGAAGTCGGGCGGACTGGCCCGCCAGCGCCACCAAAGCCTGGCCAAGGCCATCGACTATATCGGCTTGGTGGTCCTGGGCGCCATCTCTGGCTAACCCTGGCCGGAGATGAAGGGCGGATAAATCCGTTCTCGGCGCTCCTGTCACTCCAGGTAGCCTCTTGATCCAGCGGTTGGGGGGTTTGCTGAGCGCTTCTCTGGGCTCAAAAAGTCGTCCCAGGCAATCACGACACTTTCTCCCCAAAGCGTTCAGCCCAGCGTCGTCTGCCTCTAGTCGCCCCAGAATAGGGCGACTTTCGACACAACCCGCTAACCCTGCCCCCGTTCGGTCGCAAAAGGCGAAATCGCTCCACGCTCAACAAGCGCTTCCCTACCCAGCGTGCAGGTCCCGGCTTGCCATGGACCCGCTCCCAGAGAGTCCTCCTGAATGCCCAAGCAAGAAGAGGAAGGGGTTAAGTCCCGCCGCAGCCGGACCACCCCATGACTCCTGCGCCAACCTCTCACCACCGTGCCGGGTCCAGAAATGATGTGTTTCGGCTCCGCCCGGCCCATAGTGCCCGGCTGTCCGACGCTGTGATGTGGAAATAAATTTACATCCTCAGAGCAATTTTTCTCTCAATCATATCTTAGATTCACTCTCCCCAAAAAGCTGACAATCATGAACATTCAGCCACACTGTCCCCAGCCCGAACCGAGGCCTGGCAGGCCATCGGCGGTGTCAGACTGGGTAGGCACAATAAGAGAGGTTACATATTGCAGTTCATAGACCCCCGCTTTAAAATTATGGTCGCATGTCTTGGCCGAAGACCGCTCGGTTCTGCTCAGCGCCCGAAATTAACAATTGCTGGAAAAAAAAAGGGGCCGCAAAGATTGTTCCTCAAAAGCTCCAGCGAGTCAGGCTTTTACAGCGTGCCTGCCATTAAAAAAGCGGTCTCCGACGATTTTGGACCTCAGACTTCTGAACCGGCGCTCTGAGTAAAGCGGCCGTTCAGAATGGTGACGTAAAAGCAGATCCTCGCGCCATTCGCCCGGGGACTGGTTTTATGTCCCCTGAATCTGAAAAACGCGTACTTTCACATCCGTGCCCCCCCAACACAGGCGCTTTCACAGAGATTAAGCAGCCGGTGTATAATACAAGGTCCTTCCGTTTGGTTTATCTCTAGCTCCCGCACTACGCGCGATGCATGGATGGCACTCTCCCCTCTGAGACTGATGGGGGTCCGCGTTTTCAACTACCTCGACGACTGGCTCTGTTTTGGCCCAGTCAGGAGGCAGTTCGATATACTTGCTCGGACCCTTCTTCTCAGCCACCTGGAGTGTCTGGGACTCAGGGTCAATTTGCCAAGCATCTCTATTACCCAGCCAGCGGTGCGTTCTGGGGATAGTAATGGGCTTCGTGGTCGCGAATGAGCCTTGAGTCTCTCACAAATGATGAGAGTCGATCCTGGGCACTTTAGCCTCCTTCCTGACTTCTTGTACCCTTTCAAGGCCTTTCAAGAGAGACTTCTGGGCCTCATAAGCGGCATCACCCGATGTCCGGCTGAGCGCTACTTTGTAAGCCCATCCAGTTCTGGTTGAAGCAGAAGTTCGATTCGGCATGGCGCGCAAACCAGCCAGACCTGCGTTGCAGCCCTGACCGTTGGAGGACCTGGTTGGCTAGCCCAAAGTGCGTTTGGATGCGGCACACGGAGGAAAGGTGGTCTCGACAGACGCTTCAACACAGGTTGGGGGGGCGCTGGCTGGCCCGGCCTCCGGCACTCTGGTCAGGAAGGAGGCGGGGCTGCACATCAGCTGCCTCGAGATGCGCGGTGTGCCGTGCTTGCCAAGCTTTCCTGCGGGTGAAGGGGCACCATGTGCTGGTGCGCTCGGGCGACTGGCGCTCGGCGGTGTCTTATAGCGAATCACCAAAGGCGGGATTGTCTCAGGCGCCTTTGCTCTTCGCGCCCTGTTGATTTGGGCCCAGGGCAGCCTCGCTCCTCCAGGGCGCCGCTTGCGTGCGGGCAAACTGGGCAAGGGGCAGACATGCGCAAAGGCAATGTCTCGTCAGAAAACTGGGCGCTCCATCCTCGTGGTTCAGAAGGATTTGGGACACCTTCGGCGAGGCGCAGTGACCTCTTTGCCTCCGAAGACAATTCTCACACTGCCCAATTTACTTCTGAGGAGCACGGATGCTCTGGCTCACAGTAGCCAGACCTTCCACTGGGTTCCTCCTGTCGCTCTGTTACCTGGGTACTCAGGCCAAGGTCAGGGAGCGCGAACTCAAGCTTCTCCTGGTAGCCCCCTTCTGGAGGAACCAACCGTGGGTGTCGGAGCTGTTCCAGTTGTTGGAAGCAGCCCCGTGGCCGATCCCCTTGAGGCGGGACCTCCTCCTCTCATGTGGCTCGCTGGCACCCAGGCCGAGCTGTGGGCCCTTCATGTCAGCCAGGCTGGGCCTCCCGGGCGTGTCTGGGAACCCACCATGTGTCTGAGGCTAGGCCGTCTACATCCCGGCTTTATGCAAATCTTTGAGCTTAGTGCGAGGACGAATTTCGATCCAGTCTCCTCAGGAGGTTTCTGTGGTCTTAGCGTTCTACAGGAGTTGCTGGATAAGCAGCGTTCCTCATCGACCGTCAAGGTTTCGCTTCAGCAATAGCGGCTTTTCATGCCCCTGTTGCGCTCGGTCGGCAAACTGGCCTTTGATGATCTTGATTGCGAAACCAATGATTTTTAAGCCCTCTGCAGTTCCTTGTGGGACTTATCCACCCGTGCTAAGGGCCTGAAAGGGCCCCATTTAATTTCACTGCACTCCTCGAAAGCTTGAAAAACGCTGTAAGCAAGACGCCCTGCTACTGGCACTGGCGTCTGTCCAAGCGTGTAAGCGGAATTTGCAAGCGTTGTCCTGTCAACTTCCGTCTTGCCTGGAATTGAGACTACTTGCTGACTCTAGAGTGGGTCACAAACCAAAGACTGGGTTATGTGCTGAGTCATCCTTCGTTCCAGAAGCCCAGGTCATCAGTCTCTCTGCCCTGCCATACTCGGTGAGCAGCCAGAGACTTGCACCTGCTCTCTGCCCGTTAGGAGCCCTAAGAGATTTATGGGCGTTGCCTCATTCAGGAGTTCCAGAACAGCTCTTTGTGGTAACCAATTGTGGCTTGGCCAAGGGCCTTCGGTTACAAAGTAGAACTTTCAAAGTGGATTATGGAGGCCATTACACTGGCTTATTCCTCCTTGGGGCTGCAGTGCCCCTTAGATCAAGGCCCACTCCACCAGAGGCATGGCTCGTCCTGGGCATGGTCGGCCGGGATCTCCATTCTGGAATTTGTGGTGACCCGGCTAGTCCTCGCCGTCCACATTTATCAGGTTTTATAACCTAAATGTCCCTGCTCTGCAGTCAGAGTTTGTCTATTTAAGTCCGTCCCAGTGGACCCGACTGTGTATTTTTAGGGGTTAACTCTACCTGTTGGTGTAGGTCCTAAGTTTCAAGCAGTAGGGCTCCTGCGGGCGACACCCGAGCCTGGCGGCCCCGTGGCTTGCCTGTGCTTAGTGTAATATTGTGGCCGTTCCCCTGGGGTTGTCCCCCTTAGGTGTCATATGAGTCGCACCCACCATGGCACGGCAGGATTGTACTGGTTCCCCATGCGTCTTCACGAGGCAATCTGAGTCATGAAATATCGAAGAGGCGTGCTCGATTCTTCGTAACCTCGGTTCCCTGTGAGATATGAGACAGTACTAGATTCCTTGCCGATGCCATGTGCTGCGCCTCAGATGCTTCATACGAAAAATAGACTTGTGAAAGCGGCGCATTTATGAAACCGGCATGCAAATAAGCGTAACCCGGCAGCCAGCGACATACCGTTAACCAGCTCGTTCGCCGTCAGTCGATTAGTTTCTTCAGTTAACTTTAGAAACCAATCAGCGTCAATTACTGCGCGTGATTGAAAAAAGGCTTCAGTCGAAGAGAAAAGGAGTTTTCCCCATAATACGGCATGAGTACTCGTTCCATATCTTTGGGGCCGAGGTTACGTAAGTAACCGGTCGCGTTTTCTGAGGATCAGAGAGATAATGGCAAACTCGCCATACCACAGTTTATTGTCCCAAAAGATCCAAAAGTCATGTCAGCTTTTTAAAATCTGCGATTATGCAGAATTCAGACATTCACACATTGGTATGAGGTTGAATATCTGTAGGTGTTAGTAATACTTGGATTGGAGTTTAATCACCATAAACCTCTGAGGAATAATAATAAGAAAGTATTATTTTGTTTGTATAGTTTTTGATTTGTCTTTATGGACTTAAGTGCATGAAAAATATTTGTGCAATTTTAAAGAAAATGGGGAAAAAAGTAAAACAAAAACTTTTGTGGATACATTTTGGGGCCTTTCCTGTCTACTTTCAGCTGGCCTCACCCACAATGTCATTTGAGCACTCAAACATGTGCCCTAAGGTAGCTGTAATATTAACAGCAATCAGGTGCACACAGGCTAGATATAGCTTGTCAAGCCTGGCATGAGAGTGCAAACAGAAAATGTGGCCTAGGAGCCCTTGTACTTTTGTCTGCCCTGGCTGAAAATAATGTTTATACTATGTTGATATCAAGAGCATCAGTAAGGCGATATACAGGACAAAACAGCGATATAAAACACTGTGAAGGGGAGGAGGAAAATAAAAAACTTAGCAGAGTGAATGACAATCCAAAAGAGAGGATGCTGTTGCCAGTGAGAAAGTGAAAATATGTGGCTAAGATTAAAATGACTAATTTGTGCTTCACATCTCTCTGAGAGCTCTAATGCTACTAAATTGAAGGTATGTCTTTTCCCTTTTATGCTCTGATTTGTGCTGGAGAGTAATTTCATTTGCAAAGTAGTGTTCTTAGTTTCATGGGAGTTAATATAATCCATTACTTAAGGAAAGACAATGTGTGAGCAGTTAGGAGATTAGTACCATTTTTTTTTTGTTAAAACTGAGTACAGATAACGGTAGGAATTCTGTGGCGGATTAGCTTCTAGGACTGTGATAAGTCTCTTTGCTGTCGGAAATGTCATCAAAAGCACACAAAGTACAATCATGAGGGTGGTATCTCAGATTTATAAAGCCCATATCTAAACATTTTTCTTGATGCTGTGATGTATCTGAATCCCGGACTTGACAGCTGTGTCTGGGAATTGTTTTATTGCTTTGTGTGTTAATGTAAGGGTCAGCCAGGTTGAAATACTTGTACAGTATCCGTCATTTAAGCATTATAAAAAGGCATTTTAAGGTAAGTGCTGCCTACTAATGTTACTGACATTTAAAATGCTGCTGGTGGCGGTCATCAGGCATGACTCCCTGATGGCACCAATTTGATTATTACTCTCAGGTGACTGCTTACACATAATCTGGAACACATCGAATATTATTAGGATTGCTTCTGTTGACTTGTGTGCAGAGGTGGGTAGTAACCACGCTACATTTGCTCTGTTACATTTACTTGGAAGCATGCTGTTTATGCTTATGAAAGTTTTTTATACAACATACTTTTTACTTTTACTTGAGTATATTTGTGAAGAAATAATGCTACTTTTACTCCGTTACATTGAGCGACATTCTGCTCGCTACTTTTAATTTCATTCATCTGTTATCAATCGCGATCTGTTTGTTTTGTCAGAAAACTTCCTCCTAAATGTATGAGGCTGGCCGTTAGGGACTTAATTCAGAATTACCATGCATACACATATATGAAACCGCATACACATGTGAAACCAAAACCATTCATATACTATACTGAAAACTGCACACACTTACAAGTGAAAACTTTTACATACACTACTGAAACACTCTCACATAAACAACTGAAAATTTATACCAGCTACACACACTACTGAAAAGCTCTCCCACACACACACAAGTAGAAACCTCTACACACACAGAAGTGAAAAAGCTCTCCACACACACTACTGAAGGTTCTCCACACACACAAGTGAAAAGCTCTCTCACACACAAGTGGCTCTCACACACACTACTGAAAGGTTCTCTCACACACAAGTAAAACCTCTCACACACACCTGGTGAAACTCTCACACACACTACTGAAAGGTTCTTTTACACAAGTGAAAAAGCTCTCTCACACACACAAGTGAAAAGCTCTCACACACAAGTAAAAAGCTCTCACACACTACTGAAAAGCTCTCTCTTTTTTTAAAATTGAAAAGCTCTCACACAAATGAAAAGCTCTCACACACAAATGAAAAGCTCTCACAAACACAAGTGAAAACCTCTCACACACTACTGAAAAGCATTCACACACACTAGTAAAAGGTGCTTACATACAATCTATGTCATTTTTACTAGTGTGTGTAGAAATGCTTTTCAGTAGTGTGTGTGTGAGCGTTTTAGTAGTGTGTGACTTCACTTAATGTGTGTGAAGTAAGCTTCTCAGGTGTTGATGGCCTAGTGGTAGAACACTCTGCTTTTGGACCAAGACATTGAGGTTCGAATCCAAAGTCAAAGTAAACTTTATTGTCATATCTGCTATATACTGTACGAGATACATAGAGAGGCGAAGTTAACGTGGCTCCGAGTTTTTTTCAGTGTGAGAACAGAGAACAACAGCAAGACAGAGAGAGGACAAATAAGGCAGAGGCACAAATAAGGCGCATGGAATAAACAATAAATAAGTAAAATACAAAATATACATTAAGAAATTTACATTTTAAACTAGACATGGAATTTTTAAATATCATTTGAAACTAGAAATAAAATAAGTAAGTGGGAAGGTCAGATGCAGTATTACCTACAGGTGAAACTGACATTTACAGTGGATGTGCAAGAGGTAGAAAGAAGTTATAATATGACAGATACTATATCCGTACTGTTTATACGTACAAATGTTCAGTGTATGTGCAAATATGCAAACATTTATACAAGCAGTGTACAATGTTTGAGCAAGTAAGTGGCGGCAGTGCAGTGTCGTAACAATAGTTATTTGAGGAGGAGATGGTCCACATAGCATATGCATCATAGTAGTAGTGTGTAATAGCCTCTGACATTACCAACATTTTAGTCCCTGAGTAAGACCCTTAACCCACTAAGCTGCTCTCAGCAGAACTATCTGAAAATGGGATGGAAAACCATAGAAAGTAACAAATGTACTGTGTGTGAGGTTTTAACTTGAAACGGAAGGGTTTTTTTTTTTTTGTTTTAAAAAAGCGTGTCTAGTTACTACACCGATAATGGTAGATATTAGCGATTGTAGCCTTTTACCAGTTCAGGCGTGATGACAGAGCAGTGGGCTTAAACGAAGAACAACCTCAATTTTAATCTCGTGATTATACTCTTTAATTCATAAAGTTCTCCTCTTGATCTCAAGAGTTGCTGGTCGTTTCACATACAGCGTTAGGGACCATCCCTAAACTACTACGCTATATTTTATAATACAATTAAGAACTATAATTATTCCAGCCTTGTAATACATCAGGAGTTTTTCATTAAGTATTTTTAAGTTAGAGTTTTTGAGGGCAAGTGACCTTAGACAGAATGGACTTCATTTAGCGCGGAGTCCGTGGGTTAGCGATGGTTCCTAACGCTGCGGCACTGAAGTGAGGGAGCTCGCTTACGCGAGGGAGAATTTTAGGAAATTAAAGAGTATGATCGCGAGATTTGCTAAAAAAAATTGAGATTGATAACAACTAGCGCCTCACCATTCTGTGTCAACATGTTTAATTGTAAAAAAACATCATGAAATATCTAACATTAAACCGGGTTTACCTCGGCTGTCAGTGTAGTAACTAGATGCGCTCTTTAAATGGAATCTTCCGTTTCAAGTGAAAACCTCTCACACACAGTACATTTACAGCATTTAGCAGACGCTATTATCCAGAGCGACTTACATTTCTAATTTCAGCAACAGTTCCCCTGAGGCAACTATAAGTTACAAATACAGGGACAATGTTAACAACACCGGTGGGATTCAAACTTTCCCATAGCGTTTGGTCCAAAGGCAAGCATTCTGCCACTAGGCCACCAATACCCGAGAGGCAAAATATCTCACACACAAGCGAAAACTTCTGACACACTCAAGTGAAAAGCTCTCACACACTCAAGTGAAAACAGTGAAAGGAAGTAGGCCTAGGTGTTGGCGATATCTTGCGCTTTGAATTATGTTAAGCACAATGAGCTTTCCATGGATTCTTTATTGATTCATATCTAACATTAATATCAACTTTAACACTAATAACTAACTCTAGAAGGCAACACAAATTAATACCAACTATGAGGTAGAATCTGTTAATGTTTTATCAAATAACTTTGACAACACTCTGGTAGGTTGAACCATTAGCCAAGATGCCCCTCACCTGTAACAAGGGTGTTCATTTCAGTCTGCTAATGATGCTAACAGACCTATTAACTGTTATTCTGACACTGTTTTTCTATATTAAATAATTTCCCATATATAAAAAGCCTTGCAGAACTTTTCATCCACTTATGACTGTATGCAACATACTAGTGTAGGTACCATGCCACACATATAGGAGGCGCTCAACTGCAACAGCATAAGGGGAGGGTCCTAAACCCACAGACCTCCACTTCCTGGAAGGAAGGGACATTTAAAGAAATTACCTCCATGGACCTTTTTCACGAAACGGAAATCTCATGTCGTAGGGTAAACTTAGTTCGATCAAAGCGTCAATGCATTAGAAACCTGGGATTAGAAAATGGCGAACCTCTGTGAATTTGCCCAAATTTACATTGCGGATGTTGCTAAACTGCGTGGAGGAAAGAAAACTCCGTCATCATACTTTAACTGTTACTGAACTGTTGGCTGAAATAGTAATCAATTAAGCGTGTCCACTTAGACCTAGGGTTAGGTTTATAGGGTTATGTATGTATAGTATAGAAATGAATATACCTTATAAACAATATAACTCTAAGTAGTTGTGTCCAGTTAACATTTCTCTCAAAATAATGTCTGTTTTGTTGCGTGTTTGCATGTCACAGTATCAAATGTAGTAGATGGGCAGGTTTTGGCGAGGGCTGAATGCTCATCACAGAGGAAAAAGCGAGGCCTCCTGACTAGAGTTTTGACCACTGAGTGCACAAGTTCCTGTCAGCTTCTTACTGCCATTGCAGTACTGTTCACTTTCGCTGCCGTTGCAGCTGTGCGAGGATTTCTGCACAGCTACAGGAGTAGATAGAAAGGTTCTCACCTTGCTGGCCACAGGAGTGCTGTGGTTTATATTGTTTTGATTAAAGAGTAACAATAGATGTTTTCCAGCATAAGTCTGGAAATCTAACTTAATGATATTGCAGGAGCTTTGACACAGCTCTTTTTCCATTTCCATAAGCTACCAGATATTTCTGCTGTTCCAACCCTTTCGTAAAACTATTACTTCGTTTACCATTGACAGTGATGTACTTTTATGAACAGTGATGTCATATTACCACCATGTATTAGTATTTCCCTGTTTTCTTTTGGTGTGTAGATATCACTTGCGCTGCAAGAAGAAAGAAATTGGCTGCTTGCGCCATTTTTTTTAAACGGCCGGAGTAAAGATACCCTGCGTTCACGTATTTCAGGTCAAATAAGGTCATTGTTCCGCGCTCTCAGAACTGCGCTATCAAGGTGCGATCACAAGAGAAACATCTGCAAATCAATTTTAGGAAACAAAAGTCTTTGTCTGGCACCACGGGCCCTGCAGCCAGACTAACTTCTCCAGCTCAATACGTTTATTCTTTTAAAAGCTAATGAAGTTCTCAACTGCAAGTCGGCGGTTGATGTTGAAGATTGAACTGGGACCTCGAATTTCTCTCCGTTCCTGAAATTATCCAAAGATTCCCGGAGAAAAAACACCCCAAGTTTCCAGTCCAGACTTTGACTACGTGCAATATGCGATCCGACGCTTCGCTCCGCTCATGAGGTTCCTGCCTGGGCGTTAGAAGGCTCCTCATCGAACTCCACCGCTGGACTCTCTGTTTCGCCTGAAACCTTGTTAGAGCCTTCGGCGCGCGAAGCAACGACCGACCCGCGGTCCTTAAGAGAATGCTCTCGTCTCAAAAGTAAAAGACTGTTTCATCTGACCAGTGTTTGTGTTTTTCAAGTTATGAGCCACTCTAATGTACTTGTTATTTTAGTCTCTTCTTATAATCCATATTTGCTTATACACTACTTAGTCAGCTGGTTAAGAATCTCCGTGTTGTGTGATTTTTAATGTATCTAACTCACGCAGACGCGCAAGTATTTGCATGCGAGCTCCTAACTTTCTTCCTCTTTCTCACATACTAACACGGTGAGTTTATAGTGATTTCCAGTCGATGGTAATGATTCTGGGTTAAAGAATATTTTTGCGGTGAATATTCGCTTAATATCAGAGGTTGATTTTTTAGGTCTATGTTATAACTAAATTAATGGCCTTGAAAGTTTAGCATTATACAGTGGAGTATTAGAAATTCGTCATACATAAGAGGCTGTTCTTAGAGAATTGATCTTCTTCAAATTTAGGCGGCTTTGATACTCCCTCCTCGAGAAGAACAAAGGATCCATATCAATTCCAATCTTTAGTGGGTATGTAAATTTTGGGCCATAAATACGATAGCGCTGATAAGCAGCTCTCTTTTCCCCCACAGGCTGCTCTGGCGATCCGCCCTCACGTTTGCAGGCCTTGAACCGCTAAATCACACACCATTTCAAGACATATCTCGCCCAGGCAGCCCGCCTCTCTCACCTTCCAGCTCACACCGCACAGTCTCACACACTTACCATTTCAAGACACACACACGCTCATGTCACCTAGGTCTATGACAATGATCAGACTGTATTGTTGATAACTACTTTGCTTGCCATTGATGTTTGTCAATAAACGCTGTTTTATTGAATTCTGCGTCTGTGGTGTCATTCAGATATTGACTGAAGCCAATGTACTCTTGCTGAACTATTAACCTTCGGAACTTAAGTACGTTGTATTAACTGTAAGTAGAATATAGTTGTGATAAACTTAATTAATGAATCTATTAGTATTGTGAATTTAATGTTAATTAAATACAACCTTTTGGAAATTGATTTTATAGAACTGATTACTAAAGATAAAAGACACTGTTTTGTACTAGCATAGTGACACCCTCCTTAGGGGCTAACACTAGTATTTCACATGCCTAAATAAAGAAATCAAATTAAACAAATGTATTTGTTAAATAATGTTTACCTGATATTCATTAGCAACTTCAAATATTTCTCTGATATGATGTGCAGTGCATTGAGTTGAGGTGATTACACTTTGTAATATAATCAGTAACTGAATGATAGATCAAAATGGCATTGAATGGTATAGTATTGGGAGTGATCTTTGTGATGTAACCGTTTGGGCCAAATTATGTTTTCACATAGATGAGCCACGACAAATTAAAGCCTTATGGCATATGTATCCAGTGGTTGCATGACTATAGAAAAAAATAATACAGTATCGCTGGAAGCATACACAAACTAAAATTTTATATATTTTATATATGTGTGTGTGTATATATATATATATTTAAGTCAAAATAATAATAATTTAATATCTCAAAATAATGACTTAATAACTTGAAATTTCGACTTAATAACTCAAAATAATGAATTAATATCTCGATATTTCGACTTGATATCTCGAAATTTCGATCTAAATAATGAGCAACAAAATCCATGTGGGAGAAAGCTCTGCGTATTCCAGTGGATGCCCTGATTGAAGACTACTTTAGAAGTGGCTTCCAGAAATGCGTGAATTTTAGTGGTTGGAAGAATCATAACATCTAAGCCTCCGGACACTAGAGATTACAAAAGAACCAGCTTGCGGAGGCGAAACAAGATGGATAAGGTGAAGTGGCATCTTCATTACAGGCAACAGCTACAAATATCTGGCAGACAGCACGGCTACAAATGGATGCACCAGAAACATTGGATGGCCAGGATCATTACCGACAGAGAAACTGTGCATCAGTTGATGCGACTGATGGGCTGACAGTGGAATATCTGCGTGCTCACAACGTTTGAGCCGTGTATATGTCAGCAGTGGGCCAATTACATAGATGAGTACGACAAATTAAAGTTTTATGGCATATGTATCAGTGGTTGCATAGATGGCTTCTCGAGAAAAAAATAATACAGTATGTCTGGAAGCATACAAAACCAACAGTGACCCTCGGATTATAAGCCAGATATTTCACCAGATGCTGTGACAGATATGAATGTCTAAAAAATCGCTTAGATCATGAGGGCAGAGAATACTTGCGTCGCGGTGATGCAGCAGTTTCTGCGCAGCAATAGCCAAGTTTCCATCCAGATTTTTGCCACGTTTTGTTATCGACAAACAGAATATGCGTTAAAAAAATGTGCGAAATTTGCTGTCTCCAGCCTGTTTGCATCCAACTGGCTTTTTATCGATAAAATGGTGTTGGTCATGTCACCCCCAAAAGCAATTGTCACAGGTTTGGTGTATAGCAAAAAAAATCTGCCCTTGAGCCGTTTCCATACATAATTTTGTGTATGTTGCAAATTATCTACCTTTTGTTTTCCATGTGACACCCCCCTCCACTAAACAAAGAAACAAAGTGATGGAGAGATTATTCAGACAGTTTTTGAAATTTGCCAGCTTACTGTTATTTCAGTTTCACAAATAATTGGAATTGTACAAAATATCCGAAGACAACAGCAGAATGAAGCAGTTGCTTGTCTGATAACTGAAAGTACTGATCTTTGACGAAACCCGTGATGAAAATGTATCGACGTTTATTTGCGTTAAAGCCCTTTTTCCGACAAAAGTGTTTAAAGTAGTTTTTTGCGACATCTGAAATGTCGATATAGAAGTTATAAGCTAAGTTAAGCGGAAAAATATTATGTCGACATTTACAAAATTTTTATCGATAATTAGCATTTTTCCATCAGCTACATTAAAAAATTTGAAACGCTAAATATTTTTACTTAAAAATCTTGGATGAAGCGCCTGGCTATTGAGGATGAGGATGAGAATACATTTTAGAGCGTCACTTTTGGCCCAAGTACTGGCAATCAAACAATTGAACGTTGGTGGTGCACCTTGTGAAGTAAATGCACCCAGTTTTGGATGGACCATATATGTATATATATATATATATATATATATATATATATATATATATAATAATATATATATATATATATATATATATATATATATATATATATATATATATATATATATATATATATATATATATATATATATATATATATATATATATATATATACATATATGGTCCATCAAACTGGGTGCATTTGCTTTACAAGGTGCTAATATTTTCTAGTGCTTTTTACACGCTGTAGAATGCGTTGTATGAGTTATATCAGGTCAAACTACAGTTTCTCCTAAGTAAAAAGAATAGTTGCTTAGCTCTCTCCTTGCTAATGTCAAAAGCACCATGCTAATACAGCTAGCTAAAAGCAATGTGGATGACAGTGAGGTAGAGATGAGTTTGTAACAAGTGAGAAACAAAGCCATGTTCTCTAAAAAATTGTCTGTGCTCACAGGCTGTTGGAGCATATCATGTTCATTCATTTCATCTTCGTGTGTGTGACTCTTCAGCTCTCTCTCCCCAAGAGACACAAATACACACACACACACACAAAATATAAACGTTATGCTTTTTTATATTTTGTTTAAAACATTAATATGATCTTCATTCTCTATGTGAATGTATAATTCTCTATTATACAACATATGTTGGTGAATCTATTTTCAAAGCTGCCTGTTTGTGTCGGCATATCATAGAGTTCCATTGTTTTTCTGCATTTCTCTACCTGGTAGAAATTTCTCACACAATAGGTGTTACAACCTACTGATAGTGGGGTAGGTTGTAACAAATACCTCTGTATTTGTCATAATCTCACAAATTCTGTGATGTAGTTGAGAGATTTACATAGTTGCCACTTGTAGTAAGCGAATGTGGTGCCTTGCCTAAAAAGTTCAGGAACTGCAGCTTTAAAAAATGGTAGTTTAGGTGCTTTGAAGAAAAAATGTATTCTGACCATGCAGTCTCCCCCTATACATAACCACACTGGTGGAAACTGGGCTTCCATAGGAAATGAGCTTCCATACTATTTGAGAGTGGGAGAAAAGCATGCTGAGATTTGTCCTCCCAAATGCTCAGGAAATGACTGTCAGGCGATTCTGTGTGCTCAGCAACAAAGTTCATGAATAAGACACATGTCTGATGCAGAGACTGGAAAGCAGCAAATAATTTATTATGGAAATTTATGAGAAATTGCATACTCATGACAAATTGGGCAAATGGTACGGTTCAAATACTGACCAGCAGTTAAAACGATTGCTAATAGATTAAAAAAATAAATAAATAAGTAAATAAATAAATTCATTTCATTTAGCACTTCCAGGTCATACCACCTGCACCATTAGAAAAACCAAAAAGGAATACAGACTTGTGTTTCCTATTTTATCCATTTTTGTTTTGAGCCCAAAAATGTTATTCGTTACTTTCTTTTTCGTTTCGTGAACAAATATTGAAAAAACACGTTTTTTTTTTGGAATGAAACTGGAATATATATCTATATATATATATCTATATATATATATATATATATATATATATATATATATATATATATATATATATATATATATATGTACATATATATATATATATATATATGTATACATATATATATATATATATATATGTGTGTGTGTGTGTGTACATATGTTCCTGTTTCATTTCCAGAGTCAGAAAAAAGAATAAACTGTATTATAATAAGAATTGTGACATCCTTATCCATTTCTACACTACTAAGTCATTGAACACAATCTGGGCTTCCTTCAATTTACTTAAGAGTTTATTTAGGTGGACCAAAACAAAATATGGATTGTGTGTTTGTACATGAGATTCGTGTTTGAATTTTAGCCTTTAGTGACTGCATGTTGCCCTAGCTGTTCCACTGTCTCTTAGTGCGTGTTCACTGCCACCTAATAACATATAAACTGTGATTTGTATTTGGCCATGCCCCCACAGCTTGTCCTCTACACTGCTTCTGCAGTTTTTTTTTTTCCTGCTACAGGCGAGTCACTAAACATGCTGGAGTCAGTGACTTATTTGTCTTTCTTTGGGAGGATGGGAGCTATTACTGGTGATGGATAGCAAAGTGCTTTCAAGGGCACCTAACCACTGGAGAGGGTGAGGTTCAGCTCTCACCTGAGCAAACTGAATGTTTACTGTCCATCCTGGCCAGCCACCCCCACTCCCACCCCTCACCCAAGAAAGTGTGATTTATTTCATGACATGGTAAAGGCAAAGCTTGAAGTCACATAGTGGAGTGTGATCCTGCATGACCACATTTGTATGGACAGGAAGATTGGGAGAGAGAGAATGTTGTATTCTTCTTCTGAAGGCACCATCCGTCTCTGTAGCAGTGGTAAACCCACAATTCTCTTCCCAGAATACACGAAGACACACATCTGAGCAGACAGATTTTTTTTATGAATGATTCCATCCCACTAATATATATATATATATATATATATATATATATATATATATATATATATTTATATATATATATATATATATATATATATATATATATATATATATATATATATATATATATATTTATATATATATATATATATATATATATATATATATATATATATATATATATATATATATATATATATAAATTCATGATTCATGAAAAAATCTGTCGTTCGGTTCAGCACATGGGTGTAGTGTTTTTATATACAGAAACTATCTTAGTTCACATTCTTTTATTATCAACAGTGTCATCTCACGTGGTGCGTCCTATTCCTGTTCTACCCTGTCTGTACCTCCTTTGGCTCCTGTAGTTCGCGTTTCTTAACTATACTACAATACGCAAAAAACCTTTCACCAGTACCCTAATGAAGGGACAGAGTGTGGCTGTAAGGTCAGACACAACAACAGAGGGTTAGGGTTAAATGCATTAAAAACAAGTTACCGCCAAAACAAGCATTTGGTCACTATTCAAAGTACGCAAATCAATTGTATACAAAGCTTCAGGACAATGTTGTGTTTCTATGCAGTGTTTTTCTACCCTTTTTTCCTCAAACTGCAACAAACGCCAGTCCTGAATGTGACTTTTCTATTCAACCAATCACAGTGCACCACTGCAAGATGCAAATTGTAAAGATGCAAAGTGATGAGAATGAATTATTATTATTTTTTATTATTATTGTTTATTATTTACCAAAAATATATTTTAAAATACAAAAACAAATACCCATCTCAATTTGACAAAAAATCTAATCTCTGATTGTATGTATAATATTTATAAACTTAAAAACTTTTTACAGTGAAACGTGAAAACATGTAAATCTCTCAACTCTTCATTTGTTCTAAAGCAAGAATTTAAGGCAAACAGTAAAAATAAAATAAATTTTAAAAAAGCAGAATAAATGAAACCGAACCAAAAACCGTGACACGAAACTGTAATATTGTCACACACGCTCCGATCACGTGACCGGCACGAGGACACACAAGTAGTCGGCACGGTCGGAAGTATAAATAGAGGCTTTTTCTTGCAGCTCACCGCTCAGTCATTGAGTCAACCTGGCCCAATTCTGATTCAGTTCGGCATCAACTGTGAGTACTCCAGTTATCTGGTTTATCTCCTCGATCGAGCATGTGTTCATAGAACGCAGTGGGAATCTTTGCTCTGTTATTTTGAGAGAGTTCTTAAATCAACTCGCATGGTTCGCCGACACTCTAATAAAAATAAAGTTTATTAAGGCAATTTACCATTGAGAAAAAACAGATTTTTGCCATATTTTTCATTTCACGAGAATATAGCTGTAAAATACAGCAAATCTGGATTGTTAAATATATGTTCTGTAAAATTACGATAGAAATCTGTAATTTTACATTATAATTTTTTTTCATGGCTGTGCTGTTCTTAAATGATTTAGAATGTAAAATTATGCTACATTGCTGTTAAAAAACAAAACACAGTAGTCGGCCTTTTCCAACAACATGTACATGCCATATCCTATAATACAGAATATTATGGCATTAGAAACTTGCATTTGCTGTAAATCCAAGGTAACCATCATATACTAAAATCTCATAAAAAATAGTATGAGACAGAAATATGTCCAATAAAATTGCTACTATCTGATTACTATCTGATGACTTGATAAGATACTTGCTGAAAGCCAAAAAAACATTTGGATGTATAATTTTTTTTCCTGATAATTTTACAGTAAAAACTATAAAACTAAAAAAGGAACATCTATTAATATTTTAATTCAAATTCTGCCAAAATGAGTAGTGTAATAATTTTTGAAACAGTGTATCTAATTTCAATTTCTTATTAAATAATTACACAAACTACAGGACACCAATTAACATTATAAATGCCTCAGACCAGTATTATTTCTGAGCACCATCTTATTACATTTGATTTTTACTTTAGTCAAAATATAAATTACACAACTCGCTTCTGAACCAAGCGCACAATCACTTCAGATACAGCTAGTAATTTTATTGATAATCTCCCCGATCTGTCATTCTTGACAGGAGAAATGTCTAATCTTGCTGAACTTGAGAGTAATACGGATTATCTAACATCTACACTTTGTTCCACCTTAGATAAAATTGCTCCATTAAAAATTAAAAAGATCAGAGACAATAAAACATCACCTTGGTATAATGACCACCTACGTAGCTTAAAACAAGAGACACAGAAACTTGAACGTAAGTGGTGACAAACTAGATTAGTGGTATTTGAACTAGCATGGAAAGATGCTATGGGAAACTATAAAAAAGGCTCTTAGAGCCGCTAAATCAGAATATCTCTCACTGCTAATTGAAAATATCAGAAACAATCCTAGATTTTTATTTAACATGGTATTCAAGCTGGCTAATAGCCAGACTACTGCTCAAACTGTACCAACATTATTTTCTAGTAACGAATTTATGAACTTTTTTGACCAAAAAATTTGTTCAATTAGACAGAGTATTCTAAAAACCCAAGTAACTACAGTGGCTGGCCTTGACAAGGCATTTGAATAATTGACTCCTGTTGACTAGTCAGATCTAATGTCCTTAATCCTTTCCTCAAACTCATCTACTTGTATGTTAGACCCTGTTCCAACAAGGTTACTCAAAGCGATGATTCCACTAGTGATTAAACCTCTACTAGCAATACTTAACTCCTCTAATAGCATTGGTCATTTACCCAAATCTCTTAAATTAGCAGTGATTAAACCCTTGCTGAAGAAGCCCAACTCAGATCCCCTGGTAATGTTAAACTATAGACCAATATCTAATCTCCCATTTTTCTCCAAAATGATAGAAAAAGTTGTTGCCAGTCAACTAACCTCATTTTTGCAGGAAAACCAGATTTATGAAAGGTTTCACTCTAGGTTTAGAGCAAACCATAGCACAGAAACTGCTCTGCTAAAGGTAGTGAATGTTCTCCTCTTATCTGCTGATCAGGGCTGTGCCTCGCTCCTAGTGCTGCTTGATCGTAGTGCTGCTTTTGATACTATAGATCATACCATTCTCCTACATAGACTTGAACATGTTGTTGGTATCAGGGGAGTGGCTGTCTGTTGGTTCAGATCCTACCTTTCAGACTGCTATCAGTATGTGAATATAAGTAGTGATTCCTCAGAACACATCAGGGTGAATTATGGAGTGCTGCAAGGATTGGTTTTAGGTCCCTTGCTGTTTTCGCTGTACATGATACCATTAGGCTCAGTTATTCGTAAGCATGGAATTAGCTTTCATTGTTTTGCAGACGATACACAATTTTATATATACATCAGCTTAACCAGAAGACAGACAGCAACTTCAGGTAATGGAAGAATGCTTAATTGACAAAAAAAGTGGATGTCAGACAACGTCCTCCAGTTAAATCTGGACAAGACTGAGGTTCTTTTTACTGGCACTAAGCCACCAGAAGTCAACTATCTGACATCACGGTCCATCTTGATGGATTATCCATTGTACCAAGTACTGTTGTTAAAAACCTTGGTGTTACTTTAGACTCCAATCTTTCATTTGATGTACATGCTTCTAACATTAGTGGCACTACCTTCTTTCAACTCCGTAATATTGCTAAACTAAGAAACGTGCTATTCTTTCAAGATGCAGAGAAACTGGTTCATGCATTTATTACCTCTAGGCTCGATTACTGTAATGTCCAAATATGTCGTTAAATAGACTCCAGCTAGTCCAGAAGGCAGCAGCTAGAGTCCTCACTAAAACTAAAAAATATGATCATATCACCCCAATTCTATCCTCACTCCACTGGCTGTCAGTTAAATTTCGTGTCGACTATAAAATACTCCTCTTGAATTATAAAGCTCTAAATGGTCTTGCACCGCAGTATGTGAGTGACCTCATTTGCAACTGCAGTCTGACGCGTACGCTTCGATCACAAGACACAGGTCTTTTAGTAATACCAAGAATCAAGAACGTTACCGTGGGGGGAAGAGCATTTGCTCATAAAGCACCACAGTTGTGGAATAAACTTCCTACAAGTGTTCGACTGAACTCACCAGGACTCCCTGGAGACATCCTGAGCTGACGCTTGACCATCTCAACCCTCCCGAGCTGATAAAATGTGGCAGTTATTTGTAACACATTCAAGTGTTGTCAAAAAACAGTCACAATAATAATGTTGAACAGGTTATAAGAACAATAAGTGATCAATGGTATTAACTAAATGTTTTTATCCAGTAGCTGGTCTGCACCGCCATGACATTAAGTTTGTTCACATCTTCAGCAAATGTAAAAAAAAAATAAAAATAAAAATGACTTGTACATGCGTATAAAGTTATGAGTATTTAAAAAACAAGTCCTGTGGCAAATGGACAGTCTTTGTGCTGCACTGTTGGTTTTACATCACCCACTGAAGCACATAATAGGAATATTAAACTAACTTAATGGAATCTGTATATTTTCGGTCTCCCAGAACGTCAAACGAATGGCACGTAATCACAATAGCGACGTTTTCATTGCGCTCATCTGGATTTCGGAAGAAATTGACGCTAAGAAGATGTTTCATGCAGCGTTTATTTGACGCATGTCGATACACGGATTCCTTCCAATGAGCAGAGAAACGGTTGGCGTTTAGTACTAGCTAGCTAGCATTACTGCTGCAAAAGCTATGAATGTTACAGTGATAAATTAAAGCTTGTGCAACATTACTGCTTACCAGGTTAGATAACAGTGATCGCCTTGTGGTGAAAGTTTTCTCTTCCGTGCATCGCAGACTTTCAGTCACGTGTACAGACACACAGTGACCGGGAAATGATGTACAGGGTTAGGATGAAGGTTACATGAAAAGATTGTTCCTTTTGATGTCAAAACACATTTTTAAAAATGTTTTTTTTTATTTACACAAATCACTCAGATAAACAACTATTTAGAGGAACCTTTTAAAAATTACCTGACAATGTTATTATAGTTATTTGTATGTTAAACTAAGAATTCATTTACAGCATGAAAATAATATGCATTATTTGTTAAGTAGGCAAATTACCAGTTACGCTCCTACAATAACAGTTACAATTAACAGCAATGCTCCTACAGTAACAACTATAACTATACAGTAAATTGTATAGCTACAACAAGTTGCCTAACTCTGCTCACTCACCTGCCTCACGCACAGTATTAAAGAGCTGTTCAAAGTCTTATGCATTTCAAAATAAATAAATTACAAACAACTCTTCTCTTCTATTTGGTACTGTGTTGTTGCAAAACTAAAACATTCCCTCTCAAGGCACTAGTTTGCCTGCTTCGTACCTTGAATAACTCTTTTATACAAGATCTTATGAGAAACTGTTTTTTCGTATTGTTCCATTAAGAAATAAGATAACTGATTATGAGCACAATTGTAAAACTATAGTGCACTGGAGAATATTAGAGTCTACGTTGCAACTAACACAATACATATGTGTTTGAGATTAGTTAAAACCGCATACACATGCGAGACAAAAAACACTACATGGACTGCTTAATGGATAGTAGTAAACTTGCTTAATACTCCATTAAACATGTAATGTGCATTGTTGTCTGCATTGACCGTACATAGTGCTTTTGTGAATAATTCTAAACTGTTGGTATAGCACAAAAGTGTTTAAATCTCCTTTAACACGTTAAGAACCTGGGGGAGGATAAGCGAAATGTTGATAAAACTGATAAACAAAGAAGAAGATAATATAACACAGTTTAAATATGATATGTTGAATTTCTTAAATAGAAAAAAATTGTCAACCGTTTGAAATACTCCTAAAGCATTATCCCTTTTTGTGATGTTCTCGGTTTGTCATATTTTATTAAAATCGAGTCATCAAGGATGGGTTTAGCTGTATTCCCATCTTATCTTAAGAAGATTACTTCAAGAAAACAAATGAATTCCTTGGTAATCATGTATTTTTGTATAACATTAGAAATTGAATAACTAAGGAGGAAGGCTCAGAAATATGTTTGGAAGGTTTTTTGTTGTTGCGTTATTATATATGTCTATAAAGGAACTTGACCCACATTCACTAAGCTGTTGAATATCAGTGTTTGAGTTACAGAATAGCTACAACTAAATGATCAATCATTCAAACATTCAATCAAAATCCAGATACAGTTAATAATAAACAATAATAACAATGACGATGACACAAGGCAGACTAAATACTATAATAATGTTCATGCTAAAAACAAATCACAGTGCCTTAAAAATATACAGTGTGCATATTTTTATGGCTGGCTCTAATATACAATGTTATATGGTTATATTTTTTTCATAGATTGCCAGAGTCTTTATAGTGGCTTAAAACGTTATGGAAGAAAGTGGCCTGAATTTTCCAAGACCAAGACTTAAGGAGGCTTCGCCTTTACACAAACCCTCTTAAAATGGACATATTTCTGAAGTTGCTGAAAAACTACAAATAGATTAACTGCTCAGGATGAGTAAATTAAGTCTAACAGAAATAGAAGAGCACAGTAACAGTAAACAATTACATCTTTAAGATACATGATAGTCTTGCATAGAATGTGTTGCAACTTTTTAAGTTGTTCAACATCCTTTCCCTTTTACTAGTACAATGTGGTCTGAACTTCAGAAGCCAAGCAGTAAAACAAGAAGCATTGTGAACCGAATGCCAAACGCTCACAGCCTGCCAGTGATCTGGTTAGGACATAGCAGACTGCTACGTGTTAGCCGTTAGCCCGTGTAGCGTGATGGTTAACCCAAACACGGCTGAGTAGGCAGGATTTCCACGGGTTGATATAAGAACTCTCTTACACAAAGAGCAAGGATTCCCAAACGAACCCGCGTTCTAACTGACGAAGACTCTATCAGGGAGATTAACCAAATAATCAGAGTACTCACTCACTGAAGCCGAGCAGAGTCGGAAGGTGGGCTGGTAGTCTCAATGACAGAGCAATGCGCCGCAAGAAAATGGCTCCTTTTAAACTTCCTGAACCGCGACAGTCCTAGTGCCGGTCGCATTAGGCAGTGTGCGTGACAGAGATATTGTAGATAAACAATGAGATAACTGAGGTAAATAATATTTAACAGTAATTTACTGTAAACATATAGGTCATACATGTAAAATAACAGCTGATGATTTTTTAAAAGCATAATATGATTTTAAAGAAATGGTAAGGTAAATGTAAATTTATATCATTTTTCTTTGTTTTAAGGGTAGAAATCTGTATCTTGACTGTTATATACCATGAATAAGTAGAACATTTTTGTTTAAAAGCATTGCTATACTGTAGTGTAACAAATGTCAAATATTAAATTGTGATAATCCAAGTTAATTTCACAGCATTTTGTTGTTTTTTAAATACCTTTTTAAAGATGTTTTATGATCTCCAGATCTGTAAGTCTACCAGAATTGGGCTGTAAAGTCACAGCACAAAATGCGGAAAACTGATTTACTGTAAAATAATATTTGGAATTTAACCAGAATTTAACGGTAACTGTTTGATCACTTTGCTGCCAGACTTTTTATCATTTTTTTTTACAGTTGTTAGAGCCATTTTGTGTGTGTGAATATTTAGATTTAATGTTTTGTAGCTGTTTGCAGTATAAAGTAGAGATATGTTTCTGGAACCTTCCATAACTTTCTATACAGTGTTATGTAATAGAATTCTATCAATACTTATGCATGTTAAACGTACTAGTATGTAACAATAGAAGTAATAAGCACCTTATGTGTCATAATCTGAGGTATATATAAGATGTAAGAACGTAAAAGAGTTAGTTTCACATTGAATGTGATAGAGCTGAGAGATCAGGAGCCTTACAGTTTTTTGAACGTCACGTAACATCACGTAAAGTATCTTGTAGTCTTAGGGATTCATCTCTTGCCTGTAAAACTTTGAACTGTAGTAAAGAAAAGACAACAAAAGGCAATTCAAGACTCAAGACTCTTTTTTGGATACGTGTTGCATACAAAGACAACTCAAGAGTTCACAGCAAATGTGAACTGCTCTCATAGCAGTGTGAGCTGCTCTCACATTAAGTCAAAAAACTTGCTATCCAGAAAGAAAACGGAAACCACCAGCGAAGCTCAAGAAATCAGAAAACTTATGGAGGCATCCTGCAACAGCTGTGTTAAGCTTCCCCCGAAGAAGAAGTCCGAATAGGAAGTCCGAGGAAGAGGTCCGAAGAGGAAGTCCGAAGAGGATCCGAAGAATCAAGGTTCGAAGAAGTCCAAAAGTGCCAGGTCAGAAAGTTCTCTTCTTTTGCGTTAGACAGCTGGCTAGCTTGTCAATGAAGTAAATCCGAAGAAAAGCGAAAGTAAACGTCCACAGAGCTTCTAGTTTAGTAAGCAACTTAAGACTTAAGAGAAACGATTCTGCACATTAAGAAACTCTTTTCACAAGCAGTGAATAAGTCGGAAGAGTGCTGCGTAACGTTAGAGGAAACGTCATAGGCAATGTGTTGAGAATCGCGTCGCAACGAAATGGAAGCAGAGACGGTGGATGCGCCTGTAGACAAGGAGAGGGCGCCAGAGACCGAAGAAGAGGCATCGGATGAGTTAAAGTTAAAGAATAGTTGCAGGGGGAAGCTGTCGCATCTCAAAAAGGAAAAGGGCAATCTAGAGGAATTGATGCAAGATATTGACATTGTAGAGAAAGCTTTGCCAAAGCTCAAAAGACACTTAGAGGAACACACACATGCTACTGAAGTGTTGTGGAAGCTGTGGAGTGAAGATGAAAAAGAGGATGATTGGGAAACATATGAAAGCAGGAAGACAGGATTAAAGTTGTTCATACAAGAAGCGGAAGAATGGATTGTCCACGCAAAGGGCGGCCCTCAAAGGGAAGAAGACTTAGATAGTGTTTCTAGTGCCAGTTCTGTTGCAAGTTATAAAAGATATAAAAGCCGTTCAAGCCGAGCAGGGAGTTGTGCAAGTCTTACATCTCAAGTATCCAGTATAGGTCAGTTAGGATGAGACTCCAGGCAGAACATGAAGCATTATTAGCTAGAACAGCGATGCCGCATCAAATGCTAGATTAAAGGTCTATAGAGGGTGTGAGGGTGGACATGAGTCATGAGACAACTCCTCAGAACCATCTAAAATCAAGCCAAAACCTTTAGGTAGCATAAAGAAAGAACATATCGATAACAGCGAGCGTTTTGAACCTAACAATCTGCCCGAAATCAGTTCGAAGCCAGTTGCGAATCCCTTAGGCAGACAATCTAGTTTTGAACAAATTCAGCTCGAAGCCGACTTAAGTGAACCCCTTAAGTGAACAGTCTAGTTTGCCTGCAAGAGAAATTCAGCAGCCAGATTCTACTAAAGACCTGTATCACATACTGCAGCATCAGACAGAGATGGCTGAGCGTCATAATAATACCACCGAGATGCTCGTTAAACAACAAAGCGGACTCAACTGCCTCGTATAGAAATTTTCGTGTTCACAGGAGATCCTCTGAAACACAGATCTTTCATAAAAGCCTTCGAACATGTCATCGAAAGCAAAACGGACGATCAACAAGACCTGTTGTACTACTTAACACAGTATACAAGAGGGAAGCCTCAAGAACTTGTTAGTAGCTGCGAGAACATGCCCCCAGACCAAGCATACGAACAAGCAAAAAAACTGCTCAAACGTCAATATGGCGATAGACAAAAAATTAGTAGCGCCTACGTCGAAAAGGCAATAGAGTGGCCACAGATAAAATCGGAAGATAAAGTAGGATTAGATGCTTTTGCTTTGTTCCTGACTGGATGTCGTAATGCCGTGGATGATGTAACCTATGCCGCAGAACTGAACACCAAAACAATCATGAAGTGCATCATATCCAAACTTCCATAAAAAATGAGGGCCATGTGGAGATATTCTTCTCAACGTATTAAAGACAAGAAGCAAAGACAAGTCACGTTCTCTGACATTGTGGACTTTGTTTGTCAACAAGCTAAAACAATTACTGACCCATTGTTTGAAGATATCCAAGACTCTATCCCAGGTAGACAAGAAAGCACAAAGAAATTTGGCTTCAGAAAAGGCGAACCCAAAAGAAGCAGCTTTGCAGTGAATACGTCTGCTACAGATAGATGCACCATAAAGGGTCAACCAGCTAAGAAACCCATAGTTATAGCCAATAAGTCAGTTGCTGCTTTTCAAAGCCCCTGTTTGTATTGTAAAAAAAAATCACGCCTTAAACATGTGTCGCAAAATTAGGGAACTGTCATGGAAGGAAAGAACTGAATTCCTGAAAACACGTGGGCTCTGTTTTGGGTGTCTTGCAAACGGACATCTTTCCAAGGACTGTGTTAAGAAAGCCACGTGCACAGACTGTTTACTTAAACATCCTGATATCCTTCTCACAGAAAAGGCAGCAAAGACAGAAAATACCAAGGAAAATGCCACCACCATAGGTGACAACGCACAGGGCAAGGCTGTAGTAACAAATGCATTCTTAGCGGCAGGGCCTGAAGGGGAAGAGCACAATGGGGCCGGGAACAAAGTAATACTTCCCATAGTACCTGTCAAAGCAAAACATAAGAACGAGATGAGGGAAGTTGAAACCTATGCCTTCTTAGATACAGGGAGCACTGCGACTTTCTGTAGTGAGGATTTAGCCAAAGAGTTTGTTCTTTGCACCATGACACTAGAGTAGAAAGTGGGTTGTTACACTCTAAAGGGCTTGATGGTGCGTGGTTTAGATGAACAAGAGTACATTAGCTTGCCAGATGTGTATACACAACCCGACATACCTGCAACAAAGGCTAACATACCACAGAAAAAGGACTTGGATAAATGGGCTTATCTGAATCAGGTACCAGTTCCAGAAACAGTACTAGTGTTAGACATTGGCCTTCTCATCGGTTCTAATGTCTGTCAGATATTGAATCCATGTTCTATCAGGTGCGAGTGCCAGAAGAGGATGCAGATCTATTGCGCTTCTTATGGTGGCCAGATGGAGAACTAAATAAGAAAGTGGAAGAATACAGAATGTGTGTGCACCTGTTTGGGGCTACTTCATCTCCTAGTTGCTCCTCATATGTGTTAAGAAAAACAACGTTAGATGCACCTGCAGAGACATCAACAGAGGTCACACAGACAGTCCTTCAAAACTTCTACGTAGACAATTGCTTGAAATCGGTTGCCACAGAAAACAAAGCCATTAGTCTTATGAAAGAACTAACAAATTGTGTGCCGGGGTGGGTTTCATTTGACTAAGTGGGTAAGCAACAGTAGGAAGGTGCTGAGCTCTATCGCTGACAGTGAAAAGGCAGAAGAGGTTAAAGACCTACACCTGCAACACGATAAGCTATCAATAGAACGAGCGCTAGGTGTACAATGGTGTACAAACTCTGAGAGTTTCAGATTCAAGATTCAATTACCCAAAAAACCCAACACCTTGCGAGGCATTTTCTCAGTTGTTAGTTCAGTGTATGACCCCCTGGGATTCTTAGGACCGCTTGTCCTACCTGCTAAGCTCATCAAAAGGGATTTTCATGAAGAGAAAAGGGGCTGGGATGAGGAGATTCCTGACAAGCCCCGCCAAGCATGGCAGAAATGGCTATCAGATCTTGAGAAGTTGGCAGAACTTCGTGTGGATCGATGTCTCAAGCCCATCTTATTCGGCCCCACGAAGTCTGCACAAATTTATCATTTCTCAGATGCAAGTCAGAATGGTTAGCATGGTGTCATATCTCTTGTTAACAAACAAGAAGAGAAACACATTTGTTTTTTGATGGGTAGATCTAGAGTCGCCCCTCTTAAGCAAGTCACAATCCCTAGAATGGAGCTGACAGCTGCGATGGTTGCAGTCAAATTAGATCGAATACTAAAGGAAGAGCTTCAACTTCCTTTGACAAACTCAATCTTCTGGACAGACAGTACTACAGTATTAAAATACATCGAGAATGACGCCCTTCATTTTAAAACCTTTGTGGCAAACCGTGTCTCCTTCATAAGAGAAGCTACTACCCGCGCCCAATGGAGGTACATCAACACCTCTCAGAACCCGGCTGATCTGGCGTCGTGAGGCTCGAATGTAGATAGCTTCCTGACAAATACGAGCTGGTTTCAAGGGCCCAGTTTCTTAACAAATGAGAATGAACGGCCAGAACAACCTGAACAGCTAAACGACTTGACAGAACACGATGAAGAAGTGGAAATATCAGCTGCTACACTGCATTCAAGTTCAACGGCAGACAATAAAGATCCAACAGACCGATTTATAATGTATTAGTCTAGTTGGCACAAACTAAAGAAATCAACCGCCTGGATTCTGTGCTTGAGAGAGGAGTTGCAGTAAATAAGTGAATCAAGAAAATTATTAGGTGAGGCTATAGGACAGTTTGAAACAGTTAGCCCAGAGGGCAAAGAATCCATCTTCAAACAACAAATGCACATAGTAAAAAAAGTACACACCAAAGAAAGATCTTACCGTTGAAGACTTGTCCAAGGCCAAAATTGAGCTGATCAAGTACAGTCAGAAACAAACCTACGCTGAAGAAATAAAGGCACTGCAGCAAGGAAACTCTTGTGTGGAACGAAACAGTTCAATTTCCAAACTAGATCCATACTTAGAAGACGGAGTGCTGAGGGTAGGTGGATGGCTGAACAAATCGGCGATGCCTGAAAAAGCTAGACACCCTGCTATTCTGCATAAACAACACCCAATATCTCACCTCATTCTTCGTCACATCCACGAAATCACAGGGCACGGTGGTAGGAATTACATTTTAGCCAAGTTAAGACAGAGGTACTGGATACCTAAAGCAAACACAGCCGACGAGAACTGTAATCTCAAGATGGAACCTCTGCAGAAGATTGAACGTAAAGGTTGGAGAGCAGAAGATGGCGGACCTTCCCCAAGACCAACTGCGTCCCAACGAACCCCCCTTCACGAGCACAGGTGTGGACTATTTCGGCCCCATTGGGGTGAAAGTAGGACGTGCCAAAGCAAAATGTTACAGAGTGCTCTTCATGTGCCTAACAACCAGAGCAGTCCACCTAGACGTCGCTGATTCTCTCGACACAGACTCTTCCACCCAAAGTGGAAAGGGATCATCAGTTCAGACCATCCACACCAACAACGGTACAAACCTGGTCGGCACAGAGAAGGGGCTACGGAAGATAATAAAGAGCGGCAACCAATCCAGTATCTTTTTTTTTTTTTAATCTGTGAGCACCTGTTTTTACACCAATGTGGATGCTTGTGTATACACCTGTGTGCACACCTGTGTGTGTGAGCGCACTCGTATTCAAAAGATTCCTCTATGTAAATGTTTAATAGTGTGTGGGGGGAACCACAGCCCCGTCCCACAAGGAATGAAGCACACACGGAGGAGACCCAGGCCCCAGACATCCAGAGGCCCCCCAGGGCCCGGGAGTCCCAGGAGAACCACCACTGGGAAATCTATGGTTCCCTCCCAGAAAAAGGCAGAGGAGAACCTGGAGGGGTCATCCAGCAGCTGCAGTGCAGATGCCCCAGGGGGCCATGGTGACAGGCCCGCAGGCTCCGCCGGCAGCCGCCCACCCCAGGGCAGTCCGGTCCCTGGGCCCGGAGATCCAAGGGCCCCCACCCCCCAGCCGGGGCCCAGCAAAGCCAGGAGGGCCAGGTCCCACCAGGCGACCACCGAGAGCGGGCCAGCGCTCCCCTGAGCATCCAGCCCCAGAGCAAGGAACCACCAACGCACTGGCGGCCGGGGGCACTTTCCACCGGCAGGGTGTGGTGGCAGGGCAGGGGGGCCTGAGATGTTGAATGAGGTGGAGTCTAAGGCCTGACCTGACATATGGACATAGACACACAGGCACACATATACGCAAGCATACGGTCCCACCCTCATGCACACAAATATCATACACTCACCCCACATGTAAACACACAAAAATAGACATGTTACCCACACTCACACTCCCCATATATACTCTATGCTCCTAGATCCGGACACCACTACCCCAAGGGGGCAATCGGCGCCAGACCCTGGAGCTGAACCCCTTTTGCTCTGGCGTGAAGACAAGAAGACCACCCCGGTCCCCGCAGCAGCAGAGAACACCACCAGCCCAGACCCCGACTGGAGGGCCAGCTCGTCCTCACAGCCCCCGGCCCCAGACAGCGAGCAGAGAACAGGGGTGTGAGAAGACCCCGTGCCTCACCCCGCCCACTCAAATGTAGTTTTGGTGTGTGTGTTGTTCTACAGTGCTTTAAAACAGGGACACCAACCACCCTCCGCCAGCTCGTGTCAGCTTGGCCCCTCCCCTGAGCCCTCAATGTCTACGTGCAACTTAAAATTGAGAAGTGGGCACTGGCGCCAGAGGTAAGGCTGGGTGAACAAACTGCCCTCTGGACGCCATTCAGTGTGCCCACCCCCTAGCCCTATATGTATGTGTCATGTGACAGTAAGTAGTGAGAGTGTCTAGGTGTGGTGTATGATTGAGATGCAGGTGGTCATGAGGAGACAGAGGAGGAAAACCTCCCCTGCACCCCAGCAACGCACCCGCACCTCAAAGCCCCGCATGTATGTTGGTGTGATGGAGCAGGAGGGGGAAGCAGTAGGGATGGGGAGGAAAGAAACAGAGGGGGCAAGGTACCCCCCTGTGGAGCCAGCTGCCCTGCTGATGCCCATAGTCACCCCCGTTGCCCAAAAACTGCCCAGGGTGGGGGGCACAGGTCCATCCAGAAGAGGGCCCATGGCCGTGGCACCACCGGCCCTCACAGAGCCCGGGGCGGCCCACCAGGCCCCACAGCAGAGGAAATACTACCCCCACCCCAACATTCAGTCATCTCCCAAACTACATAAGGCAATAGACACCCAGGTTAAGCCCGTCCTCCACCTCTGTTGGATCCCCCCAGCAGTGTGCCTCCTAATAGATGGTAAACAACACCCCCACCAGCGAAAGGGGCCCCCGGGTTCACCGACGTGGTGAAGGCCCCCGCACCAGGGCCGGGTCCAGCGCAGCACCAACCCACACTCCCGGCAGCACACCCACCAGGACCCAGCCCCCCAGGCCCAGCTGGAACCCCAACCCAGAGGCAGAGTGCCCCCAGGAACCCAACCCCCCCGGATCTACCCCAGAGCAGCACGGCCTCCCCAGCAGCACCGCATGCGGCCGCCAGACAAACATCACCCAAAAGCCACCAACACACCCCATCCAGGCCAGGACCTCAGCCACAGCGCTGAACCCCCAGGAAACCCCCCCCAGAGGACCAGAAGCCCATATGGCCCTCCCCACATCTACAACAAAGACCAAAGCCGGACAGAATCGTGACCCCCACTCACACTAGGTGATGGAGCCGATCAAAGGGGCCCAGAGAGATTGATCTATTGTGGCAGCAGAAGCTGTGTCAAGACTAATATAGTCCAACAAACGATCTCTATATTGATTGATATTAAGATTATTTTTGTTTTTCCAGTTCATGAGGACAGTCTTCTTAGCAATGCATAAGGCGGTGAAAGCCATGTGGATTGTGTTAACCTCTGTAGTGACACCATCTAGGTCGCCCAACAAGCAGACTGAAGGAGAGGCTGGAATGGAACATTTAAGACACTTTGATAAGTCTTCACAAATCCAGTATCAACGAAGACATGCTCCAGAAAGGAATTCAGTGGATCTTCAACCCACCTGGTGCGTCTCATCAAGGTGGAGTGTGGGAGCATCAAATCAGAACAGTAAAAAAGGTGATGAGCTCTGTCATGCAGCAACAAGTGGTGAATGGAGACAGACTACGAACTCTTTTGGCTGAAGTTGAGAAGATCATCAACGGAAGACCCCTAACTATGAGCTCAGATGACCCCAACGACCTTGAGCCACTGACACTGAATCATATACTTGAGCAAAACAAAAAGCCTATCCTGCCGCCCGGCTTGTTTAAAGAAGACGATATCTACGCCAAATGACGCTGGAAACAAGTCCAATACATGACAGACTTATTCTGGAGAAGATGGACCCGAGAGTATCTACCACTTCTGCAAGAACGGCAAAAATGGCATGGGCTGAAGAGAAACTTCGAGGTAGGAGATGTCGTCATTGTGTTCGAGCCGTCCCTCCCAAGAAGATCCTGGCCATTGGGAAGAATCACCAAAGTCATGCCACTCAGGAGGTGTAGTTTGCAGTGCTGAGGTCAGAGTAAAGACAAGCACCATACGAAGACCCATCACCAAGCTCGTCTTGTTGGACACAGAACCAGGAAAAGAACTTACTTAGCTAAAAACTTAAATGGCTCTGAATTTAAGTTGGTAATTGATATACTAATGCCTAGTCAATTAGGGGCCGGGATGTTAGAGCCATTTTGTGTGTATGAATGTGTGAATATTTAGATTTTAGATGTTTTGTAGCTGTTTGCAGTAGAAAGTAGAGAAATGTTTCTGGAACCTTCCATAACTTCCCGTGTACAGTGTTACATAATAGAATTCTATCAATACGTATGCATGTTAAACATACTAGTATGTAACAGTAGAAGTAATATGCGCCTTATGTGTCGTAATCTGAGGTATATATAAGATGTAAGAACGTAAAAGAGTTAGTTTCACAATGAATGTGATAGAGCTGAGAGCTCAGGAGCGTTACATCTAACGTCACGTAACTTCACGTGAAGTATCTTGTAGTCTTAGGGATTCATCTCTTGCCTGTAAAACTTTGAACTGTAGTAAAGAAAAGACAACAAAAGGCAATTCAAGTCTCAAGACTCTTTTTTGGATATGTGTCGCGTACAAAGACAACTTAAGAGTTCCCAACAAATGAGACGACGTGAGCTGCTCTCACAACAGTGTACCTCTTCGCGTCTCACTCCGCGTTTGGGTTAGCCATCCATGCTACACGGGCTAACGGCAAGCATTGTGTTACATCCTCATCTATCTATCCTCATCTATCTATCTATCTATCCTATTAGCTATTAGTACAAGCAGAAAGGCGCAGATGCAGGATTCATAGGTCACACTCTGGACGTTTTATTCACAATACTTCTCTAAAGAACTGACACACAACACAAGCACCAGCTCGTGCTTAATCTAAAGTCTCTGGCAACAGCATGGTAAATACAAACCAAAAGTAATTTGCATCTTGGGGAAAGCCAACCCCAATTAGTATTCATGACCAGGATGTCCATGGGTGGAGTTGAGGCGGCACGGATGTCACATTGATTTTAATTCCATGTAACTGAAGTTCAACCAAGGAGACCATTCAGTTATACATTGACAAGTATTTTATTTGGCAAAAACAAGCTGTCTTCAGTGTGTATGTGATAAGTTTTGGAGGAAGCCCATCGCTTGGTCGTTGGTTCCCTTGTTTCTGAAACCGGCAGATCTGGCTGGGAGACCAGGCAGGAAGGCGAAGGAGTCTGCCCCGGACCAAGATGGGGAGCCGAAGGTGGTGGAGGGAAGGAGGCGGGCGAAATTGAACAGCTGTAATGGCAGAGAAGAAGGCCAGTTTACTGCTTATATACAGAACTAGGAGTTATGCGATTGGACGTGCTGACGCTCATTAGCTCTCCTTGTTTGAACTTCCGTATTCACTTTCATTTCTGTTTTTTTCTGTGTTTTTGGGAAAAAAGCATAGAACACTTTGCTGATCATACATAAATCACTTTGTGCAACTGCACACAGAGAAGTTCTTTAGTGTTATTGTGGAACATCACCCCTCTGCGAGCACTTGCTCTAATTGGTCAGAACATGTGACTTCCTGTCACATCCCTCAATTAATGGGTCCTCCAGCACTCTCCTTGTACACATTTGTCTCTCCGCTCCGTATGTAATGATGTCGTCCAGCGCGCCATTTTTCATCCTCACGCTAATCGTGTCATACTACACCTTAAATTGATTAAATTGAAAGGAATTGGTCTCTGCCAAAGACTTTAAAAATGTATGGTATAAAATATTCCATTACTGAAGACATGGTGATGGATGTGGGTATAAGCACTTGTCATGGCACAAAAAATCTTGCTATAGTTTAAATATTAACAATAGCAGATTGTGTTATCAATCAATGTGTTGGCAAGATGTTCTACTAAATGTCACGTCAGTCAGCTTTTGCTACCATTTTGATGTGGTTTTCCATCTTGCTCGGACAAATTCTGCTATTATGTTTAGCAATAATGAAAAAGCAGTTTTTCTTGCAGGTTTGTGAGGCAGGGCTCTTGAAACACTGGAGAGCAGTAAATGAGCGGAAGTACAGATAGTGATGTGCAGTATTCTTCAAGCTTTATTGTTCGGTGTTATGGGGTGGAGAGACAGAGAGATACAGACATAGAATGAGTTTCATTCAGTTCAATTACAGATTTTCATTTAACCACATTTAACAGCACACACATTCTCACTGCAAATGCACACATCAGTCAGAGTATCAGACTTTTATTGTTCAGTGTATTGTTAATGATCAGGGCATTTAGTCCAGGTCTATTAATATGATTATATAGTGAATATAAAAAGTTTATACACACCTGTGTTTTTGTGACATGAAAAATAAAGATAAAACATTGTGTCATGATTTAGTGGTATATTCAGGACACAAAGTGCAGGAACCCATTGCAAACACACAGTCTTTATTTACACTCTGTGACGTGAAAAAGCAGGAGGAGGTGTGGATAGAACGACCCCTTCCCCCCCAGAACCGGCCCCCTAAAGTGGGTGAGGATGCTCCACCAACTGCGCAGGGGTAATGTGCGGCCGGCCGGCCGGCCCTGGGGGCTGTTGTGGATGACCAGGAGGGTGTCCCTATGGCCATGGAGCTAGGCAATCCGGCCAGGACTAATGGAACTTGTCCACCAACTTCTGGCTGAGGATGTCCTGAGCCGGGACCCAACTCCGGTCCTTGGGTCCGTAACCCTCCCAGTCCACCAGATATTGCAGGTGACCCCAGTGCACCCGAAAGTCCATCAACTGGCAGGGCATCCAGGCCGTCACCCAATACAAGCCAGCACCAAGCAGCTGTGAGGGGGATGCCACACTCCCTGAGGAACTGAACAAGTTCTATGCACAGTTTGATACACTGAACAACACGCAGACGACGAAAGCAACGCCTCCCATCACTGACCAGACCATCTCTCTGCCTGCAGCTGACATGAGGAGAACCTTCGCCAAGGTCAACCCACAAAAAGCTGCCTGTCCAGACAACATTCCAGGTCGTGTGCTGAGAGACTGCGCTGACCAGCTAGCCGAGGTGTTCACAGACATCTTCAACACTTCGCTGAGCCAGATGATCGTCCCAGCGTGCTTCAAGTCCACCACCATCATCCCAGTGCCAAAGAAATCTTCCGTTTCCTGCCTGAATGACTACCGGCCTATCGCTCTGAACCCCATCACCATGAAGTGCCTTGAGAGACTTGTCATGGCACAGGTGAAAGGCAACCTCCCCCACTCACTGGACCCTCTGCAGTTTGCCTATCGCACAAACAGGTCGACTGAGGATGTGATATCCACTGCACTTCACCTTTCCCTCTCTCACCTGGACAATAAAGACTCTTATGTTAGATTGCTGTTCATAGACTTTAGTTCAGCATTCAACACCATCATCCCCCAAAGACTGTGTATGAAACTGAGCAAGCTGGGACTGAGCACCTCACTCTGGATTCTGGATTTCCTGTCAGAGAGACCTCAGTCCGTCCGAATTGGTGACAACATTTCCAGCACCATCAGGCTGAGTACCGGAGCTCCTCAGGGCTGCGTTCTCAGCCCGCTTTTGTTCACACTCCTGACTCACGACTGCACCGCCCTGCACAGCTCAAACCACATCATCAAATTCGCCGATGACACGACCGTGGTGGGGCTCATCAGCAACAACGATGAGTTGGCGTATAGAGACGAGGTTCAGCAGCTGGCTGCCTGGTGCAGTGAGAACAACCTGTCGCTGAATGTGGACAAAACAAAGGAAATGATCGTCGACTTCAGGAGAACTCGCTCCACCCACACACCACTCAGCATCCACGGTTCCACGGTTGAGACTGTAAAAAACACCAAGTTCCTGGGAGTTCACATCTCAGACGATCTCACCTGGACCACCAACACCACCTCCATCACCAAAAAGGCCCAACAGCGTCTCCACTTCCTGATACGGCTGAAGCGAGCCAACCTCCCCCTCCCACCCTCACCGCATTCTACAGGGGCACCTGTAGAAAGAGACATCGGAGCGTCTCTTCCGCCGCTGCAGGACATCTTCTACACGCGCTGCATCAGAAGGGCCTCCTGCATCGTGCTCGACCCCTCACACCCTTCACACGAACTGTTCACACTCCTTCCATCTGGCAGACGCTTTCGCAGCATCAGGTCTCGATCCTCCAGGATGCGTGATAGCTTCTTCCCACAAGCCATCAGACTCTTGAACTCACTCCCTGCCATCACACTTCCCCCCACACACACACCTGGACTGTGAAGAAACTGTTTCTGTTGCACCACTGCACTTTACTGCACCTTACTTTACACACCACCGTCACTTTGATGCACAATAACTACTGTTATGATACTGTACTGCTGCCACTTATTTGCACAAACATTATACGCTGCTGTACAAATGTTTGCACATACACTGGACATTGTACACATAAATAGCTGAATATAGTATCTGTCATATTATAACCTTCTATCTCCTGCACATCCAATGTAAAATGTCAATCTGCACCTGTTTAAATGTTTGCATATTTGCACATACACTGAACATTGTACTGAAAATAGTCCAGATATAGTATCTGTCTATTATAACTCTACCTCTTGCACATTCAGTGTAAATGTCAATTTCAACCTGTTAAGAATACTGCATCATGACTTGACAAACATTTTTACCTCTATGTTTATTTCTAGCCTCTAATTATATAGACATATATTAAAAAAACAAAAAAAAAAATCCCTGTCTAGTTTAAAATGTATATTGTATATTGTCTGGTTTAAAATGTATATTGTTTAATGTATATTTTAGTATTTCTACTTATTTATTGTCTATCCCATGTGCCTAGTCGTGCCACTGCCTATTTATTCTCTGTTCTACTGTTCTTTGTTTGTTTGCACTGGAAATAACCTGGAGCCACATCGTCTCGTCTCTCTATGTATCTGTACAGTATATAGCAGAGATGACAATAAAGTTGACTTTGACGTTGACTTTGACTTTTTTCTATCCGTGGAAATCCGAACAAACCCAGTCCCTGTGCTTCAGCGCTCCTACCCATGGGGCCAAAAGCTGAACAAAAACACTGTCTCTGACATTAGCGTGTTAGCAGCTAGCCCAGCTGGTGGCGGCAATACTCTCATTCTGTGACGGAACAAAGATGGTTACATGTCAGCGAGAGGACAAAGACATTGGGGTCGAAACTGGCTTTAAAGATACAAACTAATTAACAACTAATAAACCAAGACAAGATCTAATCAAAATGAAATGTGGGGATGCGAAGCCTGACACAACACAAAAAATCCACCATCGTCCCCGTACCCAAGAATAACAAACCTTCATGCCTGAATGACTACCGCCCTGTTGCACTGACATCGGTAGTTATGAAGATGTTTGAAAGACTGATTAGGCATTATCTCCTCCTCCATCCCAAGCACCATAGACTGACTCCAGTTTGCCTGCCATTTTAACAGACCTACAGAGGATGCCATCTCCCATCTCCTACATACCTCCCTCAGCCACGTGGACAAGAAACAGGGAAACTATGTGAGAATGCTGTTTATCAACTACAGCTCAGCATTCAACACAATAGTGCCCTATAGACTGTTTACTAAACTTAGAGACCTGGGACTCAACAACCGCTTGTGCACGTGGGTGCGAGACTTCCTCACAGGCAGATCTCAGGTGGTGCAGGCGGGCAGGTGTGTCTCCAGTAGCATCACCGCCAACACAGGAGCTCCTCAAGGGTGTGTTCTCTCTCCGCTGCTGTATTCACTCTACACTTCAGACTGTGTGGCCACTCACAATTCCATCAACATTGTTAAGTTTGCGGACGACACAGTGGTGCCTGGGTTAATCTCCAACAACAATGAGACGGCCTACATGGACGAGGTGGAGAAGCTGGCACTCTGGTGCCAGGAAAACTGCCTCCAGCTGAACGTCAGCAAGACAAAGGAGCTGGTGGTGGACTTCAGCAGGAGACACTGTGACTACAGACCTCTCACTATCAATGGTGCTCCAGTGGATAAGGTGTGTTCTTTCAAATACCTTGGTGTCTACATCACTGAGGACCTGACATGGACTGAACATATTAATGTCCAAGCCAAGAAGGCAAGACAGCATCTGTACCACCTTAGACAACTGAGGAAGTTTGGGGTTTCCCCTACCATTCTGAAAGCTTTCTATCCTGGCACTGTGGAGAGCATCATCACACAGAACATCTTGTCCTGGTATGGGAGCCGCTGTGTTCAGGACCAGAAAGCCCTCCAGAGAGTGCTCCGGGCAGCAGAGCGCCGCTGCACGTCAGCTCTCCCTTCCCTGCAGGACATTTACACCAAGAGATGTAGGACCAGGGCAACTAGGATTGTTAAAGACTCGGCTCACCCCGGAAATGGACTTTTTCATCTTCTGAAATCAGGCAGAAGGTTCCGCACCATCATGGCCAAAACAGAGAGACTCAGGAGGAGTTTCTATCCTCAGGCCATCCGTCTTTTAAACAAGGACATATCTTTTTTCTAAATGTCTAATTTGTCATTCCTCACTGCCTCTTAATTCCATATTGTTATGATCATTATACTTCTGCCATATTTCACTGTCCAAATATTACATGCTCCTTGTCTGTCTGCTAAAATGCTACTGTGTAGCATTTCACTTCACTGCTATTGTTACGGGCGCGCCACGTCTTGGGGATCACATTTCGGTGCCCTCCCTTCATGTGTATTAGATCACGTTAGGTTTTGCGTAGCTGTGCACCGCCCCGTTAGATCGCTCCCCACTTCCGGGTTCTGTGTATACACTTCGTGCGCCTTTTCCTAGATAGTTCACGGGTGAATTAGACCGCGGCCTTGCTTTCAGTTTTGATTCGGTTCAGCTGGTTTTGATTTCGTTCTGTTTCGCTATAGGTTAATTACTTTATTAGCTTGTTTGCTTTCGTTATTTACACCAGCCGATCCGGTAAGTACTTTGAGTTCTTCTCCCTCATTGTTTGGCGTCGTGTGGCTGTGTTATTTTGTTTGTCGGCGTGGAGATTTCCCCCTTGTTGGATTACGTGTTGGTTTTTTCGTTCTGATGGACTGTGTTTGTTTATTACGTCTCCAGACACGTGCTGCCCGCCGGTGAGTGCAATTTTGGAGAGATTCGCCTCGGAGTTTCTCGTGCGGAGCCAGTGCCGATCCTTTCGGAATTCCCAGCAGCTGGGACTTAGGAGTTGTGGGTGTGGCTGAACGAGACCCCCTGGAGCAGGGGATTCCTGCACTATTTTCGGGAGCACGGACCTTTCAGTATTTTGTCTGCCTTTTTCTCATGTTCTTGTTGATCGACTGCCAGTTTGAGTTTGCTATTAAATATGTGACCTATTACCTGTAAAATTCAATAGAAAAGCTTTCCCATAAATTTTTCATATTTTATCCCCTTGGTGATAACTGGCTTCACTGTGTTCTGTGGTATATCTAATAACTAATAATTTTGTGCTTCTCCTGACTGTGGTGCAGTCCCATCGATACATTTTAAGCTTTTTTACAGCTTTTTGCTGCAAGATAAGTAACTATGTATATGTCAGGAAAATCCTACTTGGACAGCTGAACTTTATTTGGGGTCAGGGTCACTTTAATTGATGGCTGATGTTTACTGACTTCTGTTTCACATTTTGAATATGGTTGGAAGAGGGTGTGCACTCATGTACAATCAGCTTACTGTATGTGTTCTTGTATTTTTGTTATTTCACCTAAATGTTTTGCATGTTTTTCAATTTAATATTACAGGCAATTTGTGAAAAGGTGAAAAAAGTTTTGCAATGTGTCCCATCTGCGCCTCTTCCCCGACACTCGGGCTCGCCAGAGTTTTAATACTGAGGATTGACAAGTTTGTATATCTGTTGCTTTAGGATCCCTAGTCACTTCCTGGTTTGTCTTTCATGATTCAAGATTCTTTGTCACATGCAAATTATACAGGTACAACATGCAGTGAAATGTATCCTGATCCGCTCTTTTGACTGTGCAGTTTAGGCAAAGAAATAATAATAAAAAAAAAATAAATAAAAAAACTAAAATAAAAAGATACAATATACAAACTTAAAATAATGAGATTGGGGAATAGAATAAAGATAAATTAACTATTTCTTATATTACAATTAAGTTAACCGGAGTACAAAAATCTGCAGACAGATAACAGGTGCACTGAGATTGTTTTCAAAGTGTCGAGTGCAGCTACATAACTGTCATGGGGGCGCCGTGCGGCCAAAGAAGAAAAAAAAAAAGGAATAACAGAGGAGAAAAAAAATAGGAGGACGACGGGAATGCGGAGGAACTCAAAATACCATAAAAAAGGTTTGAAATGATTTATGATGTTCTCATTTTATCGTCACATAAACATTCCACTTTACAGGGTTTTTTTTGTTTGTTAGTTCTTGTCACACAAAAAGTGGAACCTTGATTGATTATACTATGGAAGTAAATTAGTGACAAAAGTATTTGAATTTAAAAAAACATTGACTTTTTGCAATTGAATAAAAACATGCTTGATTTATTTCAATTGTAATTACAACATTTAAGATTCAATATAGAAAAATTCAGCCTTTTAAATTCAGCAAAAAAATTTTTTTAACAAAATTACAACTTTAATAATTCAGTCTGTATCATTCAACGCCTTTATTTCAGCTTTGCCATTTCAGGTGGGCTGTTTCACTTGGACAAATTCAGTTGGACAAATTCAGATGGAAATTCAATCTGAATTTCGGTCTGAAATTAAGTCTGAAATTCAGTCTCACATCCGGGACCTACAGGAAAAGAAGTAGAGTGCAGAGCGCATCCTCACTGGCGGTAATTATGTTTTCGGCATACTCAACATCTGCTCGTTTAAAGCATTGGCCATTCATGCTGCAGGAGCGCGCAAACGCCATGGATCAAGAGGTAAGTGCAACTTTGTTCATGTGATTGTCTTTTTTTCTTTCTTTCAATATATATTCACGTTGCTTTTTTTCTGTTACGTTTCACGGTTTGGTTTATTTGAGTTGTTGGCGTTTAATTTGTTTTCTTGTGGACAGGCGAAATTGATGGTCACTTCTTCATAATATACAGATAGCGGTCATATTATATGCTGTGTTTTTATACCTGTATTAGTTTACATGGCGCTTTTGCCACTCGCAAAATGACGGACGCGCTGACGTATCGTGTCAACTGGGGAACACCGTGGCTGCGGTGTCTACCTATATATGTCGATGGTAAAGCGTCCTTAAAGGTCTCGGAGAACCTAATTTGGATTGCCGTTTATGGTCCACCTACGAAATATAATAACGACTTTTTTTTCACTGGCGTTCTAAAACTGTGGTGAATCTAGCCGCTCTTTGGAAAAACGCGGTGAAGCCAGCACTTTCAGCATTCATTTGTTCATCTTTGGCAAGTTTTACATAGAATAAAATCCTCAAATGAAATAAGGCCATCATCAAACCATGACATGTCACTTCAGTAGCTATCATACTATGTCTGTATCTCATATGGAATTTTTTATAGTGGCATTTAGGAATAATTTAAAAATAAAAACAGCACTTTCAGCATTTATGTGTTCATCTTTGTCATGTTTGACATAGGGTAAAATCCTTAAATTAATTAAGGCTATCACCAAACCACTGCAGGTCACTTCAGTAGCTATTATAACATTTCAATACCTAATGTGGAATTTTTTTACCGTAGCATTTCGGAATAATTTAAAAATAAAATCAGCACTTTCAGCATTCATTTGTTCATCTTTGGCAAGTTTGACATAGGATAAAATCCCTAAATGAAATAAGGCCATCAGCAAACCACAGGAGATCACTTCAGTAGCTACCATACTATGTCTGTACCTCATATGGATTTTTTTTTTTTACCGTAGCATTTCGGGATAATTTAAAAATAAAATCAGCACTTTCAGCATTCATTTGTTCATCTTTTTCATGTTTGACATAGGATAAAATCCTTAAATGAAATAAGGCCATCACCAAACCAATGCAGTTCACTTCAGTAGCTATCATACTATGTCTGTACCTTATATGGAATTTTTTTTACTGTGGCATTTAAGAATGAATTCAAAATGAAATCAGCACTTTCAGCATTTATTTGTTCATCTTCGTCATGTTTGACATTCGATAAAATCCCTAAATGAATTAAGGCCATCACCAAACCATGATGGGTCACTTCAGTAACTATTTATTCGAGCAGATGTCAAAACCAGAAAACACAGTCCACGGAGCAAACAAATCCAAATCGGCAGAAGCAGAAGGGTAATCCAAAAACCGGTAGTATGATCTGGTAGTCTGTGGTAATAGACTACATGCACAATAGAACTTCTGGCTAACTTCTGTGTGTTGAGTGTACGGTCGACTACTTCCGGTAGGCTGTGTTGTTGTTGTGGAGATTTTCCAGAGACGCCAGTTTGTAGGAGAAATTTTTAATACACGTTTCAAAATGAGCGGATATTGGGTAAAAGAGAGGCAGTTGGCATATAAACGCTTAAAAAAAGACCGCACTCCATTGTTGTGTACCCCTTTGTACGAATTCGTCGAGGTACAATAGTATTATAAGCTTTCATAGCTATCCCAAGGATGCGTCAGTGAGAGCCACATGGAAGGTAAAAGTACGGCGGGACGACTTCTCCCCAAACAAGACGAGTCATGTTTGCAGCAGGCATTTTAAAAAGGATGATTTTATAAACAAACTGGGGAAATTGAGAAGGTTGAAGAAAGGGGCTGTTCCTGCTCTTTTTTCATGGAATAATTTCAAATACCGGCACCGAGGGCGAGTGTGTGGGAGCGGAGACCCAGAGCGAAGAGCCCTCCTCTTCCTGTCCATGACATCGTCTCAGAGGAAGAGATGGAGGTGGCTACCCTGGCACCAGATCACGATTACTGCCTCACTCGTACAACAGCAAGGATCGCACATCATTTGGCTGAGGAAAATGATACACTTCGCAAGAAAGTAAAGGAGCTCGAACTACAAATACAGGCTCTCCAGCTGCTGAGTTGTTTTGAACTGAGGCGCTTTGCAGGATCGGACGAGGACATCAGATTTTACACCAGGTAAGTCATAATTAAGGTATTTTGAATTGCAGAAAGCTGATGTCTTGTACCATATTAACAGTGTTGAACAAAAAATCACACAAGTCCTGTATTTTAGTGAAAGTCATGATGGACTACACATGGTAAAATGTTGCTCCACTAAAAGTCCACCTCACAAGAGTATTTTCCCTCAAGTGAATCCACCTTTTAATCCAATCTGTTATCCTAAATCCCTTTGGATTACTTTTGAACAATTGGGCCCATGACTATGGATTGATTCACTCCGGAGAATCCCTTTAATTCTTCTCTTCACGTAAAACAAATGTAGTGAGTCGAGTAAAAAGTAAGATGATTGACCATGCGTAACTAAATTAGTCTACCATGACTAACAGTGTTATTTGTGTGTTTTGATGGCATTCTGGAGGCTCATCGAGCCAGCAACATCAAGGATCATCCGTGTGACAAAAGAGGCATCGGTCTCTGTGGCAGAGAAGAGAATATCGAACAGATCAACTAAGTTGCTGCCCATAGATGAGTTCTTTCTTTTTCTAAAGTATCTATCAACCGGATGCACACAGAGAGAGATTGGCCACCTATTTAACATCCATCGGACAACAGCCAGCAGGATCATCACAACCTTGGTCCAACTTTCTTTACTGTGTACTGGGAGCTGTGTGTATCTGGATGACACCTGAAGCAATCACAGCCAACCTATCTTCTGAGTTTAAGGAATATGCAGAGACTCAGGTCATTGTTGACTACACAGAGCTGCGGTGCCAAACTCCATCCTCACTTGTGCTACAGAGTGAGGTGTACGCACACTACAAATCACAATGTACCTTCAAGGCCATGATTGGCATGGAACCACATAGTCCTTTGACATTTGTTTCTGCGCTCGTTGCGGGCTCCATCAGTGACCGTGAGCTCTTCAGACTGTCAGGCATCATACCTCTCCTGTCCCCTAACATGGCTGTGATGGTGGACAAGGGCTTTAGAGTGGACAACCTTGTGCCAGGAAAACTTCACAGGCCTGCCTTCCACTTCAATAAGGAGCAAATGGCAGCACGACGTCCTGGAGACCCAGTTAATTGCGTGGCTGCAAGTTCACATTGAAAGGCTAATAAGGCGAGTTAAGGAGAATAAACTTTTTGACACTGTTCCCTTTGTCTATTTCTGGAAGCATAAACCAACTTTTCACTGTAGCATGCATCTTGAGCAATTACCAAAATGCACCTAAACTAATATTCAATGAGTCAGGCCCACTTGAGGGAAATTAAACATGAAGGGAGACCAAGTTGATATTTCAAACATATAATTTATTAATTAAAATAAAAGTCAGCAGATGTAAGGCAAGCTAAATTGTGGTGTGAATCAGTGTATTGTTTGTAAAAACAAACAAAAAAAATAATAATAATTAAAAAACGGTGAAGGAGGAAGAGGAGCAGCCAGCCATGAAGCAAACAGTCAGATTTCTACCTGGCTCTTATGTTCTCTCCAGTCTTTGACCAGAGGTGAAAATCTAGCAACACATTGGGTTCACCTTTGCTGTGTACACTTTAAGTCAAGTGGTCAATGTTACAACTCTGTTTAGCTCATATTTTCTGATTAGTAACTTAAATGAACTTAAAACAACCCACTTGAAGGCCTCACATTATAATGAGAAATCAACAAGAACAAGACGGTTCTTAGGTCATTGTTTGATGATAATTCATTTTTATTACAGCAGATATTTATGTAGGTATGTGTAAAAAAAAAAAGAAAAAAAAAGAAGTCTGCTCTCTCTCTTATTTTTTGCATCACACCACTGTCCTGGTATATTCTTTGAATTAGAGTGTCTTCCTCCGCAAACACCACAAAATCGCACCACTCCATTCCTGTTAGGAGCAGCTGACCCTGCACCTGCCAGTAGTAGCCATGACTGTCCCTCAATTCCAGATTGTCATCTTTCATTTTCAGATGTGGATAATCCATGTAGCTCTTAATATTTGGACATTTTATTTCCACAAGGCCGAATTCAGGACTTTCTTTTCGGTCAAAGACAACCCCCCATCTGGGGATGTACCTAGCCATGGAGTGTCGGGGTGTATGATGAAGCCACAAGGGTAGTATTTCACCCTCTTGAGCTTGCACTCTTCGATGGCATCAGCTTCCATTTCGAGACCCCTCTTCATTGCTGCTGTCTGACGGATCCCTTTCATCAGCTGGTCGGCCATCTTTTCTAAGGTGCATGATTTTGCATGGCATATTTCCCCAAAATGTGAGGAAGTAAGTCTGGGTTTTTTCAGTCTATGCCAGTCTGTTGATGAACTTTGACCCCTAGTTGCATCCTCTATTTTTCTAGCCATCTCCCACATAACCTCAAGTGACTTGAAGTGCGGCTGTTGATGCTCAGTGAAAACAAACATATTGCATGATGTCTCCAGTCTGCAGCCAGCTAATGGTAAATCTGGGCGTGGTGGAGCGTCATGGTGAGCAACAGGGCAACTTCTTGCCTTGGGTTGTTGGTATGACAGGGGACTGTCTGCTTGTACCAAACCGAGTGCAGAGTCGACTAGTGGCACCTCACAGGTGATACCCATTGCACAAACAGGTGGTGCTGAAAGAGAGGTGAAATTTTTGTAGATCTCTGAGACTCTAAGAATGGACAGGTCCAGCATTTCTCCACTGATGGCTTTGCACAGTGTGGAACTATTTGAAACAAATAGTGAAACATCAGTAAAATTCATCACTTTATAACTACAAGTAACAAAACTACTGTTTTCTTGATTTGATTGGGAAAAGTAGGCCTAACAAATTTCCAAGGGACCAAAAGTAATGGGACGCATTGATTTATGATTGTTAATTTGTCCTATTACTTTTGGTCCCTTAAAAAGTGGGAGGCACATATACAAACTGTTGTAATTTCTACACTGTGTGTCATATCTGCGCCTCCTCCCTGACGGTCAAACTCGCCAGAGTATTAAACCTGAGGTTTGATGTGTCGCGTCGGGGTTGTCATGGTAACGCGGTGTCTGTTCCTTTAAGGAATCCCTGCTAGGCACTTCCGGGTTTTCTACGTCATGGTGATGGTTTCCCAATCCTGATGTGTATCACCTGTTTGTTATTATTAGCATTTACGTTCATTGGTTCATGTTCTGTTAACTGTTTGAATCTCTTATTATTTAACCAGACTGATCCGGTTGTTCTTTGTCCGTTCTCCCTCATGCGTGCCTCCACTCTCGCTCCAGACTCCAGCTCGCCCAGAGAATCTGCCGACCGCCGCTAAGCTAACTAGCCGCCTGCTCTTCATGCCGCTCTGGACTGTTGTAGCTGCTTCAGGTCTGAACTCTTAAAACCCCAAAATGGTTGGAGTTGCATCATTGTCTGCCTGTGTGTCTTGCACTGTAAATAAAAGCATGTTAGCATCCAAGCTCCTGCGTCTGTATCTACTTCCACAGCACACCGACATGACAGAAGAACGGACCCAAATGATAGATGCAGTGGGAATCCCTCTGCCTGACAATGAGCTCGCCATGCTCGTCCACCGACAAGACCAACAGCAGGGGCAAATCGATCAGCTCACCCAGGCGCTGCAGGAGATGTTGCCGCTGCTCTGCGCCCATGCGGTGCCACCAGCCACCAACAGTGGCTATGCCGCTCCCACGTGTCACTTCTGGAGCGCTACGCGGGGCACACAGAGGGCAGCAAATGTTTCTTGATGGTCTGTGAACTGTATTATGCCGAATTTCCGGAACTGAGAGGCCGGGAGAAGGTGGCCATTTTACTGCAGTGCCTCATCAGTCAAGTCCAGGAGTGGGCCACAGCTCTGTGGGATTCTGGGTCACCCTTCCTCCAGGACTACCCATGCTTCTGGGAGCAGTTCCGGCAGGTGTTCCACCACCCCAACGAGGGCAAGGCGGTGGGCAAGCAGCTCCTGACCCTCCGCCAGGGCACCTCCTTGGCCGCAGATTACATGGTGCAGTTCCGTAACCTGGCAGCCAGCAGTGGTTGCAGGGTTTGAACCTGGACCTGTGAACCAAGTTGGCCTGCCATGACAAAGGCATATCCTTGGAGGATCTCTCTGCACTAGCCATCTGGCCCAACCAACACCTCAGGGGCAAGAAGGCTGACCTCCGACCACCTGGGTGCTTCCTGCTTGCCTGCCCTCACCTGCCCGGGCCGGCAAGGAACCCGGACCCAAACTGTTGGAGCTGGGAGCCTCCCATCTTACCCCGGAGAAACAGGGCCGTCGGCGTCGGAACGGTCTCTGCATGTACTGTGGTACTATACTATCACGTTACTGCAACCTGCCCAATTCGTTGTCCCCAACCCAGAGCGGTACCGGACCACACCCTCAACACCAATCAGTTTAGCTTGTTCAGTTTTGTGTGTGTGTGTGTGTGAGTGACTCACCTGTTTCTGTTTTATTAGACTCCAGATTGGCTGGTAATTTTGTGTCCAGAACCCTGGTGTCTTCCCTCTGTGTTCCTGTGGTTGACATTGCCAGCCCCATCTCTGTTAAAGCCATAGATGGCCATCCTGTCAGTTCCACCCCGTCACACAGATCACAGCACCCATCCAGTTACAGATTCCGCCACACAACACTGAACAGATACAACTACTGGTCCTTGATCACATGCACACTGACATTGTCCTCGGCTTGCCGTGGCTCTGCACACACAACCCCCACATCGACTGGGCCACCGCACAAATACGCTCCTGGTCTCCATCCTGCACATGCATGCACACATTGGCTCTAGTGCACCTTCAGGCTATGGCCATAGAGAGCCCTAATGCCCATGCCCCTTAGTACATTACACACAAATACACCAATCTAGCAGAAGTCTTTAGTGTCTCTAAGGCCACACGTCTCCCGCCTCATCAATCATGGGACTGTGCTATTGACCTGTTGCCTGGCACTGCACCTCCCTGGTCCCGGGTCTATCCATTGTTGGGGGCTGAGACCAAAGCAATGGAGGATTACCTGGCCAAGGCACTCAGGAATGGGACCATTAGCAGGTCCACATCCCTGGCCTCTGCTGGCTTCTTCTTTATAGAGAAGGATGGTGGCCTCAGGTCGTGCATCAACTACTGAGGGATCAATATGGTCACGGTGATGTACCCACACCCCCTACCGCTCATCCCCTTGGCCATTGAGCAGCTCTGTGGGGCCAGGCTTTTCACTAAGCTTGACCTCCGGAGTGCTTACAACCTGGTCCGTATTCAAGCAGGTGACGAATGGAAGATGGCATTCAGTACAACCTCAGGCCACTACCAATATAATGTTATGTCTTTTGGCTTGGCTAATGCACCATCCTTCTTCCAGGCCTTCATTAATGACATCTTCTGGGACACGCTGCACTGCTACATCGTGGTTTACCTAGATGACATCCTGGAATATTCCCCCGACTACCCGAGGCATGTGCAGCATGTCCAGGCAGCCCTTCACCGCCTGCTCCAAAATGGACTGTATGCCAAAGGTGGCATTGGAGGAATGGCAACATTGGCTAGAGGGGGTACATCATCCTTTCGTGGTATTCACAGATCACTGCAATCTGGAATACATCCAGCAGGCCAAGAGACTCAACCTGAGACAGGCTTGATGGTCATTGTTCTTTACCCGGTTTGATTTTACCATCACCTACTGCCCTGGGTCCAAAAATGGGAAAGCCGATGCCCTGTCTCGGTGTTTTGTTCCGCCCGAAGCTGTAAAGGTCCCGGAACCCATTCTTTGGCCGGAGGTAGTGGTGGCTCCGATCACATGGGACCTGGATGAGGAGATCGCCTAACTGGTGGGGGCCAAACCCCCACCTGACAGTTGTTCCCCTGGAAGGGTCTTTGTGCCGGAGTCCCTGCAATACCGGGTCATTGAGTGGGTCCACACTACACCTACTTGTGGCCATCTGGGAATATCAGGGACCTTGTGGCTCATGCAGCGCAAGTATTGGTGGCCCGCCATGAGCCAGGACATACACAGGGCAGTTGCCTCCTGCTCAGTATGCGTGACCACTAAGAGCTCCAATCAACTTTCTGCCAGTAAACTGATGCCCCTCCCGATACCGTCCAGACTGTGGTCTTACATTGCTGTGGACTTTATCACGGACCTGCTGGTATCAAACAGGTACATCACTATCCTAGTGGTAGTAGACTGCTTTTCGAAGCATGTGCATTTTCTGCCTCTGGTTTCTCTTCCCTCTGCCCTGCAGGTAGACAAGACTCTGTTCCAGCATGTGTTCTGGGTGTACAGGCTGCTGGAGGAGATCCTCTCCGACCGGGGTCCCCAGTTTGTCTCACAGGTCTGGAGGGCATTCATGGGCAAGCTGGGGGTCACCGTGTCACTCACCTCGGGCTACCATCCCCAGTCCAATGGGCAGGCGGAGCACACGAATCAAGAACTGGGGAGGTTCCTCCAGTCATACTGTCACACCCGGCAGCACGACTGGGCCAAGAATCTGGTTTGGGCAGAGTATGCCCAGAATTCAATTCCCCCATTAAGATGCTTTCTAATGTGAAGTTGGACCAATGAGTAATGAAATAAAGAATAATAATAAATAAATGAATATCTCATATCACAACACATCCATGTATTTACAATAATGATAAAAATAACGATATCAATAATATTAATAATAAAATACTAACAGCAATAATAATAACAGCAATAATTGTTAAATGTACTCCACAAGCCACCCACATGTGCATGTGTATGTGCATGCGTGAAAGTATTGTGTGTCTAAATTGCATTAAAATTTGTGGGTGCAGTTAGGAGGAGAGGGTCCCCACCGCTTCCCCCTTCCTGACCCACAATGCCCTAGTGAATGTGGACTGTAAGGATAACTAAGGGTGCGTTAAAATTAGGGGAGCTGTCCGGGCATGGGCATCCCACTGTTGGTAGACAGCAGCGTGCCCCCCCGTCTCCCTCCAAAGCCCTAGTGTCATGTGGTGTCTAATATGCAAGTAAAAATTGAGGGGCAGTGTCTCAGTGTACCTTGGCACTGCCCCTCACAGCCCTATTGTGGTGTGGGAAGGAGTGTTGTGTGACAGGGGTCGGAGAGGACTCGCACTGAGCACCACCAGATCCCTGACTGGCCTCGATTAGTCCCCATCTCCGTCCTCGTGCGGCGGGCAAGGGAGCCCAGCTGGGTTGTCCGGGGATGCCGCAGGCAGCCCGACATTGGGGAGCCCCCCCACCCAGGCACAGACCAGAGGGGCCCCGTCCCACCACGCACCGCAGGACCCCGGCCAGAGGCCCAGAGCGGAACAACCCCAGACCCCCCAGCAAGTGGGGAGCTGGTCCAGCTGAGTGGGAAGACCCCAACCCGCCGACCACCCAGGCCCCCCCGGCGAGGGGGAGACCACTCCAATAACACCCTCCTCCAATCCCCCCACAGTGCCCGAGGGCCCGATGCCGAGTACTCCAGCAGCCGACTGCGACCCGCCCCCCACAAGGGGATCAGTACTGGGCGGGCCCACCGCATGCAGGCAGCCAACTCCCCGAGGGCCAAAGCCACGGAACCCAGCCGATAGAGCCCATAGCCCAACCCTCCTCCCACCGGTGCAGTGGCACGGACAGGACCAGAGACCCCGCCAGGCCCACCCCCCAGTGCACCCCTCTGCATGGGGGCCCGCACCCCCCCTCACATCGTCCCCAATGGGCCGGGCCAGCACCCACCCCGAGACACCACCCACAGGACCCCAGCCTAGAGGAATACCAGGCCCCCAACCCCATGTCCCCCCGCCATTAAACACACGCCGAGGAAGGCGGAGCCCACCTCCCCCTCGCAATATTACATGATAAAATTAATTATTGGAGTCCAATTGTATTCGAATTCTGCCAATTTATTTTTCATATGGGCAGACATCCTCTCCACGGAAACATGGCCCTAAGAGTAGATTTTTAAACTGAGTTATGTTTTAGGTTCTCTTGACTTCCAGTTAAGAACGATGGTTTTTAGCAATGGTTAGTACTGTAAAAGTATGCAAGATTGATTAGTTTCTATATTAATGTTAGTGAGATCCCTGAGCAGGCAAAGGCGATGGAGAGACAGGAATGGTAAACCCTAGGTGTGCTGGACTGATTTCTTTCTTTGCCAGGTCCTCTCCCAAAAATTCCTGACTGGTGCGTGAAAAGCAAAAAGCATGCATATAATTATCTGATGTGTCATCCTTGCAGGTTGTACAGTTATTAGACTTCCTGACACCCATCCTTTGTCCAGTGTTTGTGTAAGATTTTATACTGTATTAACTGCAAATTGAGCTTTTAGTCAACTCTAAAAGTGTTTAAACAAATTTAGTCCAGAAATTAATATCTGCTGATGAGTAAGTTCCTTTCCCATTTGTGGATAGGGAGAGCAGGTGTTGTCTCAGAATCTACCAGGTGCCCATAAATTTTCGAGAGCAGTTTTTTTGTCGGAGTTATTAGAAATCCTATATTTTAGGTGAGAACTCTAAGCCTGATTGCTTAATATTCAATTTTTTTGCACATTGATTTAATTTTGAAGATATTCTACATTTGCTTTGTCAATGTTATGATTTCCACTATTCTGTCAAATGAGATCATGTGGTTGTCCTGGGATGATATGCGTTCCAGGCCAGCTTTTATTCCTAGTATCATACCATGCTGTGAAGTGTATCATTTTTCTGTTTAGCAGGATGTCAGGTTGTTCCAGATGGGTGACAGTTTACAGGGACCAGTGGAGTTCTATCTATTTTGGAGAAATTTCCACCAGGCTGTCAGTGAAGGCTGATAGATGATGCTCTTAAAAACAGAAAAGTCGTTTGAGAATGTTACTAATAAATGGTAATAAGTGTATTTGGAAGTTGTTACATAAAGTTTGCTCAATATCCAGCCAATTCTGGTCTAATTCGATTTTATGTGTAGTCCATTTTAGGATGTATGTCAAACCTATTACAAGAAAAGTAATTTATAATAAGTTTGGAAGTCTATATCTAATGACTTTTGGGTTTCTGTAATGTTTTTAAACTTATTCGTAGGCTTGGATTTCAAGAATTTTGCAATTATAGAGTCTAGTGATTTGAACTGCTCATAGGGGGTTTACTTGGGAACCATAGGAGAAAATGTAATTGATTTTTGGCAGTATCATCATTTTGATTGTATTATTTTTCCTAGAAGTGATAAGGGCACCGTGTGAGGTCATTCTTTTTTTGAGTAGGGGAGTATGATTTAACTGTATCACATGTCTGACAGCCTGGTCAAAATGTTGACACCCAAATACCCATTATTCCCAGACTTAAGTGATAGTTAGTTGAACTGGAAGTCACAAGATATTGGGAGGACAATTGATTTGTTCCAATTAATAGAATAATGTGAGATGGCTTAGAATTTGTCTATGAGCTTTATAGTCTCTGAAAGACAGCCCTGTGTAGGTACCATGCCACACATATAGGGGGCGCTCAACTGCAACAGCATAAGGGGAGGATCCTAACCCACACAGACCCTCCTGTACTTCCTGGAAGGAGGGACATTTAAAGAGAGTGCACCCATTGTTCTCCACGCCTCAGAATCCCCGCCATCAAGGTGAGATTTCACAAAGAGAGAAACATCTGCAGATCAATTTCAGGAGAACAAAAGTCTTGTCTGCACACGGGCCCGCAAGGCGTATCAGACTAATCCTCCAGCTCAAACGCCGCTTATTCTTTTGCTAGCCAAGTTCTCAACCGCAAGTCGGGCGTTGATGTTAGAGATTCGTGGATGGCCGACCTCCAAGATTTCTCCGCTCCTGAAATTGTCACACCCCGGAGGAACCCCCAAGTTTCCAGTTCAGACTTCGACTCGTGCAACGCGCGATCTGGCAGAAGTTGCCCTTCGTGAGGTTCCCGCCTGGACGTCAGAAGGCTCTTGCCATTGACCCTGCACCGCTGGACTCTCACCAACACGCCAGAAAACTTCGTTCGACGCCGCGCCGCGAGCAACATTCGGCCGCGCTCTTCGCAGTGCTCTCGTCTCAAAGTAAAGACTGTTTCATCCTAAGGTATTTGTGTTTAGTTAAAAGTTAGGAGAATACTTCCAGTGTATCTGTTATACCTAACTGTATAACTTTGTTACCTTTACTGCTTAAGTCAGCTGGTTAAACGGAGAAATCTCCGTGGTGTTTGATCTTTAATTTTATCTTACGCGTAACGAGCAAGTATTTGCATGCGAGCTCCTGATTCTTCTTCTCACGTACTAACACGGTCATTTTATAGTGATTTCGTCAATGGTAATGATTCTAGTTAAAAGAATATTTTAATACGGTGAATGTTGCTTTAATATCAGAGGTTGATTTTAGATCGATGTTATAACTAAGTGTGGAGCGAAGTTTATGTGAGATACAGGGGGTAAGTAGATACTTAATTTTCCTATTCTGGAAATTCCAATCTTGGGTGGTTTGGTTGCTTTGTTCTCCTCTTCGAGAGAGAACAAAGGACCGGGGATTAATTCCAATCTTTTAGTGGGTATGTAAATTTTGGGCTATAATACCAAGACGCTGATAAGCAGCTCTCTTCTCCCCCACACGTACATACGCAACCTCACCTTCTCGGGCGCAGACACGCACACACACACACACCTATTATTGGCTGCACACACATACAATACCTAGGTCTAAGATTCAACTGAAATCAGACTGTATTGTTGATGACCGCTTGCTTGCCATTGATGCTTCTGTCATCAAACGCAGTTTTTATTGACTTCAGGTCTGTGGAAGTCATTCAGATATTGGGACTGAAGCCAATGTACTCTTTGCTGAACTATTAACCTTCAGAACTTAAGTTGTTATTATTAACTGTAAGTAAAATTATAGATGTGATAATAAACTTAATTAATCAATCTATTAAATATTGTAAATTTAATGTTAATTAAATTCACTATTTTTTAGATGTAAGTAATTTTATGAGACTGATTACTAAAAAGATAAAGACACTGTGTACCAACATAGTGGCACCTCACAACAGACCCAACACCTGTATGTTTGGAAGAAAAGCACACGTCAGTTCGCGAGAGGCTAATTTTATGTCATAAAAGCTGTTTGAACAATTACTACTACTTTCCCCGATTGCCGCTGCCAGTGGCTCATAAATATGGCTAATAGTGAGAAAGTGACAGCCTTTGCCTAGTACCCTTCTGAGATTAAACTTGAGAAATTTGATCGCTTTAACACAGGCCCTTGGAGAGCTGTATAATATTTAATCCAATTTAAGAAGTTCTTTTCTAAAGTTGCCAGAAGAAATTTCCAGTTTACTCCTGTCAAAGCTTTCCGCATCTTAATGAGAGTGAACATAGCTTCCTTATTCTGGAATATTGCAGTAGTCTATTGTCAATTAGTCTCCCCTCATATTGTTAGTAGACTGTCTACCTTTAATGAAGCCAGTTTGGTCTGGATGTATCACATAAGGTGTTACTTTTTCAATTCTAATGGCTTGATTTATTGCCATGTTCAAAGTTTTTCCAGACGAATTTTCTAAATAAAATTGTGTTTTTGTCTTAATTCCTGCAGTGTCATTTCACATTTCCTCAAGTCGCCAAAAGATGTTCTCTTTGGTGGCAACAACATGATGCTTTAGGGATTTAATTTTCTGTTCTAATTCTGCCTCAAGTACTTTTTCCTTTTTCTTTTTGTGTGCTGAATATGAAATTATTCTACCTCGTATTACAGCTTGCAGTTCCTCAGAGTATACATGAGGTGTTTCAGGCAGGTCGTTTGTTTCAATAAATGTTTTCCCATTCTTTTGCTAAACTTAGAAACTCTTGAATCAGAGAGTAATGATGTATTTAATCTCCACCTCTAATGGGTAAGTAATTCAGTCTTATCAGTGATGATCATAGTGACTGGGGTGTGATCACTTATTGTGATAGGGTGAATTTGTGTGTCGCCTATGTTTTTCAAGACTGAGCTAATGAGAAAAAATCTAACTGGGAGTAGAGTTGTGAATCACAGAAGAAAGTATATTCTCTACGCCAGTGGCAAGAACGCCCAGACATCACATAGGCCAAAATCATTCATAAACTGTTTTATTATTTCAGATGACTGGCAAGAGCTTAATACTAAAGCAGCTTTACTGCATCGGGTCGCACCCTGTGTTAAGTAATTATGTTGAAGTCCCCACCCACTACAAGTTCTGTGTCTGTATGTGATGATATTTCAGCAAAGAATTGGTGGCATAAGTGTGGGTCGTCACTATTTGGACCATATATGCTGGCAATACATATCTCTTTGTTGTATACTGATATTCTAATAATTAGGAATCTTCCCTCTCCAGGTCTGCTGATAGTTTTACATGTAAAATGTATTTTCTTGCTACTTAAAATTGCTACACCTCTTTGTTTGGAATTATAGTTAGCTAGGTAAACATATGGAAATTGTGATGAGTTAAGTGTATGCTGCGCTGTTTTGGATAAATGAGTTTCCTGGTAAGACGATATCTGCCCTCGCAATGTTTTGCCATAATCAAAATCCTTTTGTCTTTTGCATGAGAGCCAATTTCCTCATACATCTCCAAGTGGCAAAAGCATAGTGAGTTCATACTAATCTGAATGTGTGGCGCTTGCGCGCATGAAGTTGAGCGATTTGGCGTGAGCGCAGGGGGAATGTGTGTTGCATGCTAGTGTGTGGATGCCTGCGTGTATGAGCTTTAACTGAGGAGTTGCGTGCGTGTGTGAGTATGCATATATGCATATGAGGATGATGATGCCTACGTCGTGGTGTTAGCGCAGTGTCAGTAGAAACAAATGCTACAACAACAACGGAAAAAAAGACAACAATAAAACATTAAACAAGTTAAACACAGGGTTGAGGGTTATTAGGGTAATTTGTGACCCGTGATAATCCAACCTGCAAATAAGCCAGAGCAGGGCGCAAGCAGTCAAGTATTAAATTGCAAGCAAAACTTGATTTTAGAGATAATGAACTTTTTACCTTGGTCGGAGGAGCACCTTATACTTTTGAAGAAGTGATTAGTGGTCAAGTGCGGACTTTTTGTCGTGGGAACAGTTCGCCATTCACGTAGAGTCTATCTACTGTGATTACAGCTCGGGATCCCTCTGTGATGATTTTTTTCCTGATAGGAAACAGGATTTTGCGCTTAATTTGTGATCTCCTTAGGAAATTGGTGGTTGACGCTAAAGTTCGTTCCTTTAAGTTCTCTGCCTCGACTTTTCACTTGCTCTTTTTGCTTAAAATGTTCGAATTTTGCCACGATGCATCTCAGACGTTGACCATCTCTCCTTCCTCCAATGCGATGAACCTGATGAAAAGCGATGTTTTTATAGTGTCCGGTGGCATTTTCAGCTGATGCTGAATAAAGTTCCAGACCGTGACTTCGGCGCCTTCTTCACCGCACTCTGGGATTCCAGAGAACACAAGGTTGTCCCGCATACTACGCTGGGCCATATCTAAGATGGATCTTTATGATGATTTTCTCAGAGAGTTCCATCATATCTGGTTAGTGATTTACGGTCTCTCTGAGCATATTGTTCTCCGCCGCAAGCGATTCCACCTGTTGTTGGCTAAACTCCAGAGATTCGCGCAGCCCTTGGAATTCTTTGTGAAGGATTTCGAGCAGTGCTAGACGAAAGTGTCGAGGCTGGTGAGTTTGCTATTAATAGATCTCTATTATGTCCACATGTTCTTTTTCTCCGTGAAGTGGCTGCTTTTGAAAGATCTTTTGAGCGCTATCTTTTTGAGGACGGAGCCGCTTGGTTTTTTTTTTTTTCATGACGCGTCAGGCTACCTGCCTATTTAAATCTGTAGCCTTCCACGTTTCTTTCCAGGATGGAATAAATAAATGTAACTCACGATATGGTTACTATTAATGTTGTTTTTTGAGCTTGGTTGTTTTTGGCACTGCTTTAACTTTGGTTTATTTAAGACTTGCCACTCATGTTAGCTGATGACAGCTCAAGTGAGATCTCACCAACCCATCACCCAGCAACCCATCCAGCCTCACAGCCCCTTTGAGTGTGTACTAGGGCACCAGCCCCCGCTGTGCCCATGGGACATGTCGCCCACCGAGGTCCCTGGATGTGGATGAGTGGTTCTGGAAGGCCGAGTGGGTTTGGGAAGGAGCACACACTAACATCCAGTGAGCAGTTCGCTGGTTTACTCATCAGGCCGATTGATGGAGGCATGAGGTGCCAGTGTACCAGACAGGTGATCGGGTATGGCTGTCGACCCGGGACTTACGTCTGGGTCTCCCGTCTCATAAATTGTCGCCCAAATACATTGGTCCTTATGGTGTGTCTATGATTAACCCTTGTCTCTGTTGCTCCAGTTGCCACTACATATGCATGTCTCCTTGTCTTCCATGTTTCTTCCTTACTGGCAGTCCGGGGCCCATTGGACCGGGAGATGCAGAACCCACGCCTGTCGGGGAAATTGATAAAATGAGGGCACCCCTGCTCACCGAATGAAAGTCCGGCAGCTCGTGGACTCCCCTACGGCGGGGTGGTCGTTTGCAATACCTGGTGGATGGAAGGATATGGCCTGGAGGAACGGAGCTGGGTTCTGGCCTGGGATGTCCTCAGTCATGACCTGATGGCACCCACCATGCCTGGCCAGATCACCCAGCCCCTAGGCCTCAGGGCCGCCTTCCCAGCCAACCATGACCACTGTCGGGGTCCTGGCGGCCTGGCTGGCCATGCACTCACCCTACGCGGACAGGTGGGGGCCCTCGCCTTCCGCCGGTCCTGAAGGGGTACTGTCACATCTGCACCTCCTCCCCAACTCTTGGACTTGCCAGAGTATTAAACCTGAGGTTTGATGTGTTGCGTAGAGGTTGTCATGGCAATGCAGTGTCTGTCCCTTTAAGGAACTCTCATAGGCACTTCCGGTTGTCTATGTCATGGTGATGGTTTCCCATCCCAATGTGTATCACCTTGTTTGTTATTATAGCCTTTACGTTCTTTGGTTCACGTTCTGTTAATTGTTTGAGTCTTATTATTTAACCAGACCGATGCGGTTGTTCTTTGTCTGTTCTCCCTCATGCGTGCCTCCACTCTCACTCCAGACTCCAGCTCGCCCAGAGAATCTGCCTAGCCGCCACTAAGCTAACTAGCCGCCACTTAGCTAATTAGCTGCCGCTCGCTTATGGCTAACGGCTAGCTGGCTGCTTTTCACTCTGCTCTGGACTGTTGTGGCTGCCTCAGGTCTTAACTCTTAACACCCCAAAGTGGCTGAGTTGATCATTAGCCAGTTTCTTATCCATGAGTTTTTAAGTAAAAAATATTTAGTGTCAAATTTTGCACGATATAAATGGATGGAAATGCTAATTATCTATAAATTTTTGTGAATGTCAACATAATATTTTTCCATTTAACTTTAGCTACATAACTTCTATATTGATACTCAGATGTCGCAAAAACTACTTTGGAAACACTTTTTGTCGGAAAAAAGGGCTTTAACGCAAATAAACGTGTCACATGATATACACTACATCTAAACGTCGGCCGTGTCATTCTAAAATGTTGCAGCCAGAGATTTCTGTGAAGTGTCTCTCCACCACCTCCCAGGCTCTTATTCCGTGGTTCTCCCATACCCGCAGGGTTTTGTCGCACTGGGGTACAGTTCGTTTTGGGGGATGACGCCATCACACACACCGCTTTATCGATAAAGCCAGTTGATGGAACAGGCTGAGACAGCACTTCGCGACATTTTTACACATATTCTGTTTGTCGATAACAAAACGTTGCAAAAAACTGGATGGAAACTTGGCTACTAAGTGCCTGTGTGTCTTGCACTGTAAATAAACGCACGCTAGCATCCAAGCTCCCCGTGATTCGTGTCTATTTCCCATGGCACGCTGACATGACACCGTGTACATATCCTCACATTAAAGCTGAAAGTCTGCAGTTAAAGCAGACTTCGTTTCATTTCAAATTCATTGTGGTGGTGTATAGAGCCAAAAAGATTAGAATTGTTTTGATGTCTCATTATTTAGGGAACTGACTGTATGCTACTACAATCAATCATAGGCCAGTTTCACTTACTCCCTTGGCCATGGTCCAAGGGAGTTGGTCGGCAGACATCACAGCCATCTTTTCAACGACCTGTGCTAAACACCCCAGAATATAAGCCATAAGCAGTGATGAGTGTATGTGATGTAGATGTAGTATTGAATTTATTGTTACATTATTCCAAGACTTGCCAGGGTTCTTGGCTTGTGCCACTGCTGTTCACTCTCCGTACAGCTCAGCACTGGTGGAACAACAGGAATGTCAAGCTGGAGAATAATGTGCACTGAAAAGTAGAGCCACACAGTGGTTACAATGTTAATTGATCCAGCTACACATGTACAGCTGTGATGGACCAGCTCTACAGGATTGAATTCTCAGCCTCACCTGTAACAAGATGTTTAAAATGTTGAAACAAAATTTAAGAGTAGGATATATTTATATGGCTACTATTTATTTTTGTACACTGTTAGTTAAAATAGTTAGTAAAAACTATTTTCTTGTAAACACTTTTAATAAAGGGGTTAATAATCTTTTTGGTTTGATGTTGTCAGTGGTGCACTTTATTTGATTTGCAGGTACACTCAGTATCCTCACTAATGTACCAAGATTACAGTATAGACCTACCTACCTAGACTTAGCAGGTTTACATAAACTTTTATACTGGTACCTATCTTATGTGTTTCACCTAGCTGGGATGTTCAGCATACCTGGAAAAGCAAGCTATACTACACCACTGGTTGCTGTTAGTGAAAACATAGCAGTAACATAGCACTAAGCGTACACTGGTTGTTTATAACGTGAACGGGGAACATGGCCAACCAAATAAACATGGTTAACCTAGAGCAAAGAACCAAAAGAACATGATTAACCCAGGAACATGGGTAACCATCTTAACGCTATCTTTACTCCTACACTCAGCATACACTTAAACTGTGAGGTGATTTTGATCTGTCCATTGATGGATAACATAACGCCCTCACACACACTACACCTGTCACTAGGTCTTTCTTGGAGAAATATAAACCCAAATTAAAATACACACAACCAGTTGCTAATCATACCAACATAACAAGGCATTTAGTAACACTAATAAAGTATGTCATAACATTGTCTCCACCCTGATAGTAATATACTCAGTTGCTGTCTAATGTTAACAGCTGAGCTAGCTGCTAACAGCTGAAGTAATGTTAGCTATCGCTGCTACTCACCTTCAAAGTTGTGGATGTAACTTGACATGTACAGTTTAAATCCTTTTTCACACTTGCAACAGGGTGCAGATGAACAGCGGTCGACAATCCTGTGGACGCTGCTCAAGTCAATTTCGGGAGGCTCCAGACACGGATGAACATGCCATCTTCCGCAATCAGAATAACAATGCCACAAAATGGAAATGGTCGACCGCACACTCAAGACGGCGGAAGTAGAACTCCTTAGTTACATGCACGTAGGGAACTGTGAAGGTCTGGAACTGAAGTCCTGGTCAGATGGCACTTCTGAAGAGGTGGACTCCTCCCTTGACGGCCGAGGTGCAGGTGTGTGTGGGGGACGGACTTTTAGAGCTGGGACCAGGATGATCTGCAAGGCGGAAGTCCTCACAGGCCAGTTCAAATGTTCTTAGCTGCCACCTAAGACTGCTCTTCTGGTCCAGATCCTCTAGTCCACCAGGTACTCAAGAGTGCCTTGACGATGGCGTGAACCAGGAGCCGCAGAACTTGATAGGCAGTGGGCCCCATCCACCTCTAGGGGCGAGGAGGACAGTTTCTGGGACTGGAGGGTGTAAAGGGCTATAAGACTGGCTTCAACAACAAGGATACATGGAAGGTAGGCGAACATAATATCGAGGGGGGCAGCGGAGGCAACAGGGCACAGACCAACAGACCAATGTAGCAGGGGAGAGCTTTTTGGAGGGAAGACATAGACGGAGGTCACGGGTGGACAACCATACTCGTTGTCTGGGCCGGCTGTCATCGGTGATCTGCCTGGCGTTTTTGCTGTTGCATGGCCTGACGGAGGCGCATATGGGAGGCTTTCCATAACTCAAGGTTACTATTCTCAAACCACTCGTCTACTGCGGGCTCCATGGGCTCGGCCTCCCAGGGGAAAAATGGGAGTTGAAAACTGAGGACACACTGGAACAGAGACAGAGCTAATGACGAGTGGCGGAGAGAGTTTTGGGCATATTCAGACCAGAGGAGATAGTTCGACCAGTCCTGTTGGTTGTTGGCAACATGAGAATCCTGAGAAAGCAGCCAATCTCCTCAAGTTGAGCCTCTCCACTTGACCACATTGGACAAGGTAAGGTTGACTTCTTTACCCCAATTCGAGACATAAACACTTCCCACAATCTACAGGATGTGAATTCAGATGGGGCTATGGGCTTTCCATTCAGACAAGCTTTTGTTGGTGAGTAGAGAAATTATAAAATGTACCTTTTGTCACGCTCACAAGTAAATTACTATGGCTGGTGATCAATGTAGAGCGTGCATGGCTGGTCACGCTGATCTGGTAGTCTGTGGTAATTGTGAAGGTCTGGAACTGGGAGTCCTGGCTGGGATGGCCCTTCCCGATGTGAGGTGTGGACTCCTCCCTGGTCTGGGCTGGGGATCTCACAGCTATCATACTATGTCTGCACTCTCATATGGATTTTTTTACTGTGGCATTTAAGAACAACCAAATGAACTGGCACTTTACATTTATTTGTTCATCTTCATGTTTGACATGGGATAAAATCCCTAAATGAATTAAGACCATCACCAAACCAATGCAGATCACTTCAGTAGGTATCATAATATGTCTATACCAGACATGGAGTTCTTTACTGTGGTGTTTAGGAATAAATTAAACATGAAATCATGTTTAAATTATAAAACACAGCATTCAGCATTCATTCTCCTAACCCTACCGACCTACAGTCAAGTCAAATTAAAAAGAGTTGTATTGAGCTGAATGACATTATTCACAGTTGCTTCTTTACACAAGCGTATCTGTCTTCTGTCATGTTGATACATAGCCTGTGGTACCAACGCACTTGGTCACATTGTATCTATGACATAAAAAGATAAAGTTGAGTACATGTGTCAATCAAATAACGATTGTAATAACCATTAGTTTATAATATTCAAATAACTAGTAAAAACAGTTCAAGGATAGAACAAACTATAAGCATGAATTTATTTTCTCCAAAATACCAGTGTTACTGAGTTTAATTCATTTTGCCATAGCTATGTCACTAAGACTTATCCACTGATTTTTTTCATATTGTGGCTGATCCACAATATGAGCAGAGGTCTGTCATTTGTCACGAAGGGTGTCGGCATGACATGAGGCGAGGTCACGGTGCAGGCCATTTATTTATGAAGGACTAAACTAGGGTGATGGGCTATTCAGTCGAGGCCCGGAGCTATCGGTATGAGGGGCGCGGACAGATGAAGCCCCGCCGAGGCGTGTATCGCTTGGCAGAAAACTGACGCGGACTGGCGACAAACGAAGCTCGTTCGTTACGCTGAAGCGCTGCTTTCATCCCAAGTGTCGCTTCCTCTATAAATGGGGGTGAATCCCGCCGGCGCTTCGTGGGTTGTTTTGTTGGAGAGTTTATGAGCGAGCACTGATTGTAGAGGCAATATTGAATATTCACACAAACACTTTTTCTTTTCTTTACTTGTCTGTATACCAAATGGAACCAGCAATAATAAGAAGAAATATTCACCATGTGGGAACATTTTGAATGATTCCTCCCAATAAGGCATGTAGCCAAATTATTATAATTTTTATTTCTAGGAACAAGATTTTATCACCATGCAAAGTATATTTATAGTGCATTTCATGGTTATGTGAAGTGTTTACAGCTGTATGAACTCGGTACATAACAAGAATACATCATCAAAGTGCTTTTAGGCATTTAGAGCTTTCCATGAAAATGAGCAGCCTGCAAACAGTCCACAGGCATGCTTAAAGTAAGTAAGTATCTGTTTCAATTGTGTCATCAAATCAACCTGTTTTACTGAAATATCATCTTTGTGTTATAGATTCCAGAAAAAAGATGATAGATGATGCCTTAGTTAATATGAAGAAGACACCCAGCCAATGTCAATGGTGGAAGATGGGGTTTAGGGAGCCCATACACATATTGGAACCTACTTATGTTCTCCCCCACAAGGAAGGTTTCTGTTTGTAAAGTACAAGTAATTAATTTATTAATAAGTCATTTTTTAATTGTTAGAATTACTTTAACAATTTGTTTCCACTTCATTAGGCTTTAAAGACCATGATAGATGAGAAATACCAAGAAGCAAAGGAAAAAGCCAGAGCAACACTGCAGAATGCAGTAGCAGTCAGCCTCACCGCTGATATGTGGACATCTATGAATATGGAGGCTTATCTTGCAGTAACATGCCACTTCATTGATGCCAAAGACCAACTTGGAACCATTTTGCTTGGAGTAGAACATTTTCCAACTAGTCACACAGCAGAAAATATGGCTCTGGCAAAAATAAAACTGATGGAGGAGTGGGAAATAAAAGAAAAGGTTAAGTGTCTCAATGATGCTGCACCAAATATGATAGCTTGTGCCAAGATATTGCCTGTGAGACATGCTATTTGCATTGCACATGTACTTAATTTAATAGTGCGAAAGTCATTTGACCAAGTTCCAGCCCTTAATGACATACGTAACAAAGCCAGAAAAATTGTAGCCTTTTTCCGGACAAGTACTACAGCAAAAGAGAGACTGTGCCAGATACAGAGGCAAATGGGGTATAACTGAAAATAATTATAGAGGTAGATACACGCTGAACAGCACTTTCCATATGCTGGAACGCCTTTTATAATGAGAGGAAGCAGGGCAGCTCTGACATCTCTAAAGACAGACATCTCTAGTTAATGCCCATGAATATGAGGTTATTGCATAGTTTATACAAATGGCCCCAGTCCACCAGGCTACTGTTGAACTATCAGAGGAGAAAAGAGTATCTGCTTCAAAGGTCATACCCTTGCTAAAAATGCTGCAGCACTCTATACTAAGTGTGTCAGAAAAAATAAATAGCGATATAGCAAAGCAGCTGTGTGACAACCTGGTACGACGTATAAGAGAAAAAAACTCATCTACAATGGAGCTACTTTATGATGGACAATGGCAACTATGCTTGACCCACGTTTTAAAACCCTTGTTCCTAAGCTCAAACAGGATGGCGATGCGGTAAAAGATCAAGGAGTAAAGCAACATAATTAAAAAACAGCGAATCGCCTTAGTGAGCCCTTAGTCCAGCAGCAGCCTCCTCTGAACCAGCTGGGGATGCAAATAGCTGTAGTGGCATTAAAATGGTTCTGGTCATTTGTGTTGTCATACCATAAAAACATTTAAAATCTTATGTTAATGTGAAGTATTTAACCACTCATCAAGTGTTATATATATATATATATATATATATATATATATATATATATATATATATATATTTTCCTCTAGATGACTTGTGGCATCTGCTGGACACGTACAGTGAATCAAAGCAGACGTTGTTCAAATGCCACTGCTGAATTTTAAATAGCAGAAGGGACCAAGCATTTGGGAGAGGCCAACTTCCAAGAAATCGGAGAATCCACTGATTGGTTGGAGTATGCAAAAACATGCATCACCTGTGTACCAGCTGGCACTTCAGTTTTATGTTCACCAGCATCCTCTGTACCATGTGAGAGGGTGTTCTCAAGGCTGGGGAGGTGATTTAAGAAAAGGAACCGCCTCAACCCAAATACAGTGAAAAAAATTCTTTTCCTCAACAAAAATCACTAAAGGTTCCCATGAATGTCACACAAGACTGACCAAAACACAAAATGTTAATTCTTTATGTTTATTTATAACTTTTTATTGTTTGGAACATTTATTGTGTTGACAATAAAATGAGAGAGAGAGAATGAGGGTTTGTTGGAAAATATACCAATTGAATGGACATATACAAACCTATTACATAATTACATATTGTAAAATGGAAGACTGTGCAAACTACGTGCCGCTTATAGAGTGTAACACTCGTGTAACGTGTGTTACGTGGTTTTCTACGCAATGCACGACTCGAAGCGTAGCCTCGTCTGGCATGCCTCACACTCAGAGCTGAGCCTCATTTGTCCATAATTAACTAATAATACACTACTACCATTATCATTACTACTACTACTTACCTTATACAAATTGCAAATGCGGAATAAAATATAAGTTGCATAAAAATAAACAAAAGGAAAATTCTGTCCGACACTACCATACACTCTCCAACAAGACAACCCAACGGTTACCGGGCGAGATTTATAGAGTAAAGCTGTACACTTGGGATGAAACGACGAATGAATCGAGGCTTCGCTGGTTATCGGTCACGTGGTTTTCGCTTAAACGACACGCCGAAGCGGGCTTCATCTGCCACGCCCCCTTATACTTGATACGCGCTTCGGAGCTTCATGTGCCCATCACTAGACTAAACACACAAAACTAAAACCAGCACGAGGGCCACAAACAAAACCAAACTACTTGAAAACAAAGACTGCACAAGAAACATAAAACTGGAACGAAAACCACAAACAGAACAAAACTACTTCAACATAACAAACTTACAAGCAGCACGCCAACAGAGAGAGGGTTGTGTGAGGGTGGACCAACAGAAAACAATGGGAAAGACTGGGCTTAAATACTCATACACAAACAAGGGGCTGGACCAATGAGACAAAGGGAACCAACCAGAACGCGATCACAAACAAGCACAGAAGGGGTAACCACGTATGAGGGGCCAGACTAAAACAAACCACACCCAAGTGCAAGGACTAACACACAGTGATCATCCAATAAGACACAATGGGAAGGTGGGACTTAGACAATGATGGACACAGGAAGACTCCACACAGTACACACAACATGGCCGAACACTCTAGACACCACAGACACAAAATGGCCGACCACACTATACACAAGACACAAAATGGCCGAACATACTATACACAAAATGTCTAAACACAGAACACACCAAAAGGCTGACAAGAAACACACTGACATAGTGGACTTCTAGTCAGATCCTGCTCCCCAAGTCCAGGGGGGTCATGACATCATTGGAACTATAATGTCAAAAACAGGTATATAGCATCAGTAATCAGAAAACAAAACATTATGAGATTGTTAAATATATCATTATGTGAAGTGTTAATTATAAATTTAAAATGTATAATTAATATTAAAATTATCAATTTAAATTGGCATACCTGTTGACTGGAGAATGAATTAGCCTCTATTTCAACTCTCAGTGGCTAATTCCTGACAGGCTTGAAACAATTTCAATATTGTCAGGGTATTGCTGGGAAGCAAGCTCCACAATTTCAGTACAGCCATCTGATTTACAGAAAGGCAAGGCAAGTAAGTTTGATGTCGAGTAGAGCACATTACTCATACACGAGGGTCATTCAATGTGCTTTACAGAAACAATGTTAAAATGTTAAAATTAAAGATAAAAGGGAAGAATAATGAGAAAAGAAGTAAAAAATTAAATTAAAGATGAAAAAAGAAATAAGAAATAAGAGAAATAAAATGATTAAAAGTGCTATAAAATATTTGGTGATCAGTCACAGTCAAGTAAATGGAAAAGAGTAAAGATAAAACATTCCACAATTTTGGCCATCACAACAACAACTTAATACTACTAAATAATGCCTCTATTGATTCCACTTACCTTCATAACAAATACTCCACAGCTGGAGCCATCTGTTTGTAGTGAGTGTGGAATTGTTGCTGCACTCCATTTTTTGCAACTCAACCCTCAGCACCGTGCCTGTTGAACCACATCTTGAAGTACTTCCTTCCAAAAAAAGATATGTTTAAGTCTCCAGTTAGTTTCCATTTACTTGACGATGGTGGTCAAAGTATTACACAATTATAACAGAAATAACAATAATGACAGTTAAAAATGAATTCAGTGACAACACATTTCTTCATTATACATAACTGAACCTTTGTCGTGCCTGGACAGGGTCCTGCAACTCATTTAAACCATGGGATCTAAGACACTCACTGTTTGGGCTTCGGAATTGAGAAACTGATAATAAAAAAAGTAAATTATAATTATACATAACACATTTTTACATAATTATAATGTGACAATCTTAATTTAACTAATAAAAATAAACAAATCACAAAATGTGTTTCATATTCACATAAGCTTAATTCAAAAACATGGTTTTATATTGTCCAGTCATTTCACAAATAAAAAAAAAAACAAAAAACTATTACATACCAGACATTTCCAGTGTACACCAAGGTTGAAAAAACGATAATGCCCTTTTGTAGTCCCTAAATGGACCTTTCAACATGGGAAAATATAGGTTAAATAATATTCAAATGCACGGTAATGTGCAAAAATTTTAGGCAGGTGTAAAAAAATGCTGTAAACAAAGAATGCTCTCAAAAATGGAAGTATTCATCATTTATTTTCATCAATCAACAAAATGCAGTGAATGAACAAAAGAGAAATCTAAATCAAATCAATATTTCTAGGTACATTTGCACACAGTTTTTGAAGGAACTCGGCTGGTAGGTTCCAAACATCTTGGAGAACTAACCACAGATCTACAATCCTATAATCCTGCAAAATAATATAATGACTACTTCTTCTTCCTCTTTCGGCTTTTTCCTTCAGGGGCGCCACAGCGAATCATCTGTCTCCATTTAGTCCTATCCTCTGCATCCTCTACCCTCACACCAACTAACTTCATGTCCTCTTTCACCACATCCATAAATCTCCTTTTTGGTCTTCCTCTCAGCCTGGCAGGCTCCAACCTCAGCATCCCTACCTATGTACTCATTGTCTCCTCTGGACATGTCCAAACCATCTCAGTCTGGCCTCTCTGACTTTATCTCAAAAACATCTAACATGAGCTGTCCCTCTGATGTATTCATTCCTGATCCTATCCATCCTCGTCACTCTCAAAGAGAAGCTCAACATCTTGAGCTCTGCAACCTCCACCCTGCTCTTCTTTCCCTCATTGGCACTGTCTCCAAACCATATTACATGGCTGGTCTCACTACTGTCTTGTACACCTTTCCGCTCATTCTGCTGGAAACCTTTTATCAAGGCCATCACACCTGACACTTTTCTCCACCCATTCCAACCTGCTTGCACACATGCTTTCTTCACCTCTTTTCCACTTCTGGTTGCTTTGGACCGAGAGACCCTAAGTACTTAAAGTCCTCTACCTTCTTTACTTTTACTCCCTGTAACTTCACTGTTCCGCTTGTGCCCCTCTCATTTACACACATGTATTCTGTCTTGCTGCCACTAATCTCATTCCTCTCTCTAGCAAGCACATATCTCCACCTCTCTAGCCTCTCCTCTCTACCTGCACCCTTGCTCTCACTGCAGATCACAATGTCATCTGCAAACATCATAGTCCATGGAGATTCCTGTCTAACATCATCTGTCAGCCTGTCCATCACCAAAGCAAACAAGAAGGGGTTTAGAGCTGATCCTTGATGCAGTCCAAATTCTCCACCTTGAACTCTTCTGGCTTACCCTACAGCACATCTCTTTGCTGTCTCACAGCTCTCTCATACATGTTCTGCACCACTTAACATACTTCTCTGCCACTCTCTAAATCCTCATGCAATACCACAGCCTTTCTCGCACTCCTGTCATATGCTTCTTAAATCTACAAATGCACAATGCAGCTCCTCTGACCTCTTGCACTTCCATCAGCATCCTAGTGCCAAAATAGCATCTGTAGTACTCTTTTCTTGCATGAAATCATACTGCTGCTCACAGATGCCTCACTTCGGACCCAAGCGTAGCTCCTAATTCTTCCCAAAGCTTCATTGTATTAGCTTTATCTCTGTAGTTGCCACAATTTGCACGCCTCCTTTGTTCTAAAAATCGGCACCAGACCACTTTTCCTTCATTCCTCAGGCATCTTCTCACTTGTCAAGATCTTGTTGAACAACCTAGTCAAAAACTCTACTGCCAATTCTAAGTAGACACTCTACAATTTCCACAGGTAAGGCCATCAGGGCCAACTGCATTTCTTCCCTCTTCATCCCTCTTCAAAGCTGTCCTCACTCATCCTTACTAATCTCAGCTACTTCCCTGATCCACAACAGTCACCTCTTTTACTCTACATTCTCTCTCATTTTCCTTATTCATCAGCTTTTCAAAGTACTCTTTCCATCTTCCCATCACACAATTGGCACCTGTCAGTACATTTCCATCCCTATCCTTAATCACCCTAGCCTGCTGCACATCCTTTCCATCTCTATCTCTCTGCCCCGCCAACCTGTACAAATCATTCTCTCCCTCCTTACTGTCCCACCTAGCATACAGGTCATCATATGCCCTTTGTTTGGCCTTTGCCACCTCTACCTTCACCATACGCTGTATCTCCCTCTACTCCTGTCTACTGTCCCTCGCTCCCTTCACTCAGTGTCCCACTCTACTTAGCTAACTTCTTTCTCTGTATATGCTCCTGGGCTTTTTCGTTCCACCACCAAGTCTCCTTATCTACTTTACTCCTTCCAGATGACACACCAAGTACCCTCCTACCCTCTGCTCCACCTCTGTTCTCTTCATCTTCCTCACCATCAGTTTCCATCCTACAGACCACTCATCCTATGCTGTCTCGCTACACTCACCCACCACTACCTTGCAGTCACTAATCTCCTTCAAATTACAATGCCCAAGGCTAAGATGTAGTCCACCTGTGTGCTCCTCCCCTCCACTCCTATAAGCCACTCCCATATCATGCTTCTTCTGGAAGAAAGTATTTACAACAGCCATTTCCATCCTTTTCGCAAAGTCTACCACCATTTGTCCCTCTTCATTCCTATCATGGATACCAAACCTGCCCATCACTTCCTCATCACCTCTGTTCCCTTCACCAACATGTTCAAGCTAAAGTTCGTACCCACCAACAGTCTTCAACTCTGGGGATATACATCAAATCATCTAGCTCACTCCAGAAATTCTGCTTCTTCTAGCTCACATCCTACCTGTGGGCATATAACCACTAACAACATTGATCATTATTCCTTCAACTTCAAGCTTCAGACTCCATCAGCCTGTCTGACACTCTTTCACTTCCAGAACGCTCCTAACAAACTCCTTCTTCAGGATAACTCCCACTCCACTTTCTCTTCCATCTCCATCATGGTAGAACAACTTAAACTTTCTTCTAAGCTTCTAGCCTTTCTACCTTCCACCTGGTCTCCTGAACACAGTATATCCACCTTCCTTTCTCTTCTGGCATTATGTCCACCAGCTCTCTAGCTTTACCTGTCATAGTGTTAACATTCAAAGTCCTACTTTCTCAGTTCCACACTCTTGCTCTTCTCTCTTCTCTCTCTCTGCCTACGACACGCCTCTTTCCTCCTCTCCTCCGCTAACCAACAGTGCAGTCTAATTTCCACTTGCACCCTGTAGGTCAACAGCACGGGTGGCTTGTTAAACTCCAGGCTCCTAATTCAACTGGTATGAAATCTCTGTTTAGACTCGTGATAAGTTTGATTTGGCCCTCGATTTATTGCCGCCGGATGCCCTTCCGGCTGGCCAACTCTCTGCATTTATCCGGACTTGGGACCGCACAAGGAATCACTGGCTTGTGACCTCTTATGGTTTCATTAATAATATAATGACTACAAAATAATATAATGACTAATCCTACAAAATCCCTGACTTTGTGCAAGTGTACCTATAAGAAATTGATGCTGGTTTGAAGGCAAAAGGTAGTAATCATTATCGGGTGTGGTTGCAGGAGGATCAGGGAAGGGGATGAGGACACTGTTGCAGGCATAGTGAAAGAGTTTATTGAGGGCAGGAGAAGGTAAACAAGTCCAAAATCACACAAAAACAAGCACAAAGTAACAAAAGAAAGGTGAGGCCCGTGCTCCCAGTCGTGGCGTCTGGCAGTGGAGGAGAACCCCCGAGTAGCCGGAATAAGCGAAGTCCTCACGCTTTGAAGACTTGGGAAGTAGAATCAACAATGGCTCCAGATCTAGTAGCTCTCAAGGCAGTCTGGCCAACCAGGAAAAACACACTGGGACAGCTGAGCCTGGGGGAGAAAAACACAAGAGAGAGGTGTGAAGATGAGGTGACACAAAGGGTAATCCAAACAGAGAACAAAAACCAAACCAGAATCAAAAGTGTCTAGAAGTCTAAACGAAGGGAAGAACAAAAGGGGCCCAGGTAATCCAAAAGGCAATCACACACCTAACAACCGGCTACAGATTAGAGGATACAGACTCAGAGACACTTGGGTTGAACTGACTTAAATAAGACCACAGAACTCAACAAACGAGTGCTTGCACCAATCCCAACTCAAGGCAATTAGACACAGCTGAAATCAATGATAAGTGAGGGGTGTTCTAACCAGACACTGACCTACTAGATAGGGAGCACGCAGTGCAAACAACATACCAGGAAGCGGGGTGTGCTCTAAACAGATAGTGAACTACTCAGAAGGGCACGAGGTGCAGACACAGAACCCAGAAGTGAGGAGCAAGCTAACACAGAAAGCTAAGGCTAACCCGAGGAGACACAAGGAGCACACACACACACACACCACAGACACACCACCAGAAGTGAACCCAGAGAGCAAGAAACAGATACTTAGTCTGGGTTTGCAGTGGCACGGTCCCGTCTAGGTTGGGCGGGACTGCGATGCAATACCCAAATATTGATTTGATTTAGATTTTTCTTTTGTTTGCTCACTTTGCTTTTGTAAATTGATAAAAATAAACAATCATTATTTATATTTCTGAAAGCATTCTTTGTTTACAGCATTTTTTTCACACCTGCCTAAAACTTTTTGCACAGTGATTGTATATATATATATATATATATATATATATATATATATATATATATATATGTATATATACATATATTTTATATGACAAGGGTATACTTACGTTTCGTAGGCTCTGCCTAACAACCTGTTCCCGTTCTCCATTCATAATTACATGGGTTGTGTAGTGGTTCATGTTATACCACTCTTTTCCCACTCCTTTTCTGTTCAGAACGGCCTGTATGTAGCACTCAGTTGTCTAAAAATATACAAAACTGTTAGAACACAATACAAGTAAAAAAATGTAAAAGCATGTCTGATAAATATTGGTAATTATTTTTGGGTCAATTAACTACTTACAACAGATAACATTTTTATTATATACCAACCTCTCCAACAAGCCAGGTTTTAATGAGAGAAATTCTTTGTGCCTCAATGTGTACTTAATACTGACATCTGCAGACTTCACCACTGCCACAAAAATTTCACTTTGTGGAGTTCCCCAGAAATTCTCCACCTGACAAACATTACTGAACATCATCAGCCATTTAGCAGTAAACAATCACATAATAATCAGTTGTATGCACAGTAGCTACCATTTTGTTGTAAGGATGCAATCGTTATAAAATTAACTTTTACTAATCAGGATTATAATATGGAAATTAATCAAAATATCAGATAACAAACACTCGGAAATCAAGAAAATCACTGAAAATACCTGTACAGATGTAACAGATGTTGGCAGAGCTGGTACTTCAGGCACAGGCTCTTTATTAATTGTGGTTCCTTGTCAGTCAGGATGAACACACACACACACAATTACATTTATTATTTTTTTAATACTATTTAATTCATATGTAAACAAACAAACAAATAAACAATAAAAGAACAGAGAAAATATAAATAATATGAATTAAAAACCTGTGATGAAATAATAATGGGTGCCACAATGTTCTTTTGTGTCACGCGCACTCACTCCCACAGCCGGGAGTTGGATTGGGATGCAGCCGGTCACGGTTCAAAGGGTTTTTAAGGAGTCATTTTCTCGCAACGTGTCGCTCTTCCATTTGAGTTACCCGGCCCATCTTCTGACCCTGTCGGTTTCTACTGTGAGTAATCTCAGTTATTGGGTTATCTCTTTGAGTAAAGTGTGTGTTTTTAGAACACAGATTTAGTGTGGAATTCCTAGCTCTTCGTGTAAGACAGTTTTTAAATCAACTTGCATGGCAATCCTACCTATTCGTGTTCTCGGCCGCATTTTGGCTAACCACCACGCTACATGGGCTAACAAGTAGCAGTTTGCTAAATCCCAACCAGATCACTGGTGAACTGTGAAAGTTAGGCATTCGATTCAAATCCTAACTAGATCACTGTCCGAACTGTGATGCAGTCCGACAGCCACCTAACCCGGCCGCTGAAAGATTGTTTAACGGCTGCCGTTCCCGTCAAATCCTAATCAGACCCCTGACGAACCTGACATTTTGTGCTGGGATCGGTGAAAGCTTTTAAATAGATAAATAAATCTATAGATTAATCAGTGTATAGATTGATGGATAGATGGATGGATGGATGGATGGATGGATGGATGGATGGATGGGTGAATGGATGACTGAACAGACAGACAGACAGATACCTTTGTTTGAGTACTGTAGAAGTACTGGCTTCATTTTTTCACGGAGGATGGTGATGAATCTTTTTTGGATTGCAGTTTAGTTTTCTGCAAAATAACATTGTATTTACATATACATTTCTATTAAATTATTTAAAAAAAATAAAAATCAATAGTGTATTTTTTATAAATTTACCTTTTTTCACTTTGAAAGGAAAAGCCGTCTTGAGGGGGGAAACATAAACACCTTTTCTTCGATGGGTCCGATTTTTCCACCTCTCAACCTCCACTCTGTGAAACTGAGAAACGTGGAAAATCAGTAATTAAATTTATAACACACTCATACTTCAATCAGCCTTAATCTTTATGAAACTGCTGAAATATTTTATTTACCTAAAATGTATTGCATTATTAACATGTGAGGCTTAAAAACAACAATGTGACATTGTTTATTAGGAAGATTATTGAAAAAGCCATTACTTTTCTCGTTCTGCGTTGCGAGTCTCCAAATTCTCTTATAAGGCCACTGTGGCTCCTCTGGTAGGTTTGGATGAAGTCATCCAGTCTTATCAGTCGATGTCGTTGGATTCGTTTCAAATCCCACTGACTCTTTTCCATGATTCCCTGTGTTCGATTGTCTTGTGTGAAGTTCTTTTGAAAACAACACGTATAATAAACCATATGGGCCCACATCTTAAACAATTAATAGATTAAAGCTTAAAACAAACAAAAGATTAAGATTAAGATTAAAAAGATTAAGAAGGTTAAAACTGACAAAAAAAATCTCACAAATATACCTGTGTTTCTTTCCTTTTTAACCACTGAAACCGCATTGAACACCTCTTGTAATGAGGACCAGTTCCATGTCTGCCTAGGTCACCTGAAATAATATTACTTATACTTTACTTTACTATACTTTATACTTTAATATTACACTTAAAAAACTGAAATTCAAAATATACTGTAAATCTATATTACAGTTATCCATTCAACACTACATGCAAACCTACCCAGCATTAGGCTTGACCACAAGTCAGCATACAGAAGGAAATATCGTATCAGATAGGGAACAAATGTTGGACAAAAATATATATTCTTGTCTGCAGCACTCTCAAGTTGAATGTCTTGCAGCAGGTGATGGAAATAGGCCTGAAATGGGTTGGCTCCAACCTCAACCTAAAAATTACAATAAACAACTTATGCATTGTTGTTGTTTTTGAAATATGACAGGAATTAAAATTCCAAAAAACTAACCAGAAAATCCTCAGGAACAATTTGTTCCTCTTTCACATATGTGGCCATTGTGCAAAGCTTTTCTTGCAAGTTGCACTGAGAAAGTAGGTGACTGACGCTGTTGTGTGATCACAGGTCACAAATGTTGCTATAGGCAGTGGTGAGCTGCCTTTCAAGGGGTTTTGAACAACTGGTTTGTAGACATAAAATGATATGTCTGCAGCATGTGACTTCTGGATGATACTCCCTGTTGCATCCAGATACACAATGTCTTCTGAAGTAATTCTGTGGAAAATTTCAATTGTCCTTTGTGACCACAGCATTGCACCTTTTGGATGCAGAATGACTTTTTGGAGAATGTCAATTTCTGATCTGGATTTTTCATCTATCAACATTTGCAAGCTTATAACTTCATTATCATGCTTTCTCTGTCTTTTCCGTTCCTGGTAAGAGATGACATATGACACACCAGGACTCGGCACCTGATCTCTGTATCCAGTTTCCCAAACTGGTTGCTCCATCTTATTTAAAGTGTCCAGGTAGAGTGCTCTTGGCAGTGTGGTGTGCAGAGCATCCCCTAATTCCTTTTGGCCTTCTGTTCTGATAGGTCTGCTCCTGGTCTCATCTAAACTGTGGTACACTACATCTCCTTGAAAAGTTATCCTCGCTTTCAGGGAAGATTCATCTTCAACCACAACTTCAGCACAGACAGGACAGTGCTCAAACTGGCAATAAGCAAGGCACTTAAAAAGTGGTGCCTTTATTTTGGATCCTATTGCCTGTGTTGCAACCTAGTAATTTATTCCCTAATTTATACCTTATTAGACAAAAAGATTTTATTTTCATTTTGAAAGACGTTGATGAATTATTGTAAGTTATTGTAAGTTATGCAAGTGTCACGTGATTGTTGTCCAAAGTGGGATGTGACGTGATCAGGAAGGGCAGGGAGGAGTGGAATGAGATAAGGAGGACGAGGGAGACACTGGTTAATCGGAGCAAAAACGTCTTGTGTTTCTGGTTAACTCCAACACTGAACTGGGAGTAATAAAGTTGCCAAGGAAAAGGAAGACGGAGTCGTGTCTCTTTGAGAGTGCAACATAAACTTGGTGTTTCCGCTCGGTTGGAGTTTAGTTTTTACCGTGAGGCAAGACAAGTCAAAAGTGACTAGCCACAGCTAGCTGCTAACCACTACACTGTTGTCGGCTGTACTACAATCAATGCTATGAATGAAGCAATAAAGTTTAAAGTTTTCTGTCATGTCCAAAATACAACAAATGGGAGAAAGTTATTGGAGAGATAGAGGAGAGATACTGACACTGTCAGCACCAGAACTGAATGATGTCTGCGCAGCACTAAGATTAACTGTGGATAAAATGAGAAGGACTTACCTCGTAAGCTGAAGAGGCATATTCTTCAGTATTTAGCGGGAGAAGATGTTATTACCCTGGAAGATGAAGGAATGTCACTGTTATTAGAACTTAATGAGCAAATTGATGAAGTTAAAGAGAAAAATAGCGAAAGTAGCGAATTCCTACAAGAAGTAACACAAGAGCACCACCCTGTGGACGAAAATAGAATTGCTTCCAATAGTCTGAATGGGTGTTTTTGTCCCGAAAGCGATAGAAGTAACCCAAGTCGCCAGTCAGAATGTTCCTGTCATGCATTCGCTGTACTGAAGAGATTTGAAAATAATTGGACAAATTGGAGAACCCAGCCAAAAGAATAAATTAACATACACCAGCCTGGAAAGACAAATTCAAAGGGCATTGAAAAAAGGCTATGATGAAGGAGAAGTGGTTGAAGCAGTCATTCAAGCCATAGCTCCAGGCACAAAACTGAAAAGTTACCTTGAAAGTAGAGTTGATTTGATGCTAAAAGCTCTCAGGCAAGCATTACGGACTCATCACATTGAGAAAGATGCCACAGAGTTGTACCACTCTCTCACACGTGCGGCCCAAGAGCCAAAAGAAATGCCAATTCAGTTTTTGACGCGGGCTATGGACCTGAGACAACAAATTATCCTTGCTTCGGGTAGAGCTAAATCAGGTTTGAAGTACAGTCCAGAGCTTATCCTAAATCAGTTTCTTCAAACTGTTCTCACTGGCCTCCAGGATGACACGATCCTAGAAGACATAAGGCCATACTTACAAAATCCTAAGATTAGAGATGAAGCACTTCTGGAACAAATGACATCTGCATACAGCCTGGAGATGGAAAGAAAAAGTAAGCTGTCAGCTATGTCAAAAGCCAAGATGATCAAAATTATGGCAATAAGTGAAGAAAATGGTGATGTTGAAAAGGGAAGCTGCATACACAAACCAAATAGTAAGAATAAACACGGTGAGGCAACCAAACGAGATACACTGATGAAAAAGGTAGACCAAAGCAACAAGGCTATATGCGGAGCTATCCAGAACCTCACCACTCAAATTGCCACCCTTCACCAAACCTCTAAGTTTCCCCCAAAGAGAATGAGTGAACAGTCAGATTGGAAACATCAATCACAGGCCAAAAGGACAAACAGCAGACAGTGCCAGAAGTGTAGACAGTCCAACTCAGAAGAAAGGTGTGATCACTGTTGTTCAAGTGTGGCAGCACAGAACACTGGGCATCAGGTTGTCGAATGAAAAATGCCTTAGCCAGCACAAATAAGATTGAAATCCTGCCTCATCTGGAAGAAAAGTTGGACCAAGCAGACCTGTTCAGCTTTTGAGTGCCTCTCACTGGTAAACAATGACAAACAGCTAAGCTGGTAGGGAAGAGATGCCTAGTTTGAGCCTCCTTGGGAGGTGTTGACACTACAGTACTGTGGGACACCGGTTCATAAGTATCAAAAGTGGGCACGGTCTGGAAAAAGAAATACCTACCTGATGCTGAGGTCAGAACAGTGAAGGAGCTGTTTGAGGAAGGGGCATTGGAGCTCTCTGCTGCAAATGGAACAGGCATTCCGTATAAAGGATGGATGGAAATGGAATTCACCCTGTTTAAAAATGTTGTGGCTGGAATGAGCGACAGACCTGTCTTGGTCCCCATTCTGGTTGCCTGTGGTGATATTGAACGGCCCATCATCGGCTTTAATATAATTGAAGAACTAGCACTAAGAAATGGCACATGTGAAGACTGTACCCCCCCGAGTCACATGATAAAGAGTTTGTGTTCAGCACTAGATGTAGGATGCAAGACTGTAAGAGCTGTCTTATCTGTTTTCAAGAAGCAAAAGCCAGAAAGCCAGCCCCACATACCCAGGGTAGGCAAAAGACCAGTGGCAATTCCAAAGAACAAAGTGATGACAGTGCAGTGTGGCTGGTTAAATATGAGGGTGTTGAGTGCATCACAGGTAGTGCTGGAGCCAAATCAGGAAGCACCATGGCCAACAGGTTTAGCAATCAGAGAGCAGTTAATTCAGCTTCCTCCAGAGTGCGATGGAAAAGTTGAGGTCACTGTTGAAAATAGCCCTGGGATCCACCAGTGGACCTGAGTCACCTGACAAATGACCAACAACAGCAGGTAAAGAAAATGCTCAGAGAGGACTGTGATGGTTTTGCAAAGGATGATTGGGATACAGGATGCATTAAAAAGTTGGAGATGGATATACAAGGACAATGTGCCTGTGCAAAAAACATACAATGCAATCTCTAGGCATCTTTACCAAGAAGTGAAAACACATGTACAAGACCTGCTCAACCGAGGCTGGATCCAGAAGTCCTGTTCTTCATATTCCTCACCTGTGGTATGCATCAGGAAGAAAGATGGGGGTTTCTGCTTGTGTGTACATTACAGACTGTTGAATGGGAAGACACTGCCTGACCGACATCCAATTCCAAGGATACAAGAGATTCTGGAAAATTTGGGAGGCAACTCTTGGTTCACAGTGTTGGATCAAGGGAAGGCTTATCATCAGGGTTTCATGAGCATGAAAAGCAGACCCTGTACTGTATTTATAACACCATGGGGACTCTACAAATGGAAAAGGAATCCATATGGTCTCAGTGATGCACCAGCAGCTTTTCAGTGCTACATGGAAGGATGTTTGGGAGACCTCAGAGATGAAGTTTGTGTCCCATATTTGGATGACATGCTCGTCTTTAGTTCTAGCTTTGAACGACACATCCAAGACATGAAGAAAGTATTGCTGCATCAAAGAGAATGTGGCATCAGACTAAGGCCAAAGAAATGTGACTTCTTCAAACGGGAGGTTTGTTATATGGGGCGGGTAATTTCTGCTGATGGATACAGAATGAATCCCAAAGAAGTGGAAGCAGTGCAGGCACTGAAACATGAGACACCATCCACTGTGAGAGAGGTGAGGAAGTTGATGGGTTTCCTTGGTTATTATAGAGCTTATGTCAAAGACTTCTCCAGGACAGCCAAACCCCTTTACAAAATGTTAGCAAAACCCAAATCTGAACAAAAGTGGAGTGAAAAGAATAAAAGGAGCAGCCATAAACTTGCACAGCTGCCACCATCCCATCCAGTCCAGTGGACAAAAATCCATCAAGAAATATTGAATAAAATTGTAAATCAGCTGATAAACCCACCAGTGATGGCGTACCCGTATCTAGAGAAACCCTTCATACTACATGTGGATGCCTTGGAAGATGGTTTAGGTGCAGTTTTGTACCAGCGCCAAGAGGGTGTTCTTAGAGTTATAGGATATGGGTCATGGACATTGATGGTGGCAGAAAAGAATTACAAGCTACACTCGGGCAAACTAGAATTCCTGGCACAAAAATGGGCCATAACAGAACACTTTTGTGAATACCTGTTTCATGTGCCTCATTTTACTGTATATAGTGACAATAATCCCCTGACATATGTCACTAAGTCAGGAAAGCTAAACGCAGCTGGACACCACTGGGTGGTGGAGTTGGCGGATTATAGGTTCACACTCAAGTAAAGGCTTGGATCAGCAAACTGAAATGCAGATTTCTTGTCATGAAGACCAAAGCCCATTGAAGAAATCATGCAAGAGTGCACTGAAGAGTGGGGACAGGATGCTATTGAATGCATTGGGGGAGCTCTAGAGAGAGAGAAATCAGGAGAAGTTAATTGGATTTCTGCTGTCACCTGTAATATAGATGCACTACCAGAGGCATGTCACATCTCAGACTCAATTCAGCCTCTTGCAGTTGAAGATATCAGAGATGCCCAGAACATAGATTCAGCCATAAATAGAGTTTTGGTCCTGAAAAGAACCCATACCTCCTTGAAGCATAGGGACAAGCTGGCAGAGGATGGAGCAGTCAGGCAGCTCCTCAGGGAATGGTCCAGTCTGAAGATTGATGGAGATGGAATTCTCAGAAGAGAGACCACGACGAGAAGACAGTTGGTTGTTCCAGATTCTCTAAAGCCCACTGTCTATAAACACCTACATGAGGAAATGGGACACTTAGGCGCAGATCAGATGGTGGCTCTTGCCAGGGAGTGCTTTTTCTGGCCTAAGATGCAACAGGAAATGGAACACTATGTTACTCGGGTGTGTTGCTGTGTTAAGAAGAAGAAACCCAATTGAATAACTAGAACACCTCTCCAGAGCATTGAGACCTCAGCACCATTTGAGATTATATCAACTGACTACCTACACAGGACAGGTCTAAGGGAGGTGAGGAATACATACTCGTAGTTGTAGACCATTTTACCAAGTATGCTCAGGTGTACACAACAAAAGGTAAATCTGGGAAGACTGGCCAAAAAGCTTTTTGATGACTTTATTATGCATTTTGGTTTCCCATCTAAGATACACCACGATCAGGGAAAAGAGGTTGAAAACACACTTTTGCAAGCTCCACGATTATCAGGCATTCTCGCACCTCCCCATATCACCCTCAAGGTAATCCTGCCGAGTGCTTCAACAGGACACTAATGGGTATGTTGCGCACACTTGACGAGTCACAGAAGTCAAGATGGAAAGAACGCCTGAACAAAGTAGTCCATGCATATAATGCAACTGTGCATGAAGCGACAGGATTTTCTCCATTCTTCCTCCTCTTTGGTCGTGAACCAACCTTGCCTGTTGATCTGCTGTTAAGGAAGCAAGGAGAAGAATGGAGCCGGCCACACACTGGCTATGCCGAGAAATGGAGAGAGGTTATGCAAGAAGCTTATGCTATTGTGATGCAGAATATGAAGAAGAGTGCAAGGAGAGGACAGAAAAACTACAACCAGCACACATGGAGTTCTACCCTTGAACCAGGTGACCATGTTCTGGTGAGAAACGTTACACCCAGAGGGGGCCCCAGGAAACTGCGTAGATACTGGGAGGACAGGATTCATGTTGTCAGGGTAGGAAAGGCCTTGAAAGTCCAGGGTACATTGTCGAGCCACTGCAGGGAGTGGGAAGACAAAGAGTGTTACATCATAACCTACTTCTGCCATGTCCTTACCTGCTGGAAGAGCCAGAGGGGTGTGGACCTGAAGAAAAAAGAACCTGAAAAAGAAAAACAGTGTGAGCAAACCAAAACAGGGAGCAAGACATCAAAGCACACATTATAGGTACCAGACAGACACAGACAGTTACAGTGAGGAGGGGTGTCACACATGGACAGCAGTCACAAGAGTTATCCACCCCTCAATGCAGAGGCAGAAGAATTCTGTCCCAGGAGGGCATCATTAAGATGGAGAACTAAGGTGACATCTGTACCTGAGGGGCACCCTGAAGAGGAGCAGGTGGATGAGAGACAAGAGGTAGTGAAAGAGAATGAAGCTTCATCTGTTGGGTCAGGGAATGACCGGAGCGATGCTGAGACATGGAGAGACAGGCCAAAGAGAATCAGTCAGCCCCGGCATGTCTACACATATGACCAGCTAGGCCAGCCAACCTTGCACCAGTTGAAGACCTGCAATGTCACTGTGACCCCAGATAATCATCTATGTATCCTTTTCAGTATGAGTAGATATTAAAGAAAGCACACGTCATAAGTTAGTTAAGCCTTTGAATAAAATGTATGTATATATAGTTCAAGTCAAAGTCAAAAAAAGTCAAAGTAAACTTTGTCATCTCTGCTATATACTGTAAAGATACATAGAGAGACGAGACGACGTGGCTCCAGGTTATTTTCAGTGTAGAGAAACAACAGAACAGAGAACAAATAGGCAGTGGCACAAATAGGCACATGGAATAAACAATAAATAAGTAAAATACAAAATATACATTTAAAAAAATATACATTTTAAATTAGACAAAGAGTTTTAAATTTAATTTGAAACTAGAAATAGAAATAGAGGTAGAATTGAGAAAGTCAGGATGCAGTATTACCTTACAGGTGGAAATTGACATTTTACACTGGATGTGCAAGAGGTAGAGTTATAATGACAAATACTATATCCGGACTAATTATACATACAATGTTCAGTGTATGTGCAAACATGCAAACATTTATACAAGCAGTGTATAATGTTTGTGCAAATAAGTGGCGGCAGTGCAGTGTCGTAACAACAGTTATGGAGGAGGAGATAGTCCATATAGCAGCATGTGAATCATAGCGATGGTGATGTGTAAAGTGCAGTGGTGCAAAAGAATCAGTTACTTCACAGTCCAGGTGTGTGTGTGGGGGGAAGTGTGATGGCTGGGAGTGTGTTCAAAACTGATGGCTTGTGGGAAAAAGCTATCACGCATCCTGGAGGATCGAGACCTGATGCTGCGATAGCGTCTACCAGATGGGAGGAGTGTAAAGAGTCTGTGTGAAGGGTGTGAGGGGTTGAGCACAATGCAGGAGGCCCTTCTGATGCAGCGTTTGTAGAAGATGTCCTGCAGGGCGGAAGAGACGCTCCGATGATGTTGCCAGCTGCTTTGACAATCCTTTGAAGCTGCCTGATATCAGCAACAGTACTGTTACCAAACCAGGTGGAGATGCAGCTGGTCAGGATGCTCTCTATGGTGCCCCTGTAAAACATGGTGAGGGGGGAGGGGGGGGGTTGGCTCGCTTCAGCCATCTCAGGATGTGGAGATGCTGCTGGGCCTTTTTGGTGATGGAGGTGGTGTTGGTGGTCCAGGTGAGGTCATCTGAGATGTGAACTCCCAGGAACTTGGTGTTTTTTACAGTCTCAACCGTGGAACCGTGGATGGTAAGTGGTATGTGGGTGGAGCGAGTTCTCCTGAAGTTGACGATCATTTCCTTGGTTTTGTCCACATTCAGCGGCAGGTTGTTCTCACTGCACCAGGCAGCCAGCTGCTGAACCTCGTCCCTGTATGCCAACTCATCGTTGTTGCTGATGAGCCCCACCACGGTCGTGTCATCGGCAAATTTGATGATGTGGTTTGAGCTGTGCAGGGCGGTGCAGTCATGGGTAAGGAGTGTGAACAAAAGTGGACTGAGAACACAGCCCTGAGGAGCTCCGGTGCTCAGCCTGATGGTGCTGGAAATGTTTTCGTTGATTCGGACGGACTGAGGCCTCTCTGACAGGAAATCCAGTATCCAGTTACAGAGTGAGAGGTGCTCAGTCCCAACTTGCTCAGTTTCACACACAGTCTTTGGGGAATGATGGTGTTGAATGCTGAACTAAAGTCTATGAACAGCAATCTGACATAAGAGTCTTTAATGTCCATGTGAGAGAAGGAAAGGTGAAGTGCAGTGGATATCGCGTCCTCGGTTGACCTGTTTGTGCGATAGGCAAACTGCAGAGGGTCCAGTGAGTGGGGGAGGTTGCTTTTCATCTGTGCCATGACAAGTCTCTCAAGGCACTTCATGGTGATGGGGGTCAGAGCGATGGGCCGGTAGTCATTCAGGCAGGAAACTGAAGATTTTTTGGCATTGGGATGATGGTGGTGGACTTGAAGCACACTGGGACGATCATCTGGCTCAGCAAAGTGTTAAAGATGTCTGTGAACACCTCGGCCAGCTGATCAGCGCAGTCTCTCAGCACATGACCTGGAATGTGCAGCTTTTCATGGGTTGACCTTGGCAAAGGTTCTCCTCGCGTCAGCTGCAGGCAGGGAGATGATCTGGTCGGTAATGGGAGGTGTGGCTTTTGTCGTGTGCGTGTTGTTCAGTGCATCATACCATGCGTAGAACTTGTTCAGTTCCTCAGGGAGTGTGGCATCCCCCTCACAGCTGCTTGGTGCTGGCTTGTACTGAGTGACAGCCTGGATGCCCTGCCATAAACTGCGAGAGTCTTTTGTACCGTTGAAGTGGTTCTGGATCTTTTTTGTGTGCACTCGCTTTGCTTGATGGATAGAGTGAGAGAGGTTAGCTCTGGCTGTTCAAAGAGCAGCTTTATTTCTGGACCGGAAAGCAGCATCTCTCTCTCTTAGCTGAGCATGCACCTGTGCTGTGAACCAGGGCTTCTCGTTGGCTCTAGTGGTGATGTTCTTTAGGACAGTAACATCCTTTATGTACTTGGAGATGTAGCAGGTCACAGATTCTGCAAACTCATGCAGGTTAACGCAGCCATCGTACGTCGCCGCCTCTTTAAAAACATTCCAGTCTGTGCACTCAAAACAGTCCTGGAGTGCTGAGACAGCTCCACTGGGCCAGACTCTGATGGTTTTCCTGGCAGATCGTGTGTGTTTCAGCAGCGTTGAGTATGCGGGCAGCAACAGCACTGTAGCATGGTCAGAAGAGCCGATGTGTGTGCGTGCCACTGCTTTGTAGGCACCACGCACGTTGGTGTAGACTTTATCCAGGCAGTTCTCAACCCTCATAGCAAAGTCCACATGTTAATGGAATTTGGGGTTTGCATGGCTGAAGTCGCCGGCAATGATGAAAAATCTGTCCAGGCGTGCGGTCTGGAGCTTGTCTGGCAGGTCTGGCAGGTACACGGCTACGACTAGCACCACGGAGAATTCTCTCGGCAGGTAGAATGGGTGGCACTTTATGACGAGAAACTCTATCTGTGGTGAGCAGTGGTCACTCACTTCAGCAGAGTTCATGCACCAGAGTTTGTTAATGTAGACGCACAAACTGCCTCCGCAGCTCTTACCGGACAAAGAGGCTTCTCTGTCAGCCCGATAGCATACTAGCCAGTTTAGCTGGATAGCTGGAGTCCACGATGTCCACGTTCAGCCACATTCCCATGAAAACAAAAACGCAGCAGTTCTTTATCTCACGCTGGCTTGACTGCTGGAGCCACAGATAGTCCATTTTTTTGTCCAGTGAGCGGACGTTGGAGAGAGTAAGTGCCGGTCGGGCCGGGTTAGCTTTTAGCCTCGTGCTAATGCCTGCACGCTTCCCCCGCTTTTGTTTACATGAGCAACGCTTGCGTCTCAGCCAGCTGTGCCGCGTTGTCTCGCCCAGGCTCTGTAGCATCTCCGACGGCAGATTTGGCAGAGGAATTGTGCATTTCTTTCCGATTTCAAGCAGGATGTGTCTGTTATAGGTGATATGCATCGTACTTGGTCACAAACAAAACGGAAAGTAGACAAAAATGAACGATAATCAGTATAAAATACTGAATTCACTGGAGTGCTGTTAGCTTCTGCCTGCTCGTGGCGCCGCCAGCTCGTGGTTAAAAGTCATGATGATTTAGTATTAACACATATTGCAAAAAAGAAAAATAGTAACAGGTACTCTGAGCATTTATTTCAATAATAAACAGAAATGGCTTACTATTCTAGAACAGTGCAGTTAAGATAGTAGTGTAGACATGCAGTAGTGACAGAGACAGTAGTGTATACACTAGGAATCTGGTGAATGCATGGCTCTGAAAAGTGTCATCACATAATGTTGGGTGTATGTAGTATTTTCTTTGTCCCTTTGTGAAGATTGGGGGGCCCACCAATGCTTCTGTGGACTGTTCACCCTTCAATATGGAATGGCTATAGACAGTTAGTGTCATGTCTCCCCCCTGGACAGAGGCTCCCCAGCAGAGGCTGCCAGAAGGACTAATGCCGGTTTTTCCCTGGGTTCCTGGTTCACAGGTGTTTCGTGTTTGTCTCGTTAGTGTTAGTTATCCAGCCCTATGATTCTGTTCCTTCACTGTAATTAAGTTCCTAGTTCTTCATTGGTTGTGTTCTGTCCCTCCCTCGTAGTTTAGTTAATTAGTGTAATCTATTGGTTGTCCCTTGAGTGTCTTGTTAAGTTTCATGAGTTAGCTCCCTATATAAGTTCTGTCATGTGATCTTGTCTTTGTCCATCCACCATCACAATACCCGTTAGTGAACTGGGGGTATTTCACGGGTTTATTGAAAACTCAGAGTTAGTTGTGTGTGAGTTGAGGGAAACTCTGAGTTTTTGGTTACAAAAAGCCAGTTGAGTCCAACTCTGATTCAGTTACTGCGGTAACATACCCCGTGAAGCTAACCTGCTCGCTTGCAGGTTTAGTCCCTGTAACTCTGAATTTCTCCTCTTTAAATGAACTGTCAGATTTAAGTAGGTATTTTCACAGACATGGCATGTCCTTTTCTCGAAAGACCGGTTGACATCGAAGCACGAATTATCCGCAGGAATCTCCATCAGGAGAGGGTGATCAGACCCCATTTAGATATTTTATCATTTACAGATGATTTTCTTTTAGAGCGTTACCGTTTTTAATCATAGACAATCATTTATCTCAACAATATTCTTAGCCCTCATTTTGCTCGTCAAACACACCGTGGACATCCTCTTTTTTATTGTACAAATTCTTTCTACAGCACTTCGCTTCTTTGCTAATGGCAGCTTTCTGTACAATACTGGTGACGCTCAACATGTTTCTAAGGCAACCGTCTGTAGGTGTATCAGACAGGTTACTCTTGCGCTTAAACGTTTTCTCTACACGTTTGTGGCATTTCCTGGTCACAGATGTAGTAGAATAATCAAGGAAGAATTTCACAGAATTGCAGGTATGAAGTAATAGCCTAATATATTTAGTAATATGCTTTAAGATTTGAAGCAATAAACAATTGTAGGTTAAGACTTGTCACGTCTGCGCCTCCTCCCCGACGCCCGGGCTCACCAGAGTAGTAAACCTGAGGTCGGGGTTGTCATGGTGATGGTGTGTATGTCCCTTCAAGGATTCCCCGCTAGACACTGCCGGGTTGTCTACGTCATGGTGGAGGTTCCCCTTCCTAATGTGTATCACCTGTGTGTTATTACGTTTAGGTTCATTGGTTCTTGTTTAGTTAATTACCTGACTGTCTTATTATTTAACCAGACCGATCCGGTTGTCATTTATCTGTTCTCCCTCATGCATGCCTTATCTTGCTTCAGACTCCAGTTCACCCAGAGACGCCGCTGACTAAGCCGCCTAGCCGCCGCTAAGCTAAGCTAACTAGCCGCCGCATGCTAACGACCTCTGGTGAGCCGCCTGCTCTTCACGCTGCCCGGGACTCTCATTATGGCTCCAGGTCTGAATTTTCTCTGCCATAGACTGGCTGCAGTTTCTTCGTTTGCATTCCTGAGTTGTGTTTTTACTGTAAATAAAAGCACGCTTGCATCAGAGTTCCCCGCGTCTGTGTCTACTTCTGCGGCACGCACACGCCAACATGACAGACTAGATTAAATACAGTTACACTTTTTGCATTGTTACACCATACAAAACTAGAAACTGACTGTAGTACCTGTTCAAATTAAGTAGGCGTATTTCCAGGTTTTCCAGGTGTAATTGGCTGCATAGATGGCACACATATTCCCATTAAGACTCCTTCAGTAAATGAAGGAGACTATGTGAATAGAAAGTCATTCCACAGTATTAATGTGCAGGTAGGTGAGTTTCTAGCTTTTAGTAGTTTACTGCATTGAATTATTGGCCTACTTTACAGTACATCTACAGTAACTAATCAGTGTTCTGCATTGTGAAGATTATATGTGATGCAGCCTATGTCATCAACAATGTGGAGGCAAAGTGGCCTGGGTCTGTGCATGATGCCAGAATGTTCCATGAATGCACACTAAGTGCTAGACTTGCTCGTGGTGAGTGCATACAGTGTAGCTATATTATAATCTTTAAGCAATATCTTGTTCCCTCATATTGCACCTTAACACGTAAACTGTCTACTCATTATTGTAGGGGAGTTCAGTGGTTACCTACTCGGTGACAGGGGGTACCCATGCCAGCGCTATCTGCGGATCCCATACCCTGTTCCTGAGCCTTGCCCAGGCAAAGATATAACTTGGCTCACAGCAGGACCCCGGCCTGAATAGAGATGACCCTGGGCATACTGAAGCCCCGTTTCCAGTGCCTTCGTGGGCTCCGTGTCACACTGGAAAGGGCCTGTGATATCATTGTTTCATGCGTAGTCCTGCACAATATTGCAATGATAAGAAGAGAAACCTGGGTTGCTGCACCAGAGGTTGAACCTGATAACAACCCTGACATTCCTGTTGATGCAACAGATGGACAAGATGTTGGAAACGCAATATGTTCTTATCATTTTCAGTAAATAAGTTTCAAATAAATACAAATGACAATCATTTTGTGAACTCTTCTTTGTTTCCTGTAATTGAATATGCAAAACAGCATTTTAATATTTTGTTTTGAAAGAAAGTTAACAATCCATCAACTTGTGCCACTACCCATCTTTAACTGATGTTCCAATATTTGTATTTCTATTTGGGTTTTCTGCATTTTTTATTTAATGTGTTCCATTTCCAGATCCAATTTTTAAATTTGTTTCTCAAGGTACATTTTATACAACTGTGTTACAGGGAGCTATTAGAATAAACAAAAATGTTACATCTTAGCAGTATTGCACTGTGAAAATTGTACCACTATAATATAACTTAGAAAATAGACACTTGTAGCTAAAGACATTTTCATTTAATGAGAAGAATGATTCTTATTCCAATTTTTCAATAACTGGTAGGCAAATACTGAAGCATCTTACAGAGGTAAGCTGCACTGTGGCTGTGGATGCAGTCGGCTCACTCTGCATTGCTCTGTGAAGAAAGGATAAATGTTTTAAAATAGTGCATCACTTACATGACGTATTTGTTAGAAAGTGCATACCACACTCTACATCTCTACATCTTCCCTCCCTGTGACAGCTGACAAGCTGTCTTCATCCTGTAGTGAATATTATCTCTCACTTGTATACACCAATAATGAAAGACATAGTATGAAAAATCTTGAGAAAAGGAGGTACCATTTCATGGGTGTCTGGCGGTTCCACAACACAGATTACTCCATCAGTAACTGCAAGACAATGAGAATTACAGGCAATTCCTAAACAGAAATGTGACCTGCACATTTTGAATATAACTTTTACAACAGTGGGCAGGCTTTCAAATATCACAGTCTTTCAACAGTATGTACATGAAGTCATGACATCTATCAAATTATACTCATCTATAACTTTAAATAAATTACGATAGGTTCGAATATGATGGGCTTGATGATGAGCTTAATGGATGGCCATCACTGAGCCAACACTGGACAAATGCACATACATCATTCATATGAATTACTTACTTCTTATGTAAGAACTCCTGGGGCATGGCTGTATCGGAGGAGCTTCCTCCAGGGATGCCATCAGCCATGGGCCGGCCAGTGTTTTGGCTGAGAGCCATCTCTTCAGCCTCTGTGAGTGGTGTTGGTGGTGGACCCCCACCCATTTTTCGGGCCTCTGCCTTTTTCCTATTGGCTAATGTGTAGGTAAAATGTGAACATATGCACCCAAGCCCACATTTAGAACCTTGTAAAAAGATTTAAACAATATTACATGCTGCCAGGTTTAAGATGAAACTGTGGCTTTTTTGTCTTATAGACAAAAAAACTCCCAATGGTCCAGTGCTTACCTGTTTGTACTATATTTTTATACCTCATCTTTACTTGCTGCCAAGTGCGCTTTATGCCTGCTGGGTTAAAACTGTAAAAACGAAATTAAATTTAAAAAAAATCAGCTGCATGCACACACAGGAACAGCAAGAGAGAATATACAAAAACTAGTAATATTTCTTAAATATACATCAATCAACATCGTTCTTATCAATACTTGCGCATTCACTCGGTACGCTATTTTCTGCCACGCTTGTTCCCGTTCTTTCGCGGCAGTAACTGTGTTTCCTTTTTTAGATATGGCATGCTCATATTCAGCATACGCCATCATTAATACTTCAAGCTCGACTGGTGAGAAAGTGGGAGCGCGAGATCCCCTTCCCTCCACGTTTACACAAATAAAAATATGAAAACAAAGAAACGCTCCTGCGACTTGTGTCCGCTCCTTCCCCGCAACGTGACACTTAGCCTTGTATTGTGGCCATGAAAGACTTTTGTCACGAATGGACAGAGAAAGTGATCTCGGGGCATAGTACAGCCTGATCGTCCTGAAATGTGTAATGTGTGTAAAGATACTCATTTGTTTACCTACATTCCACTAAATGTTCTGTTGTTCAGAATTGTCACAATGTTAGAAAGAAAATGTTTGGCAACAATTTTTTTTAGTGGGGGAGGGTGTTGTGACCTAGTAATTTATTCCCTAATTTATACCTTATTAGACAAAAAGATTTTATTTTCATTTTGAAAGCCGTTGATAAATTACTGTAAGTTATGCAAGCGCCACGTGATTGTTGTCCAAAGTGGGATGTGACGTGATCAGGAAGGGCGGGGAGGAGTGGAACGAGAGAAGGAGGATGAGGGAGACGCTGGTTAATGGGAGCAAAAGCGTCTTGTGTTTCTGGTTAACTCCAACAACGAACTGGGAGTACTAAAGTCATGGGTGAAAAGGAAGATTTGAGTTAGGTTCTTGAGAGTGCAACACCTGCACTAAGCTGCAGTATGATGAACGGACTGGATACCTAAGCAATGATGTTTGACCACTGAAGACCTTGAAATCTTCTGTTTTTGCTTTTCTTCGAGTTTTCTTCTTTTTCTGGTCCTTTAAAATGTAAAAAAAGCAAAGGCTGTTTTGGGAGATACTGTTAAAAAAAATTTCTACACACCATTTTCTCCCATCCAAGAGACAGTAACAGTGACTGATGATGGGAAGATTTACTAAATATCTTCAGCATCCTGATAAAAAGACAGATTGAACGGTCAAGTGTTCAAGGTTAAAAGATTCAAACAGTAATGCGAATTTCTTACACCAGGATTTTGGGAGACCTGTATTTTAATACTGCCCGATGAGATCCAACAGAGTGTTTGTTGTCTTTGGATTCTGATTCATCAAAGTGCTGGAATATGCTCCCTCAGCTGATGGATAAAACAGGGTCAGGTTTCCACATTGGTTCATATAACAAATTTATATATATATATATATATATATATATATATATATATATATATATATAAATTTTGTTATATGAAATCCAATTATTAATTTTATTTTGCTTTATATTATATATTATATATTATATATTATATTATATTATATTATATATATATATATATATATATATATATATATATATATATATATATATATATATATAGTTATTCAGGCTTTATATTTTATGGTACACACTTTGTCCTCATTTTCTGTAAGTGGGATGGGTTTTAGTGTCTCCAGTGGTCCTTAAATCCACATAATTGAAATGTTTATGACAATTTATAAAATCTGAAATTTTTTCCCTATTTACACAGCATTTACATGAACAATGGCTATTTATAATTAATCTTTTTGGATTGTTTGTCTGATATTTTTAACTGCTTTATTAGTTTAAGAAATACTATAAAATCGGAATATGCGATCATTAAAAGCTCTACTGCGAGTCTTTTTGTCTATCGTTGCCATGGATAATTGTTTTATCTGCGTTCCATTTTTATTTTGTTTGGTTTTGTGCTCCATAACAAACGTGTGCTTTGTTTGCTTAGTAGGAGTCTTCTGTACACTGTACATTTACTTTATATGTTGGTTAACTGTTCTACAATGTTTACATTTCACTGTATCTAAAAATTGAAGGATATAAATAAGTGCATGTGTGTTCTTATATTTTTGTGTGTTCTTATCAGTTTTTCTTATTAATGCATGTCTAACAAAATGTTAAACTAATCTCTTTCTTCAGCCTTTACTCCAGATGCTTTCAAACAGGCCATATTAGATAAAAAGCATGGTAAAAATTGATGTCAATCAATATGGGTTATCAAAAAATATATCATGATCAATATTTTTTCGTATGGAGGATAGGGAAGTTCCTTCTAAATGTTAGTAGGTGCAAACTAGCACAAATAGCTTTAATAAGGGAGACAAGAATTGCTGCTCTAATGGTATCCATCTTCAGTCTTCAATGAAAACAAAAGTCGTACACCCGATGCCAACACATTTCCTGTTACACACTTATGACGCTATGAACCTAGAACTCCATTTTTCCCATCCATATTAGTCACTGAAGCCGGAATTTCCAGAAATCTACACTTTGTCTGCAGTTTTCAGAAATAGCTGGTTTCAGTGACTGAAACCTCTGTTGATGTGTGGACGATAGGTGCAACCACATAAAAAAATCTGGTTTTATAAATACCCAGCTACGTGTGTACTAGGGATGCAATGGTACAGTGTGCCCATGATTTGGTGCATATTAGGGTTTCGCATATTTGAGCAGATAAGTTACCACAATAATGAGCATTCGACTCACAATACAGCCATTTATTGAGATTTTCAGCATTTATTCCGGAACATCTGTTTGTCTCTTTATTGTGACGCAGCTCCGAATAGCGTGCAGGGAATTGTGGGAAATATAATTCTCTCCCAGAAATGCCAAAAACAGCTAATTTTATAGGCCCAAATGAGTACAAATTGGTTCAAAAGTACCCAAAACCTGTAGTTTTAATTAGTATTTTTGAGTCAATTTGGACTCCTTTTGGCCTATAAAATTAGCTGCTTTTGGCATTTCTGGGAGAGAAGTATATTTCCCACAATCCCTTACGCGCTCGTCAGTGCCACGTCACAATAATGGAATGAACACTACAAAATAAATGGCTGTATTGGGAAAAGAAGCCTGGTTGTTGTTATTTGTCAGCTAAAATATGAATTTTGTCTGTAACAAAAGGGAGAGATTTCACTGAACTGGAGCATGCGTGTTTACACAGCTGACCAGCAAGCCTGCATAATCACCATTTAATGAGCACCCACCTCACGCTCGCATTTTAATTAACTGAACAGGGTGTACTGAACGGTTGGGCAAGTGTGAACTGTTGATGTGAGTGTGTGTATACACATTCACCTCTGCCGTAAGTAGTCCTCTATCTATAGAATGGAATTAACCAATTGTGCTTTGTATTTGATATGTGTAAATATATCAAAATCAGTCCTGTATAATACATGAAGCTGTATAGTACATAGAAAATGTAATTATCATTCATTCATTCATTCATTCATTGTCCATACCACTTAATCCCAAATGGGGTCGCAGGGGGACCAGAGCCTATCCTGGGAACAACGTGCGCAAGACTGGGACCAACCCTGGGCAGGCGGCAACACACCGCAGGGCACACACATACATTCAATCACACTCCCATACTTTACGAGGCCAATTAAAATCTGCCAATTAACCTAACATGCGTGCTTTTAGACTGTGGGAGGAAACGGAGCACCCGGAGGAAAACCATGCGAACACGGAGAGAGCATGCAAACTCTACAGAGAAAGGCCCTATGGCCAACCCGGGGATCGAACCCAGGAACTTCTCGCTGTAAAGTGGCATCACTAACCACTGCGCCACCCAGAAAATGTAATTAACTGTTGCCCAAATCTAGTCAGTGCAACTACAGACAGGTCATAATAACCCCATCTCAGATGCATGTTTCTTTGTTTATGACAACAGAATTTTATACAGCAAGCATTGCAGAATATAGCAGCCACTAGATAATGTGTTCATCATACTCAATACAGTGAAGTGTCTGTGAATTGTAAGTGCTATATTTGTGTCTTGCTATAAAACGTGAGTGGACATTGCTGATGGTGAACTGAGAAACTGAGTGAGGAATGTGTTCTGATCTGAATGTGTTATCATGATCAATATGATTAAATGTATTTGTATATACTTTGTATGCAACAGAGGTGGAAAGACTGCTGAAAATTTGTACTCAAGTACAAGTACTGTTACATTGGTTAAAATGTACTCAATTACAAGTAAAAGTACTGGTGTTAAAAAAATACTTGAGTAAAAGTACAAAGTACTCTTCTCAAAAACTACACAGAGTATTAATTACTTTTTAACCGATGGATGTTTTATTGCGTCGTCAATAGTAGGCATTCGATTCAATTCACCAGTATAAAATATCTACGGTCAAAGCACATTTCTCAGATAAACAAGGTATAGAAAGGCAATTTGTTTTGTAAATAAATGTAGATATAAAGCAGGAATTTTGTTTGTTAAAACAATGACAAAAATGTTTTTGAACATGCATAGAACAGTTTAAACTTTTCCCAATACACTGCGAACAACAGGCAGGGGCACTCGTTCTGTCTCCATTTTGGCTTCTTTGTCTCCAGATCTTCAGTCTATAAATTAGTTTGTACTCCACTGTGTAGTACCTCCAGACACCTGTGCCTGCTGCTGCAGCGGAGTTTATTCTTTGCTTACGTCATAGATTAATTGGCTCGGTCGCGATTGCACCGCCTTATTGGCTGCAAAGATGCAGATGAAAGGTTTGAATATTAATTCAAATTGTGGGCGTACTCAGTAGCGACTTTTGATTTTATAAGTAGCGAAGTAGATTACATGGTGTAAATTGTACTCAAGTACGAGTAAAACTACACACTTGAAAAACTACTCATAAAAGTACAAGTACTACTTAATTACAGTAACGTGAGTATTTGTAATTCGTTACTTCCACCCCTGGTATGCAATAGTATTTATTATTTTCACATCAAAGTATGTTCACTCATCTAAAATGTAGCTAATTCAATGGATTCTCTTACATTTTGGAAACACATTTTGTACTGTTTATTAAAGGAATCCAAATTTGTTTTAATTTTATTATTTTAAAATTATAGCAGATACTGAAATATCTTGTTGCACCACTTAATCTGAATAAAACTGACTTTGGTAAGTTAGAATTGAAGAATAAAGAGAGTTCTACATTCTTATATTTTAGTTTCTCCCCTTCAGCACATTATTGCACATTATTATCCAGTTCACAAAAGTGAAACAAGAAAAAAGTAAATTGAACCTAAAATAATGCAAACAAATTCAAAAGAGAAAAGAATGCAACAAAACCTCAGAAACTATAAGCTTTTAAGTCCACTGATAAAAACCCTCCAAGCTAATCTCTACCCATGTCTGCGGTACTGAACGATGGAGGAGGACGGCAGGACACTCACTCACACAGTCGGGATCACCTCAGTAAAACCACCAACAGCAGCTCTAACGATCCACTTTACCCTGTAATTTCAGGCAAAAGGAGACAATTATGACCCCTGCCATCATTTCTCTTGCCATTCAGTCCCCAGCATGGCAGGATATTGAGCACCAGTGTGTCCTCCAGGCCCACTGGAAAGGATGGTCGCAAATCAATTGGGCAGGACAGTACTCATTCCTGCCTCCTCTCACAAGACCTGCAGCTCCAATTAATTCCTTAATGAGAGTTTCAAGAGAAATCAGTACCAATTGATCCAGAATGGAGTGCGCCTTGCTAGTGAATTGAAAATGACAAAAGTCTTTCTTTAATCTAAAGTAAAGCTTTTTTTACCCCGCTATTCTCTTTGCCATTTGAAGCCTCTACTCATGTGTAATGTATTAATATACGTCTGAAGTGCCAAAAGTTGGAAATGAGACTAGTGTGTATTCACATTTACTTATTTATCACTTCTTGTCTTATTCTGTCTTTCCTTACCATTCAATTATTTATGTAAATCCAACAAATTATTAGAAACAAGAGTACTCATTACAAATCTTTGAATTTATTTAGACAATGATAGTTTTAAAAGTACACTACACTAAATGATTTTTAAAAAAATAAAGAGACCAGAAAAAAATGCTAAAACATCTTGCTTACAGTTGAAAGCTGGCAACACTAATTCTAAATGGTAGGTCATATTTTGTCAGAGTTTTTCTAAACTGCATCATGCACTTTTTCTCTTAAGCCTCTTTATCCATTGAAACTTCAGCTTACAAAATAGCTTTTAAAGTAGCATTTTCCTGCCCGCAAATGATGATCACCGGAGCATTTACACTGTCAATAGAGCAGTTGGTAGTGTAATGGTGAGGGTGTTTGCCCTGTGATCGGAAGGTCACAGTTTCAAATTCCAGAATCCTAAAGGTACCACTGAGGTATTCATGAGAAAGGTACCGTCCCCAAGAACTGCTCCCCGGATGGTGCCCATATCAGCTGCCCACTAATCCTTCATGGAAGGGTCAAATGCAGATGTGACATTTTGCTCTGGTGCACTGTGTGCTATGCTGTGATGTGGTGTGTTCACAATGGCAAATCATCACTCACTTTCACTGTATTTCAGTATGTTGCTCACAGTCACTCCAGTATGTTGCTCACACTCACTCTGGCAGGTTATATTTATTGTTTGTTACCATTGAGGAATGTGGGCTGGACTAGCTTGCCCACAATTTTTCAAATTTTAAAATCATCTCCAAAGCATTTCAGTTATGTTCAATTTAACCCATTTATGTTAAAATGAAACTATTACAATCACTTTCCACTCAAACTGCTTAATCTCCTAAATGGTTGCGTGTCTTGCTCTTTCCAAAACTTATCCTGTTCCTGGCAATTTAAAAACACACAAAAATACACAGCTCACCTGTATCCATCACACACTCACCAAGGAAAGTATACTGGATAAGAGTTATTTTCTTTGATGTTTGTGATAGTGGTGGGCGGCACAATGGTACAGTGCTTAGCGCTGCCACCTCACAGCAAGATGGTCCTGGGTGCGATCCTCAGGTTGGCCGTAGGGCCTTTCTGTGTGTAGTCCCAGTGCTCAAATCCAGGACCTTCTCGCTGTGAGGTGGAAGCGCAAACCAGTGCACCACTGTGGCACCTGATGATGCATGTTAATATATATATTTAATATGGGGCAGCACAGTGGTGCAGTGATTATCACTGCTGCCTCACAAAGACGTTCCTGGGTTCGTGGGGCCTTTCTGTATGAATTTTGGGTGCACTCCCCAGGTTTGGGGCACCCATAGTTCCAGGATATGCCCCTGTGACCCCAGTTGGGATTAAGCAGTGTATTTATATATAAATACCTGACCTGACCTAGTGTTGGGCAGAGGGAAGAGAGATTTGTTGAGTTCTGCTATCTTTGGAAACTCACAGTCTGTCATCTAAATATATCACTGGACATGCTGTAGATAATTTTTTAAGATGAGAAAACATTTTCATCAGATCACTTTTCATGGGGGCATGGCTGAGGCACAATAGACGTTTGAACATCTAGGTCTGCAAGTTACGTGCAATTAAATATTTAGACCTGAAAAGGATTCACAAATCCTAAATCTTAATATTATTCTGCTTTAAAGTCATGTTTGTTCTAGGAAAACCTTAATATCTGGGTTTTTTTTCAAGTAGACTGCAGCAATTAATATATGCTGACACAATTCCATTTCCCTATTCACAATCATATATTTTTCATACTTTTATTGCACATAACTAGCTCTCTCTATTTATGGTTTAGTTTTAATAACACTGACTAAGATAAGAATAGGAAATCAGGGCCAGTATGCATAAAACTTCTTAAGATTGGTCTCAAGAATGGTCATACACTTTGACTTAAGAGTTAAAAAATTCTTAGCAAAAAGCAGGAGCTAAGTGCGTTGTATAAATATGCTAAAAGTAACTTTCAGCAAAGTCTAAATCCAATTCCTAAGTACTGACAGAGCCAGCACTTACGTCTGGTGAAATGAGGACTACAAATAAAATCCCGCCCCAAATACTGAGTTCAATCAATAGAGGAGCTGCACAGTGAATATATTACTGACATCAAACCCTTCATCTAGGGCTTCATTCAGAACACCTTTTTGCAATTATACCATTAATTGTTTGTACTAAAATCTACCGAACATGTCACCAATCAATTTCCACAAATAGATGCATACGTTGTGTACATATTATGGGTCAAAGGCAGAAGTCATAGCAAAACAATGGAGTCTAAAAGGAAACCCAACCCAGCAGACGAAACGGTGCTCTTGGCACAGTTGGTGCTCAAATGAGAGGAGAAAAGAAAAGCTTGGGAGGCTATTGCAAGCTCCATAAATGCTGCATCACCTCGGACGAGGTGTTCAGCTGAGGATTGTGAAAAAAGGTGGTATAACGTTTTACCCACCTCGCGAAAGGAAGTTGCAGCTTACAAAGCAGGCATGCAAGCTACAGGTTTGTCATTACTCATACCTCACATGACCTTCACTATAATAATTGATATTTTATTTCCTTGTTTCTCTTTTTGACACAGGCGGGGGTCCTCCATGTAAACCTCTCTCTGAAACTGCAGAGATTGTAGAGGAGATATTGGGGACCTCAAATGAATCCATTTGCAGGATTGCAGGTGCACAAGATCCAGCACTGCTGAAACTGAAGGAGTTTCAAAGAAGGTATGCAATAAATGTGAATCCATGACCCATGGTATAAAATGAACACTGACTTCCTTTATTCTATGTGTGAATTAAAGCAATTTGACACTTAATTCCATTTAAATGATTCATTTATTCTTTATATCACAGTAGTGAGGTTGCCAATCCCGCTGCTGCGCCATTGCACCAAACAACTCACGAAGCTTCCTCCAGCCCCTTAGTCGAACCTTCTCTTTCACCAGGCCGAGGGTTTGTGCACGCTGGACGAGACTCTGAAGATGACACAGAGCTCCTACAAAGAAAAAAAACTTAAATTAGAAATAAACTTGTTAGAAGTGCAAAATGAATATTATGCTCTGAAACTTGCAAGATTAAAAAACACAGTCTGAATACTTGTGCTATGGTGTTCTAAATAAAAGAAACTTGTAAATAATGTTTTGTGTGGTGCCTTATTCACACCCTGCTTTACACACCCAAAATGAGCATTGGCAATGCAGTCCCTTATTGATCTCTCTGTAACAACCTGCATGTCGTAGCTGGTATCATTACTGTCAAAGTCACTGTCATCATCGCCGTCACCATCAACTGACAGTGGAAGATTCCGAGCTTTGCAGATATTGTGAAGTATACCACAGGCTGTGATGACTTGACTTGTGCCGAGAGGGGAAAGTCTAATTTCTCCATGAAGGATATGAAATCGCCTTTTCAACTGTCCAATTCCTCTCTCTCCCACAGCTCTTGTGGCCTAGTGTGCTCTATATTAACCATTGTGAATCAGGAAATAAAATGTTAAACATTTATTGCACTTGTTATACATTTAGGGTATTTATTGTTACACATCATGCTATACTCACCGGTTATAATTGTGTTGTTGTTCTCCTTGTGGTCTTCTGTAAGGGGTAAGAAGGCATCGCTTTAATGGGTATCCTGAATCACCAAGAAGATGACACCCTTGAGGCATAATATTCTGCTCAAATAAGGCAGCGAGTCCACTCTCGGACAGAATGCGTGCATCATGTGTGGACCCTGGCCACTTTGGCACAATATCCAAAATTCTATAATCACTGTCGAATACAACTTGAGTATTAACACTGTGCTATCTTTTTCTATTCACATATATTTCCTCATTAATATTTGGGGCTATTATGCGCACATGAGTGCAATCGATCACTCCAACCACGCCTGGGAAGCCTGCAATCCTCATAAAAGTGACTTGCTTCTGCTGTATGGTTTGGAGGAAAGTCGATGAACTGCCTCACTATGTTCGGTGCAGTCAAGGCCATCAGAGTGCTTTTCACGGCTTTGCTGACTGTAGATTGCGAGGGACCAAAGTCGTCACTGGAGCACTGCTGCATTTTTCTAGTTGCTAAAAAACGCAGCATTATTAACACCTTCAGTTCAGCAGTAAGTGCATTGTTACGTGATGTGGGTGATTGTATTCTGTTCCTAATGTGGTCGCTAACAAAAATAATGCCTACACGATCAAGCCTGTATCTTTTTATCAACTCGTTATCATCGTAAATCCGCAGTATGTCCTTTCTTTCATGGAAAGTGCGCCGTCTCCGTCTTGGTGCGTGTAGTGCTGCTGCCATCGTGCAACTCCTAACTTGTTGAGGAGTCCTCTCCAGGTGTCTTAAATAATTTAGGAGCTGAGACCAAGTCTTAACACTTAAGAATGCTTATGCATGCCACTTATTCTTAAGTCTGGGAGTAAAAGCAAAATCATGTCACTCTTAGAATACCAGCCCAGATCTTTTTCTAATGACTATTTTGTTCACTCAAACTCCAAAAGTCATTCAGACTCATTTAAACTCCTGCATTCACAGTGAAGTGGTAAGGACTCATAATGGGAGCATTTCACACAGTACATAACTGGAATTCCCACAATTTAGTGAGAGTTAGTTAGGCTTAGTGAGAGAAAATGAGTATAAGCCCAGCTGGCACACACTGGAATGAGATGAAGACACAGGGCAGTTGGGACTGGGATGATTAAGGCAGCCAGGCAAAGCAGGTCAGCACTGACGGCCTGCTACAGACATTGATGCTCCATACGGTGGACAGTTTTAGGTGACTAAATAAATCAAAGTGGATATTTACAGGATTCCTTCGGGATGATGTGCAAACAGGAGAAATGCAGATCTGCTCTGATTTATATGAGGTAGAATGAGTTTGTTAGAGCTGCAAATATCACAGTTCGCAGTTTCCATTTGTGACCTGGAGTTTTAATAACTACTTTTTTGGGAAAATTGTGCCCAAAACTAAGACACCAGTATAAGACTTTTTTGTTACAGTTTCATGGTAATCCAACACCTATTAAGATTTCAAACACTTGACAGATCTTTGCCACCACTCTATGCAAAAGGGAAAAAAAGAAAAAAGAGAGACCCCCCACAGCACCTTACAGCACTGCCATTCACCCTAGACAGGCAGGCTATGAAATACCATTAAAGTCAGAATCCAGTTGGTTTCACTTGCACACCATATATTACTCCTTAACAGGATAAAGGCCATACAACATTTTGCCGCCTCTCTCAAGATGGGAATGAGTGCGCTGCAGCAGGTAGATGACTGCATCATCAACCCAATGTGGGGCTGATATGCAAACTGTAGAAGGTCCAGCATGTAAGGTGGGTCAAGACCAGCCTCTCCAGCACCTTCATCACATGCAACGTGAGCACCACTGGTCGGTAGCCCTTAGGACCTGTTGGAGGCGACTTCTTGGGGACTGGAACCAGGCAGGAGTGCAGAGCACTGGTATTCTCTCCTCACTCAGGCTGAACTTATACAGATATTTAAGAAGAGTAGACAGCTGACTAGCACTGGTCCTCAAAATCCTGGGACTCATATTGTCAGGACCTGCAGCCTTCTGCTGGTGGAGTCTTTCAAGCTGTCTCCTGACATGGCCTGCAGTAACCGTCATGTGGGCTGGGTTCTTTAGTGGGGGAGGAGGGGTACTGCACAGTAGAGTGCACCTCAGGTGGGTTCTGTTGAAAAAACAGTTAATCTCATTTGCCCACTCCCAGCTGTCTGACGATGGACTCTGTCTCTCCCCTTACACCCAGTAATCTGTTTCATTCCAAACCACACCTCCCTCTCATTGTTTTGCTGGCCTCTAGCTTCCTTCTTTAGGTGTCTTTACATCCCCATCAACTCTCTCTTAGTTCATGTTGCACTCTACTCAGTTCCTCTCTGTCTCCAGACCTGAAAGCACTCTTCTTCTTGTTAAGGAGTATCTTCAGGTCACTGGTGATCCATGCCTTGTTATTTGAAAAGCAGTGCACAGTCCTAATGGGCAAGATGTTGTGTTCACAAAAAAGTATATATTCCGCGATGCAGTCATCAGTACACCCCAGTCAGTTGTCTCAAAACAGTCCTGCAGTGTCTCAGCTGCCTCCTGAGTCTACCTCCTCACAGTCTTTGTGAGGAGAGCCTTTCTATGAAAAAGTGGGTCATAGGAGGAGTGCTATGGAACTGTATGCATCTTTGGCATTAGCATACACTAAGTCAAGGGTTTTATTGAGTGAGTATACAAGTAATTCTACGAAGGAATGGTTAAACCAAAATAAAGTTGATGTTTTGGAATGGCCAAGTCAAAGTCCTGAGCTGAATTCAATCAAGCGAGCAGTTCATTTGAGGAAACCCACCTGCATCCCAGAGTTGAAGGTGTCCTGTATGCAGGAATGGGCTAAAATTCCTCAACGCCAATGTGCAGGACTGATCAACAGTTACCAGAAGCGTTTAGTTGCAGTTATTGTTGCGCAAGGGAGTCAACACCAGATACTGAAAGCAAAGATTCACATACTTTTGTCACACACAGATATGTAATGTTGCATCATTTTCCTCAGAAAAAAAAGTATAATATCTTTGTCTCATTTGTTTAATTGGGTTCTCTTTATCTACTTTTAGGACATCTGTGAAAATCTGATGTTTTAAGTCCTATTTATGCAGAAATATAGAAAGTTCTAAGGGGTTCACAAACTTTCACATCTCCTGTGGAGGGCGTGAGACAGATGTGTTTATCAGACCTTTAGGGTATAGCAGCCTAGATGACTTTTAGTTAATGTCACCAACACTTGCTAGCTTTAGTATGTATGTAACCCATACTGAAATTTCTCAAACATAATTGGGTGGTGCATATCATATCATATGTCATCATAGGATAAAGGCTTTGTTGAGAAGGTATCTCAAACAAATGTAAACCTCTGTCTCTACTGTAGGTCAAAAGTCTCATTGTAACATACAAATAAGGTGGACAGGTAAACAAGGGTATGCATACTCAGGGCTAAAACATGACTAAATTACTGACTGAGAATGAAATTAAAAGCTTAAAATGATTATGAATTTTAGCATGGGAATATAAAGTGAATTGAGTGTGTAAAATGCTTCAACTGTGTGGCACAAATGCAAATGAAATATTTTTCATCTTAGTAAAAATGTGACCCAAACAGTTGAACATGTGACCCATTGAACAGGTTGAAATTTCATGTGGAAAACCAATTTAATGTCTTGTTGCCAATAAACCTTTGAGAGGGACCTTGGAAAGAAAACCAGAACGTATTCAAGCACTGCTAGCCGCTCCAATGGACACTCAAAAAATTTCAATATTCGCTTCCATTTAGAAGAGAGAAGCTAGACGAGTGCACATGATGGAGCGCAAATGGAATGAGAAGCGAAAGGGAGCCATTCTGAAGCCTTCAGCGCTAATAGATTCCACCATGGCCAGGCCTGAATGAAGTTAAAGCCTTTACTCATGAAAACCCTACATGACATTAACTGTTTTAAATCATGGTGAGGAGGCAGCAGTTATCTTCTGATGAAAGGCAGCCAACCTCCAACATGAGGCCAGACTGTTTACTCTAATAAGGGATTAGAATCACTTTCTATATGGAGCACAAAGCAATACTAACCTGTTCTGACATAATGTGCTTCATTACCAATTTTAATTTCCCCTTTTGCACTATGTAGTTGAAAGTGACAAAATGGAGTAGTAATGAGAGAAAAGGATTAAATAAAAATGCAATAAAATGTCTTTCCATCCTGGCCAATGTTGGTATTTTCTCTCCAAGCACATGTGATCCTTGATAATTAGCTAATTAGTTGCAACAAATGTGCCATAGCTGGGAAAACTGAATCAGCGAAACATTGCACTGGAGCAATCCACTATCAGTGGATTACTACCAGTTAGCTGTAATCATTCAGCCTGTAGTTTCCCCAACAGGTAACTAGTGACCATCTCTGGTCTCCTACTGTGAAATGACTTTAGTTTTTTACTGTATCAGTGAAAACCAGTATATCTCTGTATTTTTTCAACTTACAGTAAAGTACTGGCATAGATACCAGCGCTTTATCTTTATTTTACAGTTTTCATACTGTTGAACAATTTTACAGCCTATTACAATATAAATAAAATGTTAGCTGTTTACTATAGACAGTCCTAATACAGTGACAGTTTAGTCATTTAAAATATTTAAATTACAGAGAAGAGAGGCTACAGAGAAACACTTAAAACTATAAATAATCAATTTACAAAGGATATGTCACAGAATTGTTTGTTTAAGTGTCACGTACGGTGCTGGGAGCATGACATGAGGCGAGGTCACATTGCAAGCCATTTATTTGCACAGATAATAAAACACAGAAACAAAACTGGCACGGGGGCCACAAACAAAACCAAACTTCCTACTAGACAAACACACACAGCAACAAGCAAACATAAACCGGCACGAGGGCCACAAACAGAACAAAACATCACTAGATAAACCAAGGAACAGCACACCGACATTGGGAGGGTAGAGTGAGGGTGGACCAACAAGAAACACTGGGAAACACTGAGCTTAAATAATAACACACAAACAAGGGGCTGGACCAATGAAACAAAGGGGAACCAATGGGAAGGCAATCAGGAAACAACCAACAACGGGGTTAACCAATGGGAAAGGAGAGGGTGTGACTACAATGAACAAGCACAGGTGAACAAACTAATGAACCGTGATCAACCAATGAGACACAATGGGAAGGTGGGACATAGACAGTGATTGACAAAAGACTCAATACAGTACACACAACATGGCCGAACACGCTAGACACCACAGACACAAAATGGCCGACTACACTATACACAAGACACAAAATGGCCGAACACACTATACACAAGACACAAAATGGCCGAACACACTATACACAACACGGCTGAACGCAGAACACACAAAAGGGCTGAACAAGAAACACACAACATAGCGGACTTTAGCTGTAGCCTATCGAAAGTCCAGGGGGGGTCATGACATTAAGTGGGCAGTGTCAACATAAATAATGCTACTGTAAAATAGAACAAGCAGAAAACAGCCTAGTAGCCTAATAATAATAATAACAACAAGCAGAAAACAGCCTAGTAGCCTTGTAATAACAATAACAACAAGCAGAAAACAGTCAAATAGTGTCTGTTGGATGCAATAGTAATAAACTCTTAAGTTGCAGCCCTGATTCAAATAGGAATCTTCTCAGTCATGGAGAGATAATTGTCACCTTGCTGGTTGTTGTTCCTCTCCGTGGCTTTATCCCAGTGTTGCTACTCTAAAACAAGAACAAACCAAATAATCAAATGTAATTTAGGGATGTACATTAATATTTCATGCTTGTAAAGCTGATAACATCAAAGTCTTTTATGGTTTAATGTGGCAATATCAGTCTGTCAGAACAACATATGGAGAAAAGAGTGAGCTCACTGACCTATATGAAGTCCCAAAATCCATTAGGTTCTTCAGTAGTGTGGAGACTTGCGTATTCACTGTGGCAGACTACTTCTGTACTATCATACCCGTCTTCTTGGAGACATCCTTTCTTCGGATGGCTTTTGATCCTCTCTCTGGATTGATACCAATGAAGCGCCTGGAATCAGAACAGTCTATGATCAGAGACTGAATGGCAAACTATTTTGTAGTACAAAATAGGTTTGAGTTTTCTAACATATGAGTGATATGAGGAATTAACTGGTACTGATATCATGAGGTAGTCTGTGTAATTTCACAGCTTGATTTTCCTACCAGATCTTTCTATATCTTGGAACTATTTTATCTGCAGAACCAAACATACACCTCAACTGAAGCTTAAAGGCAGTGTGATATGAAAAAATATTTTGAAGACACAGGACAATTACATGAAGCTGTAGAATTACTCAACATATGTTGTATTCTCATTTGAATGGTTCATGTTTTTTGTTACCACCTTATGTTAAAAAAATCCAAACAATCCCTATTAATGTGCAAAAAAATGGTCTGTGATCATTCAGGTTTTAATTTTCACTAATTGAATAAATAAAATGAAAAAGAAAAATCGATAATGATGTCACGTTATGGATATGGAGTCACAGATTGCAGGAAGGTTTACGTGTATCCATGATTTATTTACAAAACAAAGGCAGACAGGGAAACAGGAGGGGTCAGACAGAAAGAACTAGTACACAAGACAGAAACACGGAGACAGGCTAACACATTGACTAAACAAAACCCTATAACTACTTTGGATATGGGGAACAGACCTTAGGCGAGGACTTAGGGTAAACACAGGAAACAGGAACACCAAGAGGGGCACATGAATCAAAACGGGAGGTGAAACAGGTGAAAAAACAGGGAAAAATAAACTTATTCAAACCTAACTCTAACCCTACAGCTAAAGCTAAATGAGCTCAGGCTAATGCTAATGCTACAAGGGAAGGGAAACTGCAAGTGGCTAATGCTAATGCTAACCTATGCTAACCCTACAGCTAATGCTAATGTTAATGCTAATTGCTAAGCTAACAATGTTAATGATAATGGTGAATGCTATGCTAATGACTATTGCTAACAGCTACTCTAAGAACTAACATCCTAACATACACTAACAAAGCACACAGGACAAAGACAGACTTAACCAGAACATACAGCAAATGGCAGACAACAGCGACAACAGCAGCAGCAGCAGCAGCAGCAGCAGCATGGGTGAAGAGACAAGGTTCCAAAACCATGGGATGATACAAGGCATGGATAATGTGAGGGTGCACAGGCAAAGACCGAAACAAAGAACTGAACTTATATAGGGCTAAACTCATAGGACTAAACAAGACAACCAATAGATCACACACAACTAGACACAAGGGGAGGAACCACACAACATAACCATATATGGACAAAACTAGGGATGCACCGATACCACTTTTTTACAAACTGATACAAGTACGGGTATTTTTATTTGTGTACTTGCCAATACCGAGTACCGATACCGATACTTCTTAGATTCTTAGATGTAGTTAATTGGGAGGCAGATTTTATTCTCTCCTTTGCAGATTATAATAAGTAGGGATGCACCGATACCATTTTTTTTGAGACAGAGTACGAGTACCGATATTATTTTTAGGTACTCACTCATAGCCAGTACCAATACCTGTGTAGTTCTGTTATTAATAACGACGATAATATTTGAATTTTTTTTTTTACCAATATCAATTACCTTATTTCCCCAACGATAAGCCGCCCCATGTTATTAGCCGCGACGTTAGTGAATTTACCAATCTGAAGTAAAAGCATCTACACTGGACATTGTACACATAAATAGCCGAATATAGTATCTGTTATATTATAACCTTCTACCTCCTGCACATCCAATGTAAAATGTCAATTTGCACCTGTTTAAATGTTTGCATATTTGCACATATACTGAACATTGTACTTGGAAATAGTCCGGATATAGTATCTGTCTATTATAACTCTACCTCTTGCACACTCAGTGTAAATGTCAATTTCAACCTGTTAAGAATACTGCATCCTGACTTGACAAACATGTTTAGCTCTATGTCTGTCTTCCCTGTCTAGTCTAAAATGTATATTGTATATTGTCTGGTTTAAAATGTATATTGTTTAATGTATATTTTAGTATTTTTACTTATTTATTGTTTATTCCATGTGCCTAGTCGTGCCACTGCCTATTTATTCTCTGTTCTACTGTTCTTTGTTTGTTTGCACTGGAAATAACCTGGAGCCACGTCGTCTCGTCTCTCTATGTATCTGTACAGTATATAGCAGAGATGACAATAAAGTTGACTTTGACTTTGACTTTGACTTTTACGTCATTTGCCACGCCCCTGAGGTCTTTGCAACTCTATAGTGACATTATACATTCACTCCGTGTGGCCGGCAGCGACGTGCGACGTACAGTCAAGTGTGTGAATGGGTTATTTCGGCATGGAACAACGTGAAACCAGAAAGCATACAGAATGGTTTTCACAAAGCCGAAATCCTTCCTCCACCTACAAGCCCACCAGCAGCACAAGCAGTGTCTGCAATATCCGAGAGCGATACCGGTGACGAAAGCGTGTCCAACATCAGCGACAGCAAAGCAGCACAGGTCACAGTCGAGTTGTTCGGCAACGACGATGATGTTTACCGATCTGATTTTGAAGGATTTGAAGAAAGATACGCCTAATATTTTTTACATTTCAGTGTTGCTAAATTTATACTGAAGTATTTACATGTAGACAGATGATTGACATTGTTGTACTGCAGTACCCCCACCCTCCAGTCGTTCAAATGAAAATTAAAACTTATCTTTTCCCACCCAACAATATACTTTTGTTCCTTTTATTTCTGTTAAATTTGGTTTTTGGCCAGCTTGTATTAAATACTAGGATGTAATGTAATGTAGCAAAGGTCTGAAAAAGTGTAATTTTTCCATTGCAGCAACGAGGCTAGATGCGGCAGCGCCGATTAAGTGACAGAACATCATCACTGATCTGTCTTTGTTTTGCGTTGCTTTTCGAACTGTTCGTTGCTGCAGTAAACAGTACATTTAAATTCAATGAATCATTTGGGTATGTCGTCTTTTTTGTGCACTGAATTTTTCTTTTAGCAAATGCATTTTCATAAATTAAAGTATAAATATAAATTAAAGTACACTTGAGCCTTATGATGTCATTTTATCAAATGAATCATACTCATTTTTATCCATTTATTTGTCCTATATGTATCAAAACATAAAAAAGCAACAATTGAAGAAATATTAAATATTAAAATATTAGTCTGCTTTGCTGCTGTCATTATTCTTTATTTTAAAGTACCTCCAGACGGCTGACGTTTTTATCTCCGCACAGTTTACAGTTTATTTGGCAAGTGTTGTGGCATTTACACTGCCTCCGCGTGGCGATAAGCATAACTACATCATATCTTCTACATGTGGTATCGGTAGTAGGTATCGGGGAATTTTGTTCAGAGTACAAGTATGTTCACGGGGGGTGGTATCGGTACCGATACCGGTATCGGTATCGGTATCGGTGCGTCCCTAGACAAAACACACCGTGAACCATGAACCCAAAGGAAACTATATACAAGTCTTTTGCGGCCACTAATGTCCTGGGGGAGACATGACAAATGATGACAAGGAAATGAAAGGAATCTTCCCTCTGGATGAATTCCAGAGTACAAGCTGCCTCTTCTTGATATTGAAGGTTGAATACATAGTAGACTGCAAGTCTACACAGAAGAATACACAGCAGCAAGTCCTGTCAAAAATGATGATGTGATGCCCTCAGATATTACGCAACCCTCCAGAGTGACCATCCAGTGTCCAGTAGTGACTTGTCCTTTTCCACCTGAAACAATAGCAACATCAGCAACATCATTTACTTCATGTACACATTTATAAAGTCTCAAAATAATGACCAATCTAATTATGAAACCATTAAAATTAAATGCTTGCCAATCAGTATCAGACGAGGGCTTGCAGGGGGAGTGAGGGTTGTCTCAATGTCAGCTACAGAGGCAGACACCTGTGAAGAATAAAGACACCCATATTATGAAAAAAATAGACAACCAGTAATCTGAAACACTGAGTGACAAAAACCTTAACCTGCTGCAGAAAACTGATATGGCATTCAATATTTAAAACACATGGCAATAAAGAAAATACAAACTTACAACTGCAAGAAGGATCAGGCCTTTAAGCGTCTCTCCAAAGTGTGCCATGAGCAGCTGAACAATGCAAAGTGCCATCTCTGTATCTTCACTATTAAAGAGGACATCTTTGACATCTGTGTTGGTAGGTTTAGCCCTGAAGTATTCTGTGATGGCTCTCCCACATTCCTCCATACTGAGTTCCAATTTACGAAGCACATTGATGTCTGTAAGCAACTCAAAATGGGCATAGATGTACCTCTGAATGAAAAGAAAAGGCCATTTGCTTTTCATATCTTCTATTTCAGGTGGTGGAAGTGTATTTATATGATGACATTGTAGGCAGAATGTGAGCTGCATTAGATTTTTTGCTCTTTCAACTCCACCTGCACCCTCCTGTCTGTAAATCTCCACCAGTCTTTGGCGGTGCTGCTCCACTGTCTCGTTAGTTTCCCCTGGAGGGAGTTCTGGCTGAAATCTTGTACATCCGTAACTGTCAGCAGGGCCCCTCTTCTTTGTGCAACTGGATCTAGATGATCGGTGGCATGTGTAGCTTTGTGCACAGTTCAAGTTCTCAAAGCGATTTTTCACTTGAATTAAAAGTGACGTATAATCTCCACCCAAAAGTGACCCTTCTGGAGTCATGTCTGCAAAAGACTTTGGATACTGTCTGATGATATTTTGAACCACAGTGAGGCATTGTGAGCAAGTGGGATTGGCTTCATACCTCCTCATTTCATCTATGAGTACTCTTACCATCTGGCGTCGCTCCACTTGGTCTCTTTCCATCTACAACTGCAGAATGTATTTCCTGTGGCATTCATTCCCAAGGGACCTGTAATGTTTCTGGCCATGTTTTCAGTACTTGTGAAAGGTCTGGTACTTGCATCGCTTTTTCCTGCCTGGTGTAACAATGAATTCCCAACACATGTGATGTGTGAAGAATGAGGTGGAGTGCCTGATGAGGATGATGATGATGAAGAATGCTCAGTGACTGACAACACACTACTCAGTGTTGAAGAAGTTGGAACGTATTGAAGATCCAACATAACTATCTCTGTCTCTGAAACAACAAAATGAACAAAGATTTAGGGTATATTACTCATATGCTATATCTATATATATTGTCATTGCAGACCTCTTGTCAAATATGGATTTAGAACTTAAATTGTCTTCGATTTCCTGGCGAATTAGCTGTCAAGTCTATGCCCAACAGAAAGATTTTTTCAGTCCTTAAAAACAGAAGTGTGTAACAACAGATTAGATCATCAATCTGTTTTGCTACTGTGACTGGGTAAAATTCATTATTATTCAATGAATAATTTGGGGACAAGCTTGAGTCCTGATATAAGCGGATATAACTGATCTGAACAATAAAGGAGAAATCAAATTTAAAATCTTAATGAAAATGGAAAAATAAACAGGATGATTTATCATATATTACATGTGGCTAATGGTAAATGAATGTTTATGGGTAAATTATATACCAATTCTCTACACCTGTATCCATTTTAGTACTAGTACATCCAAGTGCAAGTATTGATGCATAATCATTTAAATCCCACACTGAATTAGACATGCATACCTAATTTGAATGCATTCAGGAGTTTTCTGACCTGAATGACAGGTAACATATCGGCAATGTCTTCCTGCTGTACATATATTTTTTTATCTTTTTTTTTTTTTTTGACTCCAAACCAGAGCTCTGGAGCTTAGATATTATCTGCCACTAGAGCTCTTCAGAGAGATTTGGCAAGGTCTTGCTGATGATCTCTTTGATTGCCTCATTCAAATTGGCCACTAATCTGGAATGAAGGGAGAGAGTGGTGAAGAATCACCACTGGAGTGCCATAAACAGTGTACTCGGGCAAGGGGTAGTAATCTAGCAGATTCTCCTGATTAACACAACAATAGCTTCTCTGCATCAGTGTAAGGCTATAGACACCCAAGTCAGGAAGGCACATGGCATGGTATTTTTCAGCAACTAAATATACAGCTGAATTGCTGTGAATGAGAACCATTTTGATTTTTCCAATTACCACCCCTTCATCATCATCATTAATCACAATGAACATGTTCTTTTTGTATTTTGTTCCCTTCACAGTCACTTCATGGACTATTAGAGTGTTTACAGCCTCAAAATTATGATGTGCAACTGTGTTTCTTATGTCATCATTGTAGTCACCTAAGAAAAACTGTACCCCCTTCTCTGCTGAAACAGCTGGAGGGAAAAATATGCCAGCCCTCAGAAAGGCCTGCAGAAGTTGATGTCTTTCTGCAAGAGTAGAATATGGATTCTTAAAGTTATGCAATTTTCTCAAACACTGCTTAAAATATGTGTGTTTGCTCTCAAATCTTAATGTCCATAGACAGATAATTGGCCCAAACTGGAGAATGAGCTCTGGATAATGACTGACATAATGATGTTTGGATTTCAGTGGATGGTCAGGAAAGGCTTGCTTTCGACAATGCAAATATTCATCAATCAGAGCTCTTAGATATGCTATCTTGCCAGTTGAAATCGCTGGTGCACAAATGAGGTCCACAACTTCTCTAAGTTGTAAAACCAACTGCCATATTTCGTTGTCACCTCGATTTTATTTTGTCTCCAATCAAGACAGGCAACATTCTGAGCAAACACCAGTTTTGCACAGCATGCCCACCAAGTTTTCCAACCTCTGGATTAACCTCAGAAGGTTTGTCATTAGCATCCTTACCAAGATATCTGAACTGATTTATTCGCTGATTCAACTCAAGATAGCTGAACTGTTTATCCACCTTAACAAGATAGCTAATGCACAATGCCAAATCAGAGGATACAATACCTTCAAAAAGATCATGGCCAAGACATGGGGGTAGTCCTGATTGACATACATGGAAGTTTGAGAGTGTATTAAACACAGAGTCAAATTGAACACCTCCACTTGATGAGGACTGTCCTTCAGTGCTCTGAACATAATAATTGTAAGACTCTATTGTGCGGTTAGTGCCCTGGATAAGAGGATTAGCATTGAATGTTTCTCTGCTGATATCACAATATCTACAGAAGTGTAAACTCCTGCTGAAATTCTCCACAAAGCCTCCTATGTTATGTGATCCTAGGTTGTCCCCTGCAATAGTGCATAAAGTCCCTTTGTAGACCTTTCCATCAAACAGAGTAACACCATTGGGCTCAAGGTCTTTCAGGTCACTAACCAGGGAGCCCATAATCAAGTGTTGACCAAAATACTTAAAGTCCTGTTCTTTAGTCAGAAGAACAAGTTGCATGTGATCAGCACTTGATCTGTTGTGTGACAGTAAATCGGAAAGAGTTAAATACACTGCAAGTATCTTGTGGGTTTACCACTTCAAAGGCATCCTGATATAAAATCAAGCACAATGATGAGCTCTCTGTCTGGAAGACCACATTTTCTGCAATATTTCTGCCATCCCACACATCCTGAAGTATATCCTTAGAACGGATACTAGAATGTACTTGCTTATATTGTTCGTGACTCACAATGAAAAAGAGGTTCAATCGTTTGTTTTATTGGAACATACTGAGCAAAACAGTCTTTGCCTGCCTCATTCTGAGAGATCTGAACTGGTTCAACATAACTGAAACTGTTCTTGAAGACATTTTTTCTTTTCTGGTCAGTTTTCAGTGATTGAGTGTTGCAGGCCCTAAAGAGATCCTCAGTTTTCAGGACATCAATGACATTGTTTGTCTTGGCTTCTGAAACCTTGATTGTCACCAACTTCTCTTTCAGTTTGAAAAGCAAATGTGACTGGCTTATATCATGTATTTTCTGAAAATCTTCAACAATTGTTTGAATGACAGAGGATGGAAGCAACAACTTTGCTTGCAATTTCAAATAAAACAGGGCTAGATTTCTCAAGAACTGGGTTTCATCAGAATTTTCTGCATTAATATGACTGCTCTTCACCTGCATCATCGGGAGGATCAATATGCATATCAGATTGATTTGGTTCACTCTCATGTGAGATGCCAGGATTCACAACTGAATCAACCAGATGTTCCTCAGTACCATTTTTATGCCTCCTACTCATGTGTGAGGTGAAGGTGGATAAAACTGTAAAGCCTTTGTCACAGTTTCTGTAAGGACAAGAAACCGTTTCCCCTCACTGATGTGTGTTTTTAGATGAGAGTAAAAGGTTTTCAAGTTCTCACATCTTGCAGTGCAGAAATCAACATGACATGTCAGTTCAACTAGACCACATAGTCTAGGCCTGACCACTGATTTGTATTCATGCCTATAAATGTGGCTCTTCAATGAGAAAAAGTTTTGAAAACTCAGATTGCAATCTGGCAAAAAACACTTGAAAGTTAAATTAGGTATGTTTTTATGAATTCTCAGGTGCCTAACATAAACCAGTATTGTGGTACAGTTATGACTACAGACCTCACAGGGAAACATTGCTGCCAATGTGGAAAAAAAAACATGAAGTAACCTACATAGTTGTCAGAATTTTACTACTGATTGTCATTTCCATTGCATCATCTTTCAAAATTACTGCTGACTTAACCTACACCAGTACAATTGCTGGCTGCTTTATCTCCTCTGCCTTGCTAGCCTCCCCTCCATGTGCTAACGTGCCTGCGTAATGTTAACTGAGCAGCAGTTGTCACTTGTTCAAATGAAGAACAGTATGTTAAATAAACATTAGCAAAGTAAAATGTAAAATGTAAAACATAGCCCGTAAAAACATTGCTTAAGTTTTTCAAATCTTAGCTTCACTGATAAGTGGCACTCATAATCACACACCCACTAGCTAGACATTTTGCAGAGCAACAGGTTGATTAAACTTTCAAAGAGATAAAGATCAGTTCATTTTTAATTACCTGTAGATGCACAGTCGAATTGATGTAGATGAAGCACGTGCCCAATGCTCTGGCAGGATATTTTTCCTTCGTGAGTTTTTACATGCACCAAATACTGTAGTTTGCTGTAATTTATAACATTAGCATACTGTTGAGACTCTGTGAGCTGTTTCTTCACGTCGAACAGCCCATAATGCATTTCAAACTACAAAGCCGTACTATATGAATCTCTGAATATATGAAATGAATGTCTGAATATACAGTACTGTGCAAAAGTTTTAGGCAGGTGTGAAAAAATGCTGCAAACAAAGAATGTTTTCAAAAATGGAAGTGTTAATCAATTATTTTCATCAATCAACAAAATGCAGTGAATGAATAAAAGAGAAACCTAAATCAAATCAATATTTGGTGTGACCACCCTTTGCCTTCAAAACAATATCAATTCTTCTAGGTACACTTGCACACAGTTTTTGAAAGAACTCGGCTGGTAGGTTGTTCCAAACATCTTGGAGAACTAACCACAGATCTATAATCCTATAATCTTACAAAATAATATGAAGACTACAAAATAATAATATATCTGCAAGCAGTGATTACGGGGGCCATGCAGTTTGCAGCTTTTTCAGTTTTTTACGAATTGAAGTACATATATGTTGAGATTTGATATCTTTCATCTTTTTTTCTACGTATTTACGGTTCAAAACTTATTCGGCTAACTTTAAAATAGTTTATTATGGAGCCAACAAGTGGGATATTGACTTTGAAGTGAAGCGTTGCAGCCATATAAAGAAACACCTGAAAATGCGCTTAATAATTACTATAAGAGAGTGTCTAAAAACTGTAAATTATAGTAAAGTTTCCTTGTTCAAACATATGTCTTGCTGAATTTGTTTCAAAGTACTGATTTGTATAATATGAATAGGTAAATGAAACAGTCAAATAACTGTTTAAATAATAATGACATATTATGAAAATTAGCGTGTAGCTCACTCCAGAGCTAGATTTCAGATATTCAGTGTGTGGCATTGTATTACTATACGAAGCCAAGCACTTTAAAAAAAAAAAAAAAAATACAGCCAAATGAAAACCTAAATTAAAAATATACTAATAATTAAAGAAGAATGTCTTCAGATCTGCCAAATATTGTGTTACATGCAGATTGGATAAAAAATCCAGGATCTAGTTGACTAGTTATGCTGATTAAAGAAAATCCAATATGGGAAAAATAGATACGAGGGTTTATTAAGATTCGTCTTAACCTAAGAAATAAGATAATATATGACTTTTAAGAATCGGAGCTACGATTCAAAAGTTATTACGGAAAACGCATAATAGCTTATTAGCGCCTACCAAGTGGTAGAGTGGTGCAATTATTACGGAAAACGCATAATAGCTTATTAGCGCCACCAAGTGGTAGAGTGGTGCAATTATTATTTTTATTTTGCCTGAGAAGTACGTGATGTTTGAAATGTTGAAATATGGACAAAGTGGGGCGATTTTTTTTCCTCAGTATTGCGTAGAGTCAAGGACCTACCTGCCAAATTTCAAAGCTGCTGCTCACCCAGAGTTTGTAATTTCTATGAATTTCCGTGTATGGGTTTGTGCCCCACGCTAAGCCGAGCCCATTTATTTGCATATTACAAAAAAAAATTAAGACGAAATTAAAAACAGCTTGATAATAATTAAAGAAGAGTGTCTTTGGGATTCAAATGATACCAGCTGCATGCAGATTGGACAAACCAGGATGTTCGAAAAAGATGTAATGATTTATTTCATGCAAATTAGCAAAAAATCAAATATGGCAGAAGAGATGCGAGGGTGCATAATTCGTCTTTAAACCAAAGAATAAGATGATATAAAAGTTTTGAGAATCAGAGAATCAGAGAGGTTCAACATTTATTCGGCAAATGCAAAAATTGCAAAATAGCTTATTTTTGTGCAATTCTTTTTGCCTGAGTAGTGGGTCGGGTACCGAACCTACCTGCCATATTTTGGAAGCCGTAGGTATTACAGTTTTTTTTCCACAATGTGTTTTAGGGCAGAAAAAAAAATCAGCACAATAACAATAGGGTACTGATTGGTTTGATTTAGATTTTTCTTTTTGTCTACCACTTTTGCATTTTGGTAAATTGATAAAATAGACAATCATTATTTATATTTCTGAGAGCATTCTTCTTTACAGCATTTTTTCACACCTGCCCAAAACTTTTGCAGTAACAGTAATTGCATATATTTAAAATCTCTTGATGATGGGAAGATAGTCCCGATGTCACCACGCGGCGTACATATCTTAGGTGTTGTCAATGCATAACATTTGTCCATTGGGATGTTGCTGCAGATGAGCGAGTTGCCACAGAATATGGTGGCAGCAGAAAGTAATAATGAGTTAAATAACACTGGCAACCATGGCTGTTAAAACATCATTAAAACATTTCGCTGCTAACCATGTTCAATACTGCTTTGCTGATGAACAAGTTAATTTGTTGTTTTATCAGGGCACACCAAGCAATAGGAGGAGATGAGAGGAAGCACAAAGGAGTGAGTCAGAACTATCAAAGCCTCTAGGAACACATCCGGGTAGGTAGCACACCCAAGGGTTCACTGCGACGGGGTGAGCCCCTCTTAGGGCAGACCAAGTGATAGACTATATTGGGAGCAGACAGAAAACTTGAGTGTGTGACAGGAACAGACAGGGCAATTTCTTGAGATTGCACTGGGAGCAGACAGAGCATTTGAGAGTGCACAAGGAGCAGACAGAGCACCTGAGAGTGCCACGGGAGCAGTCAGAGCATCTGAGAGTGCCGCGAGAGCAGACAGAGCAGTAGGGAGTGTGACTGGAGCAGACAGAGCACCTGACAGTACCACAAGAGCAGACAGAGCAGTAAGGAGTGTGACAGGAGCAGACAGAGCAGTAGGGATTGCGATGAGAGCAGACAGAGCAGTAGGGACTGCGACGAGAGCAGACAGAGCAATAAAGAGTGCGTCGGGAGGAGACAGAGCAGTAGGGAGGCAAGGAAGTAGACAGAGCAGTAGAGAGGGTGCTGGGGAGGGTAGAGAGCACTTGATAGTGACGGGAGCAGACAAGATGATGGAGTGCTTTTGCACTGTGAGGAAGCCAGAAGGGCAGACAGAGCAATACAGATTTTGTCAGCGGCAGACAGAACAGCAGAGAGTGCATCAGGGCCGGTCAGTACAGAAACAAGCTTAATGGTGACAGACAGAGTGTATGTCAGGAGCAGCATCAGGAGAAGCTATAAATATGTAATGAAAGTGTGTGGGGTACCAGGCACTAGAGAAAACAGGGTCTGGGTGCAGTGTATGGATGGGGGCACACTTGAATGTGTGGATGGATGCCAGCTTGTGAGTGGGTGTGTAGCTGGGATGCCAGCTTCTGAGTGGCCGAGCTTGGTATGCTGGCTTGAGAGTAAGAGGAGCTTGGGGTGCCTCCTTATCTGAATTGGGATAGCCCAGGAGTTCAGGGACAGAGTAGCATCTGCCCACAGCCCGCTCCTCCTGCTGCCATTCTTTCTCTGCCGCACCCTCAAGGAGGTCCCCAAGCATGCAATACAGATGATTAATTTTTCTTAGAAAGCCTGTTTCTCAGAACACCAATGATGTTCCTGGGTCAGTTTGATTCGGCTCATGTTTAATTATCCAAAACTGTCTGAAACCAAAGAATCCCAATAAACATTGTTTATATCTCATTATTGACTCCATTACTAGCCATTTCAATCAATATTTGTAATGGTGTTATTTTACCTTTCACAGGACTCTCTGCAGTTTAATGAGGATCATTCATATGTTTTTCATTAAAAAATGTATTTTAAAAACCCTTTTTTAATGTGCATTGGAAAGACCTACATATAAACCCAATAGTTTTACATGACTGATTATTTTTAATTCTATTTGATTATATCTATATAATATTGTAGCGATTGGCAGCGGTAAGGCTGCACGCTCCCATTAAGCTGTGGGTGCAGCCTAAGTAGTATATATCCAATGCTTTGTGTCAAAAACGTGATTTATGACCCCTAGATTTATGACCCCCCATGGTTAGGATCCAAGGCTGACTGAGTTCAAAGGATGGTATTCTATCTTGATTTTATGATTCTTTCTGCCTTGATCATACACTCTCACATCCCCTTAGCCCGGCCCCAAAAACACCCCCGGTGTTAAAAAGGTGTTATAAACACCTAGTTCTTCCCTGACCCAGACCACTCCCTGTTGCATACTGGGATTAACTCTGCCCAAAGGAAGATAATATGTTAGCATTACTGTGGGGAGAGAGCAGTGCATGTCGCTTCGATTTGTTGTGAGTTTCCTGAGTTGTTCTTTGTACAATATGGTCTCAAAAAAGAGGTTGAGTCTTGAATTATTCTTGTTGTTTTTCAATACAGTCAAAGCTTTTAGTGCAAAAGAAGAATCAAGACTTATAAAGACATTTACATGTATGCAAGTATCATCAAAAACGTAAATACCCTGAGCTTCCTCAGTCTACCATCTGAATGGAAACTAACTTTTTTATGTCTTATGACTCATATGATATATCGAGATTGATACACATTTCTAATGTTGACATTATACTTAACAAAGTAATAATTTATTGGTCACTGTACATGGAAAAGTTGCGGAAGGTTCCAGAAACATTTACTTTACTGCAAACAGCTACAAAAACATTAAACTTGAATATTTCACGCGCCATTAAATGGCTCTAACACTGTGTGTGTGTGTCTAAATAACTTTACCCAAGAAAGAAAATCCAGAGAACTGATCAAACGCCCAGATTTTTCCATTAACTAAAAAAGATCTAAAGTATAAATATATTGAATATCATTAAAGACGTTTATTTTACACCGCCGTAATCAAATGATACAACCACACCTGTATTCGGTTATGTTATATGATGTCGACTTTCACTATGTTATAAATATCGTTGTTCTAGCTGTTTCATGATGTCGCTGATAATATTGGTATTCGCACAACCACGATCCGCCTAATCAAGATTAAAATACCAAACCTATCGAGATGAAAAGTCAGCCAAAAGAGAGGAAGTCAAAACCGGACAAAAAGGCAAGCAATGAATGTTTTGGAATTGAGTAATATGAGGAACGGCAAGTATTAATAATAAACGACATAATCAATAAAATAAAGATCGTATTTTACCAAGGATGTCAGGATATAGTAAAGTTGTTTGTGTTTTTTTGGATTTAATGAATGTCAAAGTCTCCAACAGAGGGCCGCCATCAAAGCCAATGCAAAATAGCACACGATTCATGACATCATGGCTTGGGACACCCACATTAAAGAACACCCAAAGTGACAAAATAGGACTATCAACCAAATCTGCAAAACCCACTTGTGCTGGATATATTAGCATCGCTGATATACTGAAGATGATTGCTTTGATAACCCCACACATTGAAACTTCAAATGTATGAAAAGCTATTTGATGCTGCATCCAAAAGTCAACAGATGTGTATAGCCTCAGCAGAAAGAAATGATAAGAAATCATTGAAAAGTCAGCAAGCTTGAGTCAAAAGGAGATTCGCAAATTGTTAATATTGTCAGTTTAGAGATGAGTGATTCACACTGATACAAGTAGTGACAACTGTAATTGTATGAGCAATGAGTTAAATGAGTGGGTCAATTTATAAATGTTAGTTTTGATGAGTGTGTTGAACCATATTCTGTTTGGTTCAGCGGATTGGTGCAGTTTTACGAGCCACAATCCTATATGTCATACAATTCTACAACAACCATGAAGGGCTTTTTTAAAAAATACAACAAAATAAAAAAGAATATGAGCAGATACATGGATGAAGTGTCCGATCTACAAGTCCTGAGTTTACAATCAGGGAATACAGGCAAATCTTCACAAACGAGACAGCTGCACATTATATTCATTGTCACAAATAATTCTCTGTGTTTTACAATCTGTAAATAAGCTGAATGATGCTAACAGAAATATTAAAGTAGGCGGTGCATTATAAAAACAACCATATATCGGTCTCTTTACCCAGACAATTTGATATAGATAGAATATATTCATATGTGTTGATGTAATGTAACAATCAATTTAATAGGCTATTATTAGAGTTTATTTGATATACATAAATTATTACAACAATTTTACATGATTTCGAAAAAGTTTTCATGATGGGTAGAAGCATTTAAAAGAGGGTCCCAGTCCACTTCTGATGTTAACGCCTGCAATGGTTATGATCTAGCAGATTTCACCGCTGGCTTGAAAAAAGAGGCAAGAAATCATAGCGGCGCAAAAAGGTATACAAGCGTTGCTATGAAGAAGAAGAGAAGTAAAGATGATAGTTGATGTTGTTATTTATAGCGCTGCTGCAGAAATCAGGGGCCTACAGCAGTTACATGATACTGCTCATAAGAATGTCAATAGGAAGAAGAGAACAAAACTGACTGCTCTTCCAAACACTTGAAAGCTTTGCAATTTGCCTAGCATGCCATTCAAAATATATATGCTGACGGGCAGAGGAGTACAGCTGCAGCATACAAGGAAAAGGTGTTATTTTGCATAATGAAAAATTGGCTATTCTTTTCTTAATGATATAATGTTTTGACATGTTTAAAAGAAAATCACGTGCCTTCATACAGATCAGATACGGGCGAATTGCAGAAATATCAGATGGTAGTGAAACTGTTAGCTCCAGAATTGCGCACGTATACCTCCAATGAAGGTCAATACGTCGCAGTTTTATATGTGGCGTATAGTAACCCAGGATCACTTCAAAATATTGTTCAGTGTGTAAATAACCTGCTAGGCTATACAAGGTTATTAAATAGAATGCTGTGATATATATATATATAAGCAAGAAATAAAGCAAATCAACATGTATTGACTGCAGAAGATATTGCAAATCAGATTTTTGTTTTAAAAAACACAAGCAGGCAGTCCCTACACCAAAATAGACTAAGCTAGTGGCGCCATGCGACGTCACAAAATATTTGTGTGTATGGACTACCACACGTTAGCGAGATGATCCAAACCCTCATTAAACAAGTATTAATTGCCAGTATTGTGGCGTCTAGATGTTACCTGTTAAAACACGACTGCTATAGCAGCCCATCGCCGAAGCCAAAACAGTTTATATTATTCTATCACTGGTAATCCGGGTTTGAGGATGGTAAACACAAGCACAACTGGCTCGCGCTTATAACCATGTATAAGCCATGGCAAAGCGCTGGCAGGATATACTTGCAGCCGTGGGCTTTTTGAACAGATTTAGGAACCAAGAAATATGAAGGCCAGGCATGGATTGCAGACAACACAGCTAACAGGACAATTTTATCCTGTTGAACATTTTTTCAAAATGGGTATCACACCAAAAACAAACAACGATGGAAGTGTAGGTTGATTTTCATGTATGACGAGTGTTTCAAAACAGCGGTACATAGACAGTTATTCATTCGTACTGATGTCTGAAACAAACGCATTAAATCAATTAAACAGACGAGAAGGGTTATTTCCCACATCGGAAATATGCGTGACACCATTGCTGTGCATACCCCTGATATTTTTACTACGGTAGTAAACCGATATTTGGGTGACTAAATGGTAATATGAAGTTGCCATACCCCACGGAACGATATTGTGCTACTACAAGAAACAAGAAAAAGACGATAAATCGAAAACCATTAACAAACTGTTGCACATTATCTTGAAAAAGAGATCATATGAGATCTGATAGGTAAAATGTTGATTCGACAATATTATAAAAAGATGGCGTAATCGGTTTATTCAACGGTTGCACCACGTCATCATGCGTGTCATTATAGCTCAAGACCACTTACACCCCTTACCGTGCCTGGCAGCTTAAGACAACACTTTGATAACAAGGTAGGAACGCCACCGCTATTTAGGGTTTAAAATTTGAAATTGTGGAGTGCGGAGTGAATCACAAGCAACAGCCCAGATAATCACCCTGATGTTTTAAACCGGCAAACTTACTAAAGCGAAGTATTGAGAAATCATCCACAGACTATCGCAGAAAGGCTTTTGGAAACTCTTTAGAAAAATTATTACGTTTAATCAGTCTTATCCAATCAAGGCATTGTTTCATTCACCACATCATAATGTAATTAATGCACCAGAGAATCATCAGACTAATAATTCCTGTCAACACGGTTAAATTGCAAGAAAGCCGGTTGTTGTTGGTATTGAAGAAGCCAAAGCTATTATAGTTATGTGGTATTCGAGTGGATGAGGTGGTATTTCTCAGACATTTATACCGCTGCACTTTATGTGAAAACTTTGCAATACAAACAGGAATCTAGTGGTTACCTTGCATACGCCAGCGCCAGCCGCAGGAAACAGGCCAACATCGATACTTTTCCGGCTTTTGAGAGGGAGTGTGGTGACCTGAATGCTGGACAAGATGTGTGAATCACAGGCAAAGCGAGGATAAACAAACCTTTAATTCATCATGCTTAGCGTTCCATGCGCGACATCAATGTGTTTCTGGAGCACGCTGAATCAGCATGTTATGGATAAAATGCAGAAAGTGTTTTTACAGTGACGCGACAGCGGGGTTTGCCTCAGCGACGTGACTGGAACCATCCTTAATCTTATTTTAAAGCACCTTATCAGATTGGCATAGACATTATATTTACAGAGTTTTGTTCAGGTATCCAAAAATAATGGTTATCAAGACAAATAAAAAATCAAAGAACGCACCTAAATTTAAAACCGAAGGTAATTGTTATTTAATTAATTTTGGTTTAATATTATATTAAAGATAATATAATGTACTGAAGACGAAATTAAATAAAAAGCGTATAACTCTGGAAAACAAAACTGTCAAGTAAGTGTTTAAACAAATTGGTATGTTATCAATGATTTACACGACTCTGGCGGCCAAGCTAGAGTGGATAAATCATATAATGAGGATGTTATTGGTTTGATCAGACCCAAAGATCCATTCTAAGTGGGCCTTCAAATTCCAAGAAAAACATATTTTAGAAGATGTTGATTGCCAATGCTTACAAAAAATAAATGAAAATTCAAAATGAAAACCCTAGTACATATATGATCGTTGGTTGCCGCTTTTATGATGAGTTGGTAAAATAAGAGACATAAAGTCTATAGAAGGAATACCAATGCTCTAGATGATGATTTAACTATTGCTTTGCAATAAGCAAAAACAAATTGTTAATTAATACTGATGAACAGCAGACGCTAGTTGTAACACGCAGGTGGAAAAAGCATAATAGATACAACAATTACACTGCAATACCATACATGTTCAGAACGTCAGGGAAATTGAGTGATAAATAGTAAAATTAATTATTTATCTGATACTGTTAGTAAATCCGGATAATCAATTGCGTTTTGGTTAGATATAATTCTTTGCAAATTAAAATGGAAAGTTTTAAAATTGTATATTATTGATTATAAAGCTAGTGTTATTTTCATTTTGATAATGTATTTAGATTAATGCTGTAGTTGTTTACAGTAGTAAGAAATGTTTTGAAATCTTCCATAAATTTTCCACGTATAGTATAAAGAGAATTTCATCAACACAAGATGCATTAAATGTACTACTATGTAACAGTAGGAGTAAAACGGTCTGATGTGTCATACAATCTGAGGTATATATAGGATGTAAGAATGTGCTTAGTTTCAAAGATCGAATGATGGAGCTAAGAGTCTTAGAGCTACTACAGAAGTTTTTGACCTCTGTCACGTAACACCCGTAGCATCTTTTGTAGTCTTGTATCTATTTCGCCCTGTAAACTTTGAATTGTAGTAAAGAAAAGATGACGTAAAACACATCCTAAGACTCAAGACTCTTTGCATGTGGCTGCAGCAGACAACTCCAAGAGCTTCAGTAAATGAGAGACAGCGAGGAGCTGCCCTCACAGCTAGAACTCCTGAACCATTTCGCCTCAGAACAGATCTGCTTTCAGAGTATCAGGCCGTTTATGTCCAGAGAAAGAGTTGAGATATTGCTAACTGCGTCCAAGAGGCCTATGAAAAACATCCCACTTTTTGAAACTCTTACTTAAAGTTAAACCAGCATGCCAGCAGAGGCCTATTTTACAAACAGTACGCATGAGCTAATCTTGACCCTCAGTGCTTCTACTTGAATATACTCAGGGGGCTGTCACCACTAACTGCCAAAACAATTACAGGACATTCAGAAAAGAAGAAAACAGTAATAAAAGTTTAAAGGAAGCTGATGGAAGATTGGTATACCCAGGAAGAGACGTATGATTGAACAAAGTAAGGGCGGCTCTTTTCTACCCTCTTACATAGTAGTGCTCTTAGAAGTGTTTCAATTGCTTCGAGACAGGGTGACTTATGGAGTATAATACCGATAGTTGCATCTAGTAACGCCAGCTTTATATTTAAAGAATCCAAAAGTAATTTCACAACTTAGACAAACCGGCTGAAGACAACTTGGTCAATGCCTATAAAATGTTTTGTTGAAAGCAAAATGGACCCTCAGCCAGTGTCAAACTGTATACAATATTGTTGCAACACTGAATCTACCACAGCACCCCATAACAAGTAATAATGAAGGAGCACAAGCCGGAGTCAATGAGTGTGATCATGTTGTTGAAGAGGTTTTTAAGTAATGTGCCATCGACGTAAAAAAGAATGCACAGTACACCTTTAGAAAAGATGATTAACTTGGAGGAGTGTCGTGACCATGGGTGACGCTGAGAGTTTGTTTTCAAATGTAAATGTCATCCCGGTTCACACATATATTTGATTTAGTTAAAGTGTCACAGCACCACAGGTGGTGAATCCTCGTAGGCAGCCTCATGAGTGGAATGAGTTTTTTAATGCTATAGCATCATTAAACATACCACTTTCTACTGTACCAAACAGACGTAAGTTCAGCAAGAATGGGTTCTTAAAAACACACACTGTAGTTCAGTTAATCGGCAGAGATTCTTAAACACCCGTGTTTTTCACCAGCACATCTGGATGCATCACAATGGCTCAGATTTAAAATACACCTATGTAATGTCCTATTTGGACATGTTTGTGGTAATGTGTTGATATATTTTTTGTTTGTTGCTTTTCTAGCTCTTGTAAATGTATCTGTACCTGAACGTAATCTTTTTTCGTAATTGTGTGCCAGGGGTGGTTTCGTCGGACTAAGTGTGGGTAAGCAACAGTAGGAAGGAAGCGAGTTCTACTGACAGTGAAAGGGCAGAAGAGGTTAAAGACTCCACACCTGCAACATGATAAGCTACCAATAGAATGAGCGCCAGGTGTACACGATGTACAAACTCTGATAGTTTCAGATTCAAGATTCACTATCTAAAACCCAACAACAACACCTTGCGAGGAATTTTCAGTTGTTAGTTCAGTGTATGACCCCTGGGATTCTTTAGGATCACTTGTCCTACCTCCTAAGGTCATCAAAAGGGATCTTCATGAAGAGAAAAGGGGCTGGAATAAGGAGATTCCTGACAAGCCACGCCGAGCATCGCAGAAATCAGATCTTGAGAATCAATGTGGATCAATGTTTCTGGGTCATCCTTATTCGGCCCTATGAAGTCCTGCGCCAAATTCATCATTTCCTCAGATGCAAGTCAGAATGGCTATGGCATAGTGCCATCTCTTGCTAACAAACGAACAAGAAGAGAAACACGTTTGTTTTTGATGGGTAGGATCTAGAGTCGCCCCTCAAGGCAAGTCATAACTCTTTGTGAAAGGAGCTAACAGCCACGATGGTTGTAGTTAAATTAGATTGACTACTAAAGGAAGAGCTTCAACTCCCTTTGACAAACTCAATCTTCTGGACAGAGAGTACTACAGTACTAAAATACATCGAGAATGATGCCCCTTCTATTTTGTAAAAACCTTTTGTGGCAAACCGCGGTTCCTTCATAAGAGAAGCTACTAATTCACGCCCAATGGAGGTACGTTACACCTTGTGAACTCTGGTATTGATCTGGCGTCACAAGGCTCAAAATGTAGATAGCTTCCTAACAAATACAAGCTGGTTTCAAGGGCCTAGTTTCTAATGAACGAAATGAATGGCCAGAAACGAACCTGAACAGCCAAAGACTGACAGAACACGATGAAGAAGTGAAAATATCAGCTGCTACACTGCATTCAAGTTCAATGGCAGACAATAAAGATCCAAAAGACCGATTTATAACGTATTTCTCCAGTTGGCACAAACTAAAGAAAGCAACTGCCTGGACTTGCACTCCTGAGAGAGGAGCTGCACATAAGTGAATCAAGAAAATTGTTAGGTGAGGCTATAGGACAGTTTAAAACAGTTAGCCCAGAGGGCAAGGAATCCAAGATTCAAACTACAAATGCACATAATAAAAAAGTACACACCAAAGAAAGATCTTACCATTGAAGACCTACCATTGACGAAATTGAGCTGATCAAGTACAGTCAGAAGCAAACCTACGCTGAAGAAATAAAGGCACTGCAGCAAGGAAACTCGTGTGTGAAACAAAACAGTTCAATCTCAAGCTAGATCCATACTTTTCAGGAAGATGGAGTGCTGAGAGCAGGTGGACGCCTGAAGAAGCTAAACACCCTGCTATTCTGCATAAACAACACCCAATATCTCACCTCATTCTTCGTCACATCCACAAAATCACAGGGCACGGTGGCAGAAATTACGTTTTAGCCAAGTTAAGACAGAGGTACTGGATACCTAAAGCAAACACAGCAGCAAGAACTGTATCTGGTGATGCAACCTCTGCAGAAGATTGAATGCAAAGTTGTTGGAGCAGAAGATGGCGGATATTACCAGAAGACCGGTTGCGCCCCAACGAATCCTTCACGAGCACAGGTGGACTACTTCGTCTTTGAGGTGAAAAATAGACGCGGCTAAAAGTAAAACGGCCATGGAGTGCTCTTCATGTGCCTAACAACCAGAGCAGTCCACCTAGACATCGCCGATTCTCTGACATCGCTGACACCAAATCAAATACTTTAGCAGAACAAAAAACCTATCCTGCTGCCCGGCTTGTTTAAAGAAGACGACATCTATGCCAACGACGCTGGAAACAAGTCCAATACATGACAGATTTATTCTGGTGATGATGGACCCGAGAGTATCTACCACTTCTGCAAGAACGGCAAAATGGCGGGAAGCTGAAGAGAATCTTTGAGGTAGGAGATGTCGTCATTGTGTTCGATCCGCCCTCCCAAGAAGATCCTGGCTATTGAGAAGAATCACTGTGTCATGCCAGACTCAGGAGGTGTAGTTCACAGAGCTGAGGTCCAAGTAAAAGACAAGCACCATATCAAGACTCCATCACTGCCTATCTTGTTGGACACAGAACCAGGAAAAGAACTTACTTAGCTAAAAACTTAAATGGCTCTGAATTTAAGTTGGTAATTGATATGCTAATGCCTAGTCAATTAGGGGCCGGAATGTTAAAGCAATTTTTGTGTGTATGAATGTGTGAATATTTCTAGATTTAATGTTTGTAGTTGCTTGCAGAAATTAGAGAAATGTTTCTGAATCTCCTATAGCTTTCTCTCATGTACAGTGTTACATAATAGAATTATATTACCGCGACACACGAGCTCGCAGCAAATGAGATGGCGTGAGCTGCTCTCACCATTCAACATCAATTTTTCTTGAAAAATATATTCTGTGTATTATGACAATACCCACCTCACATTGCTGGCATTTGAAAAATGCAGCATGTTTTGTCAGCCCACGGTTTTCACCGGCAGGATCGGTCACATCCATATGCCCCGCTGTGTCCTTGTAAAACAGACCGGCTGAGGAAAGTGATTCCAGGGTGAACCGGTCATAGTTGATCAGACACTCTATGATACTCCGAAACATCACCTAGCAAAACATCAACCTGTGAAAATATGGTGTCTCCAGGATAGTTTATCAAACCCACGGCCACTCCCCCATCAGGCCTTGTTATTTTAATTCTTGTAAAAAGAAGTGCGTTGATTAAGTCAATATAATTCCACCGCTTCCTGCAATTAAAAACCCAATGGTGCAGTGTCCGGGAGTAGGGCTGGAACAGGGGTGGCACTTACCATATATGTTTATCGCCACAGGTCATAGGGACCGTTAGTTGTAATTCTCCTCACCAGGCATTCTTTTGACAGATCGACGCTGCATTACCATCATTCCAGAACCTTCCTTACCCACCTCCATGTAGCGGGGGGGTGTCACATTACTAACAACCTCACTGATGATGTTGTTAGCTGTTTTAGATGTGGCTTGGCGATACTGAAACCTTTTTTCAGTAGCTGCTATGGCCATTCGAACAATCAAAAGACCAATCGATACCCACCCCATACATGGTTGGACCCCTGACATGTCCTGGGGAGAGACCCTCCCTGATTTTGATAATAAGCAATATGAAGGCCAGGATCCAAGATATCGGTAAACGTTTATTGTTTAAAAACGCCATGCTTCTTTCAAAGGTCTGAAATGGAGTTTTACGACATCTTTCCCCAGCTTAAACGGCACATTGTAATTTTGATCTGTCTTCACCTCGATGGCTATGTCACTGATGTGCGCTTTTGATACATGTACGTAGTGTGGCTTGCCGTATTTTATTGTGACAACCTCTCTGTTTTTCCCAGTTATTTGTACACACCTCAGCAGGGGTACAAAATAGTTGCCTACAATTTGATAATCTATTATGTCGCTGTATACAAACAGGGAATACTTGTTCACGGGTCCCCGGAGTTCTGAGTCTAGGAGGTTATCTGTCTTTGGGGATCACGTTGCACTTCCTTCGTGTGTATTAGATCACGTTAGGGTTTTGCATCAGTGCACCGCCCCGTTAGCCTGCGCCCCACTTCCGGGTTCTAATGTTCACTTTGTGTACTCTCCCAGCAGCTTAATCTCCGCGATCGGCTTCCACTTCCGGGTTTTTGTTCGACTTCGTGCTCCCTTCCCTGTATAGGTCGATGGTGAATGAACGCTGCCTTACTTTCGCTTTTGATTCGGTTCAAAGCAAAGCACGACAGCTTTTCTGTTTCTTATTGGTTTATTGTTTGATTGCCTCATTTCGCTCTATTATTTAGCTCCAGCCGATCCGGTATGCTTCTTTTTGAGTTCTTTCTCTCATACTTTTTTCCCCGGCGTTGTGTGGTTTGGTTTGTTGAGCTCCTGATATTCTCAGAAGACTCTTCTGTTTGGTTTTGGTTTTCCCCGTGTGTTTTTTCATGTTTATGTTTACAGTTGCTCCAGGCTCGCGGCTGCCCGCTAAACGTGGGCGCTTCCCGGCTTTGCTTCTCGCTTCTGGCTGCTCTAGTCTCCACCAGGACGCCGCGGATCCGGTTTCCTTGCTTATCCCTTGGGGACCGAGTCCACTGCTCCCGTCCAGCGGAGACTCGCCAGAGGACTTAGTTTCGGGCTTAGAGCGGGCACGAAAGCCCTCCTGTATTGTTTTTTCTCCTTGTTTTGGACTGAGTTTCACCGCCACAGAGTTTTTGTTTTGCCTGGATTTTTTTGTGACGGCACCGCTTATGCTTGGACAATAAAGCCTGTGTTTTCACCTTCACTGTGTTCCTGCTCCACCCCTTTTTTGTCTCACACACAGCGCCATATTCATGACAGAAGCAGGAATCTATTCATGGAATTGGATTTAGCTGGAGGTGAATGCCTCGGTGATGAGATGAAGCATCTGAGGCGCCGTGTTGGACAATAGCTGCAAGTTGGGCCATCACTGGGGCCCTGGAGGAGGTCCTGGACAGATGCCGGTCCCAACCACAGCGCCCATACCCCCAGCTCTCTCTCTCCACCACCACCAGCGGCTCCGGCGCTGCCACCAGTGGTCATGGCTCCACCCCCTGGCCCTACGCTGGTTCGCGTGGCGTCACATGCATCCCTTCCGGAGAGGTACTCTGGGACCCTGAAGGGTGCGATTTTTACTGGCATGTGAGTTATATTTTTTCAGAACACCCAGGAACTCACCGACAAGAAGCGGGTTCTACCTCATTCAGCGCCTGGCTGACTGGCTATGGACTGGGCAGCTGCCATCTGGAGGAGTAGGAGCCCGGCACTGGCGTCCTACGAGGCCTTCCTCCGATTATTCAAGGCCACCTTCCACCACCCGGGGCAGGGGCGCTCCGGCAGCAGTCGGCTGTCACAAGGTAGGGGCTCAGTGCATGACTATTCTTTAGCATTTCGAGTGCTGGCTGCAGAGGTCGGCTGGGACGAGGGGGCGCTCCAGGCAATCTACCAGAGGGGGTTAAGCCGCGAAGTGCAGCGAGAACTCGCCTGCCGGGATGTCGGACTCAGACCGGAGGCGCTGGATGTCACTGGCAATCTCCTGACACCACCAGGGGAACACCCAGCTCGCGATTCCTCCGGAGGCGCCCCGCCGCCGCCGAGCTCCTGCTCCTTACGCCCTCGCCCCGAGGGGACGACATCGCCGACTATGGAGCTGGGGGGCTCATCGCGCCTGCCCTCAGAAGCACCCCAGGCGCCCGCAACCCGGCAGCGGCAGCGACAGGCGAGGGGTGCCTGTTTGTATTGTGGCCAGGCGGGCCACTGGAAAAAGGACTGCCCAAGCCTTCAGAACGTTGACCAGGTGGACTAAGTCGTATATCACCACCTAGTTATCCCTGTTCAGTTGCGTGTGTTTAATTCTGTTCTGTCTGTGTCTGCCCTGTGTCGGCTGGGAACTTCATCACATAATCCCTGGTGTCATCCCTGTCTGTGCTCAGTGTCCCTTAGCCACTCCGGTCAGGGTCCATGCCTTAGACGGCAACCTTTGGGAGGTGCTCTAGCACCATTACTCAACCCACACGCTCAGATAGGCCCCACACACACAGAATGATCCTTTTATTGTATTGTCAAGACTAATGCACTCACTAGGCATACCTTGGTTAAGAAGACACAATCTCTAATTTTGACTGGCCTAATCACAAAAAGTTCTTTTCCTGGTCTTCTCCTGCGCACACACCTGCCTTCAAGACCTGTTTGCTCTACCTCAGTTGAAAGCCCCCACACCGGCAACACTTAGTGAGGTACTCGGTCACCACGACCTCCAGGAGGTCTTTTTTCGCCACTAGGGCGACCACTTTCCTCCGCACAGGCCCTGGGACTGCGCACTAGATCTCCTGCCGGGGAAAACACCTCCTTGGGCACGGATCTTTCCGTTGTCCGGAGCCAGAGAATCGGCAATGGAGGAGAAGGTGTCTGAGGTTCCGCAGGGTATATCAGCAGGTCATGTCTCTGCTTCGCCAGCTTTTTTGTTAAGAAAAAGACGCGGACTCGCCCCAGGATCGACCACCGTGGCCCACCGAGGTCACGGTGAAGTTTACCCACCCACTGCCATTGATCCCAGCGACCATCGAGCGGCTCCGGGGGGCTACCATCTTTACCAAGTTGGACCTCCGGAGTGCGTATAACCTGGTGCGGATTCAGCAGGGGACGAGGAAGACGGCGTTGCGCGACCGCCCAGTGACACACACGGATGTCAGGATGGTTACAACGCCTCTGTATTTCAGAGCTTGTAATGAATATCCGGACATGTTAGACCGACCGTAGTGGTGTATATAGATGACATTCTTGATTTTCCAAGACCCGTATGCTCTCACGTGGAACAGGTCCGGAGGGTGCTGCGTCGGGATTGCTCGCGCACCAGTTGTACGTAAAAGCCGAGAAGTGTGAATTCCACAAACCTGAGGTCTCCTTTTCGGTTATCGACTCAGCTTAGGGGATTCTCATGGAAGAGGCCATAAAAAAGTGTAGTGTTCGAGTGGCTCGAGCCCAAAACGTGAAGGAGCGGAGGAGTTCCTGGGGTTCGCCAACTATTACCGGCGTTTTATTAATTGATATAGTATAGTGGCCGCCCCTCTCACGTCCCTCCTTCAGGGCAAACCCAAAAAAGTACAGTTCAACCCCGAAGCCCGGGAGGCCTTTGGTAACCTAAAGTGACCTTGTTCGATTTCGGCACTTGCCTGAGATTGCCAGGATCCAGAAAACCCTATACCGTGGAGGTCGATGCCTCGAGGTGGGACTAGGGCGAACCCCATTCAGGCCCATGCGGTAGGCAACACCCATGCGCCTTTACTCAAGGAAATCCACAGAGTAGAGCGAATCTGCGACATCGCTAATCGCGAACGGCTTGCTGTCAAGGCGGCCTCGAGGAGTGGCGGCACTCTGTTGGAGGGAGCGCGCCATCCCTTGTAGTCCTCACCCCACCACCGAACTGGAGTATATCCGCAAGCCAAGAGGTTGAACACCGCCAGGCGCAGGTGGACGCCTGTTCTTGCTAGGGTTCAACTTCTCGACCCTCGATCACCAGGTATGACACGAGGCTTATTTATTGTCCCGGCCATACACTGGACTTCCTGAAGGTTCCATGAACCTGGGCCTATCCCTCCCACCTCGGTACTGGTCAGCCCGATTACAGAACTGACGCAGGAGATAGCCAGAGAGACCCAGGCAACCCCGGGCCCTCCTGGCTGTCCTCCTCGGAAGGTCTACGTACCGGGGTGGTTCAGGCCGAGGGTGATAGAATGGGCTCACAACACACCAGCCACTGGACATCCTGGCGCCACTGGACCCAGGAGGTTATTCAACTAGTATTGCGGGTCTTCCCTGAAGAAGAGGTGCGGCAGCCGGGCTGCCATTCCTGCTCTTGTTTAGCACTCATTGGAAGAGCTCCCTGCTCCTACTCAAGCCGGAAAATTAGTCCTACCGATTCCTAGTGACTGTGGTCCCACATAGCGTGGACTTCTGGCCACGATCTGCTGGATTTGAAAGGAACATGGTGGTACCAGGTCGTGGATAGGTTCTTCAAAGGGGTGCTGCTTCATTCCTGCCTGCCTTTCTCCCTGCTCTCCAGGGTGGCGGAGGCACTGTTCCAGTTCGTGTTCCGGTTCTACGGCATCCCTGAGGAGGAGATCCTGTCTGACCGGGGTCCCTAGTCTATCTCAGAGAGTGTGGAGGGCGTTTCATGAAACACCTGGGGACCACGGTCTGCCTTGACCTTCTGGGTACCACCCCAGTCTAACGGCCAGGCAGAGCGAACCATCCAGGAGCTCAGCAGGTTCTCAGGGCCTACTGCCACAGCCGGCAGCATGACTACAGATTCTCCCTCTGTGGGCTGAGCATGCCAGAACCTCACTGGGCGCCACCTCGGCCACCGGCCTGACGCCTCTTTGGAGTGTGGTGCTGGCGCCAGCCTCGGCCTGTCCTTGGGACATGGAATCAAACTGAGGCACCTGGGTGGACAATTGTTCCTGGGGAGGTGGAGCTGAGTCTGGGAGGCCTACACCTCCATACAGCGAGTCTGGCGCTTTGAACAACAAGCAAATCGCCAGCGGAAGCGGGTCCTCAATTCAAACCAGGTGATCCAGTGTGTGGCTGTCCACAAGGGACTTGCCCCAACCTCCCTCGTCCCAAACTGTCTCTGGTATGTGGGTCCCTTCCTCGTGGTTGTCCCAGGCAAAACCCAGCATCATGCTGTTGCAGTTACTCCCATATGTACATGTGCACTCTGTGTTCCATGTGTCTCCCTCAGCCAGTCACCGCGGGAGCGCTGCAGGAGGGCCATGTCGAGACCCTCCAGAGGTCCTGAGATTGAGGGGTGCACCTGCCTGGCCAGGGTCCGGGTGGTCTCTTGATTCTGGAGCGGGTGAGGCCTGCACACTGCCGACTGGGAGGGTTACGGTCCCGAGGAGGAGCTGGGTCTCGGGCGCGACGCCTCAGTCAGGAGCTGATTGAGACTCCCACCGGCCGCCACCGACTCTGCCCCCCGCCCAAGGGGCCGCCCTCCCGAGGACTCTGCCCCTTCACCCGGTTGCAGAGGGGTGAGCCCTGACGCCCGGTGGCCGCGCCCCTGGAGGGGGGTACTGTCACGGCCGTGCCGTCCTCGGCGGCCGCGCCACGTTCACGGTCCCCGGAGTTCTGAGTCTAGGAGGTGAGTCTGTCTTGGGGATCACGCCGTGCCTCCCTGTGACATATAGGATCACGTTAGGTTTTATGTGATTGTGACACCGCCCGTTAGCTCACGCCCACCGGGTTCTACGTAGTCACTTTGTGTACTCTCCTAGCGCACCTCCTGTTTAGATCGCCTCCCCACTTCCGGTTTTTGTCTTCACTGTGGCTCTTCCCTGTATAGGTCACGTGAATTCAGACCACGGCCTTTACTTTCGCTTTTGACCGCGATGCATGATTAGCTTTTTCTGTTTCTCTTATTGGTTTATTGTTTGATTGCCCTGCTTCGTTTATTATTTAGCCCAGCCATCCGAGGCGTTTTTGAGTTCTTTCTCCTCATACTTTTTCCCCGGCGTTGTGTGGTTTGGTTTGTTGGCTCCCTGATATTCGTGAAGACTCTCTTCTGTTTGGTTTTGGCTTTTCCCGTGTTTTTTCATGTTTATGTTTTGATGCTGTTCGCGCCTGCTGCCCAAACGTGGCGCCCCGGGGTTTTGCTTCGCTCAATGTTCTAGTCTCCGCCAGGACGCCATGGATCCGTCTTGTTTCCACTGAGTTCACTGTTCCCCGGTCCGGCGGGAGACTTTCTCGCCAGAGGTCCTTCTAGTTTCTCGGCCACAGCGTAAAAGGGCAGCCTCCCTGCATTGGTTTTTTCTCCTTGCTTTGGACTGAGTTTCACCGGACACAGAAAGTTTTGTTTTGGCCTGGATTTTTGCAGATTTTTGCACTGCTTTTATGCTGGACAATAAAGCCTGTGTTTTCAATTGCTCCACCCCTTTTTTGTCTCGCCACACAGCTACCATTCATGACACCCATGATGTCTGAAGTGATCAACATTTTTTTCACCATGCACTTGTATGCTTTATGTCAAAACTCTTCCCATTATTAAACCCTAAAATTAGCGTGAGCTAAGTAAGTGGAACTTTCTGTGACCAAATACCATTTTCTTGCATCCACATAAATTTTTTGGTTACATGATCATGACCGTGTTTTACATTGTATTGGGCCATGCAGCTGTTAATCTCTGCTACTATTCCATCAATATTCTGTAATAACCGCCTGCACTTACACACACTCTTTGCCTTCACGAGTTTTACCATATATTTTGAACACTTCACATCATCGCTGGAAAGTATGCCATGTTCTTAGTACTGGAATTCGATTAACCTAACTCCCATTAACTTTCAGGTGTAGTGGTCTTAAGGATTTTTGCTCTGTATTTTGAAATTTCGTTGTCGGGTAGACAGTTTAGGATGACCAAGCCAGAGGTTTAAAGCTCTTCATCAGTCATGGTGTTGTCATGCTAAATGAAGTTTGTGTCTGGGGACGCCGTTTAAAAATAACCAAATGTCGATCACATCTTTTTTTCAGAACCCAGTTGTTAAATTTTGATAATAATCCCAAACGCATTTTACCAAGACCATGCATTTACCCCCTACTTTTTTTTTCTTTCTAATATCTTCTCTACTTTAAATGACTGTCACGGTTCGGGGCTGGTTTAATTTAAAGTTGCAGGATGGTTTTCTTGCTCATATGTTTTATTTGTGCACAAGGACAGAAGGATCAGTAGAGAAACAGCACAAGACAGAGATGCAAAGACACAGGCTAACACATTCACTAAAACACAACCATTAACCTCCAGAGACAGGAATAGAACCAGGCAGGGAACAGAGATGGAATCAATGGGGAACCAGGATCAGCATAGGGACTCAAAAACCAGAACAACTGAGGGGACCCGAACCAGAGCTAGAGGCAGACGGGAACAGATCAGGGAAACACCAACAAATCTAACCTAACTCTAAACCTAAACTAATGGCTAACACTAAAGGGTCAGGGTCAAAGTGGAATGAGTAAGTCTAAAGCTAACTATGCTACGCTAAAGGGTAAGGGTCAACAGGAGTACATACGCCCAGCCAATCTATGCTAATGCTAATGGTGCTAAGTGTGTTATGCTAACACTGCTAACAGATAAGTTCACCAGATATGCTAATAGTGCTATACTAATGGCTAAGGCTAACAGCTAAGGCTAATGAACCAATAAGACACTCAACAAAGAGCACAAGCAGACAGCAGACGGGAGCATGGTTAGAGTCTCAGGGCTGGAATGTGGCATCTGTGGAGATTGTGGAATTGTGAGGGTGCACAAACAAGGACAAGAATAATGGACTGAACTTATATAGGGGCCTCTGAACCCTATGAAACTAAACAAGACAATCATACAAACTAAATAAACAACCAGAACTTAACTAAGGGAAGGTCAACTCAACGGAGTATTTTTAAATTAAGAACATTATCAAGACAAACACGAACAGCTGTGAACTGGAACCCGGGAAGCACTCATATACAGTCTCTTTACGGCTCTGCAGCTGTGTTTAACTGTCCTGGGGGAGACCTGACAGACTGCCCCCTATCAATACTGATTTTTTGTAACTCTTCCTCATAAAAAGTACCGCCTATTACATCCCCACTACAGTCTTTCAATTTGTAGACTGGTGGTGATAGAGCAATACATTCGGAAACAGTGAAAAATTCCTGGGTATAGTTTTGTTCATACCCCTTTGTAAATGGACCTCTCACTTTAGATATCCTAACCACATCACGATTTTTATCTAAACACTACATCTTTACCCTTTTGTGGTCATTACACCATACAGTGTTTTAAAATACAGTTTTTTTCATTTTCTTTGGTCACTTTATAGGTCTCCATCCTGATACTCTGGTAGTAGCTGTTATTGTAGAAAGCTACCAAATCAACCAGCACATCAATATATTGCTTAGAATTGACCGCTGTTAAATACCACCACATTCTACCTTAAATAGTCCTATTGAAACGCTCAACCACACTATTTTTAACTCACTACTCAGGCAAATGACAAATGTTGTATTTGTTTAACACTATCTGAAAGTGTTTGTTGAAAACTCTTTTTCCACTGCTCAGACTGTAACTTTTGAGGTACATGCCCTCCCTTCCTTCAGAATAGATTCAATGCTGTAGCCAATTTCAGTAATTCGCTCTTTACTTTTTAAAAATACGACCCACACGTGATTTGCTAAAATACATCTCTACAGGTCAACGCCTAGAAGTTGTCATTCTCCTTTGCATACATAGTCATATCGACTCAGATCGGCTAATATGAAACTGTTTGTCTATACCGTATACAATCACCTTATTCCTACTGTAGTTAACCCGTATGGGTTTGTGAAATGTGTAGGCATCCTCACCTGATAATAACTCGGTGACCTGTTTGTCTGATAAACATCACCCTGACTCTTTAAACACTGCCGCTTTTTAATCTTATTTTACTACTCAAAAAGACCCTCATTAGAGGGCGATAGTAAAACAGATTTTTAGAAGGTCCTATGGTATGAACTCGTGAAAAATGATTAAGACTGTTTGATTTACAGTATTTATTTCTTTTACAAACATGCAAATACAAAAGCTACAAATAGTTTATCATCCAAATTTCACAAATGACCCCCAAATCAAACTCCACTTCATACAATTTTCTGACTAGGGCTCAATAGCTTTCAAGTTGTTCAAATGTCAGATAGCACACATTTCCACACATTGTTCAGTGATACTTTTTTTCAGTTGTCATAGTTTTTGCCTACAACAACAGACCATATGTCTCACAAAAGCTCATAGAGCTGACATGTTTCTTTCAGGGTGTTATAAACAAAATGTCCGTGACTGCCTGTCACTTCGCATAAGAATATCTTCCAGTCGACTGCCGATACAAGACTTTGTTTTCAACACGCTGACAATAGCCCCTATATTATTAACGTGTATTTTTGAAAAACCCTGCTCTCATAGTCAAAGTCAAAGTCAAAGTCAACTTTATTGTCATCTCTATATATCACAGATACACAGAGAGACGAAAGAGACTTATCGTGGCTCCAGGTTATTTCCAGTGCAAACAAACAAGGAACAGTAGAACAGAGAATAAATAGGCAGTGGCACGACTAGGCACATGGAATAAACAATAAATAAGTAAAAATACTAAAATATACATTAAACAATATACATTTTAAACCAGACAATATACAATATAATATTTTAGACTAGACAGGGAAGACAGACATAGAGCTAAACATGTTTGTCAAGTCAGGATGGTATTCTTAACAGGTTGAAATTGACATTTACACTGAGTGTGCAAGAGGTAGAGTTATAATAGACAGATACTTTATCCTCGGACTATTTCTAAGTACAATGTTCATATATGTGCAAATATGCAAACATTTAAACAGGTGCAAATTGACATTTTATATTGATGCAGGAGGTAGAAGGTTGCATTATGACAGATACTATATTCGCTATTTATGTGTATTAATGTCCAGTGTATGCAAACATTCGGGGAAGCTAAGCATATAATCTTTTAGTAAAAGTGGCAGCAGTGCAGTAAATATACCAGTAGTTATTGGTCTATCAAAGTGACGGTGGTGTGGTGCTATGCAGTAAAGTGCAGTGGAAAAGTAACAGAAACAGTTTCTTCACATTCAGGTGTGTGTGGGGGAAGTGTGATGGCAGGGAGTGAGTTCAAAAAGTCTGATGGCTTGTGGAAGAAGCTATCACGATCCTGAGGATCGAGACCTGATGCTGCGAAAAGCGTCTGCCAGATGGGAAGGAGTGTGAACAGGCCCTGTGAAGGGTGGAGGGGTCGAGCACTATGCAGGAGGCCCCTTCTGATGCAGCGCTTGTAGAAGATGTCCCGTGCGCGAAGAGACGCCTCCGATGATGTTAAGCAGCTGTTTTGATTCTTACTTTAGCTGCCTGGATATCGGTACCAGCACTGTTAACAAACCATGCAGCTGGTCAGACGCTCTCTATGGTGCCCTGTAGAATGCAGTGAGGGGTGGGAGGGGCAGGTTGGTTCGGCTTCAGCCGCCCCAGGAAGTGAGACGCTATGGCCTTAGCATGGAGGTGGTGTTGGTGGTCCAGGTGAGATCGTCTGAGATGTAACCCTAGAACTTGGTGTTTTTACAGTCTCAACTGTGGGAGCCGTGGATGCTGAGTGGTGTGTGGTGGAGCGAGTTCTCTGAAGTTGACGATCATTTCCCTTTGTTTGTCCACATTCAGCGACAGAAATATACCTCACTGCACCAGGCAGCCAGCTGCTGAACCTCATCTCTATATCGCCACCATCGTTGTTAAAGTGATGAGCCCCACCACGGTCGTAGGTTATCGCTAATTTGATGATGTGGCTTGAGCTTGCAGGGCGGTGCAAAATGGAGTCAGGAGGTGAATAAAAGTGGGCTGGAGAACGCAGCCCTGAGGAGCTCCGCATCAGCCTGATGGTGCTGGAAATGTTGTCGCCACTGATCGACTGAGGTCTCTCTCTTCTGACAGGAAATCCAGGAATCCAGTTACAGAGTGAGGTGCCCAGTCCCAGCTTGCTCAGTTTCATACACAGTCTTTGGGGATGATGGCGTTGAATGCTGAACTAAAGTCTATGAACAGCACCCAACATAAGAGTCTTTATTGTCCAAGTGTGAGAGAGAGAAAGGTGGAGTGCAGGATATCGCGCCCCTCAGTCGACCTGTCGAAAGGGAGCAGGGCAAACTGCAGAGGGTCCAGTGAGGGGGAAGCTGTTTTTCACTCAAAGCGACAAGTCTCTCTCAAGGCACTTCATGGTGATGGGGTCAGAGCGATGGGCCGGTAGTCATTCAGGCAGGAAACTGAAGATTTCTTTTGGCACTGGATGATGGTGGTGGACTTGAAGCACGCTTGGGACGACCATCTGGCTCAGCGGGCGTTGAAGATGTGTCCGTGAACACCTCGCTAGCTGGTCAGCGAGTCTCTCAGCACACCCACCTGAACAGCAATTGACCGCAGCTGCGGGTTGACCTTGGCGAAGGTTCTCTCACGTCAGCTGCAGGCAGCAGAGAGATGGTCTGGTCGGTGATGGAGGCGCTTGCTTGGTCAGTTCATGTTGTTGTTCAGTGCATCAAAACCGCATGTGAGAACTTTGTTCAGTTCCTCAGGAGTGTGGAAACCTCACAGCCGCTTGGTGCTGGCTTGTATTGCGACAGCCTGATGCCCTGCCATAGCCTGCGTAGAGTCTTTTTTGTGTTGTTGAAATGGTTCTGGATCTTTTTATGCAGTGCTCATGGCTTGGACGGATAGAGCGTAGAGAGGTTAGCCCTGGCTGGTTCTGAGGCAGCTTTACTCCCGGACCGGAAAAAGCAGCATCTCAGCAGCGCACCCGTGCTGTGAAACTGTGGTTTCTGCTGGCTCTAGTGGTGATAGCCAGACGTAACATCCCTTGGTGCACGGAGATGTAGCAAGTCACAGATTCTGGGCAAACTCGCCCAGGTTAACGCAGTCAGCCGGTGACGTCATTTCTTAAAAACATTCCAGTCCGCACACTCAAAGCAGTCCTGAGTGCTGAGACAGCTCCACCGGGCCAGTAATTTCCTGATGGTCTTCTCTGGCAGGTTTCGTGCGTTTGCGCAGTGTTGAGTATGCAGGCAGCAGCATCACTGTAGCGTGGTCTGAAGGAACCGATGTGTGGGCGCGCTGTTGCTTTGTAGGCACCACGCGACGCAGTAAACTTTATCCAGGCAGTGCTCTTCCCAGAGAGCAAAGTCTGCCATGTTGATGGGAATTGGGGAGAACTGACTTGTGTTCCCGTGGTTGAAGTCGCCGGCAATGATGAGAACCGTCCGGTTGGCGCTGGTCTGCTTGCTGAGCAGCTCGTATAGTTCGCTTAGCGCCAGGTTAGCATTAGCGCTTAGGCGTGCAGGTACACGGGCTACGACAGCACCACGGAGAATTCTTCTCGCAGGTAGAACGGCGGTAATTTATGACGAGAAACTCTATCTGTAGAGCAGTGGCGACTCACTTCAGCAGAGTTCGTGCAATCTGTATTGTTAATGTAGACGACAACTCGCCTCCTGCGGCTTTACCGATTAAAGAGGCTTCTGTCGTGTCTGCTGAGCAGTATGCTAGCCCGCTTTGCTGATAGCCGAGTCCGCTGGCGTCCGCGTTCACAATGCTTCCTGAAGATAAAACACAGCAGTTCTTACCTCACGCTTGGCTTGATTGCTGGAGCCACAGATAGTCCATTTATTGTCCAGTGAGCTGACGCGGAGCAGGACAGATGGAAGTGCCGTCGGGCCGGGTTACGGCCCGCGGTTAGCTCGCACGCCGCCTCGCTTGTTTCCGGGAACAGCGCCTGCTTCGCCAGCTGCGCTTTCCAGGTTCGAGCTCACGTAGACGGCGGAGGAATTGCATTTTTCCGATTTTGGAGTAGGTGTGTCTGTTGTAGGTGATAATGACGACGGATCAAGCAAACAAACGGAAAGTAGATACAAACGGTCGGCAGAATCAGTATAAAACATTGACTCCTGAGCACTTGCACGCCAGTTCGCCTGGCGCCGGCTGAAGAAGGCGAGTACCGTGGTCTATCCAAGACATCAGAAGGAACACGCATGAACACTAATTGAAAAGCCTTTTATGTCTTCACGTCAGAGACTGAGATGGTGAGACCAATCACCACCCAAAGCAGGGATGTTGAGCTATTAAAGGATTGACATCCACACTCTTCACTATGTTACTGAAGACGGTTACAGAATGGCGCATGTCATTGCAGATCTTTATGAGCTTGACGACAAAGCCTCTATGCAGCCGACATCACACCTTCAGCAGCCCTGCTGGAATCTCATTCAGGTCGAGTAGGATCTAGTCTTTTTTGCTCTGTTTTGAAACGCCCATATGCAACATGCGCTCATTAATAAAAATCAACAGTTGCGCCCCTCAGCCATCGCATCTCATCCACCAGTGACATTGTTGAATTGGGTCAGTCTCTGTGGTGTTGAGACCGCTAAGTTTCTAATGCTATAGATATGTGGGATACAGATGCTCCGCCCCACATTTACTCTCACGGTTCAAAGTATTTGTCTGGAAAGGTGGCACCTTGATATCACAGAATCCACCCAAAGGTCACACCATTTGAACAACCTGCTCATCTTCTTGGAAAATGGATGAAAAATATTGGCACATCCCTTCCATAGAGGGTACATCACTTTCAGGTCTTTCAGGACTCTCTGGACATCTATTTCCTCACCATCCCTCACAATTGTGTATTCTCCATCACACATGTAAATAACTCTAGGGGACCAGCAAGACGATAGTAAAATATATAATAACACTCTTAGCAAATATATTGTCTCAATACAGCGCTTGTAGATATTATCTAGACTTGAAGGGTCTTGCTATATTTTATTCCTAAATAAATTTCAATCTTCATCATCAATGATATGTTTTCAATGGGTAACTGTTGTGTTATATAAAATCTACAGTGTATATAATTTCACAGCGTGACATCTTTGTCATATCCACTAATATTCATTCAGTTCTGAATCAGCAGCATTTTGTAGAAAAACATACTAAACTTTCAGGTTTTTCTGGAGCAAAAGTTATTTTAGAGTCCTTAGGCAGTCGGAAATTATTATAAAATCAACACGCTTACAATCAATACCCTTTGTTTCAGACGATACATCCATCACTACAGCAACTAATAGAGCCGTTTGAATACGCAAGACGTACCAAAAAACACTATATATACATGAACACACACACACACAGTGTGCTAACGAGTTATCTTTTTATTAGTAGGGTTTCTGTCAGAAGTTGAACCAAGTGACTGATCTTTAACAGGGGAGGGGTTCGTCAGGAATAACCAGGTGTTTTATAATGACCTTTTAACACCGTGGGTGTTTTTGGGGCAGGAGTCAGGGGGTGTGAGATTGTATGATGAAGGAAGAAAGAATTATAAAATCAAGATAGGGGAATATACCATAAAACAAGGCATCTTTGAACTCAGTCAGCCATGGATCCTAACCATGGGGGGTCATAAATCATGTTTTTGACACAAAGCATTTGATATATACTACTCAGCTTGTTTGTATAAAATACTTTTTGGTGAAGTTTCTGGTTTTAATTTTTTGTTGGTGGGGAAAATTCATGTTGTGTGTTAAGGGTGTGTTTTTCTTTGTTTTTGTTGTTCCCTTATGCCACTAATTTTCGGGTGTATGTGTCTATGTTCATGGTCAACCTCCTTGGGATTTGTGCAGCCGGAGTAGGTCTCGGGGAAGATTTTAGGTGGTCATTGATACAGTTTCTTTTCAAGCACTTTGCCGCTAGTGGTGTTGTTGTGATCTGCTGACGACAGCCCTTCTCTAAGACTGCAAAAGTTCTGTCCATCTGTCATATGATTGTGTGTTGGCAGGACAGGAGACTTCGGTACTTTTGAAAGCTTCTTTACTGGAAACTGAAAACAAAATGCTTTGATAGCCACAAACCAAGGCCCTGTTTCAGAAAGCGGGTTTAAAAAGCTCGGAGTATTCGGTTTCAGAACGGCTGATAACAATTAGTTCAATCAACTCCTTGTGCTGTTTTTAACCCCAAGTTGCCAATGGCACCGTGATACATAAAGCCCTGATTAGTGGAGCACAGATTACGCGATTCACCATGGAGAAGGAGGGAGAGAAGGCGCGTTCAGTATATTTTACATCGCCTGAAGCAGAAATTATAATGGCAGCATATGCTGATTACGTACACATTTTGCACAAAAAATGTAAGACAGCCTCAGCTGCAAAAGAAAGGGAACTGTATGGCAAAAATAGTTTACAGCGGCCAATGCGTGAGTGTTAATTTAAACATTAAACATGTTATTATATTGTAATATAATATAATATGATATAATATAATATAATATAATATAATATAATATAATATAATATAATATAATATAATATAATATAATATAATATAATATAATATAATATAATGGTAATATGTGTAGCAGGTGCAACCTAACAGGCCCCAAACATACGAGCAGCAAGTCAAAATGAAATATAAAAATATAGTCCAAACAGGTAAGGTGTAATTGTATTATAAGCCATAGTGCTTGGTCTGTTTGTCCTATGTAAATCAGTTGCATTTAGAGTAATACATTATTTATTTTATCTCATAGCACTTTTGAAATTATCTGAGCACACATAAGTACAAGTATTTGCTTTACTCTGTATGCTCAAATGTGACCTGTTATAGCCAACAGAAAAAAGCAGAGGCCCGAAAAACAGGTGGGGGTCCTCCACCACCGCCACTCACAGAGGCTGAGCAGTTGGCCCTCAGTCAAAACAGTGGACTCCCTGTGGCTGAAGGCATCTCTGCAAGGACATCCTCTGAACCACACACCGCTCAAGACACAAGTGCCTACATAAGAGGTAAATTCAAAATAATACATGATGTGCATACATCCTTTCTTCACAGTCACCTTTAGTGAAAGCCACTATTCATTTGATAAACTTCACTATAATGAATTATTTTGTAGTGAAGTTATCTTCTCCTAATGATTTTGCCTTCTCTCAGTCTTAGTTGTCTTTGATAGCATAATGACAATCAAGTGTAAGGTGACTGGTAATTTGTTTGGTAATTGCCATTTGACTCTTGTGGGCCATAATTGACCTGGTCGTTGCTCCAGGCTCGTGCTGCCCGCTGAACGTGGCGCTCCCGGCTTTGCTTCGCTCTGGGCTGTTCTAGTCTCCGCTCAGGACGCTTGTGGATCCGTCTTTGCTTATCCCTTGGAGGGACTTCGGAGTCCACTGTTCCCGGTCCGGCGGGAGACTTTCGCCAGAGGACCTTCTTGTTTCGCCACAGCGGGGGCACGAGCCCTCCCCGTATTGGTTTTTTCTCCTTTTTTTGTGGACTAAGTTTCACCGACACAGAGCTACTGTTTTTGCCTGGATTTTTGTGTTTTTTCACCGTTTTTTTCTTGGACAATAAAGACTGTGTTTTCACCTTCACTGTGTTCCGTTCCACCCCCTTTTTTTGTCTCGCCACACAGCGCCAATCATGACATGTACTATAAATGTCAATGCTATTTTCTGTGTTTCAATAGCTTCCTGTCAACTGGCTTTACAAGATGTATTTGGACAAGAAAATCAGCAAATGTAACTTGGAAATGGACCACTTCAAGTTGCCGATCAAAAAGACCAAAATAGAAATTTTACTGCTGGAACATCAGTTAAGGGTGGGTGAAGTGGTCAGAGATGGATGAATTATTGAAGTGTTTGAACAACTTAATATTCTTTTTAATACTTTTTGTACAGGAAATACAGGCGACCAATAAAAACAGTTGAACAAAAAATCAGTTTTATTATTTTAACATGGTGAGGTGATGGGTCAAAGGAAATGATTTTGGCATATGGTGTCTCTGACTGCTCTTCCATCTCGTACATTAGTGGGAGGGTCAGGATGTTCATTGTTTGAATCATTAAATGGTTCAGAAGGACAGTGTTCTCCTCTAATTGTGGCAATGTTGTGAAGAATCACACATGCCACAATAATGTCGCATGCCCTTTCTGGGGTGACCCTGAGTCTTTGAAGGCACTGGAACCGGGCCTTGAGCATTCCTATAGTCATTTCAACTCTGCCTCTTGTCCTGCAATGAGCCAGGTTATATCGCTGCTGTAGGCCCGGGTCAGGGTCAGGGTAAGGGGTAAGCAAATAGGATAAACACGGATACCCCCTATCACCAAGCAAGTAGCCAGCAAACTCTCCTAAGATAGAAGGATACACTTTAGTTCAAATGTCCCTGTTGCAATTGGCCTTTATATATATTTTAAAGTATTTTTAACTCACCATGTACAAATTTCGTGCTAAGTGTACATTCACAAAAAATTCGTGAGTCATGAACAGAGCCTGGCCACTTGGCTTCCACATTGGTGATAATGTTGGCAGCATCACATATGATCGTCACAGTGCAGAGAACACAAATTAGCATCCGTTGCTATAATGAAATAATTTGCTAATTTGAAATGCTACAGGGAACTATGTACCTGTACATTAATGCTGTGGAAAGACTTCCTGTTCACACAGTCTCCTTCATTTACAGAAGGAGCAGTGATTGGAATGTGAGTGCCATCTATGCAGCCAATCATGCCTGGGAGCCCTGAAATGTAAAATTTAAGTAGTAGTTCAAGTATCACCACATCACGAATTAAGTATTGTTCATCCTGATCCCTGCAATTTTGTGGAATTCCTCTTTGATGAATCTTGTGGGTCTATGACCTGGGAACACCACAAATACAGTAGATGTTTCAGTGCATCTGTGATGTTTCAGACTGCAATACAAATAATCTGTACAGAACTGAGAGAATGTCCGCTATGTGTCACATGAGCAATATAAGGGCTGAGGATGTTATTCAAATAAATTATAGATTGTGCAGAAAAACTGTAACGTTCAAACAGAAAATCATCAGGAAATGATTAAATGTCCAAACGCGCTCTAATCACTCTCTTCTGGCAGAGCGCTCTGTGGAGAATTCGGGCTTCAATGTCTACTGGCTCTTCAAGGAAGGGGCACTCCATTTCTGACAAAGAGGCGGAGAAAGTCAGAGTTAGTTCAAGTAAACCTGCTGGGGGGCAGGTTAGCTTCATGGAGTGTGTTGTCGTAGTAACTCACTCAGAATTAATCTAAACTCGCTTTGTGAAACCGATAACCCAGAGTCTTCGTTAACTCAGGGTATACTTACTCTGAGTTTTCACTAAACCCGCTTTCTGAAACAGGGCCCAAAACTTAAACCTATAAAACACACAGAGCACGCCAACAGAGAGTAGAATGACAGTGAACAGAGAAAGAACAAAGAGAAAAACGAAACTCATATGGGAAAACAGAAACAAACGGCTTTAGCAATCAGACAAAGGAGAACCAATGACAAAAGACTTACACTAACAAGGTAAACCAAACAATCAAGGAATAACCAATAAGAAACAGGGGTGCTGAACCAAACAATAAGAACACAGTTGAAAATAACTACCAAACAAAGATTAACTGAAAGAACCAATCGGTGCAGAATGACGAGGCAGGCTCAGGACAAGACTGACAGGAGACAAGACAGAAATCAACAAAACTAAACTGAAAAATGATGACATCTGGTGGCCAATCAGGGAAAAGTCCAGGGGGTCCATGACACGCGAATCCCATTCCCCTACGCCCGCCTCGCCCCCTTTTCTTGTTTGGAATAATTCTTGCTAACTGTACAGTATAGCGACAAATAAATATTTGGTTAAGAAGCGCTTCATATTTAGCGTGTTATTTCGCCATTTTACTTAATGGCAGCAGCTCCTCCCTTTTTTAACCATCACCCAGAGTTCTTGAGTCACGTCAAGTCACAAGTCACAAGTCACTGCTTCTTGGTAGCATCTCAGCAAAGCCACACCAGTTGGCATCCCAAACTGTTTTTTCCTTCAAATTTAAATTGCATTTATCTTTTACCAATCCTTACTACGAACTTTTAAATCAAAGAGGCTAACGATCTATTACACTTGGCACAACCAACAAGCAACAATGTCATCCATGTCATGTAATTTTAAAGAGGTGTGTGAGCTAGCCAAGACATTTTTGCAGGGAGTAATTCTCTCTGGCTGCCTCCCAGCTAGATGTGGTGCTGAGACCACTGCAGGCTTTGGTCGCTGAACTGCTGGCTATTAAAGTGGTGCTCTGAAAATAGAGTAGGTTTTGTAGATAACTAGTCCACTTTTAAGGGAAAGCTTGGTCTTTTAAGCCAGGATGGTATCTTTTCTGTTCTGTACCAAGCATCCAATCATGTCAAATATAGCTAGTAACTGTGTTGCTCATGTCTTAATGATAAGACACTACTTTTTTTTCCACTGTCAACGTCTTCACATGTCCAACTGCCTCTAGCTTCTCTTGCTTATTCTCCCTACTGGTCGCATATGGAATTACAGTTAATTCACTGCCTATCAGCTTAGCCTTTGAAGTCATGAACAAACATGCCTTAATATGCATAAACTATATTGGCATTGTAAACATCATGCTTTAAAATAACACAAAGCTCTTTTACATGTGTATTCAGTCCACTGATTCACAGACCAAGTCTGACTAATCTTTTGATCTGATGCTCAGATCTCAATACAGGTGACCCTGAGTGAGTATCACTTGTATCCACCTGTACATGTTCATATGGTTTCAGGTCTGGCACTGTCTTCATGTGACACAGAAGTCATACCATCCGCATCTTCACATTCTGTCTCTTTGAAAGTATCTTTAGTTTTCACAAGGCTGCGACAGTTCCTTCTGAGCATTTGTCCTTCCTCAGTCCTTATTTCACAGGAACTTGGTCCTACTTCCTGGAGAACAGTAGCTTTTCTGTTCCACGCATCATGGTCTTGAATCCTCACCTCACCTTTGAAAAGTGGTCTAAGAGCTTTAGTTGACATGTCATAGTGCTGTTTCTGTTTCCATTTTATGTTCTCTAGTTTTGTCTGTATCACTGTACTCTGGTTGATGTCTGTATAGCAGGGTAGGGTTGTGCATAACTTGCTTAGAAGAGCTAAATATGGATCAGACTTGCTGTCTGTGGCCTTTTTCAGAACCTGTTTGATGATATGCACTCCCTTTCAGCCTTGCCATTTGCCTGTGCATGCTGAGGACTGGATGTAATATGATGAAAACCATATTGTTTTGCAAACTGCTGCCAGTCTTTGCAGTTATAACAAGGACCATTGTCACTAACTACAGTCTTTGGTATCCCATGCCAGGCAAAGATGGACTTGACATGAGTTATGACACTGTTGTCAGTTGCACTTGTGAGCAGAGTGATTTCAGGAAATGTTTCACAATTTCCGATCATGTTTTCAATGTCCTTATTGATCCCAGGTCAATACACAGTGTTTCTGGCCCTTCTTTTGCATTTCTCTATGCCACGGTGTCCCTTGTGTGACCTCCTAAGCATCTCTGGCCTGAGGCTGTGCGGAATGACAATTCTATTGTCTCTCAACAACAGCCCATTTGCCACACTTAGCTCTGATCTGATAGCATAGTATTTTGAACAGGACCTCTTGGGCCAGCCACTGTGGATGTTTTTCATCATTGTTTGTAGCTCCTTATCTTTAACTAATTCTTCTGCAGTCTTTTTCGCTTTAACACCAGACACCAGCAGAGATTAAACTATCATGTTGACATGATTTTAAACCTTTTTCAGTGGGGCTCATGTGACTCATCTCTGGCGCTCGTGATAGCACATTTGCTGGCACTAGATGCTTTCCTGATCATACCTTTTCAGTTTCATGATGAGCCACTGAATCCTTGGTGACATCTCATTAAGAGAACCTTCTAGTTGATTGACACAAGAGGACAATGATCTCTCTCAACTGTAAAGGTGGGAAGCCCACAGAATATTTTTAGTCCATAAGCTGGTCCAAGACATTCCTTCTCTATTGAAGCATATTTTGTTTCAGTCTTCTTCATGTATCTAGAAGCATAAGCAACATGTTTCCAGCTATCTCCTTCTGCCTGCAGCAAGAGAGCTCCTAGCCCATCCTTCGAAGCATCTATTGAAATCTTCAGTCTCTTAGTGGGATCATAATATGCAAGCACGGGGCATTAGTCAGCATAGACTTTAGAGCATTCCATTCTCACTTATTTGTTGCTACCCACTCGAACTCTTTGGAATCATGGAGTAGCTCTCTCTGTGCTGATGTTCTCACTGATAGCTTGTTTATGAACTTTCCAATAAAGTTTATCATCCCCATTACTCTGAGCACACCTTTCTTGTCTGTGGGCATCGCATGTTTTGGATGGCTTTTATTTTCTTCTCATCTAGCTGTATGCCTTTAGCAGACAACTTGTCTCCAAGGAATGTTATTTCTTGTACACCAAACTGGCATTTGGCATGATTTAGCTTTAGTCCATTTTCATGTACCCTTTGGAGCACATTCGTCAGTCTTTCATTATGCTCCTGTAGTGTGGAGCCCCAGATTACCACATCATCCACATAGGAACGGAACCCTTCTAAGCTCTCCAGAATGTTATCCGTAGCAAGATGAAAAATTTTAGATACTGAGATTATGCCAAATGGCATTCTGAGGAAGCAGTACCTACCAAAAGGTTTACTGAATGTGCAGTATCTTGAGCTTTCATCATCCAACTTCATTTGCCAAAATCTCTGGGCTGCATCTAACTTTGGAAAATATTTGGCACCTGCCATCTCACTTGCAATTTCCACACGTTTTGGTATCTGGTAGTGCTTACGTTTTATGTTTTGATTTAAATCTTCTAGGTCAATGCTTATTCTCAGCTCCTTGTCTTTGTTCTTTTTGTCCACACAGACCATTGAATTTACTCATTCTGCTGGTTCTTCCACTTTTGTGATGACATTCAACTGACACATCCTGTCCAATTCCTTTTTTAAGATGATCTCGGAGTGGAGCTGGAACTCTCCTTGGTGCATGGCTCACTGGTTTTGTATGTGTATGGAAGACATCCCAATCCTTTGAAAACATCATGATAATGCTGTATAATAGAGTCAAGTGTGCCTATGTGTGTACTTACTGCTTCTGAGCAGTTGATTTGGTAGTCTCTCCTCACCAGGTTGAATTTTTTTGAGGTAACCCAACCAAGCAGTGTCTCCCGGTGGAGACAGAACAGTATGTTGTATTCTTTGTCCTTTACTGTCACTTTGAGTCTGCACTGACCTCTGCCTTCTATGTCTTTTCTTTCAGTGGCAGTGTTTTCTTGATTATCTTAGGCCTTCATAGCATTAATTTCTGTCATGCTGATCAGATTTGTTTGTGCACCTTTGTCAATCCTTAGTGCTACTGCAACTCCATTTATTTTACTCCATTTAGAATCTTTTAGATCTCCAAAATAACATGATTGTGTTTTAAGTCACAAAGATGGCTTTGTGACTGAATTAATTTGAGCTAAGGTTAACGGGTGTAATAAATGTTCACACACCCCATTTGCCAAGAGGAGGATGGGGTCTCCTTCCATGTATTTTCCCTCTCAGTACGTCATGCTTCAGTGGATCGTATTTCCTTGAAAATGAATCTTTCAAAAGGGGATCTCACCCTACCTCTACAGTTATATATTGATGAGATAGAAATTGCTAATCTGCTTGGCACATCACAGAAAATTCATGAACTTTGTCACCAAAATACAGATCAGCCTTACGCACTATACAGCTTGCAATACTAGCAAAAGTGTCAGACCTAAAAAAGTATGGATATGCAGCTGTACATGCTCCACTGGTGCATGATCTTCATACTCTTGAATAGGATGGTGTTTTCATTGAAAGTATTGTTCAGAATGTCAAAGGCACCATCTTGTGCCATCATGTGTTTCTGCTGACAATCTGGCTGCCCATGGATTAAGTGGCTTTGCAGAGTCATTTAAAGCTGAATATGTTTGCAGATTCTGTATTCAAGAGATTCAAGATTCTTTATTTGTAATGTGCAAGTTATACAGGTACAACATGCAGTGAAATGCATCCTGATCCGCTCTTTTAACTGTGCAATAGACATGAGAAAGACAAAATAGACATAATACAACTTACAAACATAAAACTGACTTAAATAAGGAGGTTGGGGTAACAGGACAAAAAAAACTATATATTACACAATAAGGAACATAAAGTTACATGTGCAATATAAAGTTACATGTACAAGTTTTTACATGGCCACAACAGAACAATTTCAAAAAACCAAAGTCAGATATCTCTTCTAGCAATATAGACATCCGGATTCAGCAGAAATTGGAAGGTGCACAAAGAAATTAGAAGGCATATGAAGAAATAAGGGAAGAACTAAAAGATTCAAGATTCTTTATTTGTCACATGCTGTCACGTTGTGGGTAAGGAGCGGACACAGATTGCAGGAAGGTTTTCATGAAGGCATGTTTATTTACAGTGACTGGCAGACAAGGAATCAAGAGGGGTCAGACAGAAGGAACAGTACACAAGACAAAGACACCAAGACAGGCTAACACAGATTAAACAAACCCCTATGACTATTGCAGAGATTATTGACTGTGCAATTAATGCAGAAAATTTAAAAATAAAAATAATACAATAATAAGGAGAATATTAGAACCTTAAAATAACTTAGAGATAAGGGGATAAAGAGAAATAACGTAGAATAACTTAGAAATAAGGAGATAAAGGGAAAGAGATAAAAAAAAAAAAAGAAAAGAAACTGTGACATATACAATAAGGTGCGATGGATTAAAATGGTGCAATGAGTGCAGTGTGCAATGTTTTTAAAGTGCCAAGTGCAGCTGCACAGCATATATTGAACAGTGAAATGTCAGACATCATAAATGATCATAACAATATAGAGTTATGAGGTAGTATGCTATGACAAATTAAGACATTAAGATATGTCCTTGTTCAGAAAACGGATGGCCTGAGGATAGAAACTCCTCCTGTGTCTCTCTGTTTTGGCCATGATGGTGCGGAACCTTCTGCCTGATTTCAGAAGATGAAAAAGTCCATTTCTGGGATAAGCTGAGTCTTTAACAATTCTGATTGCCCTGGTCCTACATCTCTTGGTGTGCATGTCCTGCAGGGAAGGAAGAGCTGACGTGCAGCAGCGCTCTGCTGCCCGGATCACTCTCTGGAGGGTTTTCTGGTCCTGAACACAGCAGTTCCCGTACCAGGACAAGATGTTCTGAGTGACGATGCTCTCCACAGCGCCAGAATAGAAAGTTTTCAGAATGGTAGGGGAAACCCCAAACTTCCTCAGCTGTCTAAGGTGGTACAGACGCTGCTTTGCCTTCCTGACTTTAACATTAATATGTTCAGTCCATGTCAGGTCCTCAGTGATGTAGATGCCAAGGTATTTGAAAAAACACACCTTATCCACTGGAGCACTGTTGATGGTGAGGGGTCTGTAGTCACAGTGTTTCCTGCTGAAGACCACCACCAGCTCCTTCATCTTGCTGATGTTCAGCTGGAGGCAGTTTTCTTGACACCAGGGTGCCAGGTTCTCCACCTCGTCCATGTAGGCCATCTCATCTTTGTTGGAGATTAATCCCAACACCATTGTGTCATCTGCAAACTTGACAAAGTTGTTGGTATGCGCAGCCACGTCCAGACGCCTTCCCGACCGCTCCATACTGACTGTGCTCGTTTTATGTTATTAATTTGTTTTTTCTACTTTCTAATGCACAAAAGTCATCGGGGTTAGTTCCCTATGACAGCAGAACACTACTGAAAATAGGAAATCAGATTTTGCTCTTAATTTTGACCAATTTTAAGCTTGACCAGTTGTGGCCGTCTGAGATACTACAAGACCTGGACGACAACAAAGGACGCGACGCTGTCCCGCGGCGCAGAACAAAGACGTGCCGGGGGAAACATGGCAGTCCAATAAGGCTAAAGGTGGAGGAGTGTGTTTCATGATCAACAACAAGTGGTGCAACGCATGGAGTGTTTCAACTCTCTCCAGCCACTGCTTGCCTCATCTGGAATATCTGAGCATAAAATGTCGCCCCTTCCACCTGCCTCACAAGTTCACCTCGGTCATCGGCACGGCAGTCTACATCCCACCCCACACGGACACAGGTACAGCTTTATCTGAACTGCACGATGTGCTGTGTGGGCTCCAAAACAAAAAAACGGACACAGCGCTCATTGTAGCATGGGACTTTAATAAGGCAAATCTCAAACAAGTTATGCCAAACTTTTAGTAACATGTTACATGTCCAACAAGAGGAAACAACATATTGGACCACTGTTACACACCATACAAGCAGGCTTATGAAGTCTCTTCTCAGCCAGCTTTCGGAAAATCTTACCATTCTGCCATTTTCCTCAGACTGGAATATCAACAAAGCTTTTGTCATGAGGCTCTGTTCATGAGAGAGGTGCAATGCTGGTCTGCCCAATCAGAGGCTATGCTGCAGCGCGCACTCGATGACATAGACTGGGACATGTTCCGAACCTGCACAGATGACATCAATGAGTTTGCGGATGTAGCAGTTAGCAAGCTTGTGAATGTAGTCATCCCAATAGTGAGAGTTAGAACCTTTCCTAACCAGAAGCCATGGGTGGACAGATCGATTCACGCCACTGTGAACGTCCGAACCGCTGCTTACAATGATATGAGCACCTATAAAGCGGCCTCCTACAACCTTTGCCGCTGGATTCGAGTTTGCAAGCGCAATTTCAAACAGCAAATCGAATCACAATTTCATCAAAGTGATGCACGAAGCTTGTGACATGGACTGCGCACTATTACAGACTATAAAGCTAAAGACACCGTGACGATCAGCATTGACTCTGCATTTGCCAATGAGCTGAATGTATTCTGCGCCTGATTTGAGGTTAGCCAGGCAGCTATCGCTACCAGCAGCTTGGCGACTGAGGACGGTGATGTCATCAGCATTGCAGAGCATGAGATCCATGTGATGCTGAGGAGGTTGAACACCAGGAAGGCGGCGAGTCCAGACAGCATCTCCGGGCAGCTGCTGCACTGCTGCGCTGACCAACTGTCAGGTGTGTTCACCCCCATCTTCAATGAGTCTCTGGTGAAGTCCGTGGTCCCCACCTGCTTCAAAAAATCCACCATCGTCCCCGCACCCAAGAATAACAAACCTTCATACCTGAATGACTACCACCCTGTTGCACTGACATCGGTAGTTTGAAGGTGTTTGAAAGACTGATCAAGCACATCATCTCCTTCTCCATCCCAAGCACCATAGACCCACTCCAGTTTGCCTACCACTCTAACAGATCTACAGAGGATGCCATCTCCCATGTCCTACACACCTCCCTCAGCCATGTGGACAAGAAACAGGGTAACTTTCTCCGCTGTTGTTTTCACTCTACACTCCGGACTGTGTGGCCACTCATGACTCCAAAAACACTGTCAAGTTTGCGGATGACACAGTGGTGTTGGGGTTAATCTCCAACAACGACGAGATGGCCTACATGGATGAGGTGGAGACTCTGGTGTCAGGAAAACTGCCTCCAGCTGAACATCAGCAAGACAAAGGAGCTGTTGGTGGACTTCAGCTGGAGACAACGCAACTACAGACCCCTCACCATCAACAGTGCCCCAGTGGAAAAGGTGTGTTCATTCAAACCTTGGCGTCTACATCTCTGAGGACCTGACATGGCCTGAACATATCAATGTTCATGTCAAGAGGGCAAAGCAGCATCTGTACCACCTTAGAAAACTGAGAAAGTTTGGGGTTTCCCCTGCTGTTCTGAAAGCTTTCTACTCTGGTGCTGTGGAGAGCATCATTACACAGAACATCTTGTCCTGGTAAGGGAACAGCTGTGTTCAGGACCAGAAAACCCTCCAGAGAGTGATCTGGGCAGAGGAGCATCCCTGCAGGACATTTACACCAAGAGATGTAGGACCAGAGCAATCAGAATTGTTAAAGACTCAGCTCATCCCAGAAATTGACTTTTTCATCTTCTGAAATCAGGCAGAAGGTTCCGCACCATCATGGCCAAAACAGAGAGACACAGGAGGAGTTTCTATCCTCAGGCCATCCGTTTTCTAAACCAGGACATGCCTTTCTAAGTCTCAATTCTGCTGTTACATACTGGTAATACAAACCTCATATTGTTATGATCACTTATACTGTCTGCCACGTTTTACTGTCTTAATTCTGCTATTACATACTGCTACATAACCACAATTGTGATGATCATTTATACTGTTTGCCACATTTCACTGTCTAAACATCACATGCTTCTATTCTGTCTGCTACGTACAATGCTGCAGTTGCACTCAGCACTTTAAAAACATCTCATTGCACCTGTCATCTGTCTCTAGAATAATTTTGTAAACTCAGGTTAAACGTCAATACATTTTTTAAATTTAGTATATACATGCAGATACACCTGTACCCAACTGGAGTCTTAAATTAAAATTGTACTCCATGCCATCTGCACATATGTAATTTTATGTACCTTATTGTATACAAGATATAGTTTTATTTTTTTGTCTTATTTCCCTGGCCTCTTTATTTAAGTTCATATTTGTATCTCTTTTTGTTATTTTTTCTAAATAGCCTAATTGCACAGTTAAAAGAGCGGATCAGGATACATTTCACTGCATGTTGTATTTGTATAATTTGCATGTGACAAATAAAGAATCTTGAATCTTGAATTGTGAGTGGCCACACAGTCCGAAGTGTAGAGTGAATACAACAGCGGAGAGAGCACACAGCCTTGAGGTGCTCCTGCGTTGGTGGTGATGCTGCTGGAGACACACCTGCCTGCCCGCACCACCTGAGATCTGCCTGTGAGGAAGTCTAGCACCCACGTGCACAAGCGGTAGTTGAGTTCTAGGTCTCTCAGCTTGGTAAACAGTCTATAGGGCACTATTGTGTTGAACGCTAAGCTGTAGTCAATAAACAGCAATCTCACATAGTTACCCTGTTTCTTGTCCATGTGGCTGAGGGAGGTGTGTAGGACATGGAAGATGGCATCCTCTGTAGTCCTGTTAGAATGGTAGGCAAACTGGAGTGGGTCTATGGTGCTTGGGATGGAGGAGGAGATGATGTGCTTAATCAGTCTTTCAAACACCTTCATAAATACCGATGTCAGTGCAACAGGGTGGTAGTCATTCAGGCATGAAGGTTTGTTATTCTTGGGCACGGGGATGATGGTGGATTTTTTGAAGCAGGTGGGGACCACGGACTTTGCCAGAGACTCGTTGAAGATGGAGGTGAACACACCTGACAGTTGGTCAGCGCAGCAGCACAGCAGGCATCCGGAGATGCCGTCTGGTCCTGCCGCCTTCCTGGTGTTCACCCTCCTCAGCACCGTGCAGACGTCGTGCTCTGCGATGCTGATGATGTCACCGTCCTCAGTCACCGGGCTGCTGGTAGCAATAGCCGCCTGGCTTACCTCGAAGTGGGCGTAGAATGCATTCAGCTCGTTGGCAAATGCAGAGTTGGAGTCGATCGTCGTGGTGTCTTTAGGTTTATAGTCTGTTATCGTGTGCAGTTCATGCCACAAACTTCGTTCGTCACCCTGATGGGTGATGCACCCGATTCGCTGTATGAAATTTCGCTTGCAAACTCGAATCCAGCGGCGAAGGTCGTAAGAGGCCGCTTTGTAAGCGCTCATATTGCCGGTAATGAGAGCAGCGTTGTAAGCAGCGGTTCGGGCATTCACAGTGGCGTGAATCAATCTGTCCACCCATAGCTTCTGGTTAGGAAAGGTCTTAACTGTCACCGTTGGGATTACTTCATTCGCAAGCTTGCTAACAAAGCTAACTGCTACATCCGCAAACTCGTTAATGTCGTCTGTGCAGGCTCGGTACATGTCCCAGTCTACATCATTGAACGCGTCCTGCAGCGTAGCCTCTGATTGGGCAGACCAGCGTTGCATCTCTCTCTCGACCGGAGCCTCACGACAAAAGCTTTGTTGATATTCCGGTATGAGGAAAATGGTGGAATGACTGGATTTTCCGAAGGCTGTGCTATGGACATATGTTACCCTTTCAAAAACAGTTATATTGAAATTTACAGATTTAATTATATACCGCAATATATACCGTCTATTGCCTAGGGCTCAAAATGTACCGCAATATGATTTTTTTGCCATATCGGACAGCCCTAGTTGAATTTCCGCCAGGACCCTCGGCGGACGTATCTGCGGCGGGGCTTGAAAGTGATGTCCAGGTGCAGATGAAGTGCCACAGGTGGAGAGACGGCCAGGTGGATGCAGAGCCGCAAAAGCTCAGTAATAGAGTACTGAAGCAGTGCCACTGTAGCGGTGAATGATGAATAAAATAGCCCAGGTAAGCACGGACCACACACACACCCTGTGAATCCACATCTTAACAGGGAATGGGCATTAAATGTGGGAAGCTGGAGGAAGCCCGATGTGGGTGGGGGTAAGCAAAAGTCCGTCCAGACAGCTTTGAAACAACTACTACACTGTAAAAAGTGTACGTAAAAATTCGGTAAATAACTATGAAATGGCAACGGTAAATGACCATTAAATCAAAAAAGAGTAAATGATTGTAATACATATGTTAAATTACTGTAAATCAAATAATGGTATATTGGTATATTTTTACAATGCTATTATGTTGAAAATACATTAATTTCTATTAAATATGTCTAATTTTTCTTTAAAAAAAAAAAAAACAGGAAAAATACGTAACATTATTTGCAAGTAATTGCCTTAAAATTAACCTAATAATTCTGTTTGTAAAAATTACGGTGAAAACAAATTAAATACTAAATATATAGTGATTACGGGGGCCATGCAGTTTGCAGCTTTATCAGTTTTTTTACGAATTGAAGTATATATATGTTGAGATTTGATATCTTTCATCTTTTTTTCTACATATTTACGGTTCAAAACTTATTTGGCTAACTTTAAAATAGTTTATTATGGTGCCAACAAGTGGGATATCGACTTTGAAGTGAAGCTTTGCAGCCATATAAAGAAATACCTGAAAATGTGCTTAATAATTACAATAAGAGAGTGTCTAAAAATATATGTCTTGCTGAATTTGTTTCAAAGTACTGATTTGCATAATATAGCCATATGAATAGGTAAATGAAGAATGTGCTGAATAACTATTAAAGAAGAATATGGTGAGATTTAAATAATACGATTTCATATTATGAAAATTAGCGGTAGCTCACTCAGAGCTAGATTTCTATGATTTTCAGTGTGTGGCATTGCATTACTATACGAAGCCGAGCACATTTATTTAAAAAAATACAGCCAAATGAAAACCTAAATTAAAAATATACTAATAATTAAAGAAGAATGTCTTGTGATTCAAATAATACCAGTTACATGCAGATTGGATAAAAATCCAGGATCTAGTTGACTAGTTATGCCGATTAAAGAAAAATCCAATATGGGAAAAATAGATACGAGGATTTATTAAGATTCGTTTTGACCTAAGAAGTAAGATAATATATGACTTTTAAGAATCAGAGCTACGATTCAAAAGTTATTACGGAAAACGCATAATAGCTTATTAGTGCCACCAAGTGGTAGAGTGGTGCAATTATTACGGAAAACGCATAATAGCTTATTAGCGCCACCAAGTGGTAGAGTGGTGCAATTATTATTTTTTTGCCTGAGAAGGATGTGATGTTTGAAATGTTGAAATATGGAAAAGTAAAGTAAAGTAACTGTTTTCCTCAGTATTGGGTAGAGTCAAGGACCTGCCTGCCAAATTTCAAAGCTGTTGCCCACCCAGAGCCAAATTTCTATGACACTCAGGCCCGGTTGCACAGACATGGCTTAAGCCTAGTCCCAGACTAAACTGCCCACTTGAGCTGTCTTAACTCAAAGTGACTTGCACAGATATAGATTAAAATAGTCACAGATTTAGCCTATTCTGGATTAAACAAAGCTGATTGCAAGAGGGAGGATTATAGCTAGTCTATGACTAAATTGAAGCTTAAATTAATCCTTCAAGGAGGCAGGTTTAACTCCTGCTTAGCACTGTTTGTGAGGGGAGCATGGAATATTTGGAATATCTAAATGAAAACCAACGTGCACAACAGAGGCCTGCAAGAGTACTTTTGGATAGGAGTGGTCCATTACATTACTTTGATGACACAGCTTTTCAAGACCACTTTCGCATGTACAAAGAACATGCATTGGAGATAATATCTTTGCTAGAACCTACACTTTCCTGTCTGTCTCTGAGAGGAAGGCCTTTACCCAGTTCTCTCCAAGTTCTGCTCACATTGAGATTTTTGGCATGTGGGACCTTTCACCATGAAACTGGTGATTTGTGTGGTGCCAGTGAAGCAACTGTGTGTAGAATAGTTCACAAAGTCTGCAGAGCCATTTGTGAACTGAGGAGCGTTTACATAAAGTTTCCTGATGCTGCTGACCAAGCCAACTACAAAGTGCAATTTTATGAATATGGGCACTTTCCAGGTGTCATTGGCTGTATAGAAGGATGTCATGTTCCCATCAAGTGTCCATCAAGTCCTGATGCTGAGGAGTACAGGAACCATAAGAACTGGTTTTCAATGTTCAGGGTGTATGCACACCAAATTTAGAGTTTGCAAACATTGTAGCGCGTTGGAAAGGTTCAACTCATGATTCAAGGATTTTTCTTAACTCCTCATTGTGTGCTCAGTTTCAGAGAGGACAGCATAGTGGACTTCTACTTGGTGACAGTGGATATGGTCAGAGTAACTTTTTATTCACTCCATACATAAATCCCACAACAGTGGAGCAGCAAAGATACAACAGAGCTCATATCCGAACAAGAGGCATGGTTGAACGCATGTTTGGAATATGGAAAAGTCGATTCCAGTGTTTACGCAATACACTTCGTTTCAGCCCAAGAAGATGCTGCAAGGTCATCATTGCTACAGCGGTGCTGCACAACTACCTGAAGCAGCGCTGCTGTCCTGATCCTCCAATGGAAGATTACGATGAAGCAGATGTGGCTGAGGCAGCCAATGGCCAACAAGGACTTGCACATAGAGCTGCATTCACATTACAGCACTTCAGCTAGATAAGATGAATTTCAATATGGAAGGTATTTACTATGGCTTGTTTTTCCTTGATAATGTTCTGTACAAAATTAAAACAGTGTGCAGCAAAATTTACCAAGTCACAAACAATACTGGTTGAAAATGTAAAATAAAATACTTTCACTCATGAATATGTAAATGACAAATTGTTTATTATTCTTTTTTTTTTTTTACACATCTTTTACACACCATGGCTTGTAATCACAGCTGTCTCCTTACTGTATCTTTTTTGTATCATACCTCTTTCTTCCAACTTCATATCCAATTCAACCTGTAGAATTCTCATTTTCATTTCATGCTCTTCCTTCATAAATTTAATTTTTTGCTCATGAAATTCTCTGGCTAACTTTTCATGGTGGCAGCATCTTTTCTCAGGGATGCTGGAGCAGATGTGGAGGGCACACACTCACTGTGCTCTGGCTCTTCCAGCCTGTTCAGAGCCCTCTGTTCTGTGGGGAAAAAAAAAAAACACAGAAGCACAAATAAACTCACATGATCCTTAAGAAGAATAAAGATTGACAGAGGAAGTAAGTAATTTCTTTCTTACGTACCACTTGTGCTCAGTTCTTCATCTGAACTGTCGAAGTGATTATCATCTGGTATACCTTCCAGAGGTTGCTGGTTCTGTATTATTCCAGACAACAAGTCACCCACTTCATCAGTTTTGTCTTTATTTGGTGCTCCACCACCAGTAATAAATCGCTGTCTTCTTATCTCTGCATTCTGTCTTTTTAAAGCCAGTTTTAGGTTCTTCCACAGAGTCTATACAGGCAAATATCATTCATTATAAATTGTGACAAAAATATGAATATGAGAAATGCGCAATGATAATAACAAAGAAATCTCACCTGAAGTTGTTGTATTGTTCTTGTGGTTGCATTTTCATTTGCATTGAATTCATTGCAAATTGCATTCCAAGCACTCCTTTTCTTTTGTTCACTAGCAGTAGTGTGGGTTTTACTTTCAATAACTGGATAGTTTGTCAAAATTTGTTTTAGTAGTGTTTTTTCATACTCACTAAAGTTTTTTGAACGAATTATTTTTTGCCTCTGCCATTGCTTTGTGTCAAGATTTAAACCAACAATAGTGTTTTGTAGTCCATTTCAGGTTTTAATCAACACCATCAGACCAACAGCATGTGCTTATACTCAACCTAATCAGGCCTATCTCAGGTGTTCTCATTTAAGCTTACTTAAATTACTCCATGACTCTGTAGTCTCTGACTAACTAAGCCTATTTTAAGTTACGTTCATGAAAGATACTTAAATGCCCTAGATTAACTAGTACTGATTAAGGCCTACTCCTGGCTTATATTAAGCCCTGTCTGTGAAACCGGGCCTCAGTGTATGGGTTTGTAGTCCTATGCCAAGAGCATATTACAAAAAAATGAAGACCTAAATTAAAAATGTGCTTGATAATAATTAATGAAGAGTGTCTTGGGATTCAAATGATACCAGTTGCATGCACATTGGACAAAAATCCACGGACGAGTTCGAAAAAGATGGGATTTCATTTTATGCAAATTAGCGAAAAATCAAATAAGGCAGAAATAGATGCGAGAGTCTAAAAAATTCCTCTTAAACCAAAGAATAAGATGATATAAGATTTTTGAGAATCAGAGCTATGGTTCAAGATTTATTCGGCAAAATGCTTTTTTTTTTTTGAAAAATTGCAAAATAGCTTATTTTGGTGCAATTTCTTTTGCCTGAGTAGTGGGTGGGGTACCGGACCTACCTGCCAAATTTCATAGCTGTAGGTCCTCCTGCTTGGCGTTTTGAAACGAAAAAAAAAGAAAGTGCTTTAATAACAATGAGGGGACCACACAGTGTTCCACTGCATAGCCCCCTAACAAGAATCGAACTGTTTGAAGTAAAACAGTATATCTCGTGAAATAAATACAATTAAATTACTGAAGTGAAAAAAAATGTATGTTGCTGTAATTTTTAAAGTCTCACCAAGTATAAAACACAAATATTTACCATGAAAAAAATATTTTGTGGCACAATTAATGGTAAAAAGCCATTTTGTACTGTACAACTAATTACCCTAAAAGTAACATATTTAGTCTGTGTACTTGTACGGTGATGTACGTTTAAATTTATAGCGTAAAACTGTGTATCACTAACCAGAACATATTTTTACAAATCCAAGATGTGTGACAAAAATTTTACAGATAAGACATGTTATCTTTCTTTTTCCTGATCCTGTCACCATTAAACTTTGTCTGCTAAAAAGGTTAACAGAGAAAATTATAAAAAGTATCAAAATGAGTTATTCTTTTGAAAAAAATCTTTTGCCAATGTTCTCTATGTTTTGATATGTTGTCAATGAGGACATTCACAACATTTAGTGGTGTGGCATGACTATTTCAAAGTTTTTGTTAGAATTTAATGGAAAGAGTGTTTTTTAAACCTTTGATGCGCAACACGAGTGACTTGATTGAGTTTTTATTTTTATCTTTGCAATAAATTAATTTGCACACAGTTTTTGAAGGAACTCGGCTGGTAGGTCTTTGTCTGGGAGAGACCTTGCTGATGCAGTATAACTACCTTGTGTATGTTGCTGTGCTCAATCTTGCCATGACATGAATTGTCTTTCACAACCTCACTTTGGTAGCAGAGTTTGGCTGTTCTTCACCCAGTTTTAAGCCTCCTACACAACTGCTTCTGTTTCAGTTAATGACTGTGTTTCAACATACGTGTGACATTGATGATCATTAGCTCCTGTTTGGTATAATTGGTTGATCATACACCTGACTATAATCCTACAAAATCTCTGACTTTCTGCAAATGTTTTCACACCTGCCTAAAACTTTTGCACAGTACTGTAGCTCAAATAACCCCTTGTTACAACAAAGGTACACCATCTCTGAATGCACAACATGTGGAACCTTAATTACATGGACTACACTGTACCACACCGGGTGCCACTCCTGTCAGCTATAAGAACAGGAAACTGAGGCTACAATTCACACAGACTCACCAAATCTGGACAGTAACAGACTGGAAACCCGTTGCCTGATCCAATGAGTCTCGATTCTAGCTGCAACATTCAGATAGTTGGATCAGAATTTGGTGTAAACAACATGAAAGCATGGATCCGTCCTGCCTTGTATCAATGGTCCAGGCTGGTGGTGGTAGTGTCATGGTGTGGGGGATATTTTATTGGCACACTTTGGGTCCCTTAGTACCAACTGAGCATTGTTTAAACACCACAGCCTACATGAATATTGTTGCTGACCAAGTCCATCCCTTTATGACCACAGTGTACCCATCTTCCAGCAGGATAATGCACGATGTCACAAAACTCAGATTATCTCAAACTGGTTTCTTGAACATCACAATGAGTCCTCTGAACTACAACAGCCTCCATAGTCACCAGATCCCAATCCAATAGGGCACTTTTGGGATGTGGTGGAACAGGAGATTCACACCATGGATGGAATCAAAGTAAATTGATGTCAAAAGACAAAGAAACCCTCAGCCAGCACAAAATAACATAGAAATAAAATCTGGGTCATTTTTGACCCATATTGTGCATTAAAAGGGGTGTGAATATGTTCCACGTAAAAGGTTTTAGTTAAGAAAGGTTTTAGTGGAGAAAAAAAAGTATCTGTTTTAAAAATATCTAGATTAATTCAGATGGGACCTAAATCTCCATGTTTCTCTTAACAAGCCCCTTTTTGTTTCCTGGGTAACAGCTATATAATATGTTTGAAATGTGATTTAAATATGATAATTTTAACACAATAATGTTCCATAGTGCATTAGCTTGTTAAGGGTGCAGTGAGTCAGTGTGTCACGAGGCATGGCGGCATGACATGAGGCAAGGTCACTGGCAAGCAATTTATTTCACAGAACTGAAACACAAACTGGCACGAGGGCCACAAACAAAACCAAACTCCACAAAGCATGCCGTAGTGTGAGGGTGGACCACCAAGAGACACTGGGAACAATAAATGTATAAAGGGGAAGAGAAACGCTGAACAAGATTAACGAGACGAGGGAAAACCAATCAGAAAATAATCAGAAAACAATCAGGACTAAACAATGAAGGAAGAACCAATCGAAACAGGTGGCTGGACTGAAACAAACAAAACCCAGGTGCAAGGACTAATACACAGTGATCAACCAATGAGAGACAATGGGAAGGTGGAACAAAGACTTTGACTGACAGGGAGCATGAAAGAGACCAGAACACATGAAACAAACAATGGCGGCATCTGCTGGCCACTTCACTAAAGTCTGGGGGGTCATGACACAGTGATGGGCTTGACTGTAAGAAAAAAATTTAAAAAAAGATTATGAAAATGAAAGTGACTGAAAAGTATATGAGTTGTCCAATTGTGAGTGCTGTACCACCTGCTGAAATGAAGCTTAATTATTAAAAATGAAATCAAATAAAAATAATGAAATAATGTTCATAAAATAATGAAAATGTAGTTTGTAAAGTAAGCCAAAGAATGTATTATAAAGGCTCTAACACTGAATTTGAAGAGTCTATGTGTTGTGTAAGTGTAGCACCCCTTTGTCCTCTTGGCATTAAACGGGGTAGCTACCCTGGGTCCCTCGGTAATGGGTGTAACCCCTTACAAAATAATAGTTCATCTATCTGGTTATATAAACATAATCCCTACCCAATTACTGTAGATACATGTTTCCCAGACATATATTTACCCCTCTACTACGTAATACCAGAAAGCAAAATATAACCCAACAAAGCATATACTCATATATGAAACAATATCAATATTTACTGGCAATTTGGCACACTTTCCCAGTTCTAGTACTTTACAACTAACGTCACTTTCACATTTGTTCCAGTATATCACAACATAAACCACTTTTGATATACTCACAAAACTTAATAATTCAATTAACCTAAAGCCGGCATTACTTAACATAGGTAACACAAATGTTAAATGTGGCAGGCCTGTACATCGTTCGTGTGCGCTGTAGCCTAGCCAAAATGCCTGCTTCCAACAAATGGCAAATAAAAGTGTACCGGAATCTTGGGATAACGAGGAGTCACAAACGTGGAATGAAGTAGGATGACGATGAGGAGACTCCATCAGCATCAGTTCCCCGCGATGGTAAAAGAGTCTGATGCGACGGTCAGGCGAATCTGGTGTCCTCCATGTCCAGAAACCTTGCGCTAGCCTTGTTAGCAGTCCGCCAGAGGTGGAGTACTGAAAATTTGTACTCAAGTACAAGTACTGTTACATTGGTTAAAATGTACTCAATTACAAGTAAAAGCACTGGTGTTAAAAAAATACTTGAGTAAAAGTACAAAGTACTCTTCTCAAAAACTACTAAGTATTAATTACTTTTTAACCGATGGATGTTTTTTTGCGTCGTCAATAGTTGGCATTCGATTCGATTCACCAGTATAAAATATCTACGTTCAAAGCACATTTCCCAGATGAACAAGGTATAGAAAGGCAATTTGTTTTGTAAATAAATGTAGATATAAAGCAGGAATTTTGTTTGTTAAAACAATGACAAAAATGTTTTTGAACATGCATAGAACAGTTTAAACTTTTCCCAATACACTGCGAACAACAGGCAGCGGGCACTCGTCCTCCGTCTTTTCTCCATCATTTTCATGGTTGACAGTGTTGTCTCCTGTCTCCATTTTGGCTTCTTTGTCTCCAAATCTTCAGTCTATAAATTAGTTTGTACTCCACTGTGTAGTACCTCCAGACACCTGTGCCTGCTGCTGCAGCAGAGTTTATTCTTAGCTTACATCATAGATTAATTGGCGCAGTCGTGATTGCACAGCCTTATTGGCATCTGCAAAGATGCAGATGAAAGGTTTGAATATTAATTCAAATTGTGGGCTTACTCAGTAGCGACTTTTGATTTTATAAGTAGCGAAGTAGATTACGTGGTGTAAATTGTACTCAAGTATGAGTAAAATTACATACTTGAAAAACTACTCATAAAAGCACAAGTACCCAAAAAATCTACTTAATTACAGTAACGTATTTGTAATTCGTTACTTCCACCCCTGCAGTCCGTTAGCTCAGTCCCACGTTGGAACCATTAGCCACTAACTCGCGCCTCTTGCCTGTGTTCTACGCCGTTAACTTCACGCCGAAGTTACACTTCACACAAGCTACCTTAACCACCGATCAAGTCACTGTTAGTGATCTAGCCAGTCACTACTCTCACTATGAAAAGTGGTTGTAGCGAATACACTAGCCGTGTATTTCTCCTGTAACTTACACACACTTCTTCCCTCTTCTCCTCTTCTCTCGTCTCCTCCCCTTCTCTCGTCTCCCCGTTTCCCCTTGGACACATGCTCTCCTCCCATTGGTTCACAGGTTACAGAACGTAAATTATACATTCCAGTTGTTTTCTTACAAAAATACTAAACAATATTATATATAACCTTTTTTAAACCTCAAGTACAATATGTATGAACTTATTAATGAACTATAAACACCCCCTATTTCTTCTACGGGTTACATAAGTTTTGGAGACACTGCATCACGTGACGAGTTCACGCCAGTTCTGATCGCCCACAACTAGATTCAGCTCAGCGGCAAGCACCAACCTGCACTGAAGACGTGAAACTTCTATTTCAAATTAAGTATACCATTAGACTTTGAATAAATTTAATTTTAACATTAGTTTGCTAGGCCAGTTTTCTTGTTGCATCGCCACCAGTTTTACCTTTAGTCCTACTTTGTAGTTTCTTTGGAAAGTTCATGCTAATGCACCGCGTTGAAGATTTTACCTAGCTTTACTGTCGAACGTATGGTAGTTTAATTTACCCGGAGTGGATAAAGAAAATGTTACGTTGTGATTTCTGTGGCAAGTCAGTGAAGACACTAAGGGGCTATGTACTTCATTGCAAACTTCATCTAAATGAACCGCGATGTATGTTTAAGTGCTTCGGAATTGATTGCAAGCAGGTATTTTGCAGGTATGGGGCTTTCAAGGATCATTTTTATTGAAAGCGTATTGCACCCGCTCCTGTTATGGCCGGGATGACCGTTAGCACATTTAAATGTGCAGTGGCATTGTGTGCATTGTACAGACACAAAAGTTCTAGTAGCTCACTTGAAGGACCATATTGTGGAAGGACATGATGTGACTTGTCCACTAAGAGGGTGCACACGCGTTTTCAAAGTCAAATCTTCATTTACCGGCACATGTCATGGAAACAAAGATTTTACAGACGAAGCCACCAGTGATTTGTACAGGGATTGTGCAGGGATTGTGATTTTAGAGATCTTTTTCTCAGAAATGTATGTTTGTTCTACTTGAAATTGCAAGGGCAGTTCCCTTTCGATATTTCACTCGTACTGCGTCGTAAGACGCTATGGGGGAAAACTCCTTTTTCCTCTTCGACTGAAGCCTTTTTTTCAATCACGCAGTGCAACTGCACGCTGATTGGTTTGTCAAAGTTAACTTGACGAGACCAATCAACTGACGGCGGTAACGAGTCGGCCAATGGCCGCGCCGCTTTACCGGGTGCCGTCATTTGCATGGGGCGGCGCCAACCGGCTCTATAAATGCGGCCGTTTCGCCGTCAAGTTCAGATTTGAGATTTTGTTTCAACGCTGAGCTCTGCGACTGAACGCCTTCGCCGTTGATAAGCACTCGCAGCTGGAATTGGCTATTTTCGCCGTTCCCCTGCCGCTTCCGGCTTTAGAGCTTATTTTCGCTTATTTCTCTTCTAAAAGACTTAAACGGCATTTTTAAGTGCTACGCCGTCGCTGCACTTCGTGCTCGGAGCCGCTGCGCTCTGACGACTGCCATCTTGAGTGTGCGCTCTGTCTCGGCAGATCCCACGCAGATGCCGCTCTCTCCTCCGCTGATTGCCCGCACTGCGAGGCTCTCAGTATTTCAGCGCTGCGCTCACGGGTAGCGCTCTTTTCAGAGCGCGACCCCACCCCCTCCTCCCTCCCATCTACAACCTCCCAGGGCCCTGTGAGGAAGAAACGGCGGGGAAGAGTGGTTGCGTGCTTGGAAGCAGACGAGCTCTCGCCGGCTCCGTGCCCACGAGTCTCGCCCCCCCAACTGATCCCGTCTTCTTCACACAAGCCGACCAGTGTCCCTCAGCGGCTGCAAGTGACCTGGTTGCGTTTGGCGGAGATGAAGAAGACGATGACGACAGCGTCTCACTGGCTGCTACTGACGTGGCGGAGTTCGCGGGCTCCGAGTCTGACCCCGCCCCCCGGCCGCCGTCATCCTCCCATAGTGCCAGGAACAGGAACGATGAGGAGCTCATTTGCGTCCTGTCTAAAGCTGTCACTGAGCTCGGACTTGAGTGGTCCCCCCCGAGGAACCCTCACGAAGCAGGCTGGACGAGTGGTTTCTCCCGGGGCGCCGACAGGCCCCCCAGCAACGCTCCGCCCCCTTCTTCCCCGAAGTCCATGAGGAGCTCACCAAGGCGTGGCGCGCTCCGTATTCGTCCAGGGTCCGGACTTCCTCCTCTACCGCGCTCTCCTCTGTGGACGGCGCCGAGGAGAAAGGCTAAATCCACCTGCCTCCATTAGATGAGTCTGTGGCCGCGCATCTCTGCCCGCCATCGGCCATTGGATGGAAGGCCAGGGCGAACCATCCCTCCAAGCCCTGCAAAACCATGTCAGCGCTTGCCGGCCGCGCCTACGCCGCTGCTGGCCAAGCCGCCTCGGCCCTGCATTCCATGGCTGTGCTGCAGGTGTTCCAGGCGAAGATGCTCGCCTCTGAAGGAACCGGTCTTGACGCCAATTCCCTCGCTGACCTGCGAAGTGCGATGGACCTGGCTCTACGTGCCACCAAAGCCACAGCCCAGGCCATCGGTCGCTCGATGTCGAGCTTGGTGGTCCTGGAGCGCCATCTCTGGCTGACGCTGACGGAGATGAAGGAGCCGGATAAAGTCCCGTTGGCCGCTTAACGGTAACTCGGGCCTGTGTCAAAGCCCTGACCCGTTGGAGGGACCCTCACTGGCTAGCCCGAGGGGTGCGTCTGGATGCGGCACACAGGAGGAAGGTGGTCTCGACAGACGCCTCCAACATGGGTTGGGGGGCCCTGTGCGAAGGCAAACCGGCCTCCGGCCTTTGGTCCAGGGAGGAGGCAGGGCTGCACATCAACTGCCTCGAGATGCTCGCAGTGTCTCGTGCCTGCCGAGCATTCCTGTCAGAACTGAAGGGGCACCATGTTCTATTGCGCTCGGACAGCCGCTCTGTGGTGTCCTATGTGAACCACCAAGGCGGAATTGTCTCGAGGCGCCTCTTTGCACTTGCAAAATGCCTGCTGATAAGGGCCCAGGCCAACCTGCGCTCGCTCAGGGCATCGCACGTGCCCGGCAAATTGAACCAGGGGGCAGACATGCTGTCGAGGAGCAATGTCTTGTCAGAGAACTGGACGCTCCACCCCCTCGCGGTTCAGAGAATTTGGGACACCTTCGGCAGGGCGCAAGTCGACCTCTTCGCCTCCGAAGACAATTCTCACTTTACTTTATGAGAAGCACGGATGCTCTGGCCCACGAGTGGCCAGATCTTCCGCTTTACGCGTTCCCTCTGGTCGCTCTGTTACCTCAGGTACTCAGACGAGTTCGGGAGCGCAAGCTCCAGCTTCTCCTGGTAGCCCCCTTCTGGAGGAACCAGCCGTGGGTGTTGGAGCTGTTCCAGTTGTTGGAAGCAGCCCCGTGGCCAATTCCCTTGAGGCGGGACCTCCTCTCTCAAGCGAACGGCTCGTTGTGGCATCCTCGGCCCGAGCTGTGGGCCCTTCATGTCTGGCCGCTCAATGGGCGTCTTTGGACCTCCCAGAGCGCGTCCTGAACACTATGTCTGAAGCTAGAGCCCCGTCTACGCGGCGGCTCTACGCTCTGAAATGGGCTCTTTTTGAGGATTGGTGCCGGGACCGGGACATCAATCCGGTCTCCTCAGAGGTCTCAGTGGTCTTGTCATTCCTGCAGGAGTTGCCAGACAAGCAGCGTTCTCCCTCGACCATCAAGGTTTACGCTTCGGCAATAGCGGCCTTTCATGCCCCTATTGCGGGGCGCTCGGTCGGCAGGCACAGTGCGGTTATCCAATTCTTGAGAGGCGCCAGGCGGTTGCACCCCCCGCGCCCTCATACGGTCCCCTCGTGGGACTTATCCACCGTGCTAAGGGCATTTACATTTACATTTTCATTTACAGTATTTAGCAGACGCTCTTATCCAGAGCGACTTACAACAGTGCTTTGTAGTCCACAACTGTTCCTAGATCCATAAGCTATGTCGACATCTGTAGTTAAACCAAATTACCACAGACTAAGTTTTATACTTTAACGAAAAAGAATGGGTTAGAGGAAAGAAGTTCAGACAGACACACGTTAGTGTTTTTTTTTTTTTTTTTTTTTTTTTTAGGTTTACATAAAAGGTAAATTAGTCCCCTAGATACTCTTTGAAGAGGTGTGTCTTCAGACGACGTTTGAAGACAGCAAGGGACTCAGCCGTTCTAACGGCAAGCGGAAGTTGGTTCCACCACTGAGGAGCCAGCACTGCAAAGAGTTTCGATGCATGTTTTCCTCTTCTCTTAAGTAGAGGTGGTTCCAAACAAAAGGGGCCCCATTCGAGCCTCTGCACTCCTCGAGCTTGAAAGCGCTCTCGCTTAAGACCGCCCTGCTCCTGGCACTGGCGTCCGTCAAGCGAGTGGGTGACTTACAAGCACTGTCTGTCAACCCGTCTTGCCTGGAATTCGGGCCAAACGACTCCAGAGTCATCCTGAAACCAAGACTGGGTTATGTACCTAAGGTGCTCTCAACTCCGTTCAGAGCCCAGGTCATAAGTCTCTCTGCCCTGCCCGCCTCGGTGGACGACCAGGACTTACACCTGCTCTGCCCCGTTAGGGCCCTGAGGGTTTATGTAGCGCGTTCTGCCTCATTCAGGAGTTCAGAACAGCTTTTTGTGAGCTTTGGTAACCGCGCCCAGGGCCGTCCGGTTACGAAGCAAAGACTTTCTAAGTGGATTGTGGAGGCCATTACGCTGGCTTATTCCTCCTTGGGGATGCAGTGCCCCTTGGGAGTTAGAGCCCACTCCACCAGAGGCATGGCCTCTTCCTGGGCGTGGTCAAGCGGGGTTTCCATTTTGGAGATTTGTGAGGCGGCCGGCTGGTCCTCGCTGTCCACATTTATCAGGTTTTATAACCTAGATGTCCCTGCTCTGCAGTCCAGAGTTTTATCTATATAAGTCCGTCCAGTGGACCGACTGAATGTTTTATGGGTTACTCGACCTGTTTGGTGTGAGTCCCTAGTTATCGGGCCCGTTCAGGCTCCTGCGGGGCGACACCCGAGCCACAGCGGCCCCTTCGTGGCTTGCCCTGTGCTTGGTATATTTTTGTGACGTTCCCCTGGGGTTTTTCCCCTTGGGTGTCATATTGAGTCGCACCCCACCATGGCACGGCGGGATTGTACTGGTTCCCCATAGCAGCTTACGACGCAGTACGAGTGCAATATCGAAAGGGAACGTACTCGGTTACTTACGTAACCTCAGTTCCCTGAGATATGGGAACGAGTACTGCGTTCCTTGCTGTGCCATGTGCTGCACGTCTCAGATGCTTCATAAGAAAAATCTGAACTTGACGGCGAAACGGCCGCATTTATAGAGCCGGTTGGCGCCGCCCCATGCAAATGACGGCACCCGGTAAAGCGGCGTGGCCATTGGCTGACTCGTTACCGCCGTCAGTTGATTGGTCTCATCAAGTTAACTTTGACAAACCAATCAGCGTGCAGTTGCACTGCGTGATTGAAAAAAAGGCTTCAGTCGAAGAGGAAAAAGGAGTTTTCCCCCATAGCGTCTTACGACGCAGTACTCGTTCCCATATCTCAGGGAACCAAGGTTACGTAAGTAACCAAGTACGTTTCTCCTACCTGCTTCTACCATCCAGACCATTGTCGAGGAAATGCAAAACATACATGAGTTGGGTCTGTCATATACTCTGAATAACCTCATTTCACTTCCAAAAAACTGAAAAATTATCTGATTAGGATATTGCCAAGCTGTGTGAGGCGGTCAAGGGATCCGATCTGTTTTCTGCATGTCATACAGGGCCAATGAGGACAACTTACTCCAGAGCGCAGTCGTTCAAACAAATGTTCAACTATGTGGAGCCCAAGAAAATATTTTTAGGAGAGAATAGAACAGATCAGTTTGCATACTATGTACCTCTAAGAGAGACTTTGAAATGTTTGTTAGACTCTGATTTGTGGCAGAAATGTGTGACAGAAGAGCAATCAGCTGAGTCTTCATGAGATGTACTGTGTGACATTAGTGATGGTCAGATATTCAAAACTAATATTTTTTTTGACCAAAGTCCATCATGTTTCAAACTACTGCTATACCAAGACGCCTTTGAAGTTGTTAATCCTTTAGGTTCTGCAAAGACAAAACATAAAGTATTAGCTGTTTATGTGTCTGTTGCTAATTTGCCACTTCATGTTCGGTCAGACACAGACCACATGTCTCTTGTGTTATTGTGTAGAGAGAAAGACTTCAAAGAGTTTGGGCATGCAAAGGTGTTCCCTGAATTGCTAACAGATTTGAAGGAACTTGAGGAAAATGGCATAGTGGCATCAGATAAAACTGTTGTCAAAGGAAACTTGTTTTGCATTGCTAGAGATAATTTGGGCCCATATTGCATTGGTGGCTTCTGTGAAAGCTTTAATCGCACATATCATTTCTGTAGGTACTGCTTAATAACACAATCAGGGTGGTGATCCAAATCTGTGTGGAGCAGAACGCACCATTGAGAAGTACAACTCTGCTGTTGAACACCTTAAGACTGAAGGTACACCAGATGTGGAAGGAGTAAGTTAAGTCAGTTAAGTCTGTTTAAAATATTTTCATGTCTGTCAGCCAGGTTTGCAACCTTGTTTAGGACACGATATTTTTTAGGGCTTTTTGTCATATGATGTTGCGCTGTAGCTTAAATATTTTGTGAAGAACAAAGGATGGTTCACCTACTCCATTCTGAATCGGCACATTAAACAGTTTAAATACTCTGCCTCTGATGCCACTTCAAAGCCGTGTGAAGTCAGTCCTCAAACAGCTAAACTCTCAGGACAGGCAATATAAAACTGGAACTTTTTAAGCCTGTTGCCTCTCATTATTGGTGACAGAGTGGAAGATGAAACAGATGATGTGTGGCAGTTGATCCTTTAACTGAAAGATATTGTGGACCTGATTTGCACTCAGAAAATTTCTGTGCCTGAGGTTGCATATCTTGATATCCTTATTCAAGAGTATTTAGAGTCAAGAAAAGCTCTATTCCCAGAAAGTACCTTGAATCCAAAGCATGATTACTTACAGCATTACCCAGCACTAATTCTGAAATTTGGGCCATTAATTAGACTATGCGATTGGACAATGCGATTTGAAAGCAAGCACAGCTATTTCAAATTGTGCTAGAAATTTGAAGAATTTCAAAAACCTCTGCCTTACACTTTCTGAAAGGCAAGCATCGATGTTGCAAGCATATTTTTCAGCAGGATCAGTGTGTCAGACTGCCTTGCAGGTTAAAGGTGGGACTCCATTTTACCCAGCACTATACAGTAAAGCCATTCAGTATGCTGTCAGATGATTTGGATTTACAGAGAACACAAAGGTCACAATGGTGTGTAAGGGAACACCATACAAGAAAGGTCATGTCCTTGTCACAGGCAACACTGACTCATTGGAGTTTGGTGAGCTAGTGCTCATTTTGATAAAAGATGACAATGCTCATTTCCTAGTATCAGTGTACATAGTAGAGTTCCGTCCTAAGCACCATCTGTACTCTGTTAGAAAAGACACTGTAAAGATGTGTCTGAACATCAAGGCCTTGGCTGATGTCTATCCATTGACATCATACATAAAGGACAGATGCCAAATAATTCTGTTGAAACAGTGTGTTGTCAGACTAATGATTGTTTCTGTAGTCTGTTATTTTGGTATTTGTTATGCTTTATTTACTTTCTCATATACAGAAATGGGTGATATGGACCAAAACAGCATAAGTTATGCCATTACAAAGGTGTTGCCAGACCTTACACCTTCAGTCCTTGATACTGTTGTGGAGACACTACAGTCAAACCATTGAAGATTTTGACTTCATCCAGGAGACTGATTTGCTCTCAGTTCTTAGACCGATACAAGCAAGAAAATTGGTGCTGGACTTCCTGCGAAACACTGATGAGAGCAAGGGTTTTGCAGGCTGTCACAGAACTAAAAATACTCAGAGGATAGTTGGAAGGCTGCTCAGGAAGTAGCTCAGCTACTGGCATGGAAAAAAACTGTAAGTAGATTTCAATTACATTTATTGTGTATCTTACAATTATACGTTTGCTCATTTTTTAATTTGTTTTACAGCACAAAGTACTGAAAGTCTCATCCAGTCAGCATTATCCTCTCTTACCTCATCAGCAAGCTCCTCGATCTCTCTCTCACCTTTGCCCAGCCAACTGCTTACTGTTTCAGTTTGGGTTGACAGCTTCCAGATTCCATGGAATAAGTTTCCAGAAGCCTTGATGCAGTGTTTCGAGAGGAGGAAGAGGTCAACACCAAAGTTAAGAAAAGAAATTATCCGCATTGTTGCTTCTGAAATGATGAGTGCAAGTAGATGTCCCAGTAAACAAGCTTTGACTGAAGTAGCCAAAAAACTGATTGCCAAGTATCCACAGTTAGGGGTGGGCTATATATCGAATATACTCAATGTATCTTGGCTTGTTCCACGTGCGATGTACTAAATGACTATATCGAGTATAAATCCTAACATTTTTAAACAGACAGCATGTACTTCGCTTTCGAGTTTTGCTTTTCTGCCCCGTCAAAGCAGGCAGTTTGCTCCCCCACCCATCCAGAAAACTCCTAACGCATGCGCGTTTTGTACTGCTTTCGTGTTTTGTCTGGGTGCGCGCATACTGGGGGCTGAACGTCCGGGTGCGCGCATACTGGGGGCTGAACGCCCGGGTGTGCGCATACTGGGGGCTGAACGCCCGGGTGCGCGCATACTGGGGGCTGAACGCCCGGGTGCGCGCATACTGGTCCTCCTCGGTAGCATGACCTTGACTGGCCTCCTCACTCTCTGACAGGGACTGGGAAGTCGGGCAGGGTCGGGCAGAAGGGAGTGCATCAGGGTGTGTCAGAATCAAAACAGGGTCAAGGGTAATACTGGGACATGAGTCAGGGAGTGTCTGGGACTGAACCGGAGTGTTGGTGGAGATCAAAGGGCCAGGAAGTGTCTGAGGCTGGTGTGAGACTGGAAGGGGTGTTTGGGAGTGTCAGGGTCTGGGAAATGGATGTGAGGATAGACAGGGCCTGGGAGAGTGTGTCAGTCAGGGAAGTGCCAGGGAGAAGTGAGTCAGGGTACAGGAGGGTTTTGTGTAGTGTGCAGAGGGTCTGGAAGGTGTGCCGATGTGTGTTGAACGTGAGGGCCGGGAGATCCATAAAAAGGAGAAGGAGGGACTCGAGGCTGGGAAGGAGGGTGGTGAGCTCAGTTGCAGGATCAGGGTTTGACAGGGCCAGGACTGGGTTCAGGACAGAGAGACTGGAGCTGGGGAGCGAGAGACTGGAGCTGGGGAGCGAGAGACTGGAGCTGGGGAGCGAGAGAAAGCCAGAGTGCAAGGAGCAGGGCACAGCCTGTTGTGCAGCCATACCAGGAGCCAGGGGAACGGGAGAAGGGCCACGCTGGTGGTGGTGGTGGTGGTTGTGGTGCTGGAGGGAAGACGAGGTCTTCGTGGGCACATGAGCGATGCGGCTGGAGCCCTGGCGTCGGGTCCGGCCCCGCCGTTTTCGCCCTTGGGTCACAGAGGTCCCACCTCTCCAGATAGCGTAGCGGAAAGATGGGTAGTCCTCTGTGGTGGAGTCAGCTGAGGCGGGACTGCTTGAACACGTTGATGCTGGCAGGGCCGCCGGCACTCCTTGCCGTGTCCTCCCTCCAGCCAGATACAGGATGGGCAGCTCCTCCTCCTTGTCTGACCCCGGGTAACCCAGCAGCTCAGCCACGGAGTAGCGGCTGGCCTCAGCTCGCTTTCCGTGCTGCTGGGTTGCCCAAGCCTCACCTCCAGCGCCTACATGTCCTCTTGTTGGGAGTCTGTCTTCCGTCATGGTGTGGTTGCAGGAAGGGCACTATGCAGGCATACAAAAACAGGTTTATTAGCGGAGAACAGAAACCAGACAAAAACAGGCAGGGCAAAAACCGAGTCCACAAAAATAGCAAAAACTGAGGTCCAAAACACAGGTGGAGCTCGTGCCCCCAGTGAGCGTGGCTGTGGCCAAAAACGGGAGAGCCTCCATGGGGAAACCAGGAGAAGGAGCGCCTTGCACTCCTCAAACACCCACGAGGCGAAACAGAAGCGATCCCGGCGCTGCGCCGGATCGGAGCGGGGAAGAGGACCTCACTGGGGAACACGAGCCTGGGGAGAAAACAAGGAAAAAGGAGTGAGAACAAGAAGCAAAAAGGGGCAATTCAAAAAGGGACAAAAACCAAACCAGAATCAAAAAGGGGCCAAAGTCCAAACAGGGGAACAGGGCAGGAAGGGTCCAAAATCCAAATGAAGAAGGGAGCAGGAACAGGAGCAGGAGCAGGAGCAGGAGCAAGAACAAGAACAAGAACAAGAACAAGAACAAGAACAAGAACAAGAACAAGAAATCCAAAAAAAACAAAAACACGACACGAACAACCACACATTTCATGAGGGAGACAGACTCAGAGACACTTGGGTTAAACTGGTTTAAATAAGGCCACAGAACTCAACAAACGAGTGCTCTCACCAATCCCAGAACTCAAGGCAGAACGAGACACAGCTGAACTCAATGATAAGTGAGGGGTGTTCTAAACAGACACTGACCTACTGGAAAGGGAGCATGCAGTGCAGACAACATACCAGGAAGTAGGGTGCGCTCTAGACAGAGAGTGACTAATTAGAATGGCACGAAGTGCAGACACAGAGCCCAACAGTGAGGAGCAAGCTAACACAGAAAGCTAAGGCTAACTCGAGGAGACATGAGGAGCACACACTCACACACACCACTGACAAACCACCCAAAGTGAACCCAGAAAACCAGAAACAATAAAACAGATACTTATCTGGGTTCACGGTGGCACGGTCCCGTCCAAGTCGGGCCAATCTAGTGCATTAAAGTTATGTAGGGATGCTGCTTACCTAGTAAATAATTAGTATTGCTCAGATAGCAGAAATTAGTAGTAAATTAGCAGTATATCAGCAGAAAGCTTACAGGTTTTTTTTACGGCAAAATATTCCATTTTAGAAATTAATTTGCCTATTCTTTTTATATTTTGCACAAAATATTGTTTAAGTGTAAAATCTGAAGACTGGTTTTAGATGACTGTTGAATTGGTATTGATTACTAACCTTTCAATATTAAATCAGCTAAAACTGAGCTGAAGACTGGCTTTAGGTGCTAGTTTGACCTTTTGGAAAATGGTTAAATCTATGTTGATTTACTGTTGTTCGTCAGCAACTCTAGCACTGAGGGACAAGACTCACAGTCCATTTTCCTTGATTGCATAAGAAACACAAACTGTTATTGTTTTCATTTAAAGTTAAATCTCAAAAAAATAATATCCAGGTAGGAGTTCTTTTTCAACAGCACAGTTCAACATAACAATACTCAACAATGCAAATTGCCTTCAACAGATTTGCTAAAAAATAAATAAATAAATAAAATAAAACTGTCATGACCCCCCCGGACTTTGGCCATAACAGGCCTCCCATTGACTTTGCTGAGTGGCTAGCAGATGCCACCACTGTTTTTTATGTGTTGAGTTGTGTCATGTGTGCTCCCTGTCTGTCAAGTCCTTGTCCAACCTACCCTTTGTGTCCCATTGGTTGATCATTGTGTATTAGTTTCCTCACTAATTGCGTTCATGTTTGTTTTTATTATTATTATCAGGATATTTCCAGTCACTCTGTGAACAGTCTGTATATATGCAGTGAGACTCAAAAAATGTCTCACCAGACGAAATGCAATTTCTTAGATTTTACAGGAGAAATACTTTTAAACAATTCCCGAAAATTGACAATGTATTTTAAAATAACTGTTTAACTATGCCATATTTTCAAAATTAAGTATAGAGAAATTGACAGACACTTATAATTTTCAATGTCAAATAACAATACCTTTCATTACAAATTCCCAAATCTGCTTAAGAACCTATTTCAAAATATGTTCAAAGTGTCTGTCCCAATTTTTACACAAGTTCGAAGTCTTTTTGTGAAACCCTGGATGGCCTGGTTGATTGAATCCTGGTGCCATTAACTGCAAAATTTTCTCCAGCTCATCAGTGTTCTTTGGCTTGGGGTGAAATGACTTTACCCATTATGTCCAGTAACAGATTAACCAATGCAAGCTCTTTAAAATATCCATAAAAATTGGCATCTTGCTTGAAAACAGTTTCTTTGCTACTTGAAACAGGGTGAAAAATGACGTCTCAGTTATTTTAGCAAAAAATGTTCTTTGTTAAAAATGTCTGCAATAAATAACTAATATTGTACCATTCATCTGCGGAAATAAAAAAAAAAATAGAATAATCCCCAGAGCGCAGTGGTACCACAAACTGGCAATTAGAAATGCTTGGTATTATTTTGAAATCCCTACTACAGATTTGGTTTCTTTCATTTAACTGAAAGACATTAGGATACATTTCATTAATGATAGTTGAGTAAAAATACAGCACTCGTTTTAATGTTAGCTGTGTTGCCTCCACCTGTTTAACCTACAACTTTTGTATGTCCTGTTAAAATTGACAATTGCTATTATGCAGAGGGAAAGCTCATGGACTTTGAAACAAAAAGTGCTTTCCTTGGCAGGAATGCACTAGTGCGCTTTCCTTGGCAGGAATGCGCTTGTCCGATACTAATGATCACTGTTTGGCGTCAAGACAAATCACTTTGGTAGCTTATGCTTACTTATACTTGATCCTCTGGAAGTTAGGATAGGACCTGATATACATTTTCCTTATTTTGGTTAACATTTAACATTTACATTTAACAATTAACATCGAATGAAATGCCCTATAATTTTTTGCAACTGTGTGTATGCAAATACTTGCATCATATGCAAGTATTTGATATGCAGTTAAAGTCAGGGATAAACTACATCTGCTGTGAAATGGCTGGCATTAGTCTAAAATGAAAAAAAAAGTCTTGGCTCAGATACTTAAAGTCATTATGAATCACTATGCCAGGTCATTACATTAGTGTTCTACCTACCTGCTCATTAACTGCCACTTTAAGTGGCATAACAAAATTAATAGCCTGTAATTTGGAACGTTGTGCTTTACAGTTCTAAGGACACTACAAATGATGTGACAGAATATTCTGGCATATTCACAACCCCTCATGCAACATTAAAAATGAAGACATAAATCAGCATTCAGTGAAAGATTATTTGTCATTGTAAACACAGCACGCACCACAATGAAATGCAAACTCTGCATTTAACCCATCCATGAAGGAGCAGTGGGCAACTAACAAGCGCCCGGGGAGCAGTGCTTGGGGATGGTACCTTGCTTATGAGTACCTCAGTGGTAACTTTACCAGCCCTGGATTCAAACCTGCGACCTTCTGATCATGGGGCAAACACCCTACCATTACGCCACCAACTTCCCCATTCAGCTAGAACATTTGGAACCCTGACATTTTACTTTGAAACTACATTCCATTTTTTTGACAATATTTTTCTCTGTTGTCATCCTTAAGATAAATAATTTTAATACAGCTATAACAAGAGTTTACATTGTGGTAAATGGACATACATAAAGACTTTCTCCGGCAGCCCCACGAGCAGGCAGCGGCTAACAGCGCTCCAGCAAATTAAGTGTTTATACTGCAATTCTCATTCGTCTTGTTTACTTTCCGCTTTGTTTGTGATCGAGTTACGATGCATATCACCTACAACAGACACATCCTGCTCTAAAGCGGAAAAAAATGCACAATTCCACTGCCAAATCTGCCGTCAGAGACGCTACCGAGCCTGGGCGAGACGGCGAGACGCAGCTGGCCGAAACGGAAGCATTGTTCACGTGAACAAAAATGTGGTGAGCGCACAGGGGCTAGCTCGAGGCTAAAAGCTAACCCGGCCCGACTGGCACTTCCATCTGTCCTGCTCTCCAATGCCTGCTCACTGGACAACAAAATGGACTATCTGTGGCTCCAGCAGTCAAGCCAGGGTGAGATAAAGAACTGCTGCATCTTTATTTTCACGGAAACGTGGCTGAACGTGGACATTGTGGACTCAGCTATCCAGCTAAACGGACTAGCATGCTATCGGGCTGACAGAAGCCTCTTTGTCCGGTAAGAGCCACGGAGGTGGTTTGTGCATCTACATAAACAAACTCTGGTGCACGAACTCTGCTGAAGTAAGTCGCCACTGCTCACCACAGATAGACTTTTTAGTTGTAAAGTGTCGCCCATTCTACCTGCTGAGAGAATTCTCCATGGTGCTAGTCGTAGTCGTGTACCTGCTTTCTACCGCTAATGCTAACCTGGCACTAGCCAAATTGTACGAGGCTATTAACAAGCTCCAGCCTGCGCACCCGGATGGATTTTTCATCATTGGCGGCAACTTCAACCATGCAAACCTGAAGTCAGTTCTCCCCAAATTCCATCAATATGTAGACATTGCTATGAGGGGGGGAACTGCCTAGATAAAGTCTACACCAGCGTGGTGCCTACAAAGCAGCAGCATGCCCACACATCAGCTCTTCTGACTACGCTACAGTGATGCTGCTGCCCGCATACTCAACGCTGCTAAAACACACAAGACCTGCCAGGAAAACCATCAGAGTCTGGTCTGGTGGAGCTGTCTCAGCACTGGTTCAGAGCACAGGTGTGGGCATGGCTAAGAGAGAGAGATGCTGCTTTCCGGCATCGGAGTAAAGCTGCTCTCAGAACAGACAGAGCTAACCTCTCTCGCTCTATCCAACAAGCAAAGCGAGCACATGCACAAAAGATCCAGAACCACTTCAACGACACAAAAGACTTGCAGTTTATGGCAGGGCATCCAGGCTGTCACTCAGTACAAGCCAGCACCAAGGGTGATGCCACACACCCTGAGGAGCTGAACAAGTTTTACGCACAGTTTGATGCACTGAATAACATGCACATGATGAAAGCCATGCCTCCCATCACCGACCAGATCATCTCTCTGCCTGCAGCTGACATGAGAAGAACATTCACCAAGGTCAACCCACAAAAGGCTGCCGGTCCAGACAACAATCCAGGTCGTGTGCTGAGAGACTGTGCTGATAAGCTGCCGAGGCCTTCACAGACATCTTCAACACATCACTGAGCCAGATGAACGTCCCAACGCGCTTCAAATCCACCACCATCATCCCAGTGCCAAAGAAATCTTCAGTTTCCTGCCTGAATGACTACTGTCCCATCGCTCTGACCCCCATCACCATGAAGTGCCTTGAGATACTTGTCATGGCACAGGTGAGAGGCAACCTCCCCCACTCACTGGACCCGCTGCAGTTTGCTTATCACACAAACAGGTCAACTGAGGACGCCATATCCTCTGCACTTCACCTTTCCCTCTCTCACTTGGACAATAAAGACTCTTACGTTAGATTGCTGTTCATAGACTTTAAATCAGCATTCAACACCATCATTCCCCAAAGACTGTGTGTAAAACTGAGTGAGTTGGGACTGAGCACCTCACTCTGTAACTGGATACTGGATTTAATGTCAGAGAGACCTCAGTCCATCCGAATTGGTGACAACATTTCCAGCACCATCAGACTGAGCACAGGAGCTCCTCAGGGCTGCGTTCTCAGTCCACTTCTGTTCACACTCCTGACCCACGACTGCACTGCCCTGCACTGCTTAAACCACATCATCAAATTTGCAGACGACACGACCATGGTGGGGCTCATCAGCAACAACGATGACTTGGTGTACAGAGATGAGGTTCAGCGGCTGTCTGCCTGGTGCAGTGAGAACAACTTGTTGCTGAATGTGGACAAAACCAAGGAAATGATAATCGACTTCAGGAGAACTCGCTCCACCCACACACCAGTCAGCATCCACAGTTCCATGGTTGAGACTGTAAAAAACACCAAGTTCCTGGGAGTTCACATCTCAAACGACCTCACCTGGACCACCGACACCACCTCCATCACCAAAAAGGCCCAGCAGCATCTCCACTTCCTGAGACGACTGAAGCGAGCCAACCTCCCTTCTCCCACCCTCACCGTGTTCTACAGGGGCACCATAGAGAGCGTCCTGACCAGTTGCATCGCCGTCTGGTTTGGAAACAGCACTGTTGCCGATATCAGGCGGCTACAATGGACTGTCAAAGCAGCTGGCAACATCTTCGGAGTGTCTCTCCCATCGCTGCAGGACATCTTTCACAAACACTGCATCAGGAGGGCCTCCTGCATCGTGGTCGACCCCTCACATCCTTCACATGGACTCTTTACACTCCTCCCATCCGACAGATGCTACCGCAGCATCAGGACTCGTTCCACCAGAATGCGTGATAGCTTTTTCCCACAAGCCATCAGACTCTTGAACACACTACCTGCGCGCACACTCCCCCCCACACACACTTGGACTGTGAACTAACTCTGTTGCACCTCTGCACTTTATACCTCACCGTTGCTGTGATGCGCATGCTCCTATACAGACCATCTCTTTCATGTTGCACTGAAACTCTCTCTGAAAAGACGTCTAAGAATAAGAAAAATGTCTGTATTTACAAACTGTACAGTATTACTTTTGCTACAACATTGCCATAATATTTGCACAATTTTTGCACTGCCTCTACTATTTGCACAACCGTTAAACATGTATATATCACTGGTCACTTTTTAACTAACTATATCTGCACAAATTATTGAAAAGTATTACACAGAATGGTTCTCCAAATGCTGTTATAATATCTGTACGAACTTAAATTTCAGTCAGACCTTTTAAGAATACACTTCTATTAATAGACTGGATATCGAAATCTTTCATATTGAAAACTGGCAGTCAGTTTCCACTTCTAGTTTAAAATGTATATTTTGTGTCCTATTTATATATTGTTTATTCCATGTGCCCTAGCTGTTCTTTGTTCTCTATTTCTTGTTGCATTGTTTAACCTGGAGCCACGTCTTCTCGTCTCTCTGTATATCTGTACAATATATAGAAGAGATGACAATAAGGTTTACTTCGACTTTGAGACATGAGCACATATTTGCTGGTAGAACTGTTGTTCACAGACTAATACAAACTAAAAGACTAGCTGATTTTTCCTAGTTATTAAGCCTTTTATGCAATCATTACATTCCCCAAGTCAAAGCATAAGGATGATTGTGCCAATCAAGTGGACACTTTGCATATAAGGGTTGAGTTAACTCGCTAACAATGGCAGATATTAACTAAGCTACCAAACCGAGCAGCAGCTAAGTCATCAATGTTTAATCAAGTCTCACAGCAGCACATTCAAAGAAACATTCTTCCCATATACATAGGAGCTTTATAAGTGAGTTCCCAATTCAGTCAAATTGTATTATCAATGATCAGCATACTCTCACATACAGTATATATGCGGTCACCAGAATATTGACTTTGGGGGGAAATGGTTATTTTAATAAAAGACTTAGTACTATCTTCATGTTTTATTGCCAGTGTAACCAAACAGCATGGCTCTGTACTGAAAAAGCTTCCTCTTGCTTCAGCAATTTCAGCAGGTCACGTCCCAGCAGAAAGAGTAGTGCTGCAACTCTGAGTGATTTAGTTGGCATTTATATCCCTTTTCATTCAGGGCCAAAAGGGTTTAAGGGATGAGACTGAGGAAACTGTGTGTGTGTATGGGTTTGGATAGGTTTTTGGGTGTTTGTGAAGTCCTGATTGTCCATAAAAAATAGGAATTTGTGGTGTTTTTGTTGCCTTACCGGGTCATTTTTGTATATGAAAGGGACTTCTTCTAATTAAACAAAAAGATGATAAAGAATTGCTTTTTGGTTATTGGCGTTAAGGTTAATTTTCAGTGTAGTTTAAGCCTAATATTTCCTTCTAGTCATTTTGAAACTGATGGGAAAGACCTTATAAGGATAGAAAGACTTGAGTTTGTGTGTGTGTCAGACAAACTGCTGGAGTGTGAGGGTCCCACTGTTCCTCTTTGGGCCGGCTAAAGTCGACTGCTGTGAGCCATCTTCAGTTGAAATGACCGTCTGTCACCGATCTACAGATGTTTCCAGCACACACACTAACACACACATACACACAGAGTCAAGAATATGCATTGTGTGCAAATAAGCACACTCCTCAAATTAGTGGACTGGCTTCTGGACATACCCATCCCTATTTCATTTCCTGTCCAGGTCTCTGGAGTCACTTCCCCTGAGTGCTTCCAACTGCCATCTCATCACAGGCTGCCTCTCGTCAAGCTGAGAGAAACACTGCTGATGTTTGGTCATGTCTCAGGCTCCTCCTCCCTGCAAAAGCTGACATCGCCTCACTCTCTTTATCCCACAAATCAATTGCTTTGGTTCTACTTTGGTATAATCATTTGCATCCGTCTGTCTTTGGCCTTTTCTTTTAGCCATGTGCTCAGCTTCAGCGAGTGAGGGATGTTAATGAAAGTAAGGTGTTTGGATGACATAGAGATTGGCTTCCTTTGTTTACCCTTGACTTTGGTTTGATGTAATTACTATTGTCAGTAATAGACCTCAAAAAAGATTGATTTCTAACTGTGTGTTAACCGAATGGGGTTAAATTTAAATGGCTTTAGTGCTTGGTGTTCAGTGCTTTACAGTCTCAATTTTCCTGCACATTCATTTTTTGGTGTGGAGTGAGGGAATGTGGTGAGAGAAGAAGCGTGTTTCAGTATAATATCAGTCTTTCTGTTCTGCCAAAATCACACAGTTACAGATGTGGTAAAGACAGATTTACTGACTCCTGTTTTAGTGTGGGATGGCCACAAACAAACCTACCCTCTTCAGAACTAAAAGCCTCCTAGATGAAAAAAATCTAGATGGATTTTTGGAGTGCAGAACTGATTAGTGCCAAACTGATTTTTGACTCTCCCCCCTTTTCTCAGTTTCAACAAATTTCTTAACCAATTTCTTAATAGACCTTTTACATTTGTCTCCAGGCACTGAATGTCACGTTGCGGGTATGGAGCAGACACAGATTGCAGGAGGGTTTTCGTGGCATGATATATTTATTTACACAGACTAGCAGACAGTGAATCAGGAGGGATCAGACGATATGAACAAGTACACAAGACAAAGACACAGAGACAGGCTAACACATTTACTACACAAAACCCTGTGGCCAACTCAGCGAACAGGAATTATAACAAGGGGAAGATAAGAACCGGAACAGACACGGGAAAACAACCTAAGTGAACCTAATACTAATCCTAAGCTAATGGCTAATGCTAACGCTATTCCTAAAGCTAATGCTAATTGCTATTGCTAATACTAAAGGGGAAAGATCAACAGGAAGTGACTATGCTAAAGCTAAGTTATGCTAAAGCTATGCTAAGTGTGCTATGCTAACGGCTAGTGCTAAGTGCTAACGCTAGTGATGGGCTATCTGAAGCCGAGGCTCCGAAGCGCGTATCGAGTATAATGGGGCGTGGCAGACGAAGCCCCGCTTCGAGGCGTGTATCGTTTGGCAGAAAACCACGTGACCGATGACAAATGAAGCCTCGGTTCATTACGTCAGCGTTTCATCCAAAGTGTCGCTTGCAATTTGCATAATTTAGTAGTAGTATTGTATTAGACTAATAGAATACTACTACTTAATTATACAAATTGCAAATGTGGAATAAAATATAAGTTGCATTAAAAATAAACAAAAGAAAAATTTTGTCCGATACTCGCTCATACACTCCAACAAAACAACCCACGAAGTGCCGGTGGGATTCACCCCCATTTATACAGGAAGCGACACTTGGGATGAAACACTGATGTAACGAACCGAGGCTTCGTTTGTTATCGGTCACGTGATTTTCTGCTTAAACACTACACGCCTCGAAGCGGTGCTTCGTCTGCCACGCCCCCTTATACTTGATACGTGCTTCGGAGCTTCATGTGCCCATCACTAGCTAACGCTAATCTGACTTCTAAACTATTTACTAAACTACTAACAAACACTAACACATAGCACACATGACAAAGACAAACTTTGACTTCTGGCAGACAGCAGACAGGGACATAGGCAGAGACTCAAAGTAATAAGCAGGATCGATGAGGATATGGGTATAGTGAGGGTGCACAGACGAAGACTGAAACAAAGGGCTGAACTAATATAGGGGCTGACTCAAACACATGACAGACAGAAGGGGGGAACAACCAATGGATTACACACAACTAGACACTAGGGGAGGAGCCGACACAACATAACCAAAAAAGGACATATACCCAGTGTGAACCCTGAACCCAAGTGAACTATGTACAGAGTCTCTAGTGGCCCCTAGTGGCCTGCGGGGCCAACTGTCCTGGGGGAGACATGGCACTGAATTACTTATTAACTGATGCAATATTTATTTATAATATCATAGTCTATCAATTTCTATCTGAAATATTCACCTTTCCATGAGGGCGTTGAGTAATATATAGCTAATGTAATAGAAGCAGAGAGTATAAGAGAGAGAGTTTTCTCTGTCTCCTCTCTCCATTACCATCACCCATGTTTGTGCATATCGGGAGATGAAATATGAATGAAACAAAGTCCATACAGTACTTTAACATCTGCTTTAACGTATGTATGTAAAGTAGAGGAGAGACTGAATTAATGGGAGACTTTGGAGGTAATTTGAGAGTGCTACTTCCAATTGTTGAATAAATGCGCTGGGAAATTGGGGTTAAAGAGAGAGACAGAAGCAATTAAAATCTGCTTAAATAAAAGCCATCCACCGAGAGTCTCTGAAAGTGCTGCATGCATGTCCAGCGCTCATCACTGCACTCTGCTAACTAGATCACATGCTGCTTTCCCTCTTAAGAAGTGCTAAAGCCCAATGGTCGGGATTAGCTGCATTGAGCTGCATAATGTAATTATTGCCTGAGCGGAGCTGTTTTTTTTTTTCTCTGTGCGTTAGCTGTGATGTTTATGTGAGTACATGGGGGCCCGTAATTCCTTCCCCTTTATTCAGGCACCATCTCCTGCTCCCTCCGAGAGTACTTAACTCTGCCTAAATTCTGATTTCCAATTACAAATATATGAGAACAATACTGTCTCCTGTTTCCTAGTTCACGACTTCATTTGATACATGTGCCCATTAGCAGGGCAAATAAAAACCATCCTGTAGCATCCAATTCAGCACTCGTTTCAGACTGACTAAAGACTACACTTCTATTTCACACCGGTTCTTCCCCACTCTAGACAGAAGCCGCTGCACTTTTTCCCCAGGTAGCTACATGATAATTGTGTTTCTTCATTACAGGGTTAATTAAAAACACCTGTTCTACTCTGCATGATGCTATGCCCGTTGCCCATTGAAGCTTGTGGAGGCAATAAAAAATCTCAGATAAGTAACTTTGAGACAGGAATCTAATTTGACAGAGTGAAGTAGGAAATGGGTTTGGTTCTGTACACCAATGGGGAGCAAGAAGTAAATATACAGTTTTTATAAGTAATTGGATATTAGACATGTTACTTAAAAAAGAGGGAGGTGTAGTAAGCTAAACTCTCAAGGTCTTGGCACACTTCTAACAAATGTGAATGAAACGCCCAGAATAAAAATGTAAATGAATTTAAATTTGTGATTATTTGTCACTGTGAACACATGACAGCACACAGTGCACCACAACAAAATGTGACCTCTGCTTGTGATACATTCATGAAGGAGCAGTGGGAAGCTTTAGAAGCACCCGGGGAGCTGTCAGATTCGTCAGTGATCTGGTAAGGATTTGACGAGAAAAGCAGACGCGAACAAATTTTATCGGAATGCTCCATGATTCGGACAGTGATCTGATTAGGATATGAACCGAATGCCACACTTTCACAATTCGACAGTGATCTGGTTAGGATGTAATGAAGTGCTACTCGTTAGCCCTTGTAGTGTGGTGGTTAACCCAAACACGGCTGAGAGCGCGAGTAGGCAGGAAAGCCACGTGAACTCTCTTACGCGACGAGTAAGGATTACCACAATAATCCACGTTCTAACGACACACACTCTAACAAAGAGATGAACCCAATAACTGGAGTACTCACAGTTGAAGCCGATGAGAATCGGAAGGGGGCCAGGTTGACTCAAATGGTAGAGCGGCGCGCCGCGAGGAAGTGAAACCTTAAATACCCTTTGAACCACGACTGGCCGTGTCCCATTCAAACTACCGGCCGCAGGACGGAGTGCGCATGACAGGAGCAGTGCTTGGGGATGGTACCTTGCTCATGAGTACCTCAGTGATACCTTTACCGGTGCAGGACTTGAACTGGTAACTCTCCCATCACAGAGCCAACTCCCTAACCATTATGCTTCCAAACCCAAATAATTGAATAATGATATGCTTTTTTGGGTTTTTTTTCCTATTTTGTGCTGAAAGTAACGATAGAAAGTATTTATTCATATTCCATTTTGCTTTTTTTGACTGACATTTCCAAGCACATGAGCGTGCCTAACACCTGCAGCATGCTGAAAATCTTGCATGTAGTGAGTTCTAAATGTTCTGTTAATGGTTGGTGAGGGGAAACTGAATCAAAAGCTGTGTTAAGTGATGGTGAATTAGGACCAAACAAATGAAGAGCAGTAACTAACCTACTCTTATACTGAGCTTCTTTTACCACTTCTACTGTACACTGCTGCCAGTGACCCCAACTAATACACAAAACACCAATGGCAGAAAACATCTTGCGCATTCAGATGTTGCTAGCAAGCTATAGAGATGTATTTAATTATGTCTAATTAACATTTGAATGTGATCTACATTGAAAATAAAACAATGAAATAAAACATCTGGTGCATACAAGCCCACCCCAACACACACACACACACACACACACACACTCTTGTCTTCTCATGTCTTCTGATTGTCTCATGCAGAACTCTTTTACTTTTACCTCATGAATAATTTCAGGGGTGGATTTAGGTATGGGCAACATGGGCAGAAGCAGAAGAAGCTAACTAACACTAACTAAACAGATCAATAATCAGCAACCAGGTTTCAACTATGAAGGAGACACATGATACTGTGATTCTATTAACACAAAGTAACAGAGATTAGAAGGGACGTATGTTATTATTTAGTTTGGAACACAGCCTTTGTCTGAGGAGCATGTAAATTCTGCCTGAAAAGCTGCAACTTAGCCAGCTGCCTCCAGAACAGAGCAGAAATTCTCAGTTTAGTCTCAGTCTGTAAAGGTCACTGTCAGGTTCCAGCTTCATCCAGTTTGGATGCTGATGAATTTATTATAACACAGAAAGTATTTCTGCTCACAGCATTTATCAACATAATAGGCCAAGCCTTTTTTTTTATAATCCCGCCACCACCACCCCTCTTTGGAGGACAACTATAATTTTAATTACAAGTTTCATTGAGCAAATTCTAGATATATATGCCCTGATGCATCTTTTGAAAAAGAAGGGGACTGATTGAGGGAAAAACAGAAACCCAAACAAACAATTTAAAAGACAAAACAAAACAACAAACAGAACAAAAGAAAGAAAAAAGGAGAGAAAGAAAGAAATTAATACTAATAATAATAATAATAATAATAATTGAAGAAACAAAAATGAAGGGTAATCAAAAACTAGCGACAACAGAAAAAACAAACAAACAAAACAAATAACCAAACAATAGTAGTAATATTATATATATATATACTATATATATATATATATATATATATATATATATATATATATATATATATACTAATAATGTGGTGTATATATGTATATATATATATATATATATGGAGACAGATAGAGAGATATATAGATATAATAGTAACAGTATAAATAGAAATATATATACCCATACATAAACCCACACAATTACATACCTATACTTACGTCTGTATGCGTGTAAACTAGTTTGTCACTGTGGAAGTAGTAGGAGTTGATGTTGTCGGGGACACCTTTTACCCCGACCCAAGGCAGGGAACAGGTTTCAGGCAATGAGGCCCCCAGCAGGCCCCCCAGTGCAGGGCCGGGCATATGCCCCCAAGAAACTGCCCCCCCCAATCCAGAAGTCAGCAAGGAGACCAAGGGAATGATGGCCTCCTGCAGGAGGCCACATAAGGGGGGCAGCCACCTGCAACACCCCCAAGATGATACCTCCTGGAGGGCCCCCCCCACTCCTCCAACACAGGGCCAGAGACAGAGGGAAAAAAAAAGAAGGGAGGAGGACACTCCACCCCCATACTCATGTGAGAGATGTGTGTGTATGTACATGAGTGAGTGTTGTTTGTATATGTCTATCCAGCATTAAATTTGGGTACAGTTGAAGTGTAGGGAGCCCCTGCTGGCAGGCCGGTGGAATCCCCCACCCTCCCTACACCCCAAGGCCCTAATGTAATGTATGGACTGTGGGGGACTACAGTGCATTAAAATTGGGGGAATAATCAGGGCACATACGCCCTGCCGGTGGCCACCGGTGGAGTTATGCCTGCCCCGACCTCCCCCAAATCCTTAATGACGTGTAGTGTCTAATATATGCAGGTTAAAGAAGCAAGCCCTAATGTTATATGGAATGTGGTGTTTTACAGAGGGCAGCACTGAGGGGGCTGGAACAAGTGTCCTCCCCTAATGCCTAATGGGAGCACCCAACCAGGATGCTGAGGCGTCTGATTTAGCAACCAAGGGCACCCCAGGAGGACAGGGAACCTCAACACCACGCATGAACAGGACCACAGCCAGTGGCCATGTGTAGGACATCTGAACCCTCCGATTGAGAAGAGCCCATTACCCCAGCCACCCTGGGTCCCTGGCAGGCGGGATGGTGGCTGCCCCCCCACAGCAACCCCTCCAACACCCCACAGCACCCAGGGCCCAGTAGCAGCACAGCCAGCAGTCTGGCCCCACCAGTCTGGTGGCGCGCCCCAGGCAGTGCAGCGACCCCAGCAACGAGGACCCAGCCCCAAGCCCTCCCCACACCAGTGCAGCAGTGCAGGCAAAGACCGGCGACCCATCCAGCCGACAGGGACCCAGCCCCAAGCCCTCCCACCAGTGCAACGTGCAGGCAAAGACAGCTGACCCATCCACCCCCAGTGCACCCCCTCACGCACCACCCTTCCCCTGGCCCGGTCAGCAGCCACCCACAGACATCCACTGGATGACCCCAGCCAGGGAGGGACACCCAAACAACAACCGCCTACCCCCCCACCCCCACCCCAGCCCACGTGCCGGGAAGGTGAGCACACATACCCCAACAACATCAACTAATAGATTAATTGCAGGAGCCAGTGGTGCTCCAAATTCTGTAATATTTTTTTTTGGCACCAGGCAGACACATCACCTCCCATGGAAACATGGTCTAATAATGAATTTTTAAATAGAGCTATATTTAAGTTTTCTTTTGATTTCCAGTTCAACAGGATGGTTTTCTTGGCAACTGTTACACTGTGAAGAGCATCACGAGACTTTTGTTTCTATAGTAATGTTAGTAAGATCATCAAACAGACAAAGTGTGGTAAGGGCAGGAATGGGGTGCCTAGGTTTGTTGTCAGGGTTTTCTCAAATCTTCTTGGAATTCCTGACGGTGTGCAGTGCCTGAGGCATGGAGTAATTATCTGGTGTTTCATTTTACAAGTTACATATCATTAGTATTTCCTGAAACCCATCTGGAACATACTTTTGTCACATCCTGTGTGTCCTGTGTAAAATTTTGTACTGTAATGGCTGCAGGTTAAATTTTTGTGTTCTAAAAGTGTTTAAGCAAATTTGTTTCCAAGTTAATTTCAGGATTGATGAGTAGATCCTTTCCCCATTTTGTGGGTGCAGGTAAAGAGTATTATCCTCATATTCTGTTGTGTAGCTTATAGATTCTGGACAGTAGTTTTTCTGGTTGGAATTTTTAGGAAGTTTGCAATTATGGGTGAGTCCAAGGTCTAATTGCTTACTGTTTAGTCTACTTTATTATTGATTTACTGTATTATTGATTTAAGCTGGAGATATTCTAAGTATTTGCTTTTGTCGATACCATAAGTTTCAATTATTTTCTCGAATGAAATTAAGTGATTGTGTTGGATAATATGTTCTAGCCATTTAATTCCCTTGTAATTCCATGTTATAAATTATGTCATTTTTTTGTTTAGCAGGATGTCTGGGTTGTTCCAGATGGGTGTCAATTTGCTGGCACCAGTAAGGAGTTTATTTATTTTGAGAAATTCCCACCAGGCTGTCAGTGATGTGCTAATACTGATAGCGCAAAAACAGCTATGTCGTTTAAGTACAATTATGCTTACGACATAAAAGGGCAGGTCATGTAGTTGAATGTTGTTGTTGCATAACGTTGGCTCGAAATCCAACCAATTATGATCTAATTGGTCTTGTGTGAATCCATTTTGGATATTTATCAATCAAGTTGTAGAAAGTAATTATAGAAATTTGAGCTCGGGCCGTCATAACATTGGCGTTTCTGCGTTCCAAATTTATTAAGTGGCAGATTTCCATAGAAATTTAGAAATTATGGAGTCAGTGATTTGAACCAAGCGGAGGGGTTTTGTCGGAACCATTGAGCGTAATTGATTTTTTGGCAAGATCGTCATTTTTTGATAATTTGTAACTCTTCCATAAGTGATGTGGGGAGAGTGCTCACCGTGTGAGGTCATCTATCTTTTTAGAAACAAGAGGACTGTATGGTTTTAATAATGTCAAATCTGACAGTTTGGCAGAAATATTAATACCCAGGTGTTAATATTCCCAGATTGAGTGGGATAGTTGAATTCAAATTTAAAATCTACAAAAAGAAATTGGTAGGGCAACTGATTTGTTCAGTTTACTAGAGTAGTCCTGAGATGGATGAGAACTTATCTATAGTGTGTTATGGTTTTCAGGAAGAGGCCTTGTGTATTTTGAAAAAAGGTACATCGTCTGCATAAAGGCTAATTTCATGAATCATATTTGCTATTTAATAATATTATTTTCCTGTGTTGCTGCTGCTAATGGTTCAATAAATATCAGCGAATAATAGGGGAGATGATGGGCTTAATAACACTAGAGTGCCTTCTGAGACTGAAACCTTGGAAAATTTGGTCATTTGTTTTTTTGCTTACAGGCTGTGGGTGAGCTGTATGAATGTTTTAATCCAAGAAAATAAAGTTCTAGAATCCTGCAATGTAGCGAATAGAAATTTCCAGTTAACTCTGTCAAATGCTTTTTCTCCATCCAATGAGACAATCAAGGTTTCCTTATTTTGAATGTTGCAGTAATCTATTAGATTGATTAGCCTCCTCATGTTGTTAGTGGACTGAAGGCCTTTAATGAACGGTATGATGGTGTATAATGTTAGGAGTTACTTTTCAAGTCTGCTAGCTAATGCCTTCTTATAATTTTAAGATCTGCATTTATAGGTGATATGATATGGTTTTGACCTTCAGATGGAAGTACAGGATTTTCGTCTGTTTTTAAACAAATTGATTTCGGCTTACAGTTCATGTTTGGAGGAATTCTGGTTCTTTAATTTCCACCATGCCATTTCATGGAATACTGGTGCTAGCATAGGCCAGAAATGTTTCCCCGCTGGGAATTCTGCCGGAAAGCCATCCGGACCTGGGGCCCTTCCATTAGGCACATGTGTTCTAATGCTTTGTACAGTTCTATTATTGAGAGGGAATGACTCCCAGAGCTGTGATTTATGCATCATTTAATTTTGGCAAATCAATATTGTTCAAAAATGTCTCTATTTCACAGTCAGATGGGTTGATATCAGGTGGGTATAATTTCTTATAGAATTTCATAAATATCTCATTAATCTCTTCACCAATTGCCGGAGTTGTTTTCCATTGGGGTATTTAACTGAAATTGTTTACTTTTTCTTTATTCTGTAACTGATTGGTTTGCTGAAAATTTACTTTATTTATTTACTACCTTCAAAATTGTCCAACTTACGTAATCTAGGTACCAAATTATATTTTGAAATTGTGTTTTACATCTCTTAATTCATTCAATTTTATTTTAGTGTTTCTTAGCTCATCCAATAGGTGTTCCTCATTTGAGGTAACAAGCGCTGCTTCTAAAGTTTTAAAATGTTATTTTCTAATTCGGTCTCAAGTTTTTGTTCCGTCTTTTGATGTGGCGAATATGAGATTATTCTCATCTTATCTCATATTATCCTCGCAGCAAAAAAAACCTGTTGTTTTACAGAGAAAACGCTGGCAGCTGTGGTTACAGGAATTGCTGTAAAATTACAACAACACAATAGATAGCTTTACTGATGATATAAAATTGATTAACAGTGAATGAAACCACAGCTGTCTCACATTAAAAAACTGTTAAATCTACAAAAAAAAAAAGTTAATTTCACATAACGATGTTGTATGCTCCATAGACTATTTCCTGTATTTTTTTACATGTAATAATTGCTTATTGTGGATCAATAAATTGTAAAATTAACAGGGAAATATCAAACAAAAAACATGCTGCATTTCTATGTTTTAATGTAAAATTTTAATTATAAACCTCCAAAAATACATTTTGAGAAAAGACTAGAGGAAAATATCACTTTTGAAATTTATTTTGCAGCCATCGTCAATAAAACAATTGACAATAATAGTATAAAGTTGGAAAAATGAATCCAACATGCAAGGCGCACAACAACCACACAATTGAATCAAAATGCTATTTATAAGCTTTTTCTTGTAGGTCAGTCATCTACTTTGTCTGGAATGTTCCACAGTATGGCATAAAATGTATTTATCTGCATGGAGACAATAAGGCCAAGTTACAGGTCGAGCCCCCTCACAGTAAGAATACATGAGGGGTTTTTCGTAAAAACAGTTCAGCCAAGGAGACCATTCAGATTAGGAAGATAAAGATACCACATTTTATTGAAAAACAGGTTATGCGTTTTAGTGTGTATGTAACGGTGTGGAGGGCCCGTCGGCAGTACGTTGGTTCCCTGCGTCTCTGAAACCAGCAGATCTGGCTTGGAAACCAGGCAGGAAAGGCGAAGAGCCTACCCGGACAGGCCCCGGGGAAGCGGGCCGGTGGAGGAGGGGGAGGAGGTGGGCAAAATCGGAACGGCTGTAATGGCAGAGAAGAAGGCCAGTGTTACTGCTTATACACAGACTAGGAGTTATGCGATTGGACGCGCCGCTGCTCATTAGGTCTCCTTGTTTGAACTTTCGTGTTCACTTCCATTTCTAAATGAATAAATGTAAGATAGATACATTCTATACTACACTGTGGAACATTCCTGCAAAGCCTCTATAAATCTGGACATTTTTCAGACACTTTTCAGTCACATAAAAAGTTGAAGTGCCAGGCGCACAACAACCCATTTCAATCAAAAACCTATTTACATGCTTAGATGCAAAGGTGCACCATGTAACTTTTCTTGTGGAGGGTCTGTCATCCTACTTGTCTAGAATGTTCCACAGTATGGCGTAAAACTTATTCATCTCCATGGAGACAATCAAGTGACGCCAACAAGTTACAGGTCAGATCTGTGGAGAGGCGAGCCCCCTCACACGTTTAAGGTAATTTTTCAATAAAACCAATTCTAATTGAATAAATGCAAGATAGATAAGTTCTATACTATACTGTGGAACATTCCTGCAAAGCAAGAACCATCTTCATGAAACAAGCAGGTGGCGGACCCTTTACTAGAAAAAGTTACACAGTACCTGTTAAGACTTTAAAACAAAAATGACATGTTATTACTTAAAATTACGCAATCACCATCCCGCAAAAAAGCACTCTGCTGTATAGGCTGTCACCACTCCCATGGCCTTGGTCATAGAACACATCAGGAAAACCACCTATGGGGAAACAAACCTACACAGGCGGTCTAGAAACACTGCAGTAACAGCACTGTAAAAAAAATAAAACTGTGGAACATTCCTTCAAAGCAAGAACATCTTCAGATGGTGGGCCTCTACCAGAAAAAGGTTCAAAGAAAACATTGGGGATTTAACAAAGCGAAAAACTAACAGTCCACAGAGTCCATAGAGAGAATCAATATATAGGAAGCTTAACGGCACTCGTGGTCAGAGAGATCCTGAATCAGGGTGAGGACTCGAGACACGTTGGACAAACGCTTCAAGTTTTTTCATTCTCTACTTTGGTTCCGCTTTCTGGGTTATGGAGAAAACACCTGTAGAATAAAATCATATAAAAGCGCCCATTTAACATTTAATTGATCGCTTAAAAAATAATTTAACATATCGTATATACTTACAGTCATATTGATGCAACAACAATTGGTTTTCCCAAATTCAGAATAAGTATAACAAAATGTAACAGGGGAGATGAACACTGCATAGTCAAAGTAATATACCCTTCACAACAAGTGTCTTTTGCAGTCATAAATCACACTTTTGCATTGTTAAAATCCAGTGCAAAGGTTATAGGTAGGCAGACGTAAGCTGGTAGCATTCCTGAGGAAATATCGTAATTTCTAATGGACGTAAACTCCTAGTTTACTCGAGTATACATCATAAGCATGTCTATGGACAGTATGAGGGTTTTCTTGGGGATTCAAATATTTGAATGAATCACCACCTGCCTTTACATGCAGCTGCAGAGGTAAAATAGACCTGGGCATAACCTGGTCATGCTTCACTTTAAACATGAATTGCATTCCAGGGCAATTTTCATTTTTCGTACCAGACATAACCCACTGGTCAGAAATTTAAAAAGTTCCGGGTTTTTGTTCCGTTGATCAAGCATTAACTCCCAAGCCTATTGTCACTCATTTTCTTATGGATTTGTTTCAGTATTCTGCAGAACAACAGTAACATTTGGATGAGAAAAATGAAACATACTGCACAAAGTGCACCCTGTCAACTGATGGCAGCCAATCTTGGCCTATTTTTCTCTGACACTGTTAATTGTACTGTAGATTTATTCAAATATTTGGAAATCTATAAGCATCAATAAATTAGGTCCACTGTCTATTAGATATGGACTGAAATTTCAGGAATGCTACCAAGCAACGATCTGACTACTAAACATATTATATTACTGAATCTTAACAATGACAGAGTATTCTATCAGTAAGAAAAACACTTGCTGTGAAGGGTACTTATGCTGACCATGTATATTCACTTCTGGTATTTAGTAGGAGTATTTTAATTGCGTTGAAGCACAATGAAAATACCTGGTTTTGGATTATTTCATCAAAAAACCTTTAAAGGTGTGTGAGTTTTAACCAAAAAACCAACTTTTTATCGGAAGGGGCCAATACATTTTAGTGAAAGTGTGTCAGACTTTTGACTGGTACTGTATACATATTCTGGCTCTGAGGTCCCAGGCCTTAACTAACTGGGTCTGACTCTTGGCCTTGGCTCTGGGTGTGTCCTGAGTCTTGGTCTGGCCTGAGTCTCGGCTGGGCTTGGACCCAGATTCAGACTGTTATTTTGAAAACTGGAATCAGGTCCAACCTGGCCAAGACTCCAAGAGCTAGACCAGGACTCCCATGCCTCAGGCAGACTCAGATTAGAATCTCAGTGCTGGGTCAGGTCTGAGAAATAGAAAGTATCAAGCCCCCACTCACCTTTGAAGAAACTCAGGTAGAGCCAGCTCAGATGGATAATGGATGTTAAATTGGTAGCTCCCAAACATGAGGCACAATGCAGGAAATGGAGGAGGATATGTTTGTGTTGACGAGGAGTTCCATAAGACTCAGCATGTATCTTCTGTGAGGAATAGCAGGACTGTCCTGTGAACAAATTATTTAATAAGTTATTAATAACACTTACATGACATTCTATAAACAGTGCAATGAAAAAAGAGCTAGAACAGACTACCAATAATAGTGGAGTCTCAGAGGCACTTGCTCAGTTGCACCTCATCTGCCAGACAGGTGTCCTCTACATGGAAAGCATGGACTCCTCCTTCTCTTCAAAGTAACTGAGCAGAAGCAGGACCATAAGCTTTGCGTCATCAAACAGCCACTCTGCTCAGACGCGATGATCATTTTAGTATTTCAGAGTTTGCCCGCGCTTTCAGCTATTTACAACGTACTGGCGCTAAGTTATCAAGCATTGGTACCAACTGGTGCTGGTGGCGTTTTAGTCTTGCAAGTAGCCTAGATGTGAAACACCGTACAAACTTTCAGATACATACAGATCTTAAAACAAACTTAAATCATTATATTTGTGAGTTGTCCTAAAAACGTAGTTGGTAAGGGTGTTCTGCTCCCGTGTTCTCTCTCTCCACTCTGCAGGAGGTGCGTGCTGGCTCGTTCGTTAGTGACGTCAGCTGTAGCCGTGAACGAGGAGCTCGTGCTTCTCCCGCTCCTCCGCCCTCCGTCATTATCAATCAGAAGCGAGCTTCAGATGCCGTTCACAATTAGGCAAACTCAGTGCAGCAGAGAGTAGCCTCAAAGTCCCCCTATATAAGTGTCTCTGGTAGCCTACAACTCTGTGATGGGAAGCGCTGTTAGGTTATTTTAGCCTGTGATAATGATACAATACTAACCTAACTTAAAACCAGTAGCCTAGTAAGTATCACATTAAAACTAAAAGAAACATAAAGAATATAAGGATTATGACTGAACAGAAGTTACTTAGGCTATCGATAATAATATTTTTATAGGCTACTCTACAATAGGCTGCAAATAGCCTGAATGATTTTAAAAAAACACAATGTCATTATAACTGTATATTTTTATATAGCTTATAAATAGAGAGGCAACCTCTCAGGTTCACAATGACATTTTCTGTGAAAACGTTTTTATTAGGCCTATACCTGAATTTGCATCATTTCATAAATCATGTTAAAAGTAGGCCCGGTACAGGCCTACAGCATAAACTTGTAAAGTGACTTACATATAATTCCTGTATTTTTAAAAACCACTGACTAAAACTATAGTTTTTACAATATTTGCATGTCAAATTACCACAATTGTTTTGTTATGAGTATTACAGTATTTCTCTGTTTTTGTTGCCAATATTTGTAGTTTTAACAAATAAATTTGATTATAATCACATATTGTTGTTGTAAATATAACAAAAACATTCTGTTTAATAGTTTACAAAAGTCCACTGTGATTGAAATAAAAAATATGTGTTTTTGGGTTTACAATACTTTTCTGTAGGGATTTTACATGGTTTTTATGTAAATTTCACGGCCATTTTTTACAGTGCTCGTATTACAGTCTTTGCCGTTTCCCAGAGTACACAAGCGGAGATGCCGGGCAGATTTTTTATCTCGATAAATGTTGTCCATTCTTATTTAAGGAATTCTATAAATTCTGGATCTGTGAGCAATGATGTATTTAATCTCCACCGTGTAAATGGTGGTACTCCTGTTTTAACAGTAACGGTCTTAGTGACAGTAGCATGGTCGATTTGTTGAATTTAAATGTACTGTTTACTGCTGTAACGAACAGTTCGAAAAGCAACACAAAACAAAGATAGATGTGATGATGTTCTGTCACTTAATTGACGCTGCTGCATCCAGCCTCGTTGCTGTAATGTAAAACTGTAAATTCTTCAGTATAAAATTAGTAACACTGAAATGCAAAAATGATTAGGCTTATCTTTCTTCAAATCCTTCAAAATCAGATCCGTAAACGTCAACATCGTCACAGAACAACTCGATTGTGACCTGTGTTGTTTTGCTGTCGCTGATGTCAGACGCTTTCCTCACTGGTATCGCTCTCGGATATTGCAGACGTTGCTTGTGCTACTGGTAGGCTTGTAGGTGGCGGAAGCATACCGTTCTGTATGCTTTCATGTTTCACATTGTTCCACGCCGAAATAATCCATTCGCACGCTTGACTGTACATCGCTCGTCGCTGCTGGCCAAACGGAGTGAATGTATAATGTCACTATAGAGTTGCAAAGGTTTCCAGGGGCGTGGCAAATTATGTAGATGCTTTAACTTCAGATTGGTAAATTCAGTAACGTCGTGGCTAATAACACGGGGCAGCTTATTTTAAAGTTTTAAAACATAAATGAGCATTTTCTGTGGCTTATAGAATGGGACGGCCTATAGTGTGGGGCGGCTTATCGTTGGGGAAATATGGTACTTGATATTGGTTTAAAAAAAATCCTACTATTATTGTCACTGTCATTAATAACAGACCTACACAGGTATCAGTACTTGGTATAGGTGAGCACCCAAAAATAAATATCGGTACTCGTACTCGGTCTCAAAATAATGGTATTGGTGCATCCCTACTTTTTTGACATCAGTGGAAATACTGCTGAGTAATGGCCTCTCTCACAATGTAATGTAACTGGCGTCAGTTACACAATGGACCAGGAGCCAGCACAACAGAGCCAGCAGTGCCCGGGCAGGAATGCATTTCTTACTTGGAAATTTCGACACCATTTCACATTTAAAGAAGAAAGGGATGGGCGAAATGTGACCGTGCAATGCAAACTCTGTTTGCCAGCAACCAAACTGCTCTCAGCGTCAAAAGACTCTACCTCCAACCTAAAGAAACATCTGGAAGTAAGTTCTTTTTTAAAAACTAACGTTAGCCTACTGCAATATATTTTCTATTCAGGGAGGTTTGGGCTTAACAGCCAATTGGTAGAGAAAAACAAACAAGAATTTGCAGGATGTGATTGCTACATTCATAGTTGTAAAAAGCATGACAATATATTAAGTAATCCAAAGTGTACAGAATACGTTACTCACATTGAGTAACTTAATGGAATACGTTACAAACTACATTTTGGGGCATGTATTCTGTAATCTGTAGTGGAATACATTTTAAAAGTAACCTTCCCAACACTGAGTATCATACATGCTGACACCACCTGACAGGCCCTCTCGGGCTTTACCTGTAGCCCCTTCAGGCAAGTGAAACGTGCCTTTAAGATACTGAAAGTCATTTCAATTCTGCCCCTCATGTTGGCATGAGCTATGCTGTATTTAGCTTGTGGCCTTGTTTGAGGCTCAGTGTAAGGGGTTAGCAGGTGCGTGAGGCATGGGTATCCCTGGTCCTCCAGAAGAAGGCCATCAAAACCTGTGAACAAATGGAGAGAAACTGGGCTATGGACTACAGTTCACCTTCTCTCCACCTAAGGTAGTGATTTGTATTTTGTTAGCCTCGTCCTTAATTTATATTGGTTATGATGTTAATGTACTATCTAGGGGGCATATCAAAATTCTTCCCCCATTGTCTGACAGGTTTTCAGTCCTTTTCTCCCCCAAAATAGGCTAGTGGTCTACCCTAATGTACATTATGTCCTTATGAAGCACTGTGGCACAAATTTTATTCTTGAATGTCATATATGAACATGATTTTGATGTTACAATATCAGAATGAGCTAATGAGTTTCAATCCTTGGATGACATGGCATTGCTCTGGTGAGTGGAATTAGAGACCTCTGGCCCAATCAGTTGACAAACACAAAGACAAATTCCCTCGGCTGAGAATCTATACCTTTCATAGAGAATATCGTCCGGATGTCAAAGTCAAAGTAAACTTTATTGTCATCTCTTCTATAGATTGTACAGATATACAGAGAGACGAGAAGACATGGCTCCAGTTTACACAGTGCAACAAGAAATAGAGAACAAAGAACACATAAGGCACATGGAATAAACAATATATAAATAAATAGGGCACAAAATATACATTTTAAGCTAAAAGTGGAAATTGACTGACAGTTTTCAATATGAAAGATTACGATATCCAGTCTATTAATAGAAGTGTATTCTTAAAAAGTCTGACTGAAATTTAAGTTTGTACAGATATTATAGCAGCATTGGAGAACCATTCTGTGCAATACTTTTCAATAATTTGTGCAGATATAGTTAGGTAAAAAGTGACCAGTGATATATACATGTTTAACGATTGTGCAAATAGTAGAGGCAGTGCAAAAATTGTGCAAATGTTATGGCAATGTTGTAGCAATGGTAATACTGTACAGTTTGTAAATACAGACATTTTTCTTATTCTTACACATCTTTTCAGAGAGAGTTTCAGTGTAACATGAAAGAGATATAGCAGCATGCGCATCACAGCAATGGTGAGGTGTAAAGTGCAGAGGTGCAACAGAGTTAGTTCACAGTCTGGGTGTGTGTGGGGGGGAGTGTGAGCGCAGGTAGTGTGTTCAAGAGTCTGATGGCTTGTGGGAAAAAGCTATCACGCATTTTGGTGGAACAAGTCTCGATGCTGCGGTAGCGTCTGGCAGATGGGAGGAGTGTAAAGAGTCCATGTGAAGGATGTGAGGGGTCGAGCATGATGCAGGAGGCCCTTCTGATGCAGCGTTTGTGAAAGATGTCCTGCAGCGACGGGAGAGACACTCCGATGATGTTGCCAGCTGCTTTGACTATCGGCAACAGTGCTGTTACCAAACCAGACGGAGATGCAACTGGTCAGGACGCTCTCTATGGTGCCCCTGTAGAACACGGTGAGGGTGGGAGTAGGGAGGTTGGCTCGCTTCAGGTGTCTCAGGAAGTGGACACGCTGCTGGGCCTTTTTGGTGATGGAGGTGGTGTTGTCAACAGATTCTGCCAGTCTCTTAAAACCCTCAGCCTGTGGAAAGAGCCCCTCACGATTCATGCACCAATGTCCAAAGGATCATCCAGGTACACCACTGTCTGCGGAGAAGTGGTGTGTGGAGGGGCGGGCTCACACTAACCTGCGACTTAAGTAAGAACATATCCTGGTTGGAGCAGGATTGAGACGCTGCATAAATTGCCATGGCAACATACCTGGGGTCGAACCTATTCACCTTTCGCAGTACGGGTTACTCATGAAGTAAGAACGCCTCACGTGACCAAGTTACTCTCGAACTTGTGTGATAAGGCTGTAATCGTGCTTTGTATTACAGGCCCCTGCAGGCAGCGGCAAAAAACAAACACAGGCTAAAAAGTCACGATGTCGACCAGCTGGCTGTTAAAGTACAAAAGCAATCTCTCTTATTTGGAGATATTTATTCATACTTTTACATGCAGCATATGATTTTGTAATGCCGTTTATACTGCACTTGCATTTAGATCTCAGGGAGTAGTCTCTCTGTCTCTCTCATTCACACACACCTTTGCCCTGCTCCCACTGTGACCACAGACCATCTAGAACAGTGGTTCCCAAACTGGGGGGCGTTATGATAAGGGGGGCGCAGCAGGGCTAGTGTACAGTCAGCCGATTTTTATAGAGATTCGAAAGAGATAAACGGCTGAAAATATCTGCCGCGCCTCCCGACAGTATTCAGCGCGCACTGCTCAATGTGTGACGCTCTGCTCAATATTGCTCTCTATGCATATACGTTCCGTTGAGTTGCTCACAGCCCATATGAATGCTCCACTCGTGTACCGCTTATGCTCAACGGAAAAGCAAAGTCTGCGACAAAAAAATGTCTATGTATACTTGTTCCTGTTTGCAATAGCGCCACATACTGTGCTGTAACATGCTGTAGTACTGCTGTACTGGACAACGCTGGAAAAATGACGCTACCGTCTCGTGACGGTATGCTCTGATAACAATAGCTTTGTAGGACTACACATTATTTTGATAATTAGTAAAAAAAAAAAAAATTATATCTGATTCTGTTCCATAGAACTGAATAAAAATAATATATTGAGATTTAATATTCATATATATTTTCTGTCCAAATTTATTGTTGCTTTCAATAAACGTGGTTATTTTATTGGCTTGTGATTTTTTTTTTTTCCAGTATCATTAAAATTATTGAATTGTTGGGGGTGGGGTTATTCTGCAAAAGGGGGTCCTGGCAGAAAAAGTTTGGGAACCACTGATCTAGAACACTCTCCTAGCACGTGTGTTTTGTAGTGGAAGTGGAGGAAAGTGAGCATGCAGAGAGAGAAGTGAATATCCACACCGTTTCACAGACATTAATTGGAGTTAAATTGAATGACTTAGTTCCAAAGAAACAGAAGTAAAGGCGTAAAAATGCATAAATGACTATCTTTGCAATGTAAACTGAAGCCGCATCACAATGCAATAGATGCCCGTCTGGAATAAACACTGAAAATATATTGTGTATTGTGAGTAGAACGCTGGTTATTATTTATCAGCTAAAATAATAGAGTTTTGTCTGTAATAAAGGGGAAGATTTGACAGTGTTTTTGCAAGAACTCTTGACTCTCATGTGGAACAGCATCACATAGAAAAGTCATGAAAAGTCATACGCAGCGGATTCTGGGAAATGTACTTCTCTCCCAGAAAGAGAGAATATATCGATATATATCATGTATTGTGATATAGCTTAAATATATTGCAATATTATTTTTAGGACATATCGCTTAGCCCTATTTGTGGCAATGTAATCTTCATTGATGGAAACACTTGCAAATATTAAATAATTTCAAAAATTAATGTGACATCATTCTATAAACACGTAGCATATACAGTACTGTGCAAAAGTTTTAGGCAGGTGTGAAAAAATGCTGAAAACAAAGAATGCTTTCAAAAATGGAAGTGTTAATCATTTATTTTCATCAATCAACAAAATGCAGTGAATGAACAAAAGAGAAATCTAAATCAAATCAATATTTGGTGTGCCCACCCTTTGCCTTCAAAACAGCATCAATTCTTCTAGGTACACTTGCACACAGTTTTTGAAGGAACTCGGCTGGTATGTTGTTCCAAACATCTTGGAGAACTAACCACAGATCTTCTGTGGATGTAGACTTCCTCACATCCTTCTGTCTCTTCATGTAATCCCAGACACACTCAATGATGTTGAGATCAGGGCTCTGTGGGGGCCATACCATCACTTCCAGGACTTCTTATTCTTCTTTACGCTGAAGATAGTTCTTAATGACTTTGGCTGTATGTTTGGGGTCGTTGTCCTGCTGCAGAATAAATTTGGGGCCAATCCCTGATGGTACTGCATGATGGATAAGTATGTGCCTGTATTTCTCAGCATTGAGAATCCTGACCAAATCTCCAACTCCATTTGCAGAAATGCAGCCCCAAACATTCAAGGAACCTCCACCATGCTTCACTGTTGCCTGCGGACACTTATTATTGTACCACTCTCCAGCCCTTCGACGAAGAAACTTCCTTCTGCTACAGCCAAATATTTCAAATTTTGACTCATCAGTCCAGAGCACCTGCTGCCATTTTTCTGCACCTCAGTCTCTATGTTTTCATGCATACTTGAGTCGCTTGGCCTTGTTTCCACATCGGAGATATGGCTTTTTGGCTGCAACTCTTCCATGAAGACCACTTTTGGCCAGACTTCTCTGATAGATGGGTGGGTAGATGGGTGTACCTGGGTCCCACTGGTTTCTGCCAGTTCTGAGCTGATGGCACTGCTGGACATCTTCTGATTTTGAAGGGTAATAAGCTTGATGTGTCTTTCATCTGCTGCACTAAGTTTCCTTGGCCGACCACTGCGTCTACAATCCTAAACGTTGCCCATTTCTTTGTGCTTCTTCAAAAGAGCTTGAACAGCACATCTTGAAACCCCAGTCTGCTTTGAAATCTTTGTCTGGGAGAGACCTTGCTGATGCAGTATAACTACCTTGTGTCTTGTTGCTGTGCTCAATCTTGCCATGACATGAAATTGTCTTCCACAACCTCACCCTGGTAGCAGAGTTTGGCTGTTCCTCACCCAGTTTAAAGCCTCCTATCCAACCGTTTCTGTTTCAGTTAATCACTGTGTTTCAACCTACATGTGACATTGATGATCATTAGCACCTGTTTGGTATAATTGGTTGATCATACACCTGACTATAATCCTACAAAATTCCTGACTTTGTGCAAGTGTACCTATAAGAATTGATGCTGGTTTGGCCAAGGCAAAAGGTAGTAACACCAAATATTGATTTGATTTAGATTTTTCTTTTGTTCATTCACTTTGCATTTTGTAAATTGATAAAAATAGACAATCATTATTTATATTTCTGAAAGCATTCTTTGTTTACAGCATTTTTTCACACCTGCCTAAAACTTTTGCAAAGTACTGTATTTCAATTGATAACAGTCTCTTACTGATTTTTTTTCTGAATAAATGGCTTAATGCTTTTACAACTTACTGGCTGTAGTCATTGGAAAACCACTCAAAGACTCAGCTCCTGACTGGTTGACAGATTCAGTAGGGCCCCTGGGGCTTGTACATGTAAGCATCTCTCCTGCAAAAGACATTTTTCCTTTTCAGAATAACACATTCAAATAATTAACATTTATAAAATCTCAATTAAAATGCTAACATTTGCCAAATACACAGCAAATGCAGCAGTAGTAAAATTAATAAATAAATAAATAGATTAAAAAACAAAACCAATCTTTTAACATGATTGTGCAAACACCTGAAATTTTTCCATCCGTCCATTATCTACTGCTTTTCTGGGTCGGGTCGCGGGGGCAGCAGCCGAATCAGGGAAACCCAGACTTTCCTCTCCCTGGCAACTTCACCGGGGAGGCATCCATGAGGCATCTTGACCAGATGCCTGAGCCACCTCATCTGGCTCCCCTCGATGCGAAGGAGCAGTGGCTCTCCTCTGAGTTTCCCCGAATGACCGAGCTTCTCACCCTATCTCTAAGGGAGGAAACTCATTTCAGCCACTTGTATTCATGATCTTGTTCTTTTGGTCACTACCCACAACTCATGACCATATGTGAGGGTAGGAACGTAGATCAACTGATAAATCAAGAGCTTTGCCTTTTAGCTCAGCTCCTTCTTCACCAACTGGTCATTGTAAAAAATTAACTACCTTGTATTTCCCTGTAAAATATTAATAAATGTTTGCAGAGTGCTACACGATTTTTTTTCTCAACTTTTAAAAAATTATATATTTGGGTCTGATGGGAAACATTATGTTTGTCGTCAAACTGGGGAAGACTAAACCTCAACTGTGTTAAGAAGTCAGTGAAAGGTGGAGGAGGAAGTGTCATGATTTGGGAAATGTTTTCTGCAACAGGAGTTGGGCCTCTTATACAGCTACATGGCGGAGTGAATGCAAATATTTATCAGAGCCTTCTTAGACAACATGTGGTTCCTTCCCTGTGTTCATCACCCAAACAGCCAGCGGTTTTCATGCAGGACAGTGCCCCCTGTCACACAACAAAATGGGTAAAGCAGTACCTTGAAACTGAAAACATTGAGAGCCCAGACTCCTGATCTACACCCAAGAGAAAACCTCTGGAAAAACCTTGGCAACAAAGTTATGGCTAAGAAACCCACTACAGTCGCAGAACAGTCGAGGAGACTGCAAGTCGAGTGGACCAAAATCACACCAGAGCTTTGTGAGAGACTAGTGATGTTCTGTGGCCGCAGATATGCTGAAGTCATTCAAAGAAATGGCCTGTATACTTGCTATTAATTTTTGACTGTTGTAACCTTCAGAAATTTTAGTTGTAATCTTTATTCATGCTACACTTATTGCTGTTCTCAAATTTTGATCACAATGTTTTCTGCTAAATAAAGTTTTGTTTGTTTGTTTGTTTGTTTTTTTCAATTTCCTTGGTTATTTTGTATAACACTGGTCTAGTAGCATGGCATAGCCACAACAGTAAGTCCTTCAAATGTTGAGCGATGAAAATGACATTATTTCTGAAAAAAACAAGTGTTCATAAATATTACTCTAAGTTTGAAACCCCAGTGTAGAATCAGAATCCAAAAATGATCCTCATTTTAAATTGTGGGTGAGTGGAAGCCGCTCCCACAGATTCACACTAATTTCCCTGGCCTCCCTTACACCAGGTGACAATGGTCAGGTAGTTTGCAGTTAAACTAACACACAACAGAGCAATAGCAGTCTAAGGCTAAATTACCAGCTAAATTAGCAACAGCAACAGTCTGAGTAAACAACAAAGTAGCAGAGTTCAGTTTAAAGAACAAATGAATTACAAACTAGTTTACCAGATGTAGAATCAGAATAGTAGGCACAGAAGCACAAACTAAAACCTATCCCAAAATGATCCTCTGGTGCGTTCCTAATTGTAATGTCCTGCTGGAGTCCCTGATAATGACTTTTCCTGCCAATTGCTTATTAAGAGAAAATAGGTCAGCTTCTCTTATCAAAAGGGTTTTTTTGAATGTTGAAAATCATTGCTTTGGGCATTGATTTGACCATTTGGAAAGGGGTTAAAACACAGCCCAAAGACGGTATCCAGCAAAAGTGGTCTCTTATCGAACAGGGGAAGAACAGTGGAGCATGGCTCCACCATCCATCAGGTGACACGGATACTTTTACTTTTAATAATAAGCCAATGCAAATCTATGGTACATGTTGTTAAGAAATATGTTTACAGCATTTGTTTGGACTCTCATGCAGAGCACATTCCATGTCATAATTACAGGCACAATCTCTATGGAACTTGGGGTTAAGGATCTTGCTCAGGGACTCAGAGATAGTAGTGCTGGAGGCAGCATATAGCCAGACTTCAACTCACAATTACTAGACCATCACCAACCTCATAATCACCCTTCCCTCTGACTTACAAGCTCCCCATTTCCTTACAACCTGCCCATTCTGCAGAGCTTCTTGCATTTTGCACCACTTTCCCATCAGGACATGTCTCAGATCGTGAGTGCCAGGAATCCCATGTGTCTGACTGACCCAATCCCTTCAGGTATGTTGCAGATCATTTCTCAGGATCTTTCCCCACACATCACACACATACGCTGTACTGTCTTAATGACTGGTCATATCTGTACATGGCTTCTCCTACCAGTGTTATGTAGAGACACTCAACTTACTCTCTCCCTTCCATTTGATGACCAACAGGTCTCAACCCGAAACTCAGACTGTCTGGCTGACATCTATTCTTGGATGACATCCCACTATCTCAAGTTAAATCCTAGTAAAAATGAACTCTTGAACATCTAAGGGAGTCCATCAAGAACTCTGTTGTCATTTCCTCAATGATGGCAAGAAATCTCGGTGTCACTCTAGATGAGGAGTTGTCTTTCTCTTCACATGTTGCTTCACACAGATCCATCCCTTTCTCACCACTGATGCTACTCAGTTACTCCTCCAATGCTTGGTCATCTCTAAGTTGGACTACTGCATCTCTCTACTGGCTGGACTTTCACTGAAGGCAACAAGACCACTTCAATTGATCTTCATTGTTCCTAAATTCACGCATACACACTGGCACTGCACTGGAACCTGCACTGGCTGTCTGTGCCTGCTCACATTTGGTTCAAATCTGTCATAACTTTTTCTGATGGCTACATTATCTAGGGCTGGGTTCAAAAAATTGATTCACCAATCAATATTGATTCTCGTTCAAAAAATACGATATCGATTCAAAAATTCGTGGATCGATCTTTTCCTGCAGCTATGCACTACTTCTCGCGACCACGCAAGGAGTGCTATAAAAATGTGAGACCAGCGAAACCGAAACCAAATAGAGCCATGGCTGAAGCTGATCTGCTCAAATTACCATCTGGCCTAAAAGCCAGTGTTTGGCAACACTTCGGTTTTAAAACAAGTTATTTTATAACCAAGCATAACTAGTATTGACGCAAAGAAATCTCTAAATAAATCGATATCGAATCGAATTGAATCGAGAATTGAATCGGATCATGAACTTGTGAATCGGAATCGAACCGATTCAGGAAATTAGCAATGATACCCAGCCCTAACATTATCTAAACAGCAGTTTATTCAGAGATGACTGCACACATGATTGAGGTATTTTCACACTGGTTTGTTTGACAAAGAACAACTACTCATATATAAGTAGATAGGATAGCATCCCCTACAGGTGTTTAGTGATACACAGGGACTAACCAATACATCACAAAATCCTTAACACTTGCCTTAAAGCCAAGACTGGAACAGCTCCTCCCTAGTTATCAGCACTGATCTAGCAGCGTGTCACTTCTTGCCTCTCAGAGTATCACAAGCTACTCATCTTAGACCACCAATAGTGGAAGGCATGCGTCAAGACTTTTTGCTATGCTGGCTCCTCAGTTGTGGAACAAACTTCCTCTTGCCATAAGAAGTGCTCCCTTGCTCCCTTCTGAAGACACACCAGGAAAGCGGCGGGTCCAGATGGCATCTCTGGGTGCCTGCTGTGCTGACCAACTGTCAGGTGTGTTCACCTCCATCTTCAATGAGTCTCTGGCAAAGTCCGTGGTCCCCACCTGCTTCAAAAAAGCCACCACCATCCCTGTGCCCAAGAATAACAAACCTTCATGCCTGAATGATGACCGCCCTGTTGCACTGACATGGGTAGTTATGAAGGTGTTTGAAAGACTGATCAAGCACATCATCTCGTCCTCCATCCCAAGCACCATAGATCCACTCCAGTTTGCCTACCGCTCTAACAGATCTACAGAGGATGCCATCTCCCGCGTCCTACACACCTCCCTCAGCCACATGGACAAGAAACAGGGTAACTATGTGAGGTTGCTGTTTATCGACTACAGCTCAGCATTCAACAAAATAGTGCCCTATAGACTACTTAGCAAGTTGAGAGAGTTAGAACTCAACACCTGCTTGTGCACGTGGGTGCTGGACTTCCTCACAGGCAGATCTCAGGTGGTGCAGGCAGGCAGGTGTGTCTCCAGCAGCATCAGCACCAACACAGGAGCTCCTCAAGGGTGTGTGCTTTCTCTGCTGTTGTATTCACTCTACACTTCGGACTGTGTGGCCGCTCATGACTCCAACAACATTGTCAAGTTTGCGGATGACAGTGGTGTTGGGGTTAATTTCCAACAACGATGAGACGGCCTACATGGACGAGGTGGAGAACCTGGCACTCTGGTGCCAGGAAAACTGCCTCCAGCTGAATGTCAGCAAGACGAAGGAGGTCATGGTGGACTTCAGCCAGAGACAACGCAACTACAGACCCCTCACCATCAACGGTGCTCCAGTGGAAAAGGTGTGTTCATTCAAATACCTTGGCATCTACATCTCTGAGGATGTGACATGGGCTGAACCTATCAATGTTCAAGTCAAGAGGGCAAAGCAGCATCTGTACCACCTTAGAAAACTGAGAAAGTTTGGGGTTTCCCCTGCTGTTCTGAAAGCTTTCTATTCTGGTGCTGTGGAGAGCATGGTTACACAGAACATCTTGTACACAAGAACAGCTGTGTTCAGGACCAGAAAGCCCTCCAGAGAGTGATCCCGGCAGCTTCCCTGCAGGACATTTACACCAAGAGATGTAGGACCAGGGCAATTAGAATTGTAAAGGACTCGTCTCATCCCAGCAATGGACTATTTCATCTTCTGCAATCAGGCAGAAGTTTCCGCACCATCATGGCCAAAACAGAGAGACTCAGGAGGAGTTTCTATCCTCAGGCCATCCGTTTTCTAAACCAGGACATGCCTTTCTAAGTCTCAATTCTACTATTACATATTGCTAATACAGACCTCATATTGTTATGATCACTTATACTGTCTGCCACATTTTACTGTCTTAATTCTGCTATTACATACTGCTATATAACCTCAATTGTGATGATCATCTATACTGTTTGCCACATTTCACTGTCCAAATATCACATGCTTCTACTCTGTCTGCTACGTACAATGCTGCAGTTGCGCTCGGCACTTTAAAAACATCTCATTGCACCTGTCATCTGTCTTTAGAATAATTTTGTAAACTCAGGTTAAACGTCAATACATATTTTAATTTAGTATATACAGGCAGATACACCTGTACCCAGCTTGAGTCTTAAATTAAAATTGTACTCCATGCCGTCTGCACATATATAACTTTATGTACCTTATTGTATATACGATATAGTTTTATTTTTGTCTTATTTCCCTGACCTCCTTATTTAAGTTTGTATTTGTATCTCTGTTTTGTTATTTTTCTAATTTGCCTAATTGCACAGTTAAAAGAGTGGATCAGGATACATTTCACTGCATGTTGTATTTGTATAATTTTCATGTGACAAATAAAGAATCTTGAATCTTGAATTTTCAAGGAGTACTTGGGGGACTAATTACCCCTCATACTTATAGTTTACTTTGTTTTTCCTTAAAAAAAAAAAACCCACTAGCCTGTACTTTTGTTACCTGTGTACTAACTTCCATTTTCTCTAACAAGTTTTGTTTAATTGTGTAACTTAGTTTATAGTAACTAGGTCTTAATGATGGGTGTTGATTTAAGCCTAGCTTTACAGATGAAAGAACAGTCATGGACTATAAAGCACTGTTGTACGTTGCTCTGGATAAGAGTTTCTGCTAAATGCTGTAAATATAAAATTGATAATGTTTTGTTTCATCATCAGAATGTCATCATCTAACCTTGCAATTAAACAGGACATAGACAGAGGCCTCTATTTGGTAAAATGCCTGGGCAAGTTTTATTGCAATTATAAACTCTCACATTTGTTTGCGCAAACCTCAGGCCTGGATATTGCCTGCACAGTTATAGGAAGTGAATTGTGCTGTGTCTGCAACACAAAATGAAGTGCATGTGTGAAAATGGCTTAGCACTCAGTACTGAGGTTAAGTGTATATCTTAGAAATAAAAGCAGCACTATGGTCTGAAAGTTGTGTAAACAGAGCAGAACGTCTGCTCCCAATAAATCCATTATTAATACACTGCATCATGAAATCTGCAGATCATGTTCAGTTCAACTGAATTCAATTTTATTTATATAGTGTTCTTTTTTTTTTTAAATTTATTTATTTTTTTTTAGCGTTCTTAACAACCCCCACATATATATCCGGCACAATGCCCCAACGGGCAAGCCTGAGGCAACAGTGGCAAGGAAAAACTATCTAGTAGGAAGAAACCTTGAGAGAAACCAAGACCTGGAGGGAGACCCCACCCTCCTTCAAATGAACATTTTGTTCATTTTTTTTTGTAGGACAGTTGTCATCAGTCATTACTGTGCAGCTGAAATAGAAAATAATATTTAGATATTAATGCAGTACTTGGTGACGTAATGGTGCTGGTACAGTTATGACTGAGGTACTTGCTGCCCATGTTAGCTGCCTGCTGCTCCTTCACAGACGGTTCAAATGCACAGGTCACATTTCATTGTGGTGCAGTGTGCTCTGCAGTGTTGTGTTCACAATTGTGATGGTGCAGCATTTTATTTCTCTCAGCCTCTCTAAGGCACTTGTGGGGTATAACCTTTAGAGGGAGAACAAAATAGAAACAGGGAGCTAGGATAGGCTAACACAATAGCTCCTGACAGCATGGGAAACTTGCATACTGATAAACTTGGTGAAACCAAAACAAATGTGTTTTGTGGTCCCTTCCCTTTTTCTGATAATAACACTGCATTTTATTTGTTTAGTAGGAGGCAGCATTTGTTACAGTGGACCACCTGTGTGTATTATGCAGGGTTATTGGGCCTAGCTTAGCCTAGCTACCGCCATATCTCCATATCCCCACTTAAATCAGATCACACCACTATATATACTTGCACTGGTCTTTATTGGTTACAGTATTTACACATATTTGCAGCAATATTAGTCTCCCACACTTGCATGTCCCCATCTGTTATGGCCAAGTCTGATGCTAGAGCTGAGGGGCCCCACCTTCATCCAGATTTCATGGCGGGTCCTTTCGTGACGAGATGCGAGCCAGTCCAGGACCTCATCAATACCCTCAGCAACCTCTACCTCGACAGAAATGATGAGGTGAGTTCAGAGGTGAGATTGCGGGGTGACTACATGTCGGGCCACCACTTGCCACCACCGAGGAGGAGCCGCTACCCCCAGCTCCACCTCTGACAGAGGACGACCAGAGTCTGATCTCCATGGTGCTTGCAACTCTCATGAGCCAGCTGGAAGCTGCTCTTCAGAAGCTGGAGGAGAACATCAACCGATGAATGGATGCATTGGCGATCCAGGTATGAGAACTGCAGTCCCAGCATCAGTCTGATGTTATGGCCTGTCAACATAAAATATGCAAGTATGTCACACCGTCAAGCATGAATGTGAGGAACAACTAAATGAAGTAGGCAGATCTATGGTGGAATGCATGAAGTGGCATGACTCACACTTAAAACCCATGATAAACACACAGCCGGCTGCCATCTCCACTCCATATCAAGGTGTAGCCTCCCCCATTTCCAAGCAGTTGTGCGCATAACACCATCTTTAAGGCACCTGTAAAATTGGATTTTCCTCATTTTAGCGATGTGGACGGGGACGACCCTATTAATTTTATAGAGCACTGTGAATGTTTAGAATGTTTAGCCATACATCCGCTGACTGACAGCGAAAGTCTTGCAACTCTGCCTTCTGTTCTGTCAAGAACTGCAAAAGATTGGTGGATTGCAGAGAAATCCAGAATAAGGAATTGGGCCATATTTAAAACATCATTGCTAAATGCCTTTCTCACCAAAGATCATGACATGGAAGCTGACCAGTGGACTAGAAAGTGCACACAGAGGCTGGACGAGAGCATTCAGGATTTTGCATTCAAGTATCGTGCCCTGTGCCTCCGGTGGAAGCTGCAGATGACAGAGTGGGATATGTAACTGCAGTTCTTGCATCGTCAATGTATCCATAACATAATTTTAATACTCCCACTGTAGAACAACACACACCAACACTACATTCGAGTGGGTGGGGTGAGGCACGGGGTCTTCTCACACCCCTGTTCTCTGTTCACTGTCCGGGGCCGGGGGCTGTGAGGATGAGCTGGCCATCTGGTTGGGGTCTGGGCTGGTTGTCTTCTCTGCTGCTGCGGGGAGCGGGGTGGTCTTCCTGTCTCCACGCCAGAGTGAAAGGGGTTCAGCTCCAGGGTCTGGCACTGATTGCCCCTCTGGGGGTAGTGATGCCCGGATCTAGGAGTATAGAGTATATATGGGGAGTGTGAGTGTGGGTACCATGTCCATTTTTGTGTGTCTACATGTGGAGCGAATGTATGAATATTTGCTTGTGTGCATGAGGGTGGGAACATATGCTTGCGTATATGTGTGCCTGTTTGTCTATGTCCATGTGTCAGGTCAGGCCTTAGTCTCCACCTCATTCAACATCTCAGGCCCCCCCACCCTACCACCACACCCTGCCGGTGGAGGGTGCCCCCGGCCGCCGGTGCGTTGGTGGTTCCTCGCTCCGGGGCTGGATGCTCAGGTGAGCGCTGGCTCACTCTCGGCGGGCACTTGGCAGGGTCTGGCCCTCCTGGCTTTGCTGGGCCCTGGCTGGGGGGTGGGGGGCCCTTGGATCTCTGGGCCCAGGGACCGGTCTGCCCTGGAGTGGCCGGCCGCCAGCGGAGCCTGCGGGCCTGTTGCTGCGGCCCCCTGGGGCGTCTGCACTGTGGCTGCTGGATGACCCCCCTCCAGGCTCTGCTCTGTCTTTTTCTGGGTGGGAACTGCAGATGTCCCTGCGGTGGTTCTCCTGGGACTCCCGTGCCCTGGGGGGCCTCCGGATGTCTGGGGCCCGGGTCTCCTCCGTGTCTGCTTCATGCCTTGTGGCACGGGGCTGTGGTTCCCCACACACTATTAAACATTTACATGGAGGAACCTTATGAACACAAGCAAGCTCACACACACAGGTGTGCACACAGGTGTACACACAAGCATCCACACTGGTGTAAAAACAGGTGCTCACAGACACACACTGTCTTGATCTGCTGTTGCTTGAAAACATATTTTGTAATATTAGCTATGTGTGCTGCTCAATAACATTTAACATTTAGTATTTACTGTGATTCATACAGATGTTCGTTGTTGCTGCAATTTCTCTGCTGTTGTGTCTTCTGTTGTTTTCTCTTTTTGTCAGCAGGTATGGAAGCAGATTATCTGTTTTTGTTTTCTCTGTCTCTCTCTCTCTCTCTCTCTCTCTCTCTCTATCCTCCTTCTCTCTTTATAAATAAATAAATAAATAAAGTCCTCCAAAGAGGGGGTGGTGGCGGGTAAAAAAAAAAAAAGATACTCCCATGTGTTTTTTTATAATGAGAGACAGTAACCTTTCCCTGCAGTCTGGGTTTAGAGTTTTTAACTGAGACAGGCCTGCAGGTGGATTTCAGAAGGCGCCTCTTCACCATTCCAGACCGAGGTGGCATGATTTATACCTCTGATGAAATACCTATCCAGAAAAAAGCTTACCCTATCCCAGTCCATAAGCAACAGGAAGAAGTGTCCAAGATGCTGGCCCAGGGGATTATCCAACCCTCCACTTCACCCTGGGCATCGCCTGTGATCCTAGTAGGGAAGAATGATGGAGGGACACGTTTTTGCATAGATTATAGAGCGCTTAACAGAAAAACATCACTACACAGACGGGGGCTGTGGGGGCACGTGGTCGCCAATGCCTCCAGGTTACTGCATGGGGCAGTGGTGTGGGCCTGGCAGTGATGTGGGCTGTGGAGAAATGGAGCCAATATCTAGAATGACAGCCTTTTACAGTGGTAACACATCATGCCGCCCTGACCTGGGATTTTTATCAATAAAAATTCCAACTCCCACTTTACCAGATGGGTTCTCTGACTCCAGGCTTTTAAGTTTGTGGTGCAGTACCAGAAAGGTTGCAACATAGTGGCTGATTCCCTGTCCCGCAGCTCAGAGGAAGAAGCTCAGAGCACTCACCTGGCTGTACATCACAGCACGGGGCTAACGTGGGACCTGCCTGCTGACTAGCGACAGCTGAAGGAGACCCAGGGGAAGGATGCACGTCTGCAACCTCTGTGGGAGGAAGCAAAATCACCACCAGATGTGAACAAGATCCATTATTACATTACTAATAAATAATCACTCATTTTCAGCACCTGTATTGTGATTGATGGAATAATTAACAGCTCGAAAAACATGAATGTAAATTGGGTCTCTAACAATGCAGCCAAGAGGAGATGTGGAAGACTATGATCTGGAGGATATTCTACAATGGTTGGATAAAACTGCATGTGGAAGACAAAGCAAGTGAGAAATACAGAGCTTTGCAAATATATAGCATTTTTCCTTTATAATGACAACAAAAATACATATTCACACACATTACCCAACACATTGCAGAAATCAAAATCAGTTTAATGAAAATAAGGCCAGCCATAGTTCTCCTCCAAAATCTTTGTTAAAGTATAAATGGATCTCTAAACATAGATAATTTAACAATTACATGTTTTTTTATGACATCTGTAAATATTACACATTTGTAAAATGAAATGGTATCTAAAATAGTAGTGACAGTGGAATACTTTTATGTATTGAGTTTTTTTTCCTGAATGGATAATATGGCCACCCACTGTTGTGAGAGAGCTCCTCTCTCTGTAGACAAGTGTAACTGATTTATGTAAAACTCACAGATAATCCCACCAAGGTCAATTCACCACCTCTCTTTCCCAAGGGCAAGGGTTTGGAGAATTGAGTTGTCTTCATTGATTAACTCCCATCAAACCAGGAGGCGAAAATCTGCATTTGTGAGAGATGCAGTGTTCTGACCAGCTCTTCTGCATTCAGCATGCTGGTTTCTTTAAGACAACCTCAAAAAAAAAAAAACACAGTTTCATTTAAAACCTGTCACATTACACTTTCACAGAAGGCATGGGCAATAATATTATAGTAGTATTTTAAAGATGTAATTCACATTAGTGTGTTGCTGCTTTTCAAGTCTTTTGGTGCTTAAATCAAATCATTCTCATCTTTTTCCCTTCTTCCATCCAAGGCAGACATATGAGGATGTCTCAATTCAATAACATTCACTTAATACTATCAGGACCACAAAATGAATAATTATCATCATTCATTTTGGCTAATGTGTAATGATTGAATGTCTGTCTGTAAGAGGGCAAGAAGAAAAAGTTAAATTCAATTCAATTCAATTCAAATTTATTTATATTGCGCTCTTAACAACAGTCATTGTCACAAAGCACTTTTCATATAACCGGCCTAAATGCTTTGGATTTCATGGCATCTAATCAGCAGGTCTCTCTCAGCATCAGCTTATGGTTTAATGTTGGAGTCTTTCCACATCTACCCACAAGCGTCTGATCTCTTCGCCAAGTCACATGCTGTCAGTGGCTGTATCTAAGTGGCAGTGGCAGTTAACAGCATATGCTTAATTGGCAGTTTAAGCATTTGCTCCATTGTCTCCATTCCAAGTAATTAACATGTAATGCTTGTTTGGGTTTTTCCTGCCCGTTAATTTGCACAGCGGCCATGTGACAAAGGAGACTGCAGTTGCTCTGCCTTGATGTGAAAATGGTGGACAGACAAAATTCATTCCAAGAAAATGAATGACTCCAACAGGACTGGGCCAGTGATAACAGGGTCATTTTGACATTTTTTCCTGTGGGAGAGGCCTGGTGATGCTCTAATGCTGCTTTGGGTGAAGGTGTTGTGCCTCTCGTTTAGAGAAAACCCAGTCCACTTGTCCTGCTTTTATACCACTATGTAGAGCAATCAATGCATTCAATGCAAAACACAAATGATCCTCAACTTTCACACAACTTTCAAACATACTTTTAAGAATCTCTGTGTGTGTAATCTGAAAACTATGTTAAGTAATGTAAATAATAAGCTGCCTGGGAGAATAAAATGTAATGTTATTATTGCTTGCAGTTCCTCTGCTCTGTGCTTTGTAGGGCCTCATTACGGAAAACACGTTTCATTTATAGTGGAATTTGTGGAGTTTACTGTAAGACAAAGGCAATCTGGGGCAACACCACAGACTCTAATCTCCAGGACTGTTAAATGACATGGGTGGTCAAAGAAAATCTTTTACATTTAAAAACGTTTTTCTAACCTGTAGTCAACAAAAGAGGGCTTTTAACAGCTAAGGTCAGTAATTTACAACACATGGTTTCTCCTTTTTGATACAAAAAAAAAGCCAGATGTGAACACAAAATGAGTCCAAATCGGCTCAAAATTAGACAAAACTTTTGCATTTCTTCATTTTCCATTTTTTAGTTTTTTTTTTAGAAAAAAGTTTTTTTTTTCCATTTTATGTTAATGAGTAATTAAATATAGTGAAAATTATTATTTCTGATCAAAAAATTCCAGATAGATACCAAATGGATAAAGAAGTGTTTTCGTCCGGCACTAACCTTATGTTTCTTCAGATTACACATCCAGTGTAAAAATCAATTCCACATTGTAGGAAATACTGCATCCAAACTGTCTCTCTATCTACCTCTATTCCTAATTCTAATTCTAGTTTAAAGTTATATTTAATATTCCATGTCTAGTTTAAAATGTATATTTTGTACTTTATTTATTATAGTTTATTCCATGTGCCTTAATTGTTCTTTGTTCCCTTTTTCCTACTGCACTGTTTAAACTGGAGCCACATCTTCTCGTCTCTCTATGTATCTGTACAGTATATAGCAGATTCAAGATTCAAGATTCTTTATTTGTCACATGCAAATTATACAGGTACAACATGCAGTGAAATGTATCCTGATCCACTCTTTTGACTGTGCAGTTTCGGCAAAGAATTAAAAAAATATAATAAAATAAAAATAAGTAAATAAAAAAAATACAATATACAAACTTAAACTTAAAATAAGGAGATAGGGGAATTGTTAGAGCCCTGCCCAGACCAAGGGAGGAGTCTGCCTTGTCAGACTCCAGTTCCAGATATCCACAATGACCTCAGCCTACCAGATCTACGTCACCCGAGTTTTAGCCTATCATAGCCAAGTTACCAGTATTTAAAGACCTTCAGATATAATCTTTCTTTGCGAAGTATTGCTATGCCTAGTGCTACATACCGAACGTTCCTGTAGTTTGCCTGTCTCCTTTTTGACCCTTGCTTGCTGTATTTGGATTACCACTCTGCTTCTGGCGATTCGGATTTGTTTGCTCCGCGGACTGTGTTTTCTGGTGTTGAACTGTGCTTTAATAAACCCTCGGTTTTTCCTCAAATTGATCCTGTGCCTGCGACCTGGTTTTGGCGACTCTGCGTTTGGGTTCACCTGCCTGCCATTACAGAATACTTCACCATTACAATGGACCCAGCAGGGTTCCAGCAGCTACTGGCTGAACAAGTAAGCGCAATTACCAACCTCGCCCGAGCCATGGCGTCCCTCACTCCGGCGACACCAAACCCACCACTCGGGGCTGGAGCCCCGGCCACTAATGCTAACGAGCTAACGCTCACAATGCCACACTCGTATGGAGGCGAGGCCAGCCAATGCAAATGATTCCTAATGCAATACACTTTATACATCGATCACCAGCCATCAAATTTCCACAGCGATTGCTACACTTTATAATCTCTCTACTCACCGGCAAAGCACGCAACTGGGCCACAGCACTTTGGGTGTCCCAGAGTCCCATCCTCGACCGCCATGAAATGTTTGTCTCTGTGTTTTGCCGAGTTTTTGATCATCCTCTGTCGGGAAAATCCGTCCACGACCAGCTCTGCGATCTCCGACAGGGGTCCGGTACGGCTGCCAATTTCACCCTCTGGTTCCGCACGCTCATGGCCAGGAGCAGCTGGAGTGATGCCGCTTTCCTCACTTTCTTCTGACGCGGACGCCATCGTGAACTACAAACTGAACTCGCATGCCGTGGCGACATCACCGATTTGGAACAGTATATCCAGACCGCCATTACAGTAGATCAACTCCTGCAACAAAGATGTCGTCCAACTCTGCCATCTGCCCGACCATCTGTGGCCACAGTCCCTGCTCCGTGTCAACAACTGGAGGCGGAGCCTATGCAAATTGGGCATCCCCCATTGGCTGCTGCAGAGAGAGAGATACATATATCCAGTTCTCTTATTTTCACTTCTCAGCAATTTAGCATACCAATCCGCCTTTCACTCAGCTCTTTTTCATGCACAGTCTAACCATTTATGGTTAGTGGATTCCGGAGCTGCAGGGAATTTTATGGATAAGCAACTAGCAAAACAATTGGGTGAAAAACTCCTTCCTCTGCGTACCCCATTACCTGTTAAAGGTTTAGATGGAAGACCTCTTGACAGTGACCACATTACCCTCCAGACTCCTCCACTAGAGATCAGTGTGGGAGCATTACACCATGAGTCTCTGTCTTTCTTCATGTTCCACTCCCCACACAACCCCATTATTTTGGGTCACCCTTGGTTGGTTCTTCATGACCCTGTGATCTCCTGGACAGATAGAGAGGTAGTAGCCTGGTGTTCTCGATGCTTCAACCTTTGTTTATCACTTCCAGTATGAACCACCTCCATCGACAGTCCAATGGAACCTGCTCTGCACCATATTCCAACCGTTTTTGCTGACTGCCTCAACGTCTTCTGCTCTCTGCAAGATCTGGGTCTTCCACCACATCGTTCCTGCGACTGTGCAATCAACCTCCTACCTGATGCACCTCTGCCGCAAAGCCAAGCATACCCCCTGTCACCGCCCAAAACCCAAGCCATGAACTCCTATATAGAAGAAGCCCTGGAGAAGAGAATCATCCCCCCTTCTACTTCCCCCGCTGCTTCAGGGTTCTTTTCGTGGAGAAGAAAGATGTCCCTGCATTGACTACCGCGCGCTGACCAAGGTCACCATCAAGTTCCGGTACCCCCTTCCACTCATCCCATCGACCCTCAAATGTCTCCGAACTGCCACGGTTTTCACGAAACTCGACCTCAGGAGCGCATACAACCACATCCATATTCGAGAGGGGGACGAATGGAAGACGGCATTTATCACTGCTTGGGGGCACTTTGAATATCTGGTTCTCCCACATGGCCTTGCAAACGCACCCTCTGTGTTCCAGTCGTTCATGGACGAGATCTTTAAAGACATGTTGGACAAGTTTGTGGCCATCTACAACAATGACATCTTCATTTACTCCCCTGACCTCGCTTCACACGTTATTCATGTCAAGAGAGTTCTACAGTGCCTCAGAGAGAACCACCTATATGCAAAAGGGGAGAAGTGTGTCTTCTGTCAACCTTCGGTTACCTTTTTGGGACATGTCGCCAGTGCTGGAGCGGTAGGAATGGAGCCGCAGAAGACCCAAGCCATGAAGGAGTGGCCTGAACCAAAGACTCTAAAGGAGCTTCAGCGTTTCCTGGGTTTCGCCAACTACTATCGGCGGTTTATGTGGAACTTCAGCAAAAAGGTGGATCCCACTAACAGCACTACTCAGAAATGGCAGCAAGAGTTTGGTGTGGAACCCACTGGCTATGCAGGCCTTCAATTCTCTCAAGGCAGCTTTCTGCTCAGCCCCTGTTCTCTGTCACTCAGACCCCGAAATCTCATTTGAAGTGGAGGTCGACACATCCGAAGTTGGAGTAGGGGCCGTTCTCTCACAGTGACAAGGCAACCCTCGGAAGCTCCATCCTTGCACCTTCTTCTCCTGAAAATTTTCCCCCACTGAGAGGAACTATGGTGTGGGGGACAGGGAATTGTTGGCCATTAAACTGGCCCTGGAGGAATGGAGACAGTTGCTCGAGGGGGCCACTCATCCATTCGTCGTCTTCACGGACCATAAGAACCTGGAGTACCTGCGAGAGGCCAAGCGCCTAAACCCACAACAGGTTCACTGGGCCCTCTTCTTCACCAGGTTCCAGTTCACCGTCACATACCAACCCAGCTCCAAGAATGTCAAAGCGCTTTTGGTGGTCGTCCATGAAAGATGATGTCACTGACTTTGTGGTCTCCTGTCCTGTCTGTGCCCAGTCCAAGACCCCCTGTCAACCTCCTACTGGCCTGCTCAAACCTCTCCCCATTCCTCGACATCCCTGGTCCCACCTGGCGGTAGAATTCATAACAGACCTACCTGAATCGGACGGCTTCAGTGTCGTGGCTGTGGTGTTGGATAGGTTCTCCAAGATGTGCTGGCTCATACTGCTCCACAAGCTCCCCACTGCCCCGGAAATGGCAAATTGGTCCGAGAAGTGTTCCGCATCTTTGGAATCCCTGAGGAGATTGTCTCGGATCAGAGCCCTCAGTTTATGTCCTGGGTGTGGAAGGCATTCATGACATGCCTGAGAGTGCAGGTCACCCTCACCTCTGGCTATCACCCACAAAGCAACAGCCAAGTGGAGAGGCTCAACCAAGAGATTGGTTGCTTTTTGAGAGCCTATTGTGCCAATCACCAGCAAGACTGGTCCAAATACCTTCTCTGGGCGAAGTACGCACAGAACTCACTCCATCACTCATCGCTGACCCTGTCCCTGTCCCTGTTCCAGTGTGTGCTTGGGTTTCAACCCTAGTTTTTCCCCTGGGAGGCCGAGTCCACTGACATTCCTGCGGTGGATGACTGGTTCAAGGACAGCGGCTGAGTGTGGGAGGATACCCATATGCACCTCAGTTGAGCCATCCAACAGCAGAAGCTCCAAGCGGATTGTCATCAGTGACCAGCCCCTGTGTTCCGGCCTGGACAGCGAGTGTGGTTGTCAACCTGTGACCTCCGCCTGCGTCTCCCCTCCAAGAAGCAATCTCCCCGCTACATTGAGCCGTTCAAGGTGGCTCGCCGCATCAGTCCAGTGTCCTATCACCTCCAGTTGCCCCCACGATACAGTACCATACTATCCTTCTTTGTGAAGTATTGCTATGCCTAGTGCTACATACCGAGCGTTCCTGTTGTTTGCCTGTCTCCGTTTCAACCCTTGCTTGCTGTATTTGGATTGCCCCTCTGCTTCTGGTGATTTGGATTTGTTTGCTTCGCGGACGGTGTTTTCTGGTGTCGAACTGTGCTTTAATAAACCCTCAGTTTTTCCTCAAATTGCTCCAGTGCCTGTGACCTGGTTTTGGCGACTCTGCATTTGGGTCCACCTGCCTGCCGTTACAGGAATAGAATAAAGTAAAATAAACAATTTCTTATATTACAATAAGTTAACCTGAGTACAAAAATCTGCAGACAGATAACAGGTGCAATGAGACTGTTTTTAAAGTGTCGAGTGCAGCTACACAGCAGTGAACAGTGAAATGCTACACAGTAGCATTTTAGCAGACAGACAAAGAGCATGTAATATTTGGACAGTGAAATATGGCAAAAGTATAATGATCATAACAATATGGAATTAAGAGGCAGTGATGAATGACAAATTAGACATTTAGAAAAAAGACATGTCCTTGTTTAAAAGACGGATGGCCTGAGGATAGAAACTCCTCCTGTGTCTCTCTGTTTTGGCCATGATGGTGTGGAACCTTCTGCCTGATTTCAGAAGATGAAAAAGTCTATTTCTGGGGTGAGCTGAGTCCTAGTTGCCCTGGTCCTACATCTCTTGGTGTAAATGTCCTGCAGGGAAGGGAGAGCTGATGTGCAGCAGCACTCTGCTGCTCGGATCACTCTCTGGAGGGCTTTCTGGTCCTGAACACAGCTGTTCCCATATCAGAACAAGATGTTCTGTGTGACGATGCTCTCCACAGCACTAGAATAGAAAGCTTTCAGAACAGCAGGGGAAACCCCAAACTTTCTCAGTTTTCTAAGGTGGTACAGATGCTGGTTTGCTCTCTTGACTTGAACATTGATAGGTTCGGCCCATGTCACATCCTCAGAGATGTAGATGCCAAGGTATTTGAAAAAACACACCTTATCCACTGGAGCACCGTTGATGGTGAGGGGTCTGTAGTTGCATTGTCTCTGGCTGAAGTCCACCACCAGCTCCTTCATCTTGCTGATGTTCAGCTGGAGGCAGTTTTTTCTGGTACCAGAGTGCCAGGTTCTCCACCTTGTCCATGTAGGCCATCTTATCATTGTTGGAGATTAAACCCAGCACCACTGTGTCATCCACAAACTTGACAATGTTGTTGGAATTGTGAGTGGCCACACAGTCTGAAGTGTAGAGTGAATACAACAGCGGAGAGAGCACACACCCTTGAGGAGTTCCTGTGTTGGTGGTGATGCTGCTGGAGAAACACCTGCCTGCTCGCACCACCTGACATCTGCCTGTGAGGAAGTCTAGCACCCACATGCACAAGTGGTTGTTGTGTCCTAGGTCTCTCAGCTTAGTGAACAGTCTATTGTGTTGAACGCTGAGCTGTAGTCAATAAACAGCATTCTCACATAATTACCCTGTTTCTTGTCCATGTGGCTGAGGGAGGCATGGAGGACGCGGGAGATGGCATCCTCTGTAGATCTGTTAGAGTAGTAGGCAAACTGGAGTGGGTCTATGGTGCTTGGGATGGAGGAGGAGATGATGTGCTTTATCAGTCTTTCAAACATCTTCATAACTACTGATGTCAGTGCAACAGGGTGGTAGTCATTCAGGCATGAAGGTTTGTTGTTCTTGGGTATGGGGACGATGGTGGATTTTTTGAAGCAGGTGGGGACCACAGACTTCACCAGAGACATGTTGAAGATGGAGGTGAACACACCTGACTGTTGGTCAGCGCAGCAGTGCAGCAAGTGACCGGAGATACCGTCTGGACCTGCTGCCTTCCTGGTGCTCACCCTCCTCAACGCCGCATGGACGTCATGCTCTGCGATCCTGATGATGTCACTGTCACTAGTCGCCGAGCCGCTGGTAGTGATAGCCACCTGGGGTCTGTAGTCACGTTATGTCCGGCTGAAGTCCACCACCAGCTAATTTGTCTTGCTGATGTTCAGCTGGAGGCAGTTTTCATGACACCAGAGTGCCAGGTTCTCCACCTCGTCCATGTAGGCCATCTCATCATCATTGGAGATTAATCCTAAAACCACTGTGTCATCCACAAACTTGACAAACTTGTTGGAGTCTTTAGTTTTGTAGCCCGTAATCGTGCACAGTCCACATCATCTCGTGGTGGCTTCAGCAGTTAGCTTTGATGTAGCCTAGTGGTTAGCATCAGTATAGCTTAGTGGTCAGCCTGGTTCTCCTTGGCTGACTTCTGTAACTGAGGCTGATTGAGAGAAACAAAGGCCATATGACTAAACTGTTAACACATCACCTTGTGGTAACTTAGTGGTTAACTTCAATGTAGCATAGCAGTTAGCACCACCATTGCTTAGTTGCTAGCCCAGTTCTCCTTGGCTGACTTCTGTGACTGTGGCTGGTAGAGAGAACAAAGGCCATATGGCTAAATGGTTAGCACACCACCTTGTGGTAACTTAGCAATTAGTCTCAAAGTAGCATAACAATAAGCATTGCTGTAGCTTAGCGGTTAGGTACCGAGGTACTCATGAGCAAGGTACCGTCCCCAAGCACTGCTTCCTGGGCACTGCCCATGTTAGCTGTCCACTCCTCCTTCACAGATGGGTCACAGAGGTCACATTTCATTGTGGTGCACTGTGTGCTGTACTGTGGTGTGTTCACCACATAATCAATCATTTTCACTTACAAGAAATACTTAATGTGCTATATTTTGGTTCTTCAGAGAAATTTTTAATTTATTCAATTCCACAAATAACATTTTTGGGTGTGTTGTACCAATTAAGATTTTTTTTTGCACTTATTGTTACTTAACCTGCATGTGGTCTAATCTGCACTACAGCATCAGCTTCTTACTATATTTTCATTGTAACTGTGTGACGGTCGCTCTGCCCACTCCCCACTGACAGTGCTCCAGGTCCCCTGAGTTCTAGCCAGAGTTTCTTTTTCACTCCCTCACTTTCCCACTGATTGTGTTATGGCCTTCGCCTGTATCTAATCTCCTCTACCTTCTCTATTTAAGCCCCAGCCAATCCAGAGAGCATTTGCGTGTTCACCCTTATGTTAGTGTGGTTGGTCCATGTGGTGTGAGTTTTGAACGTCATTTCTTTATGTCCTGAACTGTTCTCTGTAAGTTTTTGTCCTTGTGCCTTGCAGTAGTCTGTGGTGTTGCTGGACAGGTTGACTCCCAAACAAGACACGACTCGGGCTCCCCTTCCCTCACAGCTGAAGTATGGTGGCAGCTCTGCCTTCCTCCTTTGAGACCACTCTGGAGAGCACAAATCTCCCATGGCTGATTTCAGTATGTTTGGTCTTCCTTTCAACAGATTTCCACCCCTGCCTTCTGCGTTTGAACCCTTGTTTGCCCCTGTTTGGCTGCCTTCCTTGTTTATTAAATATTTTTGGATTGACCCCTGCTTTCTTTGTTCTCTTCTCTCTCTCGATCATGCATCAGGGTGTGACAGATGAACAGGCCTAGCAGAGGCCTCCTGGCAGATGATGCCCATTCGGTCCACCACCTGCTGGAATTGCAATGGTCCCACATCGACCAACTGACGCAGGCAATGGCTAACCTTATGTCTTCTCTGCCTCCCAACCTGCCAGTACCTTGCTCATCACCATGCTCAGCTGCGCACCAAGTCTCACTCCCAGAGTGGTACTCAGGGGTTCCTGCATGTTGCAAGAAATTCTTGCTTGTGTGCCACCTCTATCTATCACCTCTTTTCCAGAGATGGGTGATGAGCAGAGGATCACAATTGTCATTCAGTGGCTGATGGGGCAGGCCATGGACTGGGCTGTGGTGGTATGGAAGAGTGGCAGGATTACAGTTTGCAGTTATCCTGCCTTCCTCAAACAATTCCAAGCTGTATTTGATCACCCTGACCAAGGAGAGTCAAGTGGAACCAACTTCTAAACCTCCACCAGCACAGCAGGCCAGCTTCCAAATATGCCCTCCAGTTCTGCATCTTGGCTGCTGATAGTGGTTGGAATGAACCAGCCCTCCTGGATTTGTGAAAGAAAATTTTAACTATCCACTTTAAAGTGCAATTCCAAAGTGTAATCTCTTAGTTATAGGAATGTGCAGTTCGGTGGGGGTTTTGTTAAGGTTTAAATCCTATAGATGGTCTTAGGTTAGTTAGGCAAGTTTCTTGTTTATCTAGTCTGGCAATAGATAAGAAGTGTGCAATAGAAGGAATGTTGACCTACTAAGACCCTTTGTATTACCCCCCTCCCCGAGACAATGTATAAATTACTGGTTGTACAGGTGTGAATATGACTCTCTGTCTCTCTCTCTCTCTCACTCACAGAGCTGTATGAGACAGACTCCCCTCGCAAGATTAAATTTTGTTACAACTAGAGACTCTTGATGTTGTCCTCATTTCTGATTTCTGAGTATAACTACAGGTGGCTAAGAGAAAAATCCACCACTGATGACTTCAAACAAGGGCTCCACCTGGCACTTTAGACCAAGTTGGCATGCAGGGACTTTGACATGGATCTAGATGGTGTGATTCACTTGGCCATCTTGTTGGACTACCACTTGCAAGGGAAACCTCAGAAGACTTCACCTACCCAAGTAACTGTTCCCACACCCAAAGCTTGGCCTGAGCATGTGTCCCTGGTTCAGGGTTCGTCACCAAACAAGCCCACCCTGGAAGCCATGGAGGTTGGGGCCTCTTGTCTGTCTTCAGCGGAGTGAAGACGGCGCTGGACACAAGGACTGTGCTTATACTGCTTGGGAAACAACCACTTACTCCCACAAAGTCCTCTCCACCCAAAGTTACCAGTATCAGACTCATTGTTACTCCCCATCTTTGTTTACTGCCTGTGACAGTGTCTTTCCTGTCTCATACTGTTTGTGTTTCTGCCCTTCTAGATTCGGGATCGGTTGGGAACTTCATCTCTCAGGCACTGGTTTCATCTCTTTCAGTCCCTGTCATCGCTCTGGCCCATCCGGTCACTGTAAAATGTTTTGGTGGTCACCCGGTCAGCGAGGCTCCCATAACCCATGTTACCCAACCTCTCTCTCTCTACCCTGCCTGCCCACACTGAATGCACCCAGCTCCTAGTCCTACCCCAAACACAACACTCACTCATACTAGGTCTGCCCTGGCTGTGCAATCATGGTCCCAATGTCAATTTTAACACCTCCAATATTTCTGCTTGGGCCCCTTCCTGCTAACTCCACCATGGTAGAAAGTCCCAAATCTCATCTCCCCCCTCTAATACCCTCTGTGTATGCCTCACTATCCCAGGTGTTTAGTGCCACAGAGGCCACTAGACTCCCTCCTCACCAGCCATGAGATTGTGCTATCAAGCTCCTGCCTGGCATTGCACCTCCTTGGTCTCGTATCTATTCATTGTCCAAGGCGGAAACCAAGGCTATGGAGGATTACGTGGCTGAAGTCCTTAGGCAGGCGTCTCTGCCAGTTTTTTCATTGTAGGTAAGAAGGATAGCAGACTCAGACCTTGCATTGACTACCAGGGGCTCAACGCGATCACAGTGAGGTATCTACACCCACTTCCATTTATACCATCTGCTATTGAACAATTCTGTGGGTCAACTTGGTTCACCAAGCTCGATTTGCGAAGTGCATACAACCTTGTGCGAATTAAGAAGGGAGATGAGTGGAAGACGGCATTTAGCACCACCACTGGTCACTATATGTACTGGGTGATGCCATATGGATTGGTTGTTGTTCTTCCAAGCATTCATGAACGATGTTTTTAGGGATATACTAGATAAATATGTAGTTGTCTACCTAAATGACACTTTAATTCACTCATGCTCGTATTCTGAGCATGTGATACACATCTGGTACATATTCTCCCATCTTCTGAAGCATGAGCTGTATGTAAAGGCCGAGAAATGTGAGTTTCACAGTCAGCAGATCTCCTTTCTCAGATATCACATTAGTCCAGCTGGGGTAAAAATGGAGGAGAACAAGGTGTCTGCAGTTTCTGAGTGGCCTGAGCCCCGTACAGTGAAAGATATGCAAAGGGTTTTGGGTTCTGCTAACTTCTACTGCAGGTTTATTCAGGGTTTTAGTACCGTTGCAGCACCGCTCACAAATTTACTGAAAGGCAAGTCTAAGTCCATCAATTTTACGCCTGTGGCATGTGAGGCCTTTGCTAAACTAAGGGAGGTTTGTACTTCCGCTCCCATCCTAATAATGCCTGATCCATCTAAGCCTTTTGTGGTCGAGGTAGATGCCTCTGAATTTGGCCTAGGAGCAGTGCTGTCACAAAGTCATGGCACTCTGGGTAAACTCCATCCCTGCACTTTCTACTCAAGGAAATTGACAGAGGCAGAGCAAAATTATGAGATTGGTGACCGTGAACTGCTCATGATCAAAGTTGCGTTAGAAGAGTGGTGGCATTGGCTTGAAGGAGCTCATCACCCTTTCCTGGTTCTGACTGACCATTGCAACCTAGAATACCTCCGGCAGGCAAAACACATGAACCCGCGACAAGCCCGATGGTCACTCTTCTTTGCTAGATTTGACTTCAAAATCATTTACCATCCTGGCTCAAAAAATGGCAATGGCACTCTCATGTCGACATGAGACTTGGCCCATTTTGGTCGATCTTGTGCCCATTCTACCCACATCCGTGTTTGCTGTTCCTGTACAGTGGAGCCTGGATGAGGAGATATGGAGAGAAACCCAAACCACCCAGTGCCTCTTCCATGTCCTTCAGATAGGCTCTTCATCCCAGAAGGGCTGTGTTATTGCGTGGTGTCCACTACCAGACACCCGGGAGTTACCCGGATGGTCGAAATTGTAAAAAGAAAACACTGGTGGCCCTCCCTTTCCTCCACGGTTTGTGAAGCTGTATGGTCATGTTCTATCTGTGCAACCTCCAAGGTCTCCCATTCTTTACCTGCCGGTAAACTCCTTCTCCTTTCGATTCCAAATCGGCTGTGGTCGCACGTTCCTGTTGACTTAGTCACGGATCCACCAAAATCAAATCATTTTGTAATGATTGATTGGAAAAGCTCATACACTTGTTTGCAAGTTGTGTTGTTTGAAGGCAATTTTGCTTTTGTTGCATATTTTAACTGTTTTGGCACGGTTAGAGCCTTTTGCAAACTAAATGTGTCATTTTGACCATGAGTGCCACTGTTTAGGCCTGTGTGTTAACTGTTTTGAAAATGTGGAGTTTGAGTTGACTGCTGCATCAAAGCAATCAAGAAAAACTGTAATGTTTCTGTATAGTTACACTGGTACATGTCTTTCTTGTTTCTGTACTGCACTGAACTCACTGTATATACATTGCGGGGTTGTTTCAGTATGTCCCACTGTGCAAAGATACATTGAAGCGACGTCTTTTCAACGTCATTTTTGCACATCATTTTTGCACGTCCAATTTTGGTCCTCTGAAGGTGCAGACTATGACACCAGATCACGTCTTTTTTTCGACGTCTCCCGAACGTCCAGTATTGACGTCCCCAGAACCTCCACATAAGCGCTAATTCTAGTCCAAATGAGGTCGTTGTAAACGTCTTTTCTATGTAAAATTTATACTCATTTTAGACATCGTTTTTACAGGTCTTTTCCTACAGCTTCATTTGATTGTCTCAGGAGCAGATAACTGGAAATGCATACAAAGGTGTAAAGTACTTCCAGTTCAAATCTGCTGCTGAAAACAAAGCTACAGGAAAATTAACTGGTACAGTTAACAGGTCCTCCACCTTCTGGAACTACAGTTACACACATGTTACAGTTATACACATCATGCTTTACAAATACCAAAAAAAAAAAAAAAAATCCCAATTTAATCCCCACTCATTTCTTTCCATTTTCATTTTTATTACTTCCATCCATTAAATGCAAAAAAAAAAAAAAAGTTGAAAGATTCAGTCCTGAGAGACGGCTGTGTGTCCTCCACCTCCACATCTTTGTGGTGCATGCTTCAAATGCTCTGAAGCACACATCCTTACAAAGCCCTCTGTGGCTGCCCTGTCAAATTTCATGACTCCATCTGCACGAGTAGAAAAAGACAAGTGATTAGAAATATGAAGGCAATCTGCAGTCATACACCAAGTCCCCATATTTGTAAGCAAAAATAGATTGCCTATGCATCCACTATCAATACTGGATTAATACAAAACCATCTGAGCAAATGTTAAAGATAGCCATGGTAGACATTTGGCGTTGTATTTCTAATGTCAACAGGAGAGAGAATCAAGTTATTCAAGTTAGTAATCAAGTCAAGTTATCAAGTTATTACAGATTGGCAAGGGCTAATTTTCTTGCCTTAGCCAACATGAAATATGGGCTTAGCTTGTACGGCTCTATAAACCTTTGTGTTCTCCAAAGGTTTCTTGCCCTTTTCTCCCTTCCCCTTCATACTGAACTTCGCCATCAGGGCGTTAGTGGAGAGCCTAAAAAAATGACATTTATAAATCAATGTGAGTGATATATGTAGGAACATAGTATAAAGGCTTTATGACGTCTGATCAGTGTACCCTAGGTTGGCCCCTCTTTTCATAACAGCTGGTCTATAAGACCACAATGCATTGTGAACTTGTAATTTCATTTAATTTTCATCTATTATGTTGAAAAATACTCACTGACATTGTTTTATGCCAACAAGAGAGAAGGATCAGAAATTGATGTTATAATGGGAGTCAATAGTGCAAAAAATGTCTGCAGGGTAAAAGTGTCATGTCATGATGCTAGCGTGCTTTTATTTACAGTGCAAAACACACAGGTAGACAATGATGCAACTCCAGCCACTTGAGGGAGATAAGAGTTCGGACCTGAAGCAGCCACAATAGCCGTTAGCGAGCGGCGGCTAGTTAGCTTAGCGGTGGCTAGGCGGCTCGGTAGGTGGATTCTCTGGGTGAGCTGGAGTCTGGAGCGAGAGTGGAGGCACGCATGAGGGTGAACGGACAAATAACGACCGGATCGGTCTGGTTAAATAATACGAGACATTAACAATTAACAGAACGTAAACCAATGGATGCAAACATAATAATAACACACAGGTGATACACATTAGGAATGGGGAAGCCATCACCCGGACGTGCCTAGCAGCGTTAACACATCGAGAAGAAAAAAGACATTCGAGAGAGGAAAAATACAGTTTGCACGCAATATTATCACAAGCGCGCACTCGATTCTTAATTTTGTGCTCTCGAGTTTTACATTTGCGCTAGCGACTTTGAAATTTATGCCCACGAAATTTTTGCGGCAAGCCATTTTGCGCGCTCTAGTTTTGGTATTGATGTGACGCCATATGCTGGACCTCTTAGTATAATTTTACCGCAACATAAACTATATCCATATAAACAATATTGTATAATCCTATATCTCGTATGAAAATATATCGATATATTTTTAAATCAATATATCGCCCAGCCCTAGTAGATAGTGTTGGAGAAAGAAAAAAGTTCAAACAAATGTTAGCCCAGACCACAGGGTACAACTGGAGCAGTGGTATTTGTAAGCTAACTGGCTAATCCACCAGGTACACTTTACTACAAACATAAAATGCATAGTTAGCTTGCACCAAATTATAATGTCGCAACATCTCCCGAAAAAGAGAAAAGCCAACCATACCTGTCCTACCGACCCGCGGGCCACCACGAACATCAAGAACAATAATAGCGGTAGCCTAACCGCCTAATCCAGACGCCCAGACCACCAGGTACAGTTACTACAATTATAAAATACATAACTACGTTGTACCAAATCATAGTACCACAATATCTCATTAAGGAAGGAGAGCCAACCATACCTGTCCTACCGCGGACACGGGGTCCACCAAGGTACCAATTCGGGAAGGGAGGATGCAAGTAGCGTCTACCTATACCAAGAGCACTGGAAAATCCACCAGTAGCCACCACGACCAGTCTGTGGACCCGGAGAAGTCTTATACATGCCTGAGCAGCAATCAGCAATTAACCATTAAATAAACTTGCTACTTCTATCGTACTACACAAGGCAATAGGAATGTCCATCTTCCATCTGTCACTGCATCTGCATCACAGAAAGTTTAATTTAGAAATTACAAACTTTAACAGATTTGGGCAACATTAGAAGATAAATAATAAATCTGAAATAATTTAATTAAAACAATTAGGAGTGCATCGGTACTACTCACTGAATTGCAGAGTGTTTTGATGAAATTGCGGCCTTTGGACAACTCACCATGCCTTGGCCTGTCATAGGGGGGTCTGGTGAGATCGCTGTGCCAGGATCTGTCATCATATCTGTAGGCATCAGTATGGCGTGACCCGTCATACTGATGCCTACAGATATGATGACAGATCCTGGCATCACAGTGTCATCATATCTGTAGGCATCAGTATGGCGTGACCCGTCATGCCTGGACCTGACTGTGTGCCTCGAACTATCACTGTGCCGGGACCTGGACCTGACTGTGTGCCTCGAATCATCACTGTGTTGTGACCTGGATCTGACTGTGTGCCTCGAACCATCACTGTGTCGTGACCTGACTGTGTGCCTCGAACCATCACTGTGCTGTGACCTGGACCTGTGTCTGGACCTGATGCTGGATCCTGCGCTGGACCTACCTCTGGACCTAGTACCATTTAAATTTATTTTAAATCACCTGGACATAATACCATTTCAAAACACTGAAAAACACAGACTGACCCCTACTGGTTGGCCAACAATATTTGCTGGAGATCAACCAGTAGAAGCCAGCCACTACTGAGCCTCTACTTTGCCTTATTCTGTTTCTTTACCTGGAGCGATAACCATCCATGGAACAACTTCTTGCTGCATGTCGAGATCCTGAAAAACACAAAAAATGTTCTTACACAAGACCTGATAAAATAAAAAAGTGACTGTTTAAAGTGTGATGAGATGAATACTCATCAAGCCCTTCCCCTTGTTTTTGGCACATTCATGAGATGAGGGGGTGTCCCAGTTCTCTTTAGGAGTAAGAGCTAGGGCTAAGGGAAAGGGCTACCTGGCCCTTCAAACGAATAATTTCCACAACTTTACTCAAAATGAAGTGGAATGAGAATTCACCCAGCGTTCAATGCACATACATTTCAGCTGGAAGATAAACACCACTTTGGCTAACAGATTGGCAAAGGAGATGTTTAAAATTCTGTCTTCATAAAAGATTTTAGAATCATGGTAGTGGTGTTTCATGATATATTCTGTCAGATTCGTCAGTGATCTGGTAAGGATTTGACGAGAAAAGCAGACGGGAACAAACTTCATCAGAATGTTCCGCGATTCAGACAGTGATCTGATTAGGATGTAACGAATTGCTACTCATTAGCCCTTGTAGTGTGGTGGTTAACCCAAACACGGCTGAGAGCGCGAGTAGGCAGGAAAGCCACGCGAGTTGATATAAGAACTCTCTTATGCGAAGAGTAAGGATTAGCACAATAATCCATGTTATAATGACACACACTCTAACAAAGAGATGAAGAGAGAATCGGAAGGAGGGCCAGGTTGACTCTAATGGCAGAGCGGCGCGCCGCAAGGAAGTGAAACCTTAAATACCCTTTGAACCGTGACTGGCCGCGCCCCATTGCAACTACCGGCCACGGAATGGAGTGCGCTTGACAATACCCCCCCCCCCCCAGACCGGCACCAGACGGACCTGACTGGGAGGATACCCGGCAACGATAGTCCAGAATCAGCTCTGGGTCGAGTACAAACTGGGCCAGAATCCACGACCGCTCCTCGGGGCTGTAACCTTCCCAATCAACAAGGTACTGGGTACCTCTGCCCCGAGGATGAGAATCAAGGATCCGACACACGGTCTACGCGGGACCACCCTCAATGATATGGAGAGTGGACGGGCAGGAGTGGAAGGCACCATGGGTGAAGTGACGAAGGGTTTCAGCTGTGAGGTGTGGAGTACCAGATGGATCCGGAGCGCCGCAGGCAGTTGGAGTCGGTAGGTGATGGGATTAATCTAGTGGATGATGCGGTAGGGTCCGATGTACTGGGGGTGAGTTTGCGGGAGTCCGTGTCTAGGCGGAGGTTATGGGTGGACAGCCATACCTTGTCACCTACGTGGTACAAACATCCCGGTGGGTGCCAACGAGGGTGCTGAGTGGCATAACGGGTGTTGGCACGGTGAATGGCTGTGTTGCAGAGCCGTCGGCACCGGTAGACCAACTATTGGGCCGACGGTACCTCCACCTACGGTTCCTGGTGGTCGAACATCGGAGGCTGGTAGCCGTAGCATACCTCAAATGGACTGAGACTGGTGGCGGAGGAGACATGGAGGTTGTGGGATAACTCAGCCCAAGTGAGGTAGCGGACCCAGGAGCGCTGGCGATCGGTGACGAAGCATCTCAGGTAGCACTCCAGTTGTTGGTTGGTCCGCTCTGTCTGACCATTCGTCTGAGGATGGTATCCAGACGACAAGCTGCAGGTGGAATTGATCAGATGGCAGAAGGCCTTCCATAAATGGGCGGTGAACTGAGGCCCTCTGTCTGAGACAATGTCCTTGGGGAACCCATGCAGGTGGACTACATGCTCTAATATCAGCTCTGCAGTGGTCTTAGCTGACGGGAGTCCGGCGAGGGCCACCAGGTGCACAGCCTTGGAGAATCGCTCAACGATGGTGAGGATGGTGTTCTTGCCTTCTGAGACCAGCAGGCCTATGATGAAGTCAATGGCAATGTGGGACCAGGGCCTCTGGGGTATGGGAAGAGGCTGGAGTTCCCCCAGTGATGGTTGGTTGGAGTCCTTGGCCCTGGCACACACTGGACATGCCTGGACAAACTCCTTAACATCTTTTGCCATGGATGGCCACCAGAAGGCTCGGCTGTCAAACTGGAGGGTGCATTGGGCCCCTGGGTGACCAGAAAGGGCTGATGAGTGGGCCCAGGTGAGCACTTCCATGCAAACTGTTGTGGGAACATAAAGTCATCCAAGCGACACACCTGCCAGCAGTGTCTCCGAGGCGTGTGCCTGGCACACCTTCGTTTCCAATTCCGAGTGGAGGGGTGCAATGATTTTGGTGCGGGAGAGAACAGGCGCGGGGTCTGACCGGGAGCCGTCTACCTCATTTTGACGGGAAAGGGCATCGGCTTTGTGTTCTTTGACCCCAGATGGTAGGATAGATGGAAGTTAAACTGTTCAAAGAAGAGTGCCCTCCACGCATACCGAGGGTTTAACTGTTTGAGGTTCTGGATGGATATGAGATTCTGATGGTCTGTCCAGACCATAAATGGCTCGCTGCCACCCTGGAGCCAGTGTCCCCATTCTTCCAAGACCCACTTGATGGCCAACAGCTCACGGTCCCCTACGCCATAACGCTGCTGAGTGAGGTCGACTTTTTGGAGAAAAAGCTACAGGGGTATAACTGTTGGTCTGGACCTCGTTGAGAGAGGATTGCCCTGGCACCCACATCAGAGACATCCACTTCCACAACGAAGGGATCTGGATGCAGGAGGATAGGTGCGGTGGTGAAGTGGTGACAGAGGAGTTGGAAAAGTGGCCGGTGGCAGGGTACGCGGAGCTGGCCTCAGACGGGAGAAAAGGTGTTGGTCAATCTGCAGGATGAGTTGGATCAGTCCCTCCAGCGTGGCTGGGAGCTCCCATCCGGCGAGTTCGTCCTCATCCGGGAAGCCAACCCCTCGAAGTAGGCAGTCCGGAGCGCAGTATCTCCCCAAGTGGTCTGCACAGCAAAAGTGCGGAAGTCCGCTGTGTAGCGACTCACAGATGCTGAGCCCTGCCACAGATGGTAAAGCCACGAGTCGGTCTCTACCTTGCTGTCGGGATGTTGAAAAGTGAGGCGGAGCTGGCAGGTGAATTCCGGGTAGGAGTGGCCGACATCTGAATTGGAACGCAGCACAGTCGTGGCCCACTCTGCTGCCTGCCTGGAAAGCAGGGAGATGAGAAGTGCGATGCGCTGGCGGTCCGTGGAGTATCTAGTGGAATGAAACTCAAACACAATGCCAGCACAGTTAGAAACACATCACACTTCCCATCTATGCCATTCCGGTAATGCCAAATGTGATTCGGGGTGAGGAGAATGGGTCACCACAACGGGAACACGGCGCGAGTCAGACAACTCCAAAACAGCTGCGCGGAGTGTCGCGACCTCTCGCCACAGTTCCTCCACCTCGCGACGCAACTTCACTTCGCAACTGTTCCATCTCCGCTGCCTGGCTCACTACCACGTCCCATACACGAGCGGAATGCTGGGCTAACACTTTTTGGCTCTGCCATTCTGTCAGATTCGTCAGTGATCTGGTAAGGTTTTGACGAGAAAAGCAGACGTGAACAAACTTTAACAGAATGCTCCGCGATTGGGACAGTGATCTGATTAGGATATGAACCGAATGCCACATTTCACAATCCGACAGTGATCTGGTTAGGATGTAATGAATTGCTACTCGTTAGCCCTTGTGGCGTGGTGGTTAACCCAAACACGGCTGAGAGTGCGAGTAGGCAGGAAAGCCATGCGAGTTGATATAAGAACTCTCTTACGTGAAAGGATTACCACAATAATCCGCGTTCTGACGACACACACCCTAACAAAGAGATGAACCCAATAACTGGAGTACTCACAGTTGATGCCAATGAGAATCAGAAGGAGGGCCAGGTTGACTCTAATGGTAGAGTGGCGCGCCACGAGGAAGTGAAACCTTAAATACCCTTTGAACCGTGACTGGCGGCGTCCCATTCCAACTACCGGCCGCGGAACGGAGTGCGCGTGACATATTCAGTCTTATGACTACGAAATATACAATATTCAGTCAGTTTTTTGATCATATTGCTTGTCCGTGGCGAAGGTTAACAATGCTACCGCAATGTTAAGGCATGTTACAATGTTCCAGACACGTTTCTTTTTATGGTACGTTTTCATATCATTTGTTAATATGCGTTAATTAAAATGCTCTTAATAAGCTGATGGCACACTAAAATGTAAAAGAAATCCACCAGGTCTTGAAACTCATCAATATTCCATTCTCATATCGTTCTGAGAAAAGTCTGATCAATTATTTCATTCAGTCTGAATGGAGTTGGAGTTGTTAATGTTCAAAGTAGTGTGTGATGTGCCAGAAAGGTAAAAGTTGAAGTGTGAAACAGCTTATAACTATGATGTTGTGAATACTCAACATTACTATGCTTAATTCACAAGCAGTGAGAAATTCACCATCTTGAATGGACTTTTAACTTTGTTCAATGGGATGGTTGATACGAGGGGAAAAGTAAATACTCACAAGGAGTGGACATTTCACTGCCCCGAGAACTGTCCGCACGCTCCTCAGACTTGGCTTCTTCTTCAGAGGTTGAAACACATGAATCAGCTTGTAACCATCATATTGTGTATACACAAGACATTACCATACTTCATAAGTTGTCATCAGTACCCACAAGCATTGAGATTTATGTTGGTGTCCTGAATGGACGGCAGCTTTTTTGGTGCAGTAGGGTAGTTGGGCAGCTTGACACCTATACAGAGGTAATAAAGTGAAAATAAGCATATCCATCTCCAAAAAAATGGCATAATCTTATTAAAGAATTTGATTAATTTTGAAACTAGAATTATGAAGTCATTATAGAAAACCATTACCCCTGATGCTCTCCTCATCTGAATCAGTCAATTCTGCAAAAAATGTTTATAAACGTTTAAGTCTAAAATTTGAGGCCCAATGTGTGTTACCATATTACAAATGTCCTCATCTATCCATAAATGCAAGAAACATCTGCCTGTGGGTGTGTGTGTGTCCGTGTGCGTGTTCCATGCATAATTCTCAAACTATTCGTCTGACTGACCTCAAAATTGGTACGCATCTTGTTACTTGAGAATGAGAAACATACCATTTCTTACAAAACCCTCTGGAGTTCCTTTTCTAGTGCGATTCCTTGTCGATTTAATCGGCACCTCATCATCATCGTCCTCCTCTGCCTGACTGGTCATGTTGTAGTTGTCGCATTCACGATGCTTTGCTACAATTCAACATTTAAAGGGATCCCCGACTAGTAAGACAGGTTGGCCTTAGAAGAAAGGCATATCAAGCACATTTGCAGAACCACCTTTTTCCACCTCAGAAATATTGCGAAACTCCGGCCCACACTCTCCCTCTCAGATGCAGAAAAATTAGTGCTTGCCTTTGTCTCATCAAGACTGGACTACTGTAACGCGCTTCTTATCGGGATTCCTGGCAAGAGCATACAAAAACTTCAATATGTTCAGAACAGCACTGCCAAGGTCCTGATGAGAGTGAGGAAACATGAGCACATCACCCCCGTGCTCCGTTCACTTCACTGGCTTCCTGTTTCTGCCCGGATCACCTACAAAATCTCCCTGCTCACCTTCCAATGTCTGCATGGTAGTACGCCATCATATTTATAAGAACTCCTTATCCCTCACTGTCACTCACGCACTCTCCGCTCCACCAACACCCACCTTCTTCTCCCTCCCAGGACTTGCTCCCTCACCACTGGAGATAGGGCATTTTCCTGTGCTGCCCCACGACTGTGGAACACCCTACCCCCACATTTGAGGGCTCCACAGACTGTGACATGATTTAAGAAAAGCCTGAAAACGTTTCTCTTTAGCCAGTGTTTTTAATGATTGCTCGCTGTTTTCTAATGATTGATGTTTTACTCCTTTCGGTTTTTAATTGTTGTTTTTAATATAATGTTATCTTCATTGTCTCTATGCACTTTGAGATTTTTTGTAAAATGTAAAGTGCATTATAAATAAAATTTATTACATTATTTATTACAGAGACAGTGGATGAACTATAATTTAGCATAATTAGGCCGACTATCGATAGTCACTATTGATCAGCCTAGCCCTGGTTAACGCAGTGACTTCGTGACCGAACAATGCTTGTTCATGTTAAAGCTTCGATTAATGTGAATTTTAGGCATGGTTGTTTTCAGTAATTACAATTCCATTTTAACTATGGCCAAAGGTTAGCTGATGGGAAGAGAGGCAATGCAAATAGCCAGAGATGGGTCTGGCTGCAGACCTCCTCTCTGGGTAAGCTCCTCTGTCACTACATCTCCTCTGAGGGAAAGGAAATGGCGCACAAGGACGAAGGACCATACCTAACCGTGCGTTCACACCGCCGGCGGCGAGAGCGTCAAAATTCGCTCTGGCCGCCCTGCCAACTACGCTGTACAGAGATCTTTGGACGCTCTGACGTAGATTGAATGCTTGTCTTGTATTTAAAGGGGCCGCAAATCAAACAAGCTTGTTAATCTTGTGCAGACTGACCACAAGGAGGGTATAAGTTAACCTCATGAAATATATTGAATGTGAAAGTAAGAAATTGATCGATGGAAAGAACTTTTTTGTAGTTACATGTTTTCTTTCAATTAAAAGCCATTTGTGTGGTGGTGTGTAATTATTATGTTCATGGTTAAGTGCTAGTCTAATTTTAATATTATAGGAGACATTTACTAGTCTTGGTCTTTAATTAACATTAATTTGTGTGAAACCTTGGTCCATGCATCGTTTTTTTATTTATGTCCCTGTACGCAAACAGGGACACGTCGTAAATTACTGGGAAACCCGCCACAGCAATTATTAACCTCTCCTCCATTCTGCATGGGATCTTCTTCTTCTTCTTCTTTGTTGCTTAATGGCGGTCGGCCATGGGAACTAATGTGGTCGGAACCAAAGTTTACAGGACTGAGGTTATCTGAATCTGCTCGCCGTGGACTTTACATTTCAATTATTGCCAATTTAACCGCCATTATAGCTCATTACCAAAAAGTTGAACTGATTTCAACTCTCCTTGACGCTCTCGCCGTCCAAGGCGCCGATTCGGGTGGTATAAAATCACAAAGCTAAAACAGCTAACACTTACAAATACATAAATGAACATAAAATTAACTGACCAATGAACGTATCTTTCCATAAGACGGTAGCACGGAGCAGAGCCGAGGAAGAAAGAAAAAGCCTCGATTCGCGCCAAATGCTTGCACGCTATTCTTTCAGCCAATCAGAAAGTGGCGTTTACTGACCGCCTCAGCCAATCAGAGGGGTTTACTGCGGTTTAAATTATGTTTGCTAATTATATATATATATATATATATATATATATATATTTTTTTTTTTTTTTCCCAATAAATTGTATTTCAAATTGTATTGTAAGTCTAAAAATCAGAAAGTTAAATTTAAGGCCTTTAAAATGTCTTAAAAACGCCCAGATTTTCATCCTAGGTCTTAAATTTAATTTACCCAAGTCTTAAAATTTTTGCCTCTGTTCATTCCCAAGAAGCGTTGTGCGCAGAAAATAAGATTTTAAACCGCTGTAGAACTAATCCTTGAATTAGCTATCGGCCAATCAGAAAATAGAATTTCTCTAAAAAATGATTTTCACTTATAGTTGAGGCAGAGTTCCAAACGCCTTCCACATCCTTGTATAGTGCACTACATAGGACACACAACTGATGATATTACGCCCTATGTAGTGCACTGATGTAGGACGGAGCGACTGAATCGGGCATTAACCTCGGGCGAGGTCTGAAATAGGTTTCAGCTGCAAGCGCTTTTGCTCGCGCCCCCAATCTCCTGCCAAACTAACTGGAAAATTTGAGAGCACTGTTGTCAAGAGTATAGTTTTTAAAGATGGGTAAGTATATGTTTAACAACCCTTGGCTCGATAATGCAAATTTTTGCAGCTGGTTACAAGCTGTCCCTAGCAGTAGGCATGAGGCTCGCTGCAAAGTTTAAGCACCGTTCCATATCAATGTCCCATAGAATAACAACCTTATAGGCTAATTTATATTTTTTCTCATGCCCTCGACAGCAGTGTCTGTAAGTCTATGAGCTGTCTCTCACTTTAGTTTACATATTTCCTTGCTGTAGACGTAATATTAGTGAACAATGTTTCTTCATTCACTCGTAAATAAGTGTTAGTGATTAGAGTGTTATGCTAATCTTTGTATGGTTAATGCAATGCAATGCATTGTTCAGCTAACAATGCGGTTTTCAGTTAGCCTGCTAAGTGGTTTATTAGAACTAAGCTAACGTCACTGTATTAGGCTGGTTTAACCTAGCGATCTTCATAACTTATGAATCAGGCTGTAAGTTTATTTTGTACAGTACGTTTTGTGTCAGTTTTACTCACTTTTCGCCTGTCAACTTTGAAGCCAGATAATAGAGAAGTGCGCTCGCGTCTCTGATTGTTGAACGAGTTTGACTAGCTGTTTATTCTGTGTACACGCACTGACCAGCTCACACACAGATAGAGCAGTATATCGTATGATCTGTGCGATAACATTGTATCCTATGGAAATGAAAGCCTAATGATTTTTCAGTCGGCATATAGCCTATGCATGGGGTGAAAACGAGTAGACTAGTGCATGCCAGATTCACACTCATATTCAGCATGCCAATTGTATATTCATATTCAACATTCAGCTTTCAACATGTTCACATGCGGGTGCGTTGCTGGGATACAGGGGAGATTTTCCTCCCCTGTCTCTCCGTGACCACCTGCATCTCAATCATACTTAGACACTCTCATTACTTACTGTCACATGACACATACATATAGAGCTTGGGGGTGGGCACACTGAATGGCGTCCAGAGGGTGGTCTGGTTACCCAGTCCTACCTCTGGCGCCAGTGCCCACTTCTCAATTTTAAGCTGCACGTAGACATTGAGGGCTCGGGGGAGGGGCCAAGCTGACACGAGCTGGCGGAGGGTGGTTGGTGTCTTGCCCCTCCCCTGTTTTAAAGCACTGTAGAACAACACACACACCAACACTACATCTGAGTGGGCGGGGTGAGGCACAGGGTCTTCTCACACCCTTGTTCCCTGTTCGCTGTCCAGGGCTGGGGGCTGCGAAGACGAGCTGGCCGTCTGGTTGGGGTCTGGGCTGGTGGTGATCGCCGCCACTGCGGGGACTGGGGTGGCCTTCCTGTCTCCACGCCAGAGCGAAAGGGGTTCAGCTCCAGGGTCTGGCGCCGATTGCCCCCTTGGGGGTAGTGATGTCCGGATCTAGGAGCTTAGAGAATATATGGGGAGTGTGAGTGTGGGTACCATGTCGATTTTTGTATGTCTACATGTGGGGCGACTGTATATTTGTTTGTGTGCATGAGGGAGGGAACGTATGTTTGCGTATAGGTGCGCCTGTTGGTCTTTGTCCATATGTCAGGTCAGGCCTAAGACTCCACCTCAGTCAACATCTCAGGCTTCCCTGCCCTGCCACCACACCCTGCCAGTGGAGGGTGCCCCTGGCCTCTGGTGCGTTGGCGGTTCCTCGCTCTGGGGCTGGTTGCTCTGGGGAGTGCTGGCCTGCTCTTGGCGGTCGCCTGGCGGGGCTTGGCCCTCCTGGCTCTGCTGGGCCCCGGCTGAGGGGGTGGGGGGCCCCTTGGATCTTCAGGCCCAGGGACCGGACTGCCCTGGGGTGGGCGGCCGCCGGCGGAGCCTGCGGACCTGTCGCCACGGCCCCCTGGGGCGTCTGCGCTGCGGCTGCTGGATGACCACTCCGGGCTCTCCTCTGCCTTTTTCTGGGAGGGTACCTCAGACTTCTCGGTGGTGTTTCTCCTGGGACTCCCGGCCCTGGGGGCCTCCGGAGGTCTGGGGCCCGGGTCCCCTCCGTGTCTGCTCCATACCTTGCGGGTCGGGACTGAGGTTCCCCACACGCACTACTAAACATTTCTATGGAGGAACCTTATGAATTCAAGCACGCTCACACACACAGGTGTGGACACAAGCATCCACATTGGTGTAAAAACAGGTGCTCACAGATACACACTGTCTTGATCTGCTGTTCCTTCAAAATATATTCTGTAATATTTATGTGCGCTGCTCAGTAACATTTAGTATTTACTGCGATTCATGCAGATGTTGGTTGTTGCTGCAATTTCTCTGCTGTTGTGTCTCCTGTGTTCTATTTTCGTCAGCAGGTATGGAAGCAGAATATCCTTTTTTTTTTCTCTCCCTCTCTACCCTTCGTTTCCTTTCTTTTCTTTCTCTTTCTTTTCCCTCTTCTCCCTTCCTTTTCTTGTTCTCTCCCCCTCTGTTGCCTCTCTTATCAACCTTATTTATCCTGTTTAAGTATTTTAATTAATTGGAAAAACAAATAAATGAATAAAGTTGACCTCCGAAGAGGGGGGGTGGGTGGCGGGATCAACAACAAAAAAAAAAGCTTTCAACATGTTGATTCCAATAGGATAATTAATAGGCTAGACAATGTAGAGTGAGTGAGTTTCAAATATTTAGATTCTTTTTTCAGTACTGAATTAATAAAAATAGAAAGTTTTGAGAATTTCTGGTATCATTCGAATGTCTTTAGTAATGCTTCGTGTTGGTCTTAAATTTTACTCATAATGGTCTTAAAAGGTCTTAAAAAGGTCTTAAATTTAACTTACTGAAACCTGCAAGAACTCTGAAATAAATACATACATACATACATACATAAATACCTAAATTGGTTGATTAATTAAATAGGTAACAATATAACTGCAAGCAGTGATTACGGGGGCCATGCAGTTTGCAGCTTTATCAGTTTTTGATGAATCGAAGTGGACAGACGTTGAAATATGACACGTTTCATCCTTTTATCTAGGGTGCTACGGTTCAAAACTTATTAGGCAAAATGCAAAATAGCTTTTTGGCATAGTGGTGCAATTTTTTTTGCCTGAGTAGTGAGAGGGGTACCAGACCTACCTGCCAAATTTCTAAACTGTAGCCCACCCAGAGCCGGATTTCTATGACACTCAGTGTGTGGCATTGCAGTCCTATGCCAAGCCCACCACATTTATTTCTATATTACAGCCAAATGAAGACCTAAATTAAAAATGTGCTTGAAAGTAATTAAAGAAGAATGTCTTGGGGTTCAAATGATACCAGTTGCATGTAGATTGGATAAAAATCCAGGGTCTAGTTCGTAAGACATGTTTTTGAATATTATGCAAATTAGCGAGAAATTCAATATGGCGGAAATAGATGCAAGGGTCTATAAAGATTTGTCTTGACCCAAGGAGTAAGATGGTATGAGATTTTAGAGAATCAGAGCTGCGGTTCAAAAGTTATTAGGCAAAATGCAAAATAGCTTATTAGCGCCACCAGCTGGCAGAGTAGTGCAATTGTTTTTTTTTCCTGAGTACTGGGTGGAGTTTGGTGGACTGTTGGAATTTCGGGGGAGTGGGGCAAATTTCAAAGCTGTAGCCCACCCTGAGCCGGATTTCTGTGACACTCGGTGTGTGGTGTTGCAGTCCCATGCCAAGCCGAGCACATTTATTTGCATATTACAGAGAAATGAAGACCTAAATTAAAAATGTGCTCAATAATAATTAAAGAAGAGTGTCTTGGGATTCAAATGATACCAGTTGCATGCAGATTGGACAAAAATCTAGGGACGAGTTCGAAAAAGATGAGTTTTCATTTTATGCAAATTAGCGAAAAATCAAATATGGCAGAAATAGATGCGGAGGTCTAAAAAAATTTCTTAACCCAAGGAATAAGATGGTATATGATTTTTGAGAATCGGAACTAAGATTCAAATTTTATTAGACAAAATGCAAATTTTTTTGAAAAACCGCAAAATAGCTTATTTTGGTGCAATTTTTTTTGCCTGAGTAGTGGGTGGGGTACCGGATCTATCTGCGAAATTTCAAAGCTGTAGGTCTTACCGTTTTTTCTCCACAACGCGTTTTAAGGCAGGAAAAAAAAAATCGGCACAAAAACAATAGGGTACCACGCAGTGTTCCACTGCATGGCCCCTTAAAAACAGGTACTCAAATAATTAGTAATATATGCTGTTTTATCACAAATAATATATATTCATATTAATATTAACAACAATGTTGATATTTGTCATAAATTAAAAAAATAAATATTATTAAAATTAATAATAATGTCAATTTTAAATAATATAACTGCAAGCAGTGATTACGGGGGCCATGCATTTTGCAGCTTTATCAGTTTTTTACGAATTGAATTATATATATGTTGAGATTTGATATCTTTCATCTTTTTTTCTACGTATTTACAGTTCAAAACTTATTCAGCTAACTTTAAAATAGTTTATTATGGTGCCAACAAGTGGGATATCGACTTTGAAGTGAAGCTTTGCAGCCATATAAAGAAATACCTGAAAAATGTGCTTAATAATTACCACAAGAGAGTGTCTAAAAACATATGTCTTGCTGAATTTGTTTCAAAGTACTGATTTGCATAATATAGTCATATGAATAGGTAAATGAAAAATGTGCTCAATAACTATTAAAGAAGAATATAGTGAGATTTAAATAATACGATTTCATATTATGAAAATTAGCGGTAGCTCACTCAGAGCTAGATTTCTATGATTTTCAGTGTGTGGCATTGCATTACTATACGAAGCCGAGCACATTTATTTAAAAAAAAACACAGCCAAATGAAAACCTAAATTAAAAATATACTCGATAATCATTAAAGAAGAATGTCTTGGGATTCAAATAATACCAGTTACATGCAGACTGGATAAAAATCCAGGATCTAGTTGAAAAATCCATTATGGGAAAAACAGATACAAGGGTTTATTAAGATTCATCTTGACCTAAGAAATAAGATAATATATGACTTAAGAATCGGAGCTACGATTCAAAAGTTATTACAGAAAACGCATAATAGCTTATTAGCGCCACCACGTGGTAGAGTGGTGCAATTATAACGGAAAACGCATAATAGCTTATTAGCGCCACCAAGTGGTAGAGTGGTGCAATTATTATTTTTTTGCCTGAGAAGTACGTGATATTTGAAATGTTGGAAAAGTAAAGTAACTGTTTTCCTCAGTATTGGGTAGAGTCAAGGACCTACCTGCCACATTTCAAAGATTTTTGAGAATTGGAAATGGGGTTCAAAAATTATTTGAAAAAGTGCAATTTTTTTTGGAAAATAGCTTATTTTGGTGCAATTTTTTATGCCTAAGTGGTGGGTGGGGTACCGGACCTACCTGCCAAATTTCAAAGCTGTAGGTCTTACAGTTTTTTCTCCGCAACGCGTTTTAGTGCAGAAAAAAATAAATAAATCAGCACGATTCCAATAGGTTACCACGCAGTGTTCCACTGCATGCCCCCCTAATAAAAAAAAAAAATCAGCACGATTCCAATAGGGTACCACGCAGTGTTCCACTGCATGGTCCCCTAATAAAATAAATAATGTCAGTTTCCTGCACCTGTGTTAGACCTCCACATGACGTCCAAAAAAGTTACGTTCAAATGTTTAACTGCATATTGACGTCCAAGTGGGGTCATAGTTAGACGTCCAAATAGCGGACATAGTTTGTACGTCGTGTATAACTCCAGAATTGGTCTTGGACCGACGGACGCAATATAGACATGATCTAATATCCAAACACATTGTACATTATTATTCGATATTTTTGCATATTTGATTATATGATAAACCAATTAATCTTCAATTTACTCAGAAGTTACTCAGTAGTTGAGTAGTTTTTTCACTGAGTACTTTTTTTACTCTTACTTGAGTAAATTTTTGGATGACTACTTTTACTTGAGAATATTATTCTTAAGTAACAATACTCCTACTTGAGTAAGATTTTTGGCTACTCTACCCACCTCTGGTTCTTGTGGCATGCCATATAATGAGTGTGTCTGCCATTTGAGGTGAAAATACCATTCTGAAGCATGTGTTTGTCATTTTAAAGTGTGTGGTGCATTTTGATGACAAGTGTATCTGCAGCTTTCGAAAGTGTGTGTATAGTTTTGAGAAATGTGTTTTAGGATTTTCTGAGAAGAGACACTGTTTCCACAAATGTGTGTAAGCATTTGGGGAAAACTGTAACACAAAGGCCTGAACCAGAACACTCTGGTCAAAATGAAACATTTTGTTAGCAAAAGGCTCTAACAGTAACTAAACGTTTACAGTTTTACCCAATTCTAAATAGACCATTTTGTAATAGTGTTAAAACTCTAGAGGTGTGTGAGATTTTCCAACATGAGCTTTTTAAGTAATAACAAATTTGGATTTTTTTCTAATTCTTTTAACTGTGCCTGAGCTTCTGGGATTCATGCTTCTTGGTATCTTTTAGGTCAAAGTAACAGGGGGTGTGTTTTTCATCCCTTGAGAACTCAGAGCTCCTAAGAAGAGACACAGATCCAAGAATTACAGTATGATTGGCAGCTCACCACTCTGCCTCCCTGTCACTTGGGACTCCTGAGAGAGCTGCTTTTTAAGAGCCAGGCAGACTAAAGCCACCTTTCATTCCAATTAAGTTTGTGGAAAGTTTTGGGGGTTTTTTTCTCCCCGAAGGCATAGTCTTAGGAGGATAAACAGTCATCCATTTTGCAGGAGTGCTGCTTTTGGGTGGAAAGCAAAAACATTTGCAGGGAAAAATGCAAAACAACTTCAGAGGCAGCGAACCTTCATCACAGAAGCATTTGTACTTTTAAATATATATAGCACATAGTTCAGCATCTGCTTGTGCAGCAAGTGTCTACAAACCGCAGGCCAAATTAACCCAAAACACACACACACATAGAATTTTCCTTGCATTGGCACAAGTAAAGAGACAATGGAACAGTCATGGTAAGAGTTCTGTTTTGTCTCCTGACGCCTTAACACAACCCAGGGATTTGTAGCTGTTAGTGACATCTGTTTTTCACTAACAGCTGGGGCCCACATTCTTGGGGATTTGTTTGCACTTGGAATTCAGATTGTTTGTGCTGTATGTTTAATTCGGTTTGATTTCAGATCAGTGTTCCTGGAGAACCATGAGCGGCCAACATGGCGCGGATTTGCGATCTCCTTTGCCCTCTGGTCCTGTCAAAATGGATTCAGTACATCATTATTGCCAAATTAATTCCTGAAAGCAAAAGAAAACATGCTTTTAGTAATGGAAAATGCATGACTTTTACCTGAAAAAGTGTCTTTATTGCTAATGGGTGTGACCCTGCCCCATAACTGCAGACATACCTTACAATTAGTGCACTTATACCTCTCTAACTCTCTCTCTCTCTCTCTCTCTCTCTCTTTTTCTCTCTCTCACACACACACACGAAGCACTCCAGAGAGGATGAAATTTAAGTCAGCTCCCAACCTTGGAGGATCGGGGCCTTGGGAGGATGACTGTAGCCTCAGGGTTGCTCGCTCTCTCGCTTTGTGCTTCAGAATCGTAGTCTGCTCTCAATTAGAGGTCTGAGCCAGTAGGAATAATTCTGACTATTGTTCCAGCAATGATATTACCATCCATGTTTAGACTTTGAGGCATAGGGCATCGACTCAGGCTGACATTTGCAGAGTAATCACAGAAGTGTGCAGAGTTCCATGCTCAAAAGGCAGAAACTGATTTTTTAAAATCTAGATACTAGACAGAATGTCCTTTACTGAGTTTGAACTAAGCAGGCCAGAACAAAAACCAGCACAGCATGACCAATCTGCTCTCGCATCCCTATAAACCTGTCCCCTTTTCCTTACATCCTGGCCCTTTACTTCCTAAACACTGAGTTGAATAAAGATTAATAAAGGGAAGATGTATAGCTGGCCGGTGAGGTATTTACTATAGATATGAGTGTGAGTGCTTCTGTGTAAACACTCAGACGTATAAACTTAGATCTCTACATGCTCTTTGGAACAAAGATTTGAATAAAAATAGAAAATAGTTAAAATAAGAAAATTGTAGCCTTATAGTCATTGTTTCATTTCCAGTACTAATGTTAAACTCAATTTATCACATTCTATTTCTGCATTTCTTAGTCATGTTCCTGGAATTCAATTCCATTTTTAGCTTTTATTCCAAAGCTAAAAATGCTCTAATGCACTAATGCACCTGAACAAGCTCAGTGACAAAAAGCTTGCTCTAATTACACTAATTATTTCTCACCATATGACAGAGAGAAAATCAGAGCAATTGCACAAAAGTGTGAAATCACCTAGACTTCTAATACTCTGCTGTTTAGTTTGATTGTTCACTCTGGTTGCTATTATTTTTGTAAAGCATGATATAGACTCTATTTTCTGGAAACAGCATCTATATCTGCTACCAACATGAGTGTAGTCAGTCTGTACCAGTCTATAGATGATCATGAAAATTAAAAACCACAGAAAAGGTTTTGTGTGCAGTTCAGTCACAGTGCTCACAGTCTAGATCTGTGTTTGTGATTCCTGATAAAACCTTCACATTTGAAAGTCAGTGTTCACAGTGTAAACATGACTCTCACAGCCTTCAATAATGATCTAAATCGGTGTCTTTATTTCCCAAAAAAGTTTAACGCCTCTATGTACATTTTGTGCAAAAACATTAAAGGTTTCAAGGACTACATGGTAAGTTAATTTTAAGGCACATACGTGGGACAATGACACCATGCTAAACAAACACAGAAGAAAATGTTGCTTTGGTTATTGTGCACCTTGCTGGATTCTCCAGTTCTCCCTGTCCACAAACCAACAACGCAAAATATCTCAAAGAATTATGCAGCAATGACAAAACCGCCGCCACAATTCTTTTTCTGCTACTAAAAACAGGCTGTGGATGAGAAATAATATTAATAAAATTCTGCTCTACAGTCATCAACATGTTGTGGCGTCTATTCACTTTGCCCTTAAAACAACCGTGTGCTATTAAGCCTTTCCACCCTCATTGTTGTGTCATTTAAACAGGTCATTACCATGAAATTATTGGTAATAATAGATATTTGCCCAATTTTACATAAGGTAGGATGTTCCGGAAGAGGACACAGTGCACAGTGCAGGCCTTAAACATGTTCAGTCTTAAGTGTTTCGTTTGAATTTCCCTCACCTCCATTTACTGTAATTATTCCAAATTGAATCAATGTGCTTATTCAGGAGACCCCAGACCCAAGCCAGAACCTCACTGACCCTATTGAGACACATTGCAGTAAGTGGAAACATAGAATCAGCACTGTGTTTTATAGCTCATCTGCCCGAGAAAATGACAGAATAATGTATAAAACCTGTGGAATCCCTGAGTCGCTTTGACTCATTCTATGCAAAGCGCCATCTCTCTGCTAATGTCACCTATTGTTGTCTCACTAGTTGTCAGTGGTAATTGCCATTCAGCCACTGGCTTTACAATAATCCTTTGGTTCAGTATGTTGTAATACTGTTATCATTAAGTTCTTGCCTTCAAATTGCAATAACTAGCAAGATCGACCCTGAACCAAACACACAAAGTCACTGCTGCATTATAGGAACGAAAGCTGAAAATAAAGCTGTTCACCTCTATGAAACACTGGTAAGCTTGGGAATTGCTGGCATTTAAGAGGCATAAAACACCCCACCCTGTAGATTCGAGTAAATCAGTTTACAGCTGCTGCTTTAAATTAGGAGTGGAGTGGAGTGCAGCAGTTAGGAGGAGGATACAGAAATTGTACCTTCAAGCAAGTGACATCATTAACACAAACTGTGACATATTGGTTTTTAATAGTGTAAAGAGAAAATAGCTGGAAAAATGCATCAAATCACCATATTGCCTTAAATGTGCAAGTAACACAAACTATTATTGTGTTCAAGACATAAGTGGTACTGAACATCTCCAAAACATCAAAAGGGTTTCATGCTCCTTTTAGCCTCCAGCCACTGCTCCAGTACTGCATGGTGGGAACACGTCTGGAATAATTTCCAGCATTCAGAACGCTATCCGTCTGCTTGCTGTCAAAAATGTACTACAGAGCCTGCACCCAGATTTATGCGACTGGCGGATTAAGTTTACAGCTATTCATTTGGATCTCCACTGCTGCATCCTTTCCCAAACTCCAAGATGGGCCAGTGTGTCTGGGCTTCTGCACTACTAAATGTACTTCTGTCAGCAAGAGTTACGGTGATTGTGAGCTTTAGGACAACTGCAGGACTTGATGAATAGTTCATAAGCCACACATCAGTTAAAAGGCTTTAAGCTAAAAAGTAGAATAAAAGCTCTTTTTCTAGATGAGAGCCGACACAAATAATTAAGAATATGTGGTGTAACAAACATGGGGCAAGCAGCAAAAAAAAAAAAAACAACTTTGATAACCACAGATGCTTTGTAGCCCTTTTTTATCTGGGATGTTTTTGACAGATGAGCAAACATAAGGGTATGTGTTTGAATTTTTTGGGAGGATCACATCTGCACTGTACTTTACAAATAAAAAAATATCTACTTTCCACAACTCACAGCTCACCACTTGGAATCACTTAGGTGTTTTCCAGGATGTCAACTGTGTTAAACTGCAAAGGGTTAATTAAAGCCGTTGGCCTTTTCCCCTTCTCGGCCCACTCCAGTTGGCCCTGCCAGGCGAAAATAATGTCTGCATATTTCTCTTCTTTTTTTGGACGGAGGATTATGAGTGAGGGGTGGAGAGAAGGGGGAGGGGGTCCTTTGAACTCATCCTGCAAAATAAAATCTTGTCAAAGCAAATAAAGTCTATGAGTAACAGTGCATAATAAAGGCTTCTCCACTTTAAGCCAGCATTCCTAGCTAGGCGCTCAGTTTTATGAAAGTGGCACGGCATTAAAAATAGGTTCCCAGACAGAGAATGTGGCATGTGCCCGTTCTCTGGGTTTGAGGAGCTTTTATTTAAGAACTCAATTCATCATCCCAAATGAACGCCTGGCTGACTAAAGAGGTCCTTCAATTAAAAAAAAAAAACGAAAGACAAAACGTATGACAGGCCATGTGCAATGCCTGTAGAGTGTTCAAAATGTTCCTAATCGCTGACACTAGAATGTGCTAGACAGAGAGACTTTTCAATGTTCCTAGCTAATTTGTAAATCCTCCAAAATAATTAACAAATCAAATCAGGACACAATGTAGAGAGATGTGCAGACTGTGTCTCCTGAATATGTGAATGCTACTGACAAGCTAAACACGAAGGAGAAGATAACTTTCTTTGGAAATTGTGTATTTGTGCATGTTTTAGACCCCTGGCATCTAGACACAATGTCAGTGGAACATAAGCAGTTTAGTAAGGACTGTTTTTTTTGTTTGTTTGTTTGTTTTTTTACAGCATGATTAAGAGAATCATAGTTTTTGTCTGGAAAAAAGATGCCATCTTGTGGCAGCAACTAAAAAATCACCTGACCTGCTACAAGCTGTCCTGTTCAGCCCTGCTTTCATTCTCACTGACACATTCAGCATTGCTTGGTGTTGAAAAGTGAAACCATTCCCTTCAGGTGTGACTTTTACAAAAGCTCATTTCCTGAAAGACTCTTAATACTTGCTGCCACTTGAAGAAAATGCACCCCATTCCTATACAAGAATGAAAGAAAATGCAACTTGTTTCCAATTTTACCCTTTGCAGACTAATCAGTGATGTTTAGCTTTCTCGACCACCATGTTGTCTTTACTACTGTTCTGTGAAAGGGCAGAGGTGGTTGGGTGGAAAGGGCACGTTGTGATTCTGCGGTTAGCAAAGTATGCAGGCTCACGTTGGCACATCAGTGGCAGAAACCTGGGTTGCCTTTTATATTAGAGATCTGATGTGCCATGATTGTAAAAATACAACCGCACCATCTTTGAGCAAAGCCAGCGTAAGATCAACAAATTACAAAATAATTTTATCATGTATACTAAGAATTAAAAAAGCAGAAATCCACATAGGAGTCCACAGTATAAATTACCATGTAAAATCAGCCTGGAAATATATATGTATATGTGTATTGTACAGAATATGTGGAACAGCATTTTTATACCAGTCACAGCATCACGTGTGACAAATGTCCACACTGGGAACATTGCTGCTCTTGCAGTAGCCAATGCTATTGTTACTGAGGTGGCACTCTCTGAACCCTATGCCTCCATTAGGTGTGTATATGGGCTGGATTCTGAAGTCTCCCTTTAAGAGCTGCTCATTGTTCAGTGACACTATCTGAAAGCTGGTTTCAGTCATTTCCAGGATGGAGTTATCCTTTTTAGTGCCTGCCTCACCGTAGTCGTCTTTTCTCCTGCCTCGGTTGTATTTCCATTTGGGCGAGGACGATGTACGCTTCTTGTGCATGTGCCAGCAAAATATACTGAGGAACATCAGCAAGATGACCAGTACCACTCCACCAATGATCCCGGCTAGGAGCAGTGTGGAAGTGTTGTCCTGCTGGGCTGCCTGCTCTGACTCTGACACCTTATTGGAGCTGCTCGAAGGTGACTTGGTCTTGACCTCTGAACAAATTGTATCCTCTCCTGGTCTGTAATTATTAAGCGTGTCCAGAACGTAAATACAGATTCGATAAATGGATCGAGGTTCCAGGTTGGACAGGGTAAGTCTCCGCTGCTGCCCTGGGACAGTCTTCTCCTGGCTGATGTCCGTCATTAAATTTGGACTTCTTTTCATCCAAGTGACTTTGTAAGACGTAACGGTAAAGTAGGATTCCCAGCTCACCTCTATGCAGGTAGAGTTCATTACATACAAAGATATCTTCAGTGGGTCTTCATAAGGGGGAAAAGGACCAACGGGGAAATGAATGAGATGGGGTGTGGCAGGAGAGGTTGGTGAGAAAGTTGTGGATGAGATTGTAGTCGTGTGGGTGTTTCTAGGAGGGATGACTGATTGGTGAGGTGGTGATGGAGATGGAGGTGACCGAGTGGGCCATGAATTTACTTCAGTGCCAGTCGGGCACTGAAGAGCCTCCAGTGTGAGCTCTCGAATGACCATTCCCCTCACTTCATCAGGCTTGTGGCAGGTAAAACCACGAACATTAAGAGCAGACGGTAGAGACTTGAGCCAGGCAACTACCCATTTCATTGTGCAGTCACAAAGCCAGTTATTGTTTCGTACATGGAGATGTGTCAGGCTTTTTAGCTCATCAAACACTCCATGAGGCAGACTCTCTAGCAAATTGTTTGAGATATCCAGTTTCTCCAAGTTACTCAGACCAGAGAAAGCCGTTACAGGGATTTCTTTCATCTGGTTCTCCTGCAGGTTGAGTTTGATCAGTGATGCTGAAGGAAGCAGTGGTGGTGGGGCTGTGAGGGAGTTGCGGGACAGGGAGAGCTCTTTCAGGCTTACCAGGTTCTGGAAGGTCCCAGGAAAAATGGCATCGTCTTCCAGAAGGTTTCCATCAAGAAGTAGCCTTTGCAGACTGGTGACATTCTGAAAGGCCTCCTCGTCGATTTCAGCGATGCGGTTTTCATCCAGGCGAAGCTCCTTAAGGTCAGCAGGTAGTCCAAAGGGGACGCTGCTCAGGTGATTTTTAGTGAGGAAGAGAAGCTTGAGGCTTACTGCTGCCTGAAAAGCCCCTTCCTCTACCCCTACTGTGGATATGGAGTTGTCATCTAAGTGAAGCTCTTCCAGCTTGGGAAGCTGGGCCAGTGCTGCCCTGGATATAGTCTGGATGTTGTTCTCCTGCAGGTGAAGCACTCTTACATTCCTGGGTAAGTTAAGAGGGAACTCATCCAGCTGATTCCCATACAAGACAACAGTCTCCACAGACCCCACATTATGTAGCTCCAGTGGAAATCCAGCATTGTTTATCTGGTTGTTGTGGAGGTAAAGTGTCTTGTATCCCTCCTGTACACCAAGAGGGACAGATGTGAGACTCCTCTCATTACAATAAACAAACATTTTGTCGCAACGGCACTCTTTGGGACAGGAGGCAACACGGCCAAACTGCATGTGAAGTCCTAGTATCACAGTAAGCCAAAATCGAACAAACAAGGTCCATTCGTTATTCCACAGTCCCATCTGGAACTCCATCATAGGAACAACAAGGAAAATTCAAACAAAAACACAAAAGCTGCAAGTAGAATGAAGATGGAGTAAATCCAGTTATTTAAAAGAAAGTCGTTTAAAACATTATGTTAATTCTGAGATTACAGGTAAGCGCAGAAGGTATAGAGCTAATCCACTTGTAATTCCTAGTCCTCCCCCTTCTCCTTGGAGCAGCAGTCTCATTAGAGGGCACAGGTTCTGTGGCTGGCGCCATCCATGCTAAAATATCACAGCATGGTGGCAGCAGTGGTGCCCAGCCAATGGCCTCGTTGGGGCCCGTCTGAGAGCACAGCAGCACTGATGCTGAGCGGCCCAGGCCTCCTCCCACCCTGATGTCACGCTCTGCTGGGCCTGCACCCAGGACACTTTCAGCAAATGGGACATCTGGGGCCTGGGACCTGAAAAAATAAAACGAAAGGTAAATGAGGGGAATGAGTCTTCTCAGAGGCTGGTGGCTCACCATTAAAATTCAGTAATACCTCGCAACATAGTGACAGCTTACAGACACACAAAAAGAGGCACAGCACATTATATTTCTGGGGACGTTACACTGGCAGGACACTGAAGTGTATTGCTTATAGACCTAGCTTAAATCACCAACACACACACACACTTTCAACCCTTAAACATAGAACATAAAAATGTACCATTACTACAATAATCCAATTTAAAATTCTATTATTCTTATATACTAAAGACTGCAATGAAATCACAAAATATGGAAACAATGTGCAACACAAGTGTGTGAAAGAGTAAAAATATATACACACACACACACACTTCACATATGCCACACCTCGTCCTGACGAGTATGAGTGTGATGCGTGGGAAAGGTGGAGGGCGTGTGGCAGCGTGCACGGTGACAGACTACCTCTGTCAATCAACTAGAACTGGAGGATTATTTAGTCTCTCACACCCGCAATATATGGTCGATACAGGTCATTTCTCAGTGCGTTGAGGTTTACGGCACAGCAGGCCCCAGGATCAAAGCCCACATTAGAGCTTTAATTGACCTTTGACTGCTTCTCTTGCGACCAAGACGAGTGATATTTAATATCAGCTACAGATCTGCCAATAAAGACACAATAAAGAGATATTTCACTGTTTAATCTCTCACTGCTGCTTTCCGCAACACACTTTTAATTTATTTCTCTGTTTGCTTTCTGGTTATGGTTTCTGTGTTGTCTCCCTTCCAATGTGGAATCACACTTCCATCCGACATGGAAGAAGACACTCTTTGTTGGTCTAGCTTTAGTTAGAGTGAGCATTCTTCTGTGTGTGTATGTGTGTGTGTATTACTTTGTTTTAAAAAAAAATTTTGAAGCAGTATGTCACTGACCATGTTTTCTTAAGCAAGATATCGCTTCATATGGTAGAAGAGGCAAATTTCATCGAAATGTTAGTACAGTAAAGTAGCCTTTTAGGAGCATATGCACATACAATTAAGAAAATACTTTTTGTAATCAAGTTTTCTATCGATTTATCGATTAATCGAGTAATCGGATAAATTCTTTCATAAAAAGCAGAAAAATTACAATACCTTTGTTTTTAGGCTTATTCTAGTGTGAGTAGAAGTTAGCCATAAACACTTTATGTTGTTGTATTCAGGACGTCCTGCACTACTCAAATTTGTCATAATTTCATGTGTAAATGCTGATAGTTATAAAATCAGAACATTTCTGATTAAAACTGAATCACGCCTGTAGAAATGTTTAGTTTTTTAGCTTTATGTAACATAAAAGTGCTGAAACTGTAGACCTAACTACTAGAAATAGTAAGAACATTGTTTTATTGCAGAGTAGCATTCTATGGCTTAACATACTATTGCAGAAATACTTATTTTTTGTTATCCATCAGAATACAGAATTATTATTTTTTAAATAAATTTAAGTTCTATATTTCTTCTATCCTATTGATTACACTATAACATTATAAAATTGAAAAGAAAAATCTAATTAATTGAGAATGAAGAAATACTGAGGTTTTGGGTCCTATTTGGCCTATAAAATGAGCTGCTTTTGGCCTTTCTGGAAGAGAACTACACAGAGCCGGAATAAACTATGGAATACTCACAAATACTTTCACATACAGAGGGATCAGGTCTTGTCTTGTCTTGTTGACGTTGTGCGTCATTAATAAATGACCGTGTGAAACAAGTGGCGCATGCTCTAGCGAGTGAAGTTAATTAAAAGGAGCTTTTAGAAAAATTGCCTCGACCATTTTTTGTAATCGAATTATTCAAATTATTCGAATAATCATTTCAGCTCTAGAAAATATATATTAAAAAATCATACAAATATAAATACACACAATGTTATACACACACACTCATGCTGTGAATACATGCAGAACATTAAAATAGCAAAATGGCTGTCATGTTAAGTTTATATACAGTATGTACCTGTATATGTACATTATATAACATTTACATATTATTATACTCATTTAGCAAATGTCCAAACACAATTATCATTCACGAAACTTAGCTTGGGGTACTTTGACCCAGAATGACAGACAGACAACACAGGGGAAGAACAGTTAACACTGGGTTTGTCATTATAAATACACTCAAAATGATCATACGTATCTCATACAGTGACGTGAGGTTTTTCAGTGCCATGTTACCTAACATTTCTGGATGGCCTGTGGGATGCTTTGCTCATAAATGAGCAGATAGGTCATAAGTAGGACAGCATTTCTGTTTACGATGTCATGGGGACAACATTAGTGTTAAGTGGTATGCTACTTTTGTTGTTTTATTAATGCTTTATTAAAAAACAGTGGTTATAAATGGTTTTCTTCCACCATACTTTCTGTTTCTAAAACCTAAAGAAGAATATTTCTCAGCATGTTGGTGAAAAGTACATGATGAAAATCACTGTACTTTCGAGGCATTAAGCTGAGACAAAATGAATGATTGACATTGCTTACTGTAAAATCATGTAGGGTACTGGACTTTTTTTTCTCTTTTATAGCTTATATATAAAACAAGTTTATAAATGTGCAAATATTTTTAAAAAAATTGGGTGTTGAGTTTTTGTTTTGATAAAGAAAAAAACCCAGTTTTATTGAATTTATATTACAAGACAAGTGAAAGTCTTTGCTAGTGTGACTTGAATTTTGGGTTTTCAGTTTACTGTTTAAGGGAGAAGATTTCATGAAATGTGTTTTAGTAATGTAGAGTAACTGTAAATGAGCAGAAAACACAGAAGCGCTTTATACTCGGAGGGTATTGGGCTGTGCTGAGTTAAAGTTATTGTTTGTGAAAGAAAATACAAGTTTTACAAGATGGAGCTTGAGAATTAATGTCTCCGAACATCACGGCGCTGCACGAGTGTGTGCGTTATTCACCGTGCCGACGCAGTTTTAATATAAAGGCAACGTGTCGCAGAACCGAGACCGGTACCAAACTGAAACTTTAACTTTAACATTTAGACGCGTGTTTTAGTATACATATAACTGTGGTTAAATCGCAAACTCGACAATAAACGGCGTTTACACCAGAAACTGTGTTACTGCTATAAACGAGAATTCCAAGGACCCAAATTCAATGAGAATCGAGCACACTTTAAAAAGTGTGCGTTTATCAGACTCCGACAAATGCATATTGGATAAAAAAGACTAAAGTTGCGCACAGGGATAATTCTAAACTAGGGTAATTTTGGTTTTATTCTCACCCTCACACACACACACACAGACACACACACGAAACACTCTTTACACGGGGCGACACAAATCCTGATAAGTGGTCTCGAATTAAGACTCTGAAATGTGTCCCGAGCCCCGACTCTTGATGTGGGTACACACTTTCCGCTCCTCTACATTCTTTCACATCCTCACACTTCATCAGGCGAGATCGTGTCTTACCTTCACCACAGTGTGTGTCGAGTTTTTGCTACATCCACTTTTCCCCGTCTTCTTCATACCGCGCGCTTTGTGTATTTGTGTGTTGCGTGTGCGGAGACTCGACTCCATTCCAGCTCTCGGAGCTGACCATGCTGACCCTCAACACACTGACACACTCTGAACACACAGACGAAGCTGAGAGAGAAATTCTCTCTCTCTTTTTCCCTCCCACCCGGACTCTGGGCGCGGTAAATAGAGCAAGAGAGTCATAATCACTGACGAAGCTGAGAGAGAAAATCTCTCTCTCTCTCTCTCTCTCTCTCTCTCTCTCTCTCTCTCTCTCTAACAGAACGACTGTCTAAAATACAACACCCACGCACGTACACAAAATATAACACACCCCGAGCGCGCACACACACGTCCAGTCTGTGTGTGCTCAATACTCCGTACTTACTATCTCCACATTCTCTCCGTCCCGCCCAGCATTATGGTAACTTCCTCCATTCCGTTCATGTCTAATTTTGTCTGCCAAATACAGAAGATACCCCTTCCACTACAGCTGGGCGATTCATCACTCATAATCACCCGGATCCATTAAACAACTCACGAGTCACGAATCCATGAACCCGAAGCCATCGAACTACACCATGAATAAAATATAAACACCATCACGCACGTACCTCTTATAATCGTTTCGAACTTATTACAAGATCTATACAGCCATAGTAGCAAGTATAGCTGCTAAAAATGTCATAACTAACAGTTCGTTTGCACCACCACACTCAAAAGAGAGATCCTATGAACTTCCAACAGAATTGAATCCTCTTTGTAGACTACGCGACTCGTGTCAGTCGAATCAGTAGCGCGGCTCGAAGGACACACATCCATGAGTAAATCTGTCAGTTAACCTTCTATAGAGCGGGAAACATATAACAGAATCTGAATATCTTCTGTTAGCGCTTGTCACTGTCATTAGTCAAATCGCTGGTTAACTTCCTACAGTTTTTTGGGGAAATGCACTCCTGAATCGCACATACGCGGGTTAGCGCTTCCCAAACCACATACAGAATGAATCCGCTGGTTAACGTGCTACTTGAAAAAATTTTTTTTGCCATTCTGGTAGCCCTGTCTTGATACTTTGTTATTTATTTGGAAGTGCATTTAGTCTTATCACAAGCCACGTATACTTTCTTCTACGAAAAACAAACGACTTAGCTGGCGATTTGGCAATGCTGACTCAAGTGACTCGCACACCCGGATCAGTTTAGTGACTGACTCAGGGGGAGCAGAATCCTAAAAAAGGAACCGAATATTACAGCTATCCTTTCCACCGCACACAGCTCAACATTAATTCGAACGCCAAACCCACAACTAATTAATCCACCAAGCACATGTAATTATCTCATACAGTATTTATTCGTACTGTGCATTTATTTTATTTAATCTTTCTGTCATTTGTATAATAATAATAATAATAATAATAATAATAATAATAATAATAATAATAAATATAACTGCAAGCAGTGATTACGGGGCCATGCAGTTTGCAGCTTTACTTCACTAGTTTTTTGCGAATTGAAGCAAGTACATATGTTGGAGATTTGATATCTTTTCATCTTTTCTTTCACGTATTTACGGTTCAAAAACTTATTAGGCTAACTTAAATAGTTTATTATGGCTAATAAGGGGATATTTAATTTGAAGTGAAGCTTTGCAGCCATATAAAGAAATATTCTGAAAATGGGCTTAATAATTACTATAAGAGAGTGCTCAAAATCAAATTATAGTAAGTTTTTATTCAAACATATGTCTTATTAGAATTTGTTTCTAAAGTATTGATTTGCATAATATAGCCATATGAATAGGTAAATGAAAAATGTGCTCAATAACTACTAAAGAAGAATATGGTGAGATTTAAATAATACGATTTCATATTATGAAAATTAGCGGTAGCTCACTCAGAGCTAGATTTTCTATGATATTCAGTGTGGCACTGCATTATTATATTTAAACCGAGCACATTTAATTAAAAAATACAGCCAAATGAAAAACCTAAATTAAAATAATATACTGAGCAATAATTAAAGAAGAATGTCTTAGATCAAATAATACTAGTTACATAGATTGGATAAAACCAAGATCTACTTGACTAGTTATATGTGCCGATTAAAGAAAAAATCCAATATGGGAAAAATAGATGCGGTTTATTACGATTCGCTCGCACCTAAGAAAGATGGTATAAGATTTTAAGAATCTGAGCTACGATTCAAAAGCATACGAAAACGCATAATAGCTTATTAGCCTACCAAGTGGTAGAGGGTGCAATTATAATTTTTTTAGTTTGAATAGTACGCGTGAGGTTTAAACTGTTGAAATATGGATAAAGTGGTGCACTTTTTTTTCTCAGTATTAGTAAAGTCACGGACCTTCCTGCCAAATTTCAAAGCTCTTGCCCACCCAGAGCCGAATTTCTATGACACTCGGTGTATGGGTTTGCAGTCCTACGCTAAGCCGAGCCTATCATTTGCATGTTAAGTATAAAAAATAAAGAACTAAATTAAAAAATGTGCTTGATAATAATGCCAGTAGCAAGAGTGTCTTGGGATTCAAATGATACCAGTTGCATGCAGATTGGACAAAAATCCAGGACGTAGTTCGAAAAGATGGGATTTATTCAAAAATTAGCTAAAATCAAATATGGCAGAAATAGACGAGGGTCTAAAAATTCGTCTTTAAAACCAAAAGAATAAGATGATATAAGATTTTTGAGAATCAGAGCTACGTTAAACATTTATTAAGTAAAATGCTGATTTTTGGGAAAATTGCAACAGCTTATTTTGTGCAATTTTTGCCTTGAGTAGTAGGCACTGACCCACCGCCAAATTTCAAAGTTGTGGTGGTCTTAGCTTTTTCTCCACAACGGTTTTAAGCGCAGGAAAAAAAAAAAAAACGGCATAATAACAATAGGGTACCACAGTGTTCCACTGCATGGCCCCTATTGCAGAACTGCAGCAGTTACTAATGGGGGTCCAAGGACTAGTATACTATGACACAAAGTCAGTGTTATAACATTGGTGCTAGTGCTGGAGGATAAACATAAACAAACTTTTTTGACGTTTAAATTATACGCTGGCAGCGACAGTTTATAGCTTATAGCTTAGCTTTAAGCATGTATGTGTGTGTGTGTGTGTGTGTGTGTGTTGCACCAGGCGAGAGCTGGCTAGTCGTAGTCTTTACACACTGCTGCCTTTCATAACATCTGGAACAGAAAAGTTTACTCTAATACAGCTTTTTGCTTAAATGCAAATTATAAAATGATGGTCTTAAAACTTATAGATCATGAATCAAGTTTAAATGAAGATTTTAGTATATTATATTTATTTTATTTTAGTGCAACACTGCAGAATCTCTGTGCATTCTGAACTTGCAAAATATTTCATTTTGTGCGTTCATTCATCTCTCTCTAGCAGGCCCAAATAACTAATTTATTATAATTGCTTATTAAATCTAAATCTCCCTAATCAGTCAGTTGTTCGTGTTATATTACATTATGTCATTATGTAAAGGCATGTTGTTGATACCTATGAACCCGACTGGGATTAAGAGCTTCAGATAATGAATTAATGAATGTATTTTGCTCATGCTTCATTTCCGATAATTTTTTTTTAAATTAGCAGTCTTGAACAACTCAAAATTAATCTCAATTTTTTTTCTGTTTGCTGCTAGACCGTGGATTCTGCCTTTTCTTCTGTTTTGTTCAAGTATTTTATTTAGAAATGTAATATTTCAATTCATTCATTCATTCTTCAAACCGCTGACTCCCAATCTGGGTCAGGGGGACCTGAGCATATCCTGGGAACCACGGGCGCAAAGCAGGGATCAACCCTGGCAGGCGCCAACACACCTTAGGGCTCACACACTCACACAATCACACTCACATTCACACCTTACGGGGCCAATTTAGGGTCACAATTAACCTATAGCATACCTTGAATCAGGGAAGAAACCCATGCAAACACTGGGAGAGCATGCACATTCTAGCCTTGACTGCCTCATCTTTATTTCCTCTCTTTCGTCTGTCTTTCCTTTTTTCAGGTGGATACGGAGGGAGCAATAGCGGCAATCTTTCCACTTCAGATTAATTAAAGCATAGTGCCGCAGATGAATTGCATATGGCTAATATCCCAGTGTGCCGCATGGCAGAAACATGCCAAAAATGCCCTTGTCCCTCACTGTGATACACTGCCTGTCTCGCACCGTACAAGAAAGATAAATGATAGAGCGAGGCATAGAAAAAATAAATGGATTCAGGGTCACACTGCAGCTGGAGTGTCCTGTGAAGCACTTAGTGCTTTGCTTTTTCCAACATTCATTTTAACTCACTATTTTGCCTTTTCTGCCCTGTGCTCAGCTGGTATGCTCACATTAATTCTATTGCTGTGGAACAGGAAGTGACTGCACCTGTCCAGGTATCACTCTGAAGGATTAAAAGGATATGAGTCTCCTGTTCAGCTGTGGGCACACTGCAGCTCCAGAGAATAACAATAATGACACAAAACTCACAAAAACAACCAGGATATAAATAATTCCTTGCGGATTTAAATAAGGCATCCTATGTCTCTCTCTCTATCTCTCACACACACACACACACACATACATTATAAAGTCAAAGTCAAAGTCAAAAGCTTATTCATTCTCTACCTATACATGTACATAGAGAGATTATGGTACAATCAATAATTCCAGATATCTGTTATTTATGTTTGACTAGATATGTAAAACAGGATTTACTTGTAACAGCAATGCTGAGTCTAATGTCTAACTTCCTCGCAGGGACATTATTGTGAATAATGATGGGTTTGGAGAGTGATTTAAAGTTGTATCAAGCATAAAAAATCACTTGAGTCACCAAAAGCACAGGACTGACACATACAGTGATGAAAGTTCTCATGGTTTATTAACTTCAGAATAGTTTGTTCTGCTGACCTTGCTTTTGATGTAGTTTTATTTGGGTGAGAAAAGTTGCCATTTGCATTAGCTGCCTGATCCAAATAACATGCCCACAGTGACACAAAAGGCACAAAAACAAGAAGAAAGTAAAAATCCCACAGAGACTTTTCTTCACTGTCTAGATATGCAAAGAATGACAAAAATCCCTCAGATTTCAGGACTTTTAGGCAACTGGTCTGAAATAAGCTATTCTCAGAAGATGTCTTTTTTTCCTCCAGCCCGATTACAACAGAGGAGTGGATGGAAATGGAATGTCTGCAGTCAAACCCAAGACCAGCCGCTAAACACACACACATGGAACGTTTAACAGAACTGCTGGAGAGGAGACAGCAGTTAACTGCTGAGAGATGATTCCCTCACCAGGAGTGTGGGAAGGAGTGCCTCAGGAGTGTTTGTCATTGGCACTTCGCCAGCTCCTCTGATCGGCTAACAAGAAGATCTTGTTTTTATCAATGGTGCCTTTTATGTGTTTTCATACACAAACACATTACCACATAGGCCTGTGTGTTAAGAGAAATGTTGACATGGTGGGAGGCCTATCACAGCTCAGGTGAAATAAACTCTCACACTTTGCTGCGTGTGTGTAGATGGCAAATTTTGGTATTGCAAAGACATGCTTTTATGTAGTCAATGGAAGAATTTCACAAAGATTGCAAGGTACTGGTTTGACTGTGTGTGTGTGTGATTTGCAAGGTTGCGTCTGGTCACACCCTGCCTGGGTCAAGATTCTTCTGCTCTGTGTTTGGTCAGGACCCTAGTGCAGCAACTTGACACTTTCAGATGGTTAATCTCTCCTGCCACGGCAGGTAAAATAAAAAAGTAGCCGTTCTTACAGCAGCATTTACACCATAAGATGTGCCAATGGCAGCCAACTTACACACCCCTGTCTTCGTATTTTTCTCTCTGAATCACAAGTCCTTTCTGTTTTTCTTGGCCATCTACACAAAACACACACATGCACACATATAAACACTGACACACAGCAATTTTGTAGATACTTATTAGGCTTTCATCCACATCCTGTAAAGCACACAATAAAGAGATATATATAATAATAATAATAATATACTACATATTACATATTATTATTATATATATTATTATTATTATTAACACTACTACTACTACTACTACTACTAATAATAATAATAATAATAATAATAATAATAATAATAATAATAATAATAATAGTACATTTTATTTAAAAGTGCCTTTCATGACACCAAAGGTCACTTTACAAATGGAAACATAAATACAATAATAAAATTTTACATAAACTGTAAAACAATGTTGCAAAGCCAAGTCATAGTGAATATGTTAGTTTAAAAAGAGCAATGTTAGCAAGTCAGTTTATATATACATCCCAAAAAGTGTTAAAATAATTTGCTAAATTGACCAAAACCCAAGAAAATACAGTGTAATGTGTGTCAGTGATCTGGTTAGGATTTGGCAGAAATGCTAACTGTTAGGCATTAGCCCTTGTAGTGAGGTGGTTAACCCAAATGCGGATGGTAGCACGAGTAGGTAGGATTTGATCTAAGAACTCTCTCATGCAAAGAGCAAGGATTCCCACTAGAGTCCGCGTCCTAACAGACACACTGAATCGAGGAGTCTATGATGGGTAGGATGGGTAGGATGGTGTTTTTCCCATTGGAGTCCGGCAGGTCCATGGTGAAATCCAAGGCAATGTGTGACCAGGGCTGTCGGGGGACCGGAAGCGGTTGAAGTTCCCTTGGGGTAGGTCGATTGGAGTCCTTCACCTAGACGAATTCCCTGACGTCCGTGGCCATGAAAAGCCACCAGAAGACATGGCGGATGAACTGGAAAGTCCGTTGGACTCCTGCATGACCAGCGATAGCAGAAGAATGCGTCCAGGACGTCAGGTCGGAGGGGAGTTGGCATGTAGAGACGTCCAGGCAGCACACCTGCCGGAGGAGGTTCCAAGGCCTGTGCCTGGCGCATCCTGGTTTCCAGTTCCCACCAGCGGGGTGCAATGATCTGGGTGGCAGTGAGAACAGGCGCGGGGTCCGTCCGGGGAGCATCAGCTTCATGTTGATGGGAGAGCGTGTCCGCTTTGGTGTTTTTGGACCCCGGGCGGTAAGACAGGTGGTGTTTTGAATCGTGATGAGGTTTTGGTGGTCTGTCTAGACCGTAAATGGTTCACTGCCGCCCTGGAGCCAGTGTTCCTATTCTTCCAAAGCCCAATTGATGGCCAACAGCTCACAGCCCCCTATACCATAACACTGCTGAGTGGGGTCGAACTTCTTGGAGAGAAAACTGCAAGGATGCAGCTTCTGGTCTGGACCACGTTGTGACAGAGCTGGTGAAAGGCATCTATAGCGTTGGGGATTAGAGTAAACCGGTGAGCTGAAGGTCACATCAGGGTGGTAAGGGCAGCAGCAACCGTACTGAACAGGAGTGGAAGTAACGAATTACAAATACTCACGTTACTGTAATTAAGTAGAATTTTTGGGTACTTGTACTTTTATGAGTAGTTTTTCAAGTGTGTAATTTTACTCGTACTTGAGTACAATTTACACCATGTAATCTACTTCACTACTTATAAAATCAAAAGTCACTACTGAGTACGCCCACAATTTGAATTAATATTCAAACCTTTCATCTGCATCTTTGCAGCCAATAAGGCTGTGCAATCGTGACCACGCCAATTAATCTATGACGTAAACAAAGAATAAACGTACTCGGTTACTAACGTAACCTTGGTTCCCTGAGATATGGGAATGAGTACTGCGTCATAAGACGCTATGGGAAAAGTTCTCTTTTTTCTCTTCATCTGAAGCCTTTTTTTTTTTCAATCACGCAGTGCAACTGCACGCTGATTGGTTTATAAAAGTTAACCAGCACGAACCAATCACTTGACAGCAGAGTTAATGCGGCCAATGGCCGCGCCGCTTTACCGGGTGCTGGCATTTGCATGGGATGGCTCCAACCGGCTCTATAAACGCGGCCATTTCGCCGTCAAATTCAGATTTTTCTTCGAGTGAAGCATCTGAGGCGTGCAGCACATGGCACGGCAAGGAACACAGTACTTGTTCCCATATCTCAGGGAAGCAAGGTTACGTTAGTAACCGATTACGTTCCCTTTCGATATTTCACTCGTACTGCGTCGTAAGACGCTATGGGAACCAGTACAATCCCGCCGTGCCATGCTGGGGTGCGACTCAACATGACGCCCATGGGGAATCCCAGGGGAGTGTCAAAAATTACACCAAGCACAGGGCAAGCCACGAAGGGGCCTCTGTGGCTCGGGCGTTACCCCGCCAGTGCCTGGGTGGGCCCGAGGTTAGGGACTTGAACCACACGGGTCAAGTAGCCCATAAGACAGTGAGTCAGTCCAAGACGGACTCAAACTGACAAAGTTCTGGACTGTAGAGCAGGGACATCCAGGTTGTAGAACCCGACAAATGTGGACGGCGAGGACCAGCCGGCCGCCTCACAAATCTCCACAATGGAGACCCCGCTAGACCACGCCCAGGAAGAGGCCATGCCCCTGGCGGAGTGGGCTCTGACTCCAATGGGGCACTGCAACCCCAAGGAGGAATAAGCCAATGCAATGGCCTCCACAATCCACTTAGAAAGCCTCTGCTTCGTAACCGGAAGGCCCTTGGCCCAGTTACCGAAGCCGACAAAGCTCCTGAAGGAGGCAGAATGCTCCACATATGCTCTCAGGGACCTGATGGGGCAGAGCAGGTGCAAGTCCTGGTCGTCTGCCGAGGCGGGCAGGGCAGAGAGAACTATGACCTGGGCTCTGAACGGAGTTAAGAGCACCTTAGGCACGTAACCCAGCCTTGGTTTCAGGATGACTCTGGAGTCGTTCGGCCCAAATTCCAGGCAAGACGGGTTGACAGACAGGGCTTGCAAGTCACCCACATGCTTGACAGATGTCAGTGCTATGAGCAGGGCAGTCTTGAGCGAGAGCACTTTCAAGCTCGAGGAGTGCAGAGGTTTGAACGGGGCCCTTCTCAGGGCCCTCAGCACGGTGGATAAGTCCCACAAGGGGACCGTACGAGGGCGCAGGGGGTGCAACCGCCTGGCGCCTCTCAAAAATTGAATAACCGCGCTGTGCCTGCCGACCAAGCACCCTGCAATAGGGGCATGAAAAGCCGCTATTGCTGAGGCGTAAACCCTGACAGTTGAGGGAGAACGCTGTTTGTCCAGCAACTCCTGCAGGAATGATAACACCACCAAAACCTCGGAGGAGACTGGATCTACGTTCCGGTCTTGGCACCAAGCTGCGAATAGAGCCCATTTTAAAGCATAGAGTCGCCACGTGGACGGGGCTCTAGCTTCAGTCATGGTGTTCAGGACGCGCTCCGGGAGGCCCAAAGGCGCCCATTGAGTGGCCAGAAATGCAGGGCCCACAGCTCGGGCCGTGGATGCCACAGCGAGCCGTTCGCTTGAGAGAGGAGGTCTCGCCTCAGCGGAATCGGCCATGGGGCTGTTTCCAACAGCTGGAACAACTCTGATACCCATGGTTGGTTCCTCCAGAAGGGGGCCACCAGGAGAAGCCTGAGTTTGCGCTCCCTGACTCGTCTGAGTACCTGTGGTAACAGAGCGACTGGAGGGAATGTGTAAAGATGAAGGTCTGGCCACTCGTGGGCCAGAGCATCCATGCTTCTCGTAAAGTAAAGTGGGCAGTGAGAGTTGTCTTCGGAGGCAAAGAGGTCGACTCATGCCCTGCCGAAGGTATCCCAAATCCTCTGAACCGCGAGGGGGTGGAGCGTCCAGTTCTCTGACAAGACATTGCTCCTCGACAGCATGTCTGCCCCTTGGTTCAATTGCCCGGCACGTGCGATGCCCTGAGTGAGTGCAGGTTGAGCTGGGCCCATACCAGAAGGTGTTTTGCAAGCACAAAGAGGCGCTTCGAGACAATTCCGCCTTGGTGATTCACGTAGGACACCACAGAGTGGCTGTCCGAGTGCACCAGCACATGGTGCCCCTTCAGCTCTGGCAAGAAGGCTTGGCAGGCGCGGTACACTGCAAGCATTTCTAGGCAGTTGATGTGCAGTGCCGCCTCCTCCTCCTTGGACCAAAGGCCGGAGGCTGGTCTGCCTTCGCACAGCGCTCCCCAACCCGTGTTGGAAGCGTCTGTTGAGACCCCCTTCCTCCTGTGTGCCACGTCCAGGTGCACCCCTTGGGCTAGCCAGCGAGGGTCCCTCCAGTGGGTCACAGGCCCGAGTCACCTCTATGCAGTGGCGCCCCTGGCGCTGCAAATGTCTCAACCTGGATGGGTCACATGTAAAGCAGACCCAGCTGAAGTACCGGCGATGCTGCTGCCATAAGGCCCAACAATTTTTGAAAGGCCTTGAGGGGGTGCGAAGAGCCCTCTACGAAGGAGGCTGCGTGGCTCTGAATTGACTCGGCTCGCTCCGCTGAGAGACTTGCGTTCATACGCAGAGAGTCGATTACTAGTCCCAGGAACGAAACTCGTTGGCTGGGTACCAGAACACTCTTGGCAGGATTGACCCTGAGCCCCAGATACTCCAAGTGGCTGAGCAGAAGGGTTCGGTGTGATGCCGCCTCCACCTCCGACTGGGCCAGAAAGAGCCAGTCATCGAGGTAGTTGAGGATGCGGACTCCCATCTGCCTCAGAGGGGAGAGTGCCGCGTCCATGCATTGCGTAAAAGTGTGGGGAGCCAGAGATAAACCAAACAGAAGGACCTTGTATTGATATGCCACGCCCTCGAAGGCGAATCTCAGAAAGCGCATGTGATGGGGGCAATTTGGATATGAAAGTAAGCGTCTTTCAAATCCAGAGACATGAACCATCTGCTTCACAGTAAGCATCCTGAACGGCCTCTTTACCAGGGTGCGGTTCAGGAGCCTGAGGTCCGGAATTGACCGTAGGCCACCGTCTTTCTTGGGGATGAGGAAGTAACGGCTGTAAAAGCCTGACTCACTTTGAGCTGGAGGAACAATCTCTATGGCTCCTTTTTGTAGCAGACTGCCCATCTCAGCATGGAGAATGGGAGTGTTCTTGTCGCACTGTACTGTGTTCTTGTCGTTCTTGTGTGGGGACCACACTGCAAAAGCGGGGGGGCCTGCGAGCGAACTGCAGGGTGTAACCTCGTCTTATCGTACTCATCACCCAATCTGACACCGCGGGGATGGCCTGCCAGGCCTCGGCCCGCTGGGACAGAGGGTGGATGAGGTTTGTAGATTGGCTGCTCGAAGGCAACGGATCTGATATGAGAGGAAGAGGCAAATTGCTCTTTTCGTGAGGATGTGTGTTTTTTATTTTTGTTTCCGCTATCACGGCAGTCGGACGGCCAGGCACATGGATGGGCCAGAGCCAAAGACACACTTGCCCCTGCACCCGGCGGAGAGTGGGGTGGTGAGAGGTTGGCACAAGGCCACTTGCGGGGAGGTCCGGCCGCGGCGGGACTCAAACCCCTCCTCTTCCTGTTTGGGCGTTCAGGAGGACTTCCTCGGCGCTGGGTCCGAGGCGATCTTGGGCCGGGGACCCATGCGCTGAGGGAAAGGGAAGCATCTCACAGAGCGCAAATGTCCTCTCTCCTGATGCTCCTTTGAACACGGATCCGGTGGGGGAGGGGCAGGAGCAGCGGGCTCCCGAGCCGGCTCAGACCTGGGGCGGCTGGTGGCAGATGATGTGCTGAAGTGTGATGATGAAGATGATGTGGGAGGAAGTGTTGCATTGCTTGGGACGACTCCTGAGCCTCGGTAAAGCGCTCAGCGAACCCCTCAACCGCTGGACCGAAGAGGCCACCTGGAGAGACAGGAGCATCAAGGAATGGGACCTTGTCCGGCTCCTTCATCTCCATGAGCATCAGCCAAAGATGGTACTCCAACACCACCAGGCTCGACATAGAGCGGCCGATGGCTCAGGCTGTGGCCTTAGTAGCGCGAAGCGCTAGGTCCGTCGCACTCCTCAGGTCATTGAGAGAAGCGGCATCGAGACTGGCTCCCTCTGAGGCGAGCATCTTTGCCTGAAAAATCTGCAGGACAGCCATGGAGTGCAGGGCTGAGGCAGCTTGGCCAGCAGTGGCGTAGGCACAGCCAGCGAGCGCCGACATTGGCCAATGTCGGGCAGAGATGTGCGGCCACGGACTCATCTAGAAGAGGCAGGTGCACGTAGCCTTTCTCCTCGGCGCCGTCCACGGAGGAGAGCGTGGTGGAGGAGCAAGAGCGAATCTGCGACGAGTAAGGGGCACACCACGCCTTAGTCAGCTCGTCGTGGAGTTCAGGGAAGAAGGGGGTTGAGTGCTGGCGAGGGACCTGCTGGGGGCTTCATGAGGGCTCCTCAGGGGGAGACCACTCAAGCCCCAGCTCAGAGACAGCTCTTGTCAGGATCCGGATGAGCTCTTCATTGGTCCTGACCCTGGCGCCACGAGTGGAAGACAGCGGCCGGAGGGCGGGGTCCGACTTGGAGCCCGCGAACTCAGCTGCGTCGGAGGCAGCCAGCGAGAAGCTGTCGTCGTCTTCTTCATCGCCGCCAAACAAAACCAGGTCGCTCGCAGCCGCAGAGGGACGCTGGTCAGGCTGGGTGAAGAAGACTGACTCTTTGGGAGGAGAGGGCGAGGCTCGCGGGCACGGAGCCGGCGAGAGCTCATCCACTTCCAAACGCGCAGCAACTCTACCCCACCGCTTCTTCCTCACAGGGCCCTGGGAGGAGACAGACGGGAGGGATCGAGGGGCGGGGTCGCGCTCTGAAAAGAGCGCTAGCTGCGAGTGCAATGGAAGCGGCAGGGGAACAGCGAATAATTGCCGGTTTCCAGCTGCGTTGCTCGATCGACAGTGATGGCGTTCAGATCGTAAGAGTTCAGCGAGGAAAATATCCAAGGCTGAAGAGAAGAAAAATCTGAACTTGACGGCGGAATGGCCGCATTTATAGAGCCAGTTGGAGCCGCCCCATGCAAATGCCGGCACCCGGTAAAGCGGCGCGGCCATTGGCTGCTTTAACTCCGCTGTCAAGCGATTGGTTTGTGCTGGTTAACTTTTACGAACCAATCAGCGTGCAGTTGTACTGCGTGATTGAAAAAAAAAAAGGCTTCAGACGAAGAGGAAAAAGAAAACTTTTCCCATAGCGTCTTACGACGCAGTACGAGTGAAATATCGAAAGGGAACTCCGCTGCAGCAGCAGGCACAGGTGTCTGGAGGTACTACACAGTGGAGTTTAAACTAATTTATAGACTGAAGATTTGGAGACAAAGAAGCCAAAATGGAGCCAAACGAAGCCAGATAGACTCTGTTAATTTAGAAAACCAGCTCTTGCTGAAACTGAACAAAAGGTTCAGAAAGTGAAGTATGACAGAAATGCTATTATGTCTAAGAGTTTAAGACACTTACCTGCCTGTTGTTCGCAGTGTATTGGAAAAAGTTTAAACTGTTCTATGCATGTTCAAAAACATTTTTTTTTGAACATTTATTTACAAAACAAACTGCCTTTCTATACCTTGTTCATCTGAGAAATGTGCTTTGAACGTAGATATTTTATACTGGTGAATCGAATCGAATGCCTGCTATTGACGACGCAATAAAACATCCATCGGTTAAAAAGTAATTAATACTCTGAGTAGTTTTAGAGAAGGATACTTTGTACTTTTACTCAAGTATTTTTTTAACACCAGTACTTTTACTTGTGATTGAGTACATTTCAACCAATGTAACAGTACTTGTACTTGAGTACAAATTTTCAGTACTCTTTCCACCTCTGGTACTGAAGCCCCGGATGAAATGACGGTAGAAGTTGGAAAATCCCAGGAACTTTTGCAGCTGCTTCAAGGTCTTGGGTAGGGGCCAATGATGCACTGCTTCCAGCTTCTGGGGATCCATGGCCACACCCTGGGATGAACATGGTGGAGCGCTCGTGAAAGGCGCATTTCTCCAACTTGCAGTACAGTTGGTGAGCAAGCAGTCTCTTGAGGACTGCCCTGACGTGCTGGGTGTGTTCTTCCAGAGTTCTTGGCTGGGAGCTCCCATCCAGTGAGTTCATCTTTTATGCGTGAAGCCAGACCCTCATAAAAAGCCATCTGGAGTGCGGCGTCTCCCCAGTTGGCTTGCACCACCAAGGTACGGAATTCGGTGGTGTAGTGGCTCATGGACAACCCTCCCTGCCGCAGATGATACAGCCGAGAGTTGGTCTCCACCTCACTGTCGGGATGCTCAAAGTTGAGGCGTAGTTGATGGATGAACTCGGGGTAAGACTGTCCAACATCCGAATTAACCCAAACACGGATGGTAGCACAAGTAGGTAGGATTGCCACGCGTAGGTAGGATTGCCACGTGATTTGATCTAAGAACTCTCTCATGCAAAGAGCAAGGATTCCCACAAGAATCCGCATTCTAACAGACACATACTTAATCGAGGAGATAAACCAAATAACTGGAGTACTCACAGTCGATGCCGGAATGAATCGGAGTTGGGCCAGGTTGATTCATTGATTGAGCAATGTGCCACAAGAAAATGACTCCTTTTATACTTCCCGAACTGTGACCGACCACTTCCGGGTCCTAGTGCCGGTCGCAGGATGCAGTGTGCATGACAATGTGCTGCTGCATTGGTTCTTGCTATAAAACATGAATGGACAGGGCTGATAGTGGATTGTACAGTCCAAAATGTGGTGGATGCCATTTGGATGATGAACTCACATCTGAGCCCATTACAGCAAATACAAGAGGGAAGTTAAGTGTAAATATACATTTTGTTGTGTTTGTGATCAGTTGAGTAATTTATGATGAATTCATAAATATTGTCAACGAATTTAACTCACAGCTTCTGTTAATGTTAAACAAAGTTCTTCTCTTTTGGAATTACAATGGACATGGAATTATGTGTACACCAAATTCAAACTGTGAATGGGTCAGAGTCACACACACACTGTTGGAACTGAATGGGTCAGAGCCACACACAGATTGCTGTGTGGGCTAGAAATTAAAACTGTGTACATATCCTGTATCTTTCTGCTGCCAAAAAGATATTAATTAAAAGGGTTTGACCTTGAGCTAAATTATGAGACGCTTGCCACAGTTTAAATGTGTTTCAAGCTTAATACAGCTTTGTTTTATCCATTTACAGCACAATACTGCCACTAACCTGGTTTAACAGTAAGTAACACGTTATTTATTTATCAGGGAAAAACAGCTATTGATTCATTACTCCTCTTATTACATGTAGCCTGAAAAACACTACCCTTTAATTAGAATAACAGACGACAACACACACAATTACTATTCTTTAATATAACAAGATAAGCTTCTATTTTAGTCTATGGGGCAGTTGGTAGCGTAACAGTTAAGGTGTTCACCCAGTGATTGGAAGGTCGCTGGTTGGAATCCCAGACTGGTACAGTTACCACTGAGGTACTCATAAGAAGTTACCATCACCAAGCATTGCTCCTTAGGTGCTGCCCATCTCAGCTGCCCACTGCTACTTCACGAATGGGTCAAATGCACAGACCACATTTACTGTAGTTGTGTTGCTTTCTGTGCTTTGCTGTAGTGTGTCCACAATGACAATCACTTACTTGAATAATCACTCACTATATGTTCTTATTCAACAGCAGTTTGATCTCTTTATGTTTTACCATAAAGAGAGATCATTGAACATATAATAATAATGATCATAACATTAACATTCATTAACAACCAACTGATAGCTAATTCCCTGTCACTTGATGAATGGGAAAAATATTAATAACTAAGGGTATAATATTGCATAATAAATATGTTTTGCTGCATATGGTATAGAGATGTAGCCAATCCGATATGTGGATCGGTATCGGTCCGATAACCTGCTCAAACAGCTAGATCGGATATCGGTGGCATTGGGCCGTTCTATGGAGCCGAGCTGTAAATGAGTGTGTACACTCAATTCATTATGTATGGGAAGTGGCACTGCGGTAAAGTAGAGCTGTAACAATTGTTCCAATAACTCGAATAATTCTATTACAAAAGTGGTCGAGGCAATTTTTCGAGAATCGAAGCTTCATTTAATTCATTTTACTCGCTAGAGCAGCTCCGCTTGTATTTCACACGGAGGCTTAATAGTGACACACAACGTTTTCAGTGGCACGATCAAGACAAGACCTGATCCCTCTGTATGTGAAAGTATTTGTGAGATGTTCCTGCACTAAAACAAGAAAATCCATACAAACATTTTTCGCGATGTAAACACATATGCTGTGTTAATGAGCGCGTGCATGAGCACCATTACTCGCAAAACGCTCCAGTTCGGTCTAAATGTCACCTTTATTACAGACACAAACCATATTTTAGCTGATAAATAACCACAATAACCAGCGTTCTACTCACAATTCTGCTGTTTATTTAGATTTTCCCATAGATTTTCCATTGTTTATTCTGGAACGCGCGCCCAACGCATCATTGTGACGCGGCTCCGGGGCGCACCCAGAGGTTTATGGAAAATGTAGTTCTCTGCAAAAGCAAATTGGTTCAAAATGACAAACTTCAGTATTTCATTTTCAATTTATCTTTTTTTTTTTTTTTCAATTTTATGTTATAGTGTAATCAATAAGAAATATTTGTCAAAAGGAGCAATTTTTGAGGACAAATAATTTAGCATGTATGTGTGTGTAATTATGTTTATATTGTTTTAGTAGGAAAACAGTATTTAAATCAAGCATTTCCTTAAGCTTAACAATAATCTCAATCATGTATTCAGACATTTTAAAGCATTATTTTATGTTTAAAAAAAGACTGTGACTTTATCGGATTTGTATCGGTATTGGCAGATATCCAAATTTACAATATCGGTATCGGTATCGGACATAAAAAAGTGGTATCGACCCATCTCTAGTATGATAACAATCACAGGATATTATAACGACTTTCTGATTCCGGTTGAGCGTACGCTGGCATGTCTGTCTGCCGCTGCTCTTAGTCGAAGTCAAAGTCAAAGTAAACTTTGTCATCTCTGCTATATACTGTACAGATATACAGAGAGACGAGATGACGTGCCTCCAGTTTTTACAGTGCAATAAGAAATAGGGAACAAAGAACAAATAAGGCACATGGAATAAAAAAGTATATAAATAGAATACAAAATATACATTTTAAACTAGAAATGGAGTATTAAATATAACTTTAAATTAGAACTAGAAATAGAAGTAGAGGCGAGACAATTTGGATGGAATATTACCTACAAGAGTGGAAATTGACTTTTACACTGAATGTGCAAGAGGTTAGAAACAGTTTCAATATGAAAAATTCTATATCCAGTCAATTAATAAAACAGTATCTCTTAAAAAGTATGACTAACATTTAAGTTTGTGCAGATATTTTAACAGTAGTGGAGGACCAGAGTCTGTGCAATATTTTTCAATAATAGAAAGTGACCAGTGATATGTACATTCAATGTTGAATGCATAGAAGTAGTGGCAGTGCAAAAGTTGCGCAAATATTATAGCAGTGTTGTAGTAACAGTCATTTGAGGAGGATTACTATTTCAATCGTCTGGCATTTAATGTGTGCCAGATCAGCAACAGTTTGGAGTGATAATACTGTGCAGTTTGTAAACATAAATATGATTCATAAACATCTTTCCAGAGACAGTTTCCGTGCAACATGAATGAGATAGTCCATATAGCAAGAGAGTCAGTTCACAGTCCGGGTGTAGTGTGAGGGCAGGAAATGTGTTCAGGAGTCTGATTGCTTGTGGAAAAAAGCTATCACGCATTCTGGTGGATCGAGTCCTGATGCTGCAATAGCATCTGCTGGATGGGAGGAGTGTAAAGAGTCTATGTGAAGGATGTGAGGTGTTGGGCATGATGCAGGAGGATCTCCTGAATCAGCGTCTGTAAAAGATGTCCTGCAGCAGTGGGAGAGATGCTCTGATGATGATGCCAGCTGCTTTGACAAATCTTTAAAGCCGCCTGTGATCAGCAACAGTACTGTTACCAAACCAGATGGAGATGCAGCTGGTCAGGACACTCTCTATGGTGCCCCTGTAGAACATGGTGAGGGTGGGAGGGGGGAGGTTGGCTCGCGTCAGTCGTCTCAGGAAGTGGAGACGCAGGTGTGCTTTTTTGGTGATGGAGGTGGTGTTGGTGGTCCAGGTGAGGTCGTCTGAGATGTAAAATTCCAGGAACTTGGTGTTTTTTACAGTCTCAACCGTGGATGCTGAGTGGTGTGTGGGTAGAGCAAGTTCTCCTGAAGTCAACAATCATTTCTTTGGTTCTGTGCACATTCAGCAACAGGTTGCTCTCACTGCACCAGGCAGCCAGCTGCTGAACCTCATCTCTGTATGCTGACTCATCATTGTTGCTGATGAGCCCCACCACAGTCATGTCGTTGGCGAATTTGATGATGTGGTTTGAGCTGTGCAGGACAGTGCAGTCGTGGGTCAGGAGTGTGAACAGAAGTGGACTGAGGATGTAGCCCTGAGGAGCTCCTGTGCTCAGTCTGATGGTGGTGGAATTGTTGTCACCGATTTGGATGGACTGAGGCCTCTATGACAAGAAATCCAGTATCCACTTGTAGAGTGAAGTGCTCAGTCCCAACTCGCTCAGTTTCACACACAGTCATGATGGTGTTGAGTGCTGAACTAAAGTCTATGAACAGCAATCTAACGTAAGAGTCTTTATTGTCCAAGTGAGAGAGGGAAAGGTAAAGTGCAGTGGATCTGGCATCCTCAATTGACCTGTTTGTGCGATAGGCAAACTGCAGCGGATCCAGTGAGTGGGGGACGTTGCTTTTCACCTGTGCCATGACATGTTTTTCAAAACACTTCATGGTGATGGAGATCAGAACAATGGGACAGTAGTCATCAAGCAGGATACTGAATATTTCTTTGGCACTGGGATGATGGTGGTGGACTTGAAGCACGCTGGAATGATCATCTGGCTCAATGATGTTTTGAAGATGTCTGTGAAGACCCCGGCCAGCTGATCAGTGCAGTCTCTGAGCACACAACCTGGAATGTTGTCTGGACCAGCATCCTGTTATGGGTTGACCTTGGTGAAAGTTCTTCTCATGTCAGCTGCAGGCAGAGAGATGGTCTGGTCGGTGATGGTAGGCATGGCTTTTGTCATGTGTGTGGTGTTCAGTGCATCAAACTATGCGTAGAACTTGTTCAGCTCCTCAGGGATTGTGGCATCCCCCTCACAGCTGCTTGGTGTTGGCTTGTACTGAGTGACAGCCTGGATGCCCTGCCATAAACTGCAAGAGTCTTTTGTGTTGTTGAAGTGCGTCTGGATCTTTTGTGATGGGCTCACTTTGCTTGTTGGATGGAGCGAGAGAAGTTAGCTCTGGCTGTTCTGAGAGCATTCCCAGACCAGAAAGCAGCATCTCTCTCTCTTAGCTGTGCACACACCTGTGCTGTGAACCAGAGCTTTTCGTTGGCTCTAGTGGTGATGTTCTTTAGGACATCTTCTATGCACTTGCTGATGCAGCATGTGACAGATTCTGCAAACTCGTCCAGATTCACAGAGCCGTCGTCTATCGCTGCCTCTTAGAACACATTCCAGTCTGTGCACTCCAAACAGTCCTGGAGTGCTGAGACATCTCCACTGGGCCAGACTCTGATGGTTATCCTGGCAGGTCTCATGCGTTTCAGCAGTGATGAGTATGTGGGCAGCAGCAACACCATAGTGTGGTCAGAAGATCCGATGTGGGGGCATGCTGCTGCTTTGTAGGCACCACGCATGTAAGTGTAGACTTTTTCCAGGCAGATATCCCCCCTTGTAGCAAAGTCCACATGTTGGTAGAATTTGGGGAGAACTGACTTCAGATTTGCGTGGTTGAAGTCACTGGCAATGATGAAAAATCTGTCCAAGTGTGCGGTCTGGAGCTGTTTATTAGCTTTGTATAATTTGACTAGCACCAGGTTAGCATTAGCACTAGGCACATGGCTATGACTAGCACCATGAAGAATTCTCTTGGCAGATAGAATGGGCAACACTTTACAACTAAATACTCTATCTGTGGTGAGCAGTGGTGAGTCACTTCAGCAGAGTTTGTGCACCAGAGTTTGTTTATGTAGACACACAAACTGTCTCCGCGGCTCTTACCGGACAAAAAGGGTTCTCTGTCTTCTCAGTAGCATGCTAGCCTCATTTGGCTGGATAGCTGAGTCCGCAATGTCCATGTTCAGCCATGTTTCCATGAAAATATAGATGCAGCAGTTCTTTATTTCAAGCTGGCTTGACTGCTGGAGCCACAAATAATGAGTGAATGTTGGAGAGCAGGACAGATGGAAGTGCCAGTTGGACCATGTTAGCTTTTAGCCTCTCATTAGCACCCATGCGCTTGCCTTGCTTGTGTTCACATGTGCAGTGCTTGTGGTTCGGCCAGCTGCACCTCACTGTCTCGCCCAGACACCGTAGCATCTCCGACGGCAGATTTGGCAGTGGAATTGTGCATTTTTTTCAGATTTTGAGCAGGATGTGTCTGTCGTAGTTCATACCCTTCGTAACTCGATGACAAATAAAACTGAAAGTAAACAAGATGAACGAAAATTGCAGTATAAACAATGAATTCACTGGAGCGCAGCAGGACTCGCCTCCTGCCTGCCGACACGCACGTGACAGATGGACCAACCTACTCCCAGATGTCACAAGAAGCTTCAGGAGACGGGGCTGAGGACGATGGCTTCTCCCCGACAGCCACTGGGATACCTTATGCTAAGCAAGGGAGGAAGGCCTCCCATGCTGCTAATGAACTCTAGGCCACAGGAAAGAGGAGAAGATGTAGAAGAAGGGCTCACCTGCGTGACCTCAACCCATGGGGGTTACCATCTCAAGATCCCACTACTCCTCCTCCTCAGACCCTCCTGGGGCTCCCTCTCTCTCCGGTGATGTCCCCCTAATCTGCCTACCTGACTCTCGGTTCTGCCTCACGCCAAGCGCAGCAACTCCAGACTTCACCCCCTTTGTTCCTGACTCCGCCCCAACTCCGCCTCAGTTGGTTTTGACTCTGCCCTTAACTCCGCCCACACCGTTCCTGACTCCACACCTGAATCCGCCCACTTGACTCCTGGCTCCGCACCTGACTCCGCCCACTTGACTCCTGGCTCCGCCTCCTGACCCTGCCCACTTTGTCTCCCTGACTTTGCACACATGCTTTCTTCCTCTGTGCCACCATTGGCTCCGCTTCCTCACTCGGCCTAATCCTGTTTCACGCCCGCCACCCGGGCCACCACACCCTACTTCTGGACTTATACGCTGCCCTCACTGGACAGAGGTTCCCCACCAGTCCTGGGCCACCGTGAAACCACCTCATTTTTCAGGCCCAGGTTGCTCTCACCGCCTTGTCCCAGACCCTGCTTACCCCCGATTCGAACCTGACCTTCCCTGACACCCTGTCACTGACAGTCCCCATGGAGTCCAACCAGGAGAGCCCGGCTGCTGAGGAGGCTTTGCAGCCCGAGCCCGGGCTGCCGAGGAGGCTTTTGCAGCCCGAGTCTGGGCTATCGAGGAGGTCTTGCAGCCCGGAAAGCCCGCTGCCGAGGAAGCCTTGCAGCCCTAGCCCGCTGCCAAGGAGGCCTGCAGCCCGAGCCTACTGCTGAGGAGGCCTGCAGTGCCCGAGGCCCGCTGCCAAAGAGGCCTGCAGCCCGAAAGACTGCCGGCGAGGCGCTTCCTCTCAGCCTGCCTGGCCGATGAGGCGCCCTCCGAGTCTGCCTGTCGACACGCCCATGCGAACGAGGCCACTGAGACTGTAATGTCTGCCGCCTTCAGGCCACCGAGACTGTGTCTGCCACTCCTGGAGGCCACCGAGATCAGGTCTGTTCACCCTGAGGCCACCTCAGACTGTGGGGTTCAGCCGCCTCGAGGCCACCGACTGTGTCTACACCCCGAGGCCCCGAGATCAGGCTCCACCACCGAGGCCACGATTGTGTCTGCCTCGGCGGCTGCCCAGCCTGCGCCTGCTCCCCCAAAGGCCGCCAGCCCATGTCTGTTCCTGGTCCGGGCCAAGGACCCCTGTCTGGCGCCTTTGGTCCATCACAGGACCCCTGTGGACCATCAGAGGCGCTTGCAGGAGGCGCTTCTTAGAGGGGGGTTCTGTCGACCCCCCTGACTTCGACGGCTTTGGCTGAAGGCCGCTTATGTTGTATGTTCTCTGTTTAGTATATGTGTGTTTTTTGTAGTCACAATCTTCCTTCCTGCATTTGCTGTCCCTTTATTAAGAGCTTGTAGATTGCTTTCCCATTGGTTTCCCTTTGTCTCATTGGTCCAGCCCCCTGTTTGTGTGTTAGTATTTAAGCTCAGTTTTTCCCAGTGTTTCTTGTTGGTTCACCCTCACACAACCCTCTCCATGTCGCATGCTGTTCAGTGGTTTGTAGTTTTGTTCGCTTGTGGCCTTTTCTGTTTGTATTCTCGCTTTGTGCTGTTTTTTGGTTTGTATGTGGTAAAGTTTTGTTAGTAAGCAGGCTCTCGTGCCGGTTTGTTTTGTGTGTTCTTTTCCGTTTACTAAATGGCTTACAATGTGACCTCGCCTCCTGTCATGCCGACACGCAATGTGACAGAGCGCTGTTAGCCACTGCCTGCTCGTGGCGCCACCGGAAGTAATATGAAGGTTCATGTGGTTTTAAAAATGGCCTAATTTTACCTCTCAATATGTATTCACTCTGTTTTATTTTAATTTACTAGAAAACCACTTTATATATAATATTAATTATTCATTTATTTATTGTTATTATTATTATTATTATTATGATGATGATGATGATGATGATGATGGAAATCAGAGGTAGGAGTTAGTAAAATGGCTTAGTTATCTTTTGGCATTGTATGGTGTGACCTCAGCCGAAGAATAAAATACAATGTTCTTTGATATCCATATGTCACCAAATCTGACGTAATGAGTCAGAAGTTGGCGTTCTGTTTATTTAGATACGGGCCGATTATGTTGACAAACATCAAAAATATCGTCTTCAAAAGTCTTCAAAATTAATCTGGTCTCCAAAAAAGAAAAATCAATATTTTTGTGATGTTTTTCAACATAATTGGCCTGTATCTAATTAAACAGAATGCCGACTTCCGACTCATTACAGCAGATTGGGTCACATATTTTATAGAGTTTTCTGCTTCATCGGAAGCTTCTCGAAGCCAGTTGACAGCGGAGCGGATGTGTGTGGTTTCAAAGTTTCAGGTTGTAGGAGGAGGTGAAATGGCAGACGAATCTGTTTCAGAATGTGGCACTGCAGGCTGACCCAACATCTATGGCAATTTTGAGCCATAATTTTAAGCCTGCAGTGGATTTTTGCAAAATCTTGGGTCTGCACATGCTCAACTTTGTCTGCACGCTCTTTCGAAACGGTCTGTGTGCACTCAAGACTGCTTGTGCTCACTCGCGCCCAACTCTGTTTTCTTGCTCGCGCAACACTGCCATCACGTTCGCTCGACTTGGTGCTGCATTACTATTATATAAAACTAATGAACAAATAATTCATGCATTCCAGGGCTTCACTTTGCTCCTTCTTACCTGGAAAACATACTTGAAACAAAACTAGTGACCTGATTGCAGGAGAAATCAGCCCATCATTTTTACTCATGACAGTGACTGATGCTAAACTGTGATTCAGATTATATGTTTCCAGCTCTAGAGAAAGTTAAACAACAGTGTGACCAGACGGTCAGCAGGGGAGTAGACAAGAGAGGCTCCAAAAGTGTTTCCACAAACAGTGTTTTTATTTTATTTTTCTGCTTTTCTTAAAAATGTACCAGGCTAAAAGTTTGCCAGGCTATGTTTACCAGACCCTGTTCAACCTATTCTCCACAGAGATGGTACCATCCATATCTCCACTCCTTGTGAGCCCATAGGGCCTAATACAGCCCGACATGCTGTAGCCCCACTGACTAGGCAAATCCACTGACCTGAACAAATCACTTATCTAAATAACATCATTTTCACATTAAATAACAAAGCCCCAAGGACAAATACAAAAGAAACCATAACCAAAAACAATTTATTCCACCCAAAATGCTTTAATTGCAGTTAAAAATACAGTTAAAACATTCATTCATTCATTCATTCATTATCTGAACCGCTTAATCCCAACTGGGGTTGTGGGGGAACCGGAGCCCATCCCGGGAACTTGCAGGCGCAGACGGGGAACAACCCTGGGCAGGCGCCAACACACCGCAGGGACAGTTAAAACAATTAAACCCAAAACACCTCTGTGAAAGTGGTTTCACCCTCTGACATACCCACAAACCCATCTATTTTACCCCAAATGGTACATCCCCTCGGTTTCCCTACCAGACTGTCCCATAGGCAGGAAGTCCCATATTCTGTAGCTTGAACAATTGTGAGTAATTAGAAATGCTGGAAAAATTATTAGCTTAGACAGGAATGCTGTCACTAGCAACAGGTCAGCTATGATGAAGAAGTTTGCTGGCAAATGGCTTCCCCTGTCCTGTGTGTTGCCCTAGCATCATGGCTCACTCTGTGACAGACATATTAACTCATGAATGTGTGTGCTTCGAGCCGCACTACTGAATTCCCGTAGTCTACAAAGTAGACAGCTATACTACACTGCTATGTCTGTATTGATCTTGTAATGAGTTTGAAATGATTATAAGATGTATGTACACTGCACACCTTAACAAGGCCAAACCCAAAACCATCCAAGCTTGGTCATGGATGGCTCGGTCCATTCAAGACTTTGGAAAACAAAAGATCCATGGTTAAATTTAGTTGTCTAGTATAAGATGCTCTCTTTTTCATTCAATTTGATGTAATGAGGGGAATGCTCTGCATGTTTTCATAATCTCAATTTGTTCTTTGTAATCGACTATGTCCTCTTTTGTCATTTTTATGTTATAATGTACTGAGTGGTTTATATGTTCACGATATGTTGTAAATGTAAAATGTCTTGTATCTTCTAATAAGAAATTTTAATCACTGTCACGAGTCGCATCGGCATGACATGAGGCGAGGTCACAGTGCAAGCCATGTTATTTAGAACTTCAAACAGAAACTGGCACGAGGGCCACAAACGAATCAAAACTCCTTCTTGGTGTTCCAAAAACACATGTAGCATGCCGACAGGGAGGGTAGTGTGAGGGACAAAGACTTTGACAGACCAGACAGACCAGAACACATGGAACTAAAACAATGGTGGCATCTGCTGGCCATTTAACAAAAGTCCAGGGGCTGGTAAGGCTAAAGTCCAGGGGGGGGTCATGACAGAACGCCCCCTCTAAGTGCGCCGCCTGGAGAACAATATAGGAGACTGGGGGTGTCCTGTGGTGGACCACGGAGAAAACTGGGGTCCTGCAGCAGAACAGGGAGCAGACAGGGGACCAGTGGCAGACCAGGGAGCAGACAGGGGAACTGTGGCGGACTAGACAGCAGACTGGGGGGCTGTGGTGGACCAGGGAGCAGACTGGGGAGCTGTGGCAGACCAGGGAGCAGACTGGGGAGCTGTGGCATACCAGGGAGCAGACTAAGGAACTGTAGTGGACCATGGAGCAGACTGGGGAGCTGTGGCAGGCCAGGGAGCAGACTGGGGAGCTGTGGCGGACCAGGGAGCAGACTGGGGAACAGTGGCAGACCAGGGAGCAGACGGGTGTCCAGTGGCAGACCAGGAAACAGATGGGGGTTGTGAGGCCTTTCTGAGCACAAACAGAGAATTGAAGGCAAGTTTGGGAACTGGAAGGGGACTGAAGGCAAGGTTGGGAGCAGGAAGGGGACCAAAGGCAAGGTTGGGAGCAGGAAGGGGACCAAAGGTGAAGCTGGGAGCAGGAATGGGATGGAAGGCAAGGTTGGGAGCAGGAAGGGGACTGAAGGCAAAGTTGGGAGCAGGAAGGGGAACAAAGGCCTATCTGGGAGCAGGTTGGAGCCTTTGGGGTGGCAGACATGTGCTGCAGGGCCTCTTCTGAGGTGGACGCAGACTGCAGGGCCTCTCCTCAGGTGGACATGGGCTGCAGGGCCTCTCCTCAGGTGGATGTGGGCTGCAAGGCCTCTCCTGAGGCAGACGCAGGCTGCAGGGCCTCTCTGGTGGCCGACTCAGGCTGCAGGGCCTCTCCGGTGGCCGACTCAGGCTGCAGGGCCTCTCTGGGGCTGACTCGGGCTGTAGGACCTCTCCGGGGGTGACTCAGACTGTGGGGCCTCTCTGGTGGCCGACTCGGGCTGCAGGGCCTCTCTGGGGGCCAAGTTGAGCTGCAAGACCATCACGGGTGCAGGCATAGGCAGCGAGTCCTTCACGGGTGCAGGCGTGGGCTGCAAATCCTTCACAGGTGCAAGCGTGGGCTGCGAGCCCTTCATGGGTGCAGGCGTTGGCTGTGTGACCTTCTCCTTCTCCTGGGACAAGAACTGGCTGGACTCCTCTGGAATGACTGGGACTGGCAGGGCTGGTCAGGGACAAACAGTGGCTGAGTGTCAGGGAAGGTCAGAGTCATACTAATGGAGTCTGAGTCAGGGTCACGCAGGGCAGCCAGGGCCAAGTTGGGAGTGCACAGGATCTGGGACAGTGAGGTGATCTGTACCTGGGCCTGGGAGCGGAGATTATACTGGGAGGTACCAGGGAGGAGGAAATCAGGATCGGTCAGGGCGGAGTGGAGGTCGAGGAGGGTGGCAAAAGTATGGCGGTGTGTGTTGAAAACATGGTCCAGAAGATTGCCAAAGATGTGGATCAGGGAGTTTAGGTTGGAAAGGAGGAAGGAAACATTGGGTGCAGGGTCAGGGGTGGACAGGGCAAGGGCAGAATTTGGGATGGAGTCAGGAACCAAGTCGGCAAAGTCAGGGGCAGAGTCAGGAACCAAGTGGGTGGAGTCAGGGGAGGAGTCAGGAACCAACTTGGAGGAGTCAAGAACCAACTGGGCAGAGTCAGGGATGGAGTCAGGAACCAAGGGGGAGTAGTCATGGACAGAGTCAGGAACCAAGTGGGAGGAGTCACAGGCAGAGTCAGGAACCAAGTGGGCAGAGTTATCATAAAAATAGAAGAAGCCAACCAGGAGGGTCGTTGGAGGAGGAGCTGGTGAGTAAAGGGAAGACAGGGTTTTCACAGGCTGAGGAGCGGTGCAGGTGGAGCCTTGACAGTGTCTTCAACTCCGCCACTTTCACCTCTGAGCCACGGAGTCCCCTCATGACATATTTTACACAATGAGCCCCTTCTAGTGAAGGCATGGGGAAGTCCTCCATGGCCGAACCGTCCAGGTGGAGCTGTTCATGAATGCCAAGGCTGGCGGAATGGTGGGCGCTCCTTGCCACGACCTTTCCCCAGCTGGATCCAATGGCGGCATCTGCTGGCCGCTTAACAAAAGTCCAGGGGGGTCATGACAATCACACACACACACAAAAAGATATATGTATGTGATGGGACTTATATTTTAGTCACAGTATAGTAAGGACCCAATGGATTTGGGTTAATAGAGACCTCAGATTCGTGACTCATTAGTTATTTAATGGTTCCAGGTGATTCACTCATGAATCGCCCAGCTCTAGTGCCAAGTCAAGCAAGCATGAAGGCAGAGTCAATGCAGACAGTGTTGAGCACACACAGACCGTTTGGAGAGAGCTTGCAGGCAGAGTTTAGCATGTGCTGATCCGAGATCCGTCTGTAGTCATCACTCATCTCACCTTTTGCATACTATATACAAATAGAAAAATCCTCATTTCCTCTTTAAATTTACATCCAGTCTGGGCTAAGCCCAAGGTGTCCTTAAAGGCTGGAAACTCCCCTCGGTCATACCACTAATTTAGTCCTATATCTTGCTCTTAATGTACAGTACTGTGCAAAAGTTTTAGGCAGGTGTGAAAAATGCTGTAAACAAAGAATGCTTTCAGAAGTATAAATAATGATTGCTTATTTTTGTCAACTTACAAAGTGCAAAGCGAGTGAACAAAAGAAAAATCTAAATCAAATCAATATTTGGTGTTACTATCTTTTGCCTTCAAACCAGTATCAATTCTTATAGGTATACTTGCACAAAGTCAGGGATTTGGTAGGATTATAGTCATTATATTATTTCATAGTCATTATATTATTTTGTAGGATTATAGGATTATAGATCTGTGGTTAGTTCTCCAAGATGTTTGGAACAACCTACCAGTCGAGTTCCTTCAAAAACTGTGTGCAAGTGTACCTAGAAGAATTGAAGGCAAAGGGAGGTCACACCAAATATTGATTTGATTTAGAGTTCTCTTTTGTACATTCACTGCATTTTGTTGATCGATGAAAATAAATGATTAACACTTCCATTTTTGAAAGCATTCTTTGTTTACAGCATTTTTTCACACCTGTCTAAAACTTTTGCACAGTACTGTAGATAATGTAAGTGTACAGCCCCTGACCAATATAATTTTTTACCATCACCTCATTACCTTTTATTTTGACCTTAGTCAAAATACGATTTCACCAACTTGCTTCTCTACCAAGTCAACAATGACTCCAAATACAGATACTAACTTTATTGATAATCTATTTAATTTATCAAAGACACCTTGAGAAAAACCAAGACTTGGAAGGAGACCCCATCTTCCTCTGGGCAACTGGGTTGCATGAACATTTAATACACAAGTTAACATTAGTTCAAGCTTAATTGTTAATTAATCATTTTTTAAAAAGTGAAGATATAAAAATTGTCCGAAGGACTTCAAATCCTGAGTCATTGCTGGGGCTAAGATCCACTCAGCAACATTAAGCTAAAATTAGTTCAATATTACATTTGGATTTGTTTCAAGTCCATATAGTATGAAAAAGTGGTATCTAGTAGTATCAAGCTGGTTCCAGATGATGGAGTCTCTGGTAGAACACATTATTATTAAAGTGAAGATATAAAAATGGTCAGAAAAATGCTTTCGAATCCCAAGTTGTTGCTGGGCTGCTTGCTAAGATCCACTCAGCAACATTAAGATAAAATTAGTTCAGTATTAAATTGGTAATTCAGTACAAGTCAGTAGGGTTTGAAAAATCCTAGTTGGTTCCAGATCATGAGGTCTCCATAGAGTCCAGGACAGGGTTCAGTCGGTGACGCATCAGCTCGGGTTCAGCCCGGGAACAGCTTGGAAAAAAGGAGAAAGAGAAAAGAGTTAGTGCCCTACACCTAAGTAAACACCTTAAGTAACTAAGGGAGAGCTGGAAGGTAACATAGACATAAGGGCTTCCAGGGGTCTTGGCGTGAAACCAAACCACCATTAACAAACATGAGTGAACAGAGAGTGGCAGGACAACAGCATCAATCCCCCCTTTCACATTTAATCCCAAATGACCATGAACCCCCAGACCTCAATGTTACCCAAGAAATAGGAACTTTAATATCCAAAAGACTTACTAAAGAGGTAGGTTGTAAGCCTTGACTTAAAAGCATAGATTGTTTTTTAGCCCTGAATGCTAACAGGAAGTTTATTCCAGAACTGTGGTGCTTTATGATCAAATTCTCTTCGTCCCATGGTAACATTATTTATTCTGGGTAATAATAATACACCTGCATATTGGGATCTAAGTGTACAAATGGGACTGAAGTTGTGAATGAGGTCACTCACGTACTGTGATGCAAGACCATTTAGAGCTTTATAAGTCAAGAGGAGTATTTTAGAGCCGACAGGAAATTTAACGGGCAGCCAGTGGAGTAAAGATAGAACTAGAGTGATATGATCATATTTTTTAGTTTTACTGAGGACTCTGGCTGCTGCATTCTGGACTACCTGCTAGTGTTGCGCGAGTCAGCTTTTTTGACACCCGTCCCAAACCGACCCGTCAGGAGATCCAAACCGCCCCGCCCAACCTGCAAAAAAACACGTGGATAATGACCCAAAACCCGACCCGACCCGAGGAAAAAAAAAAAACACCAGTGAGCCTGTATTGCCGTGGAACCTACCAATGAAGTGTCATTTGTGACACTGTAACCCATAGATGACATAGATTTGTGCTAGATTTGCATTGAAGATGATGACACAATTTTATGCAAGATTAACTGTGTACCAAACAACAACAAAGAGACCGAAAGATCAATTTTTACGTCTTATTTATTGAAGGGTTGCGGAAAATTGCATGAAAGACATCTCTCTCGCACACACATAAACACACACAAGCGCGCATGTATGCAAAACACACTAGTTGTCAAAACTGTAACATCTGATGTAACATCAGATCTGAGAACTCTATCAGATTTGAATGAACTTAGTGAACTCTATCAGATTTGAATGATATTTCACCAAACTAGTAGCTTATCCTACAAATTGAAAAATATACGCCGACTGCACTTATGACAGCTGTTTGGAAGCACTGAGGAGAAAGAGGATGGAATCCACCGTGCCGGGGTTTAGCCTATTTCGACGCGCTTCCAGCACGCGACCTGCTGAACTGAACGTACACTCGCTCGATGCGCTGGTTGCAGGAATGCAAAGCACCGCTCTTGCCAGCATCGAGAGGAGAGGTAATTCAAAAACACGTTTTGATCGATAATGAAATGTGTTTTGTAAATTTTTGACCCGCCTGTCCGCACCCACGATATTTTAAAAATATCTGCCCTAAAACCACTCGCACCCGCGGGTCACAGGTCAACCCGCACATCACTACTAGCTGGAGTTTATTTAATGACCTATTTGGATAACTGGAGAATTAGACATTACAGTAATCAAGCCTGGAGGTAATAAACACATGAACCAATTTCTCTGCATTTGGGAAGGATAGCATGTTTCTTAGTCTCTGAAAGATCAGAGTCTAGAGCAATGTTTCTCAATCTCAGTCCTTGCAGACCACTGCTCTGCACAGATTCTTTATTTCCTGCACCACCGCACAATGATCCTATGTTTCTAATTAGCTAATCAGTAGTATCAGCTATGCCATGGGTTGGGAAGAAAACATGGTTTTTAATAACAGTACTTGGTGCAATGGATAATTCTCGCCCATCCAGATGTCGCCCATGATGTCAGATAGTTGACTTTTAGTGACCTTAGTACAAGTAAGAAGAACCTTAGACTTGTCTAGATTTAAGAGGAGGAAGTTGTCCAACATCATCTTTTTGATGTCATTTAAACATTCTTCCATTTTCTGAAGGTGCTGACTATCTCATGGTTTAGCTCATATACATAATTGTGTATCGTCTACAAAACAATGAAAATTAACTCCATGCTTATGAATAACTGAGCCCAAAGGTAGCATGTACAGTGAAAACAGCAAGGGACCCAAAACTGATCTTTGCGGCACTCCATATTTCACCATGACGTGTTCTGAGGAATCACTCTACATATTCACATACTGATAGTGGTCTGATTGGTAGGATTTGAACCAAGAGAGGGCCACTCTCCTGATACCAACAGCATGTTCAAGCATATCTAAGAGAATGGTATGATCTATAGTATCAAAAGCAGCACTAAGATCAAGCAGCACTGGGAGCGAGGCACAGCCTTGATGAGCACATAGGAGAAGATCATTTACTACCTTCAGCAGGGCAGTCTCTGTGCTGGCTCTATATCCAGACTGTAATCTTTCATAAATCAGATTTTCCTGCAAAAATTAGGACAGAAGAAGAAAAATGACATTACAGGGTAGATACAGATAGAGTATTCAGATGTTATACACAACCTATGATGTAACCTAACCAATATTAAAAAAAATTAAAAATACATAAAATAAATTGTTGGTGAAGTGTTTTCAAATTTGTTATTGTTCATTTAAACATCAAAATGAAGCTGTATAGTAATTTTCAAGGAAAAGAACTGCTATTCAAACTTAGTTAATACTGCTTAGCTGCTGTGAAATATGTAAAGACTAATATGTAAAAACAGAATTGCTTGAGTGCTGCCATTAACAGTCAAGAAATCTAAGTATATCTGTATACATCAAATTACATTGCTATAGATTTTAATAACAAGTATATCCAAAAATATCAGAATATATTAAATTCTATAATGAATTTTTGTTTGGTGTGACATCCTAAGATTATTGTGGCCTCCACTTGCCACTCCTAGTGAAATTTTCTGAAGGCTCCACTGCCAGGCACTGTAGTTATTAAAGTATTCAGACCATTCTGTCTAATTGAACAATTTTTTTTTTTTATTCAAAAAATTTAATGAAGTCATTACTGGAAAATAATGTTGGCCCAGTTTGAGCAGCAGTCTGGTTATTAGTCAGCTTGGACACCATGTTAATTAGAAATCTAGGATTGTTGTTTTGTTATTTTCAATTAGCAATGAGAGATATTCTGATTTAGCAGCTCTAAGGGCCTTTTTATAGCTTTTCATAGCCTTATCTCATGCTAGTTTAAACAGCACTAGCTTAGTTAATCAGCACTTATATTCTAATTTCCATGTCTGTTGTTTTAAGGTACGTAAGGGGACATTGTACCAAGAAGCAATTTTATTTTCTCAGATCTTAATTTTATCTAAGGTAGAACGAAGTGTAGATGCTACATAATCCCTAGTGCTCTTGAGTACAGTGGGATTGGACATTACTTTTGTCATAGACGATTGATCAGGCGTACTAGCTGTATTTAATGTGATTGTATGCTTGGCACGGAAGGAAGTTGGGCAATTTATATTATGACTAAGGTAAAAATCAAACATAATAAGATGATGGTCAGAAATAATACTGGTCTAGGGCAGTACAATTACATTGTCTACATTAAGACCAAAAGATAGGATTAAATCAAGGCTGTGACTGCAGTTGTGAGTGGGCCCAGTTACATTTTGAACAACACCCATGGAGTCTAGTATATTAGTAAAGGCTGCAATTCTAAGAAATAATAATTTGAACAATTTAAATCCTGACTGCTGTGTTATTGAAAGAGATCCTTCATAAATGTTTGCAACGCCCTCCATTTTAACATTGAGCCAGGGTTTGTGCTCATAACTATACCCCAGAGGCGTCGCCTCCTTTAATGCTAAGTACTCATTGGCTTTTACCCATGTCTCAGTTAAACAGAACACATTTAGGACATCACTTCATTAAGAATAAGTGCCATAGTATTTAGTGATCTAATACTTAGTAGTCCTACTTTTAGCTTAGTGGTGCAGGTAGTCTACATTGGGTGCTCTAATTTAATGCAAATTAGATTTAAAAAGGATGCCTTTTGCATTCTACATTAACTATTTTTGGTTCAGGGCACAGAGACAATGTCTATATGGTGGTACGTAGGTGATGACTCAAGGCAACTCGCAGGTGGATGGTTTAGCCTTTCTGCCTGCGGCCTGCCTTGGGTCTGGTTTGTCAATGGTTGCCTAAAGCAGAAACTGCATAAAGCTAGCTGCTATGTTCATTGACAAATGGGCAGCACTCTCCTAAGATGGGTGGATACCATCCCAGGAGAGAATTATTGCCTGCGACATTGTCTAGGCTAGCTCACACACCTCTTTAAAATGACTTTTGGTTACTTCAGACTGTCTGAGCTTGAACTTGTTGGTGCTGACATGGATGAATATCTATGTCTGTTTCTGGCCAGCACCTTAAGATTGGCCTTAAGATTATGCTGATCAAGGCTGTACCTCGCTCCCATTCTCTTAGATTTGCTTTAACATGCTATTGGTATCGGGGGAGAGGCACTCTCTTGGTTCAAATTCCACATTTCAGACCACTATCAGCATGTGAATTTAAACAGTGCTTGTGAAGGTTAAGTATGGGTTCCACAAGGTTCAATCTCAGTCCCTTGCTATTTTCGCTATACATGTTGGCTTTAGGGATGGCACGGTGGCACCTCACAGTGAGGAGGTCCTGGGTTCGAGCCCCGGGTCGAACGGTTTCCTCCCAGGGTCCAAAAGCATGCAACATTATAATAATTGGCTCGAAATTGGACCTGTAAGGTGTGTATGTGATTGTGTGAGTGTATGTGCCCTGCAGTGTGTTGGCGCCTACCCAGGGTTGCTCCCTGTCTTGCACCGTAAGTTCCCAGGATAGGCTCTGGTCCCCCCATGACCCTGTTTAAATGTTGGCTTTAGGCTCAGTTTTTCGAGAGCAAAGAGTTAGTTTTGATTGGCAATACACAGTTATATACAGTATAATAGCAGCTTAAAAAGACGGAAGAATGTTTAATTGACATAAATAATGGATGTCGAAAAACTTTCTCCAGCTATATCTAGACAAGACTGAGGTTCTTCTTACTGGCACCACAACCACCAGAAGTCAAATATCTGACTTAGTGGTCAGTCTTGATTGATTATCCACTGCACCAAGTTTTGTTGTTATTACTGTAGATTCTGATCTTTCATTTGACGTACATGTTTCTAACATTACCTGCACTGCCTTCTTTCAATTTCAAAATATTTCCAAATTAAAAAACATGCCATCCTTTCAAGATGCAGAAAACCTTGTTCATTCATTCATTGCTTCTAGGCTCACTGTAATGTTTCATTTGTGCTTTCCGGATTATTATATTCCAAATAAGTCGTTAGCAGTGAACTAAAAAAATATGACCATATCATCCCAGTTCTATTTTCCATCCACTGGCTGCCAATTAAATTTTGTGTTGACTATAAAACACTATTCTTGCATTATAAAGCTAAATGGCTTTGCACCGCACACTGCAAAAAATGAAATCTTAGCAAGCCAGAAAATCTTAAAAAGAAAAAATAGATCTTTTTTTTTTTTTTTTTTAAGAATAACTTACTTGACTAGACTTGTATGTGTAAGATAAATAATCTAATTTTAAGAAATGTTGGCTACAATTATCTTATTAAGAAAAATGTACTGATTATAAGAACTTCTTAAAATGAAATAAGAAATTTAATTAAGAGAATGGACAGGTTCTCATGCTCTCCACTACAAGTTAAGAAATTCATGACAACTTTGCTTATTTTAAGAATATTAAAGCTAAAAACGTGGAAAAAGGGAAAGATTTTTTTCTTGTTTCAGGAGATCTTAACAAGATAAATTTTCTCACTATATTGGCAGATAATTTTACTTGATTCTGGTACCTTTTTTCTTATTATCCTTTTCTTTTTCTTATTTTCTGACACTGATTTTTTGCAATGCAGTATGTGAGTGACCTCACTTACAACTGCAATCCTACTCGCACACTTTGATCACAAGTTGCAGGCCTTCTATTAATACTCTGAACAAAAAAAGTTACTTTAGGGGGAAGAGCCTTTGTTCACAAAGCACCACAGCTGTGGATTAAACTTTGTATTAGTATTCAAAACTCAGAAACAATAATCCGTTTTAAAGTCAAGGCTTAAGGCCTACCTTTTAAGTCAGTATTTTGAATATTAAAGTCCCTTTAGAGAGATCTGGGGGTTCATAGGCATTCGAGATTAAAGGTGAAGGGTGGAATAGCCGTATCATCCTGCCACTCTCATGCTATCACTCAAGTTTGTTGACTGTGGTTTGGCCCGACACCGAGACCACTGGAATGGTGTTACCTTCCAGTTTTTCCTTTTAGCCAGGCTGCTATAATTATTTTAGACCTGCCATAGGTTAGAAATAGGGTTAGGTTAGAAGGTTAGAAACTTTCTTCTTTGCTCTTTATTTCCCAAGCTCAACTCTCACCTGGATTCTATAGAGACCTCATTAACCAGCTGGAAATTATTGGATTTGAACTGATTGCTATTTTAATATAAAACTACTGTGAACTTGTGTATGAAAAAAGAAAACACCTTTTCTGTTCTTTTAATATCCATTTGGGTCTGTACTAGAGATGGGTCGATGAAGTGCCTTGAGAGACTTGTCATGGCACAGGTGAAAAGCAACCTCCCCCACTCACTGGAACCTCTGCAGTTTGCCTATCGCACAAACAGGTCGACTGAGGACGCAATATCCACTGCACTTCACCTTTCCCTCTCACACTTGGACAATAAAGACTCTTATGTTAGATTGCTGTTCATAGACTTTAGTTCAGCATTCAACACCATCATCCCCCAAAGACTGTGTATGAAACTGAGCAAGCTGGGACTGAGCACCTCACTCTGTAACTGGATTCTGGATTTCCTGTCAGAGAGACCTCAGTCCGTCCGAATCGGCGACAACATTTCCAGCACCATCAGGCTGAGTACCGGAGCTCCTCAGGGCTGCGTTCTCAGCCCACTTTTGTTCACACTCCTGACTCACGACTGCACCGCCCTGCACAGCTCAAACCACATCATCAAATTCGCCGATGACACGACCGTGGTGGGGCTCATCAGCAACAACGATGAGTCGGCGTATAGAGATGAGGTTCAGCAGCTGGCTGCCTGGTGCAGTGAGAACAACCTGTCGCTGAATGTGGACAAAACAAAGGAAATGATCGTCGACTTCAGGAGAACTCGCTCCACCCACACACCACTCAGCATCCACGGCTCCACGGTTGAGACTGTAAAAAACACCAAGTTCCTGGGAGTTCACATCTCAGACGATCTCACCTGGACCACCAACACCACCTCCATCACCAAAAAGGCCCAGCAGCGTCTCCACTTCCTGAGACGGCTGAAGCGAGCCAACCTGCCCCCTCCCACCCTCACCGCATTCTACAGGGGCACCATAGAGAGCGTCCTGACCAGCTGCATCTCTGCCTGGTTTGGTAACAGTGCTGTTGCCGATATCAGGCGGCTTCAAAGGGTCGTCAAAGCAGCTGGCAACATCATCGGCGCGTCTCTTCCGCCGCTGCAGGACATCTTCTACAAGCGCTGCATCAGAAGGGCCTCCTGCATCGTGCTCGACCCCTCACACCCTTCACACAGACTGTTCACACTCCTTCCATCTGGCAGACGCTTTCACAGCATCAGGTCTCGATCCAGGACTCTTGAACTCACTCCCTGCCATCACACTTCCCCCCACACACACACCTGGACTTTGAAGAAACTGATTCTGTTGCACCACTGCACTTTACTTTACACACCACCGTCACTTTGATGCACAATAACTACTGTTATGATACTGCACTGCTGCCACTTATTTGCACAAACATTATACGCTGCTGTACAAATGTTTGCACATACACTGAACATTGTACACATAAATAGCTGAATATAGTATCTGTCATATTATGACCTTCTACCTCCACACATACAATGTAAAATGTCAATTTGCACCTGTTTAAATGTTTGCATATTTGCACATATACTGAACATTGTACTTGAAAATAGTCCGGATATAGTATCTGACTATTATAACTCTACCTCTTGCACACTCAGTGTAAATGTCAATTTCAACCTGTTAAGAATACTGCATCCTGACTTGACAAAATTTTTTTACCTCTATGTCTATTTCTAGCCTCTAATTATATATAAAACTCCCTGTCTAGTTTAAAATGTATATTGCATATTGTCTGGTTTAAAATGTATATTGTTTAATGTATATTTTATTACTTCTACTTATTTATTGTCTATCCCATGTGCCTAGTCGTGCCACTGCCTATTTATTCTCTGTTCTACTGTTCTTTGTTTGTTTGCACCGAAAATAACCTGGAGCCACGTCGTCTCGTCTCTCTATGTATCTGTACAGTATATAGCAGAGATGACAATAAAGTTGACTTTGACGTTGACTTTGATAACACATTTTTATGTCTGATACCGATACGGATATTGTAAATTTGGACATCTGCCGATACCGATACAAATCCAATACAGTCACAGTCTTTTTTAAGCATAAAATAATGCTTTAAATACATACATGACTGAGATTATTGTTAAGCTTAAGGAAATGCTTGATTTAAATACTGTTTTCCTACTAAAACAATGTAATAATGATTACACACACGCACATGCTAAATTATTTGTTCTCAAAAATTGTTCGTTTAGACATATAGATATTTCTTATTGATTACACTATAACATTATAAAATTGAAAGAAAAAAAGATCAATTGAAAATGAAATACTGAAGTTTGTCATTTTGAACCAATTTGGTCTATAAAATGAGCTGCTTTTGCAGAGAATTACATTTCCCATGATCCTCTGGGTGCGCCCCAGAGCCACGTCACATTGATGCGCTGGGCGCGCGTTACAGAATAAACGATGGAAAATCTATGGGAAAATCTAAATAAACGGCAGAATTCTGAGTAGAACGCTGGTTGTTGTGGTTATTTATCAGCTAAAATATGGTTTGTGTCTGTAATAAAGGCGACATTCAGACCGAACTGGAGCGTTTTGCGAGTAATCGTGCTCATGCGCACGCTCATTAACACAGCACGTGTGTTTACATCGCGAAAAATGTTTGTATGGATTTTCTTGTTTTAGTGCAGGAACATCTCACAAATACTTTCATTTACGGAGGGATCAGGTCTTGTCTTGATCGCACCACTGAAAACGTTGTGTGTCACTATTAAGCCTCCGTGTGAAATACAAGCGGAGCTGCTCTAGCGAGTAAAATGAATTAAACCCAGCTTCGATTCTCGAAAAATTGCCTTGACCACTTTTGGAATAGAATTATTTGAGTTATTGGAACAATTGTTAAGGCTCTACTTTACCGCAGTGCCACTTCCCATACGTAATGAATTGAGTATACACACAATTACAGATTGGCTCCATAGAACAGCCCAATGCCACTGATACCCGATCCAGCTGTTTGAACGGGTCATCAGACCAATATCGATCCACATATCGGATCGACTACATCTCTAGTCTGTACTGCCTCTAAACACACTGTAACTTTGACTAAAAAAATGGTCCATTTAGGTAGTATTAATTTACAAATGTCAGAAATCGTGTGCTTAAACAAGCCATTTAGATTTTAATTCCCTCAGTCCAGATTTGAATGACTCCACCCTCCTATCTGAGAACCTCCGCCCACCAGTTAGAACTGCTAGTGTTCCTGATCCGCCATGTTTTCTTGCCAGCACTAGCGTAGGAATTGCAGTGAAGAAGTCTACCGGTGGAGTGTTGTGGTGAACATGTATGGCTGTATAGATGGTCTGTTAGCAGCATGTTAGCCATGACCATTATTTTCACGTGAGGTAAACTCTCGCTGTGCTGTCTACGCCCCAGTTCCAGAGTGGGGTGTGGGAAGCAGTGGCTCATTTGCATTGATGAATAAAAAATGCAAAAATACAATAAAATTAAATTGTTAATTAATCTAAGTTTTCTTTGTCCTGTTATAATTACATTAAAAAAGGTTTTACACAGCATTTGTGAGATATTAAGATCAAATGACCCATATTTAAAGTCTGTGTGTGTTGGGTGCGTGTGTTGGGTGGGTGTGTGTGTGCTCAAATCCCCTCCTTGTAGAGCCAAGAAGCTCAAATAACACCAACTCCAGTTGCATGGTTGGTTGAATGGATGTGAGAGTTTTCTCTTTGTGTATGTCTGTGTGTCCGTGTTTTTTATCCAAGCTTATTTACATGGATGTTTGTAACAATTTCCACTGTTAACTCAGAGGATAGAATTCCTAACAACTTAAACACCTGCAAATTAAGCAACTTGCACAAGAAGCTTATTTTATCACACACACACACACCCTCTCTCTCTCTCTCTCTCTCCTTCATTCTCTCAAACACACACACACACATAGCATCTAGACATACAGCACTGAAACTGAAACAGATGAGGTTAACTAATGCCCTTCTCCAAAAAGCTGGTCGTTTAACAGAATTGTTATTAAAGCCCATCACACCACTTTGTGGACTGACTGCGGAGCGGCTGAAACTGGCTTCAGGCTTCACAATGTGTTGTACATCTAGATGTTGACAAGTGGATTTTTGGCCAATGTACAGAGTAAACGCCTCAAACTAAAAGAGCAGAAAAAAGTTGTGATCTGCAAACAGATCTGAGGTTTGCCAACACAGTTATTAACTGCATCACTGACAGGAAGACAACAGATGCACTTTGTTTTGTCAGCCATCTCATAATTCCTGATCTATATTGCAAATTCATGGCACAGTTTGATCTCATTGCTATATATCAAGACTTTGTTCTGGTATAAACTGTGCCATTAGTAGGGGTGGGTATTGGCAAGGACCTCATGATACAATATGTATCATGATTCATGGGTCACGGTATGATTATATCACGATATGTTGCGATACTATACATATTGGGATATATTGTGATATACTACAGTTCACTGAAAATGTAAAAACAGAGCTGAAATGCAAGTTGCTGTGTACAATCTGGGTGTTCTTAATGAATCACATTAAATTAATAATTCAGCCAAAACAACATAACTCAGGATTCAATTTTAACTTTAATGTCTTTGCCTTTTAACACACTGAACTAGTGGAAAAAACATTAAGATAAAATGCATAAGATTGAAAATAAGAAATTAAAATGCCCAGTCAGTTATCCAAGGCTGCTTGTGGTGCATGATTCTCCCACTCGGAAATATCGATTTTTGGAGCTAGAAATCAATATAGTATATTGTGAAAGGAAATATCGAGATATACTGATGCACTGATTTTTTTGCACAGCCCTAGTCATTAGAGACCATTCTAAACAAGTGGAAAGCAGACTGATAGATGGTCCACTACAGCACATGCTGCTAGTCAGCGGTTAGTCTGTTGGCATGCCTATGTGAAACCCTCTGAGGTGTCACCACCTTATGCAGCCCGAGTTCATTTTATCTTTCCTTTCTGTTTTTAGAGCTCTCTTTTTTATCCATTGAAGTTGAAACAGTATCAAAGACTTTGTTCAACTGTTTTGTTCAATAAAAGACAGACATTGGTTCCCTAATATACAAATCTTACAAAATACAAAATGTTTTTTTTCCCAGTAATCTGTATCTGCAACAGCTGAAGTTTAAATGTTTAGAGTTGTGAGGCAAATTTTGTGTTATTGCACTTGAAGAAGGCTTTTTTTTGTCATTTGTTTGACTGCTCATAGAACTGCACTGGTCAGTTTAAAGAGACTGGTCCATCTCTGTTAGATTCCCGGTGTGTTTATTGAGATGACAGTGCTGTCTGTTAGGAGAGCAGGAAGAAGGAAAAGAGCAGAATAGAGGGCCATATGTAGCATAAAGCTGTCAGAGAGCATCATGCAGTATTTACTCTAGAATGGTGTTTTCAGTCATCTACTTGTCATACTGATATGCAAGGTGCGATGTCCATGAAATTCCCAGTGGATGTTGTTGGGTGGAGCCATGTAACAGACTGTGCAGTGGGTGAGATTGGTTGTGATTATGTTTAAGCAAACATCTCTACAAATTACTGTGACAAGCAGATGTCTTGAGTCCAGTTAGTATTAGGGATGTTGAAATTAATCGCATAATCGATGCAGTGCGACATGCAGAAATGAACGATTCTGCAGTGGCAAACCATAATGAATTATATCTGGGGTTTTCAACTGATGGCGGCAATCCTGGTGGTCTGTTAGTGCAATCCAGTTTAACTACTGAAATCACTTTCTAAAAAATATTTTATTTTATTTTATTATTTTATTTTATTTTCAAAACATTTCCAGATGATTTGGGCATCTTTATGAATAATTAATGTAATCCAAATATCTAAAATGTAATAGAAAGAAAATACCCCACTCCCACACACACACACACACACACACACACACACAGACACACAGTCTTGTATCTTTGTGAAGTCCTTCCATAGACTCCTATAATGACTAAAGTACATAATTTTACACCTACACCTAATCCTAACCCTAACCTTAACCTCAGTAACCAAAAGCACATCTTTTACCTCTTTTACTTTCTCAAATAAAACAAGCACATTTTCTATAAAGTCATTTCTCCTCATGGGGACCTCTCAAATGTCCCCACAAAGCCCAAAAAAACAGATAAAAGTGATTTTAGGTGACAAAAGGTCCCCACAACGCGATAAATACATCGCCACACACACACACACACACACACACACACACACACACAGAGAAACAGAGGGAACAGCTGCAGACTACTGTTTAGTCTGAGTGGTGGTACAGAAGTAGTTGAAAATCCCTGGAATATATCATACAACAACAGCCAAATGTATGCTCTCTTTCAATCAATCATTAGGCAATTGACAGTAAAATATAAAATATGGCAATCAGTGTGAAACAGTGCAGGTTTGCTTGTAATTGTGTTTTCCTTCATGCCTGTGCCATTTGATGACTTTTTACATATAGGGTATGTACTTAATTTACCATTTTGTAAAGAACTGGATCCAGAATCACAATTACTTGGAAACAAATTTATTGGTTCCATGCCATTCTTTTTCAAAACTGTGGCTGAAAACTAAAATAGTGTAAATATTACCGAAAAGAAACCAAAATAAAACCTGTTGGAATATAACAAATGAGTTCAAATAGCCACTATGGATATTCAATCTATTTACACACGACGACAGGGCCACATGTTCTCGTCCATATCACATTCTATATCTATATAGAGCAACACATAGGTGGCACCTTTTATAGGTGTACAAACTGATTGCTGATTTGTGTGAAGGAGAGTCAAACAGGTGCTTTAGTGATTAGTGATTTCATAGTGTCTAATAGTTGGGAATATATATATATATTTTTTTCGTTACTGTAGTTAGAACAATGGAGTTTGGGCTGCCTGAATGATATCTGTGACAACTTTGCAATGGGGTGTAAAAATTGTGTGAATCCAATGGAAAATGTCTTCAGGTCTGCTGAGATCGTGATTAAGACCAAGTGGAACCCAGTTTCTTTAAGCAGAACTTAGCAATCAAGAAAAAATGTAATATGTAAATGTAATAAAATGCTGTAAATGCATATCTTTGTACCCTAAAGTACGCTGTAAGAAAAAATATCGTAAAAAAAACTTTTTAGTCTTTGTAGACTTCTTGCAAGTGTTCACTTAAAAAACACAAAGATTTCATTTAAAAGCTAAATATTATACCTTTCTGTATATAATTTACCCTGGGATTAGACATTTGTTTGAATGTTCTGAGGTGTTGTTCATCTAATTTGAGGTAGAAAAAAGTACTTTGAGGGGCAGAGGCAAAATATTTTTGAGAGCAATTTGCAATTTCAATTTTCAGCATTTGACGGTGAACTGTTACAATCAAGAGAATAAACATTTGATATTTCTTTAAGAATATATGGCTCTTAATACAAGCACTATTTGTCCTGAAAAGTAGATTTGCTTTAAAAGTAGGACACAGCTGTTTTTAGTGCCACAGAGAAACTTGACTGGTTTGGCAACAGTTCCTTTTAAAACCAGCTGGGTTTTATGCCACAGATCAGAGAGGGCATTTCAGCAATCAGACTGCCCTTGGTCATCATGTTCTTTTGTTAGTATTTGGTTTCAGATTTGGTCTGGGGCAGAACCAGTAACACTGAAGTAGGTGTTTCTGGAGCTATGAGCTATGAGCCTCTTAAAATACTGAATAAACAAATATTGGAAAGCGAAGAAGCATCTGTTACAAGAACAGGCGAAATAAACCAACACCAATAGAGTGGACATTTGTTTACCACATTACTACCCTAATCGCATGGAGCTCCAGTGGTTGTGTTTCAAAACATTTCTATGCTAAAATATTTCATTTGAGAGATACACAGTCAGATTTGAACAGGGATGCCACAATATCCCACAATAACTTGCATTAGTTAGTTAATAAACCCAGGTGACGTGCCCATTGCAAGGTCATTGCCATCTCTAATATTGTTTAGGGAAGGAAGTTGACAACAGCTTTTTGGGCAGAGGAAGTTGTGGCCAAAGACACAGAACAACATGCACTGTCGGGTGCAAGGGCTAAACTACAAATGGAATTGCTCTTTGAGATGTTCCAATTTGCTGTGGTAAATTATGGTAGAAAATGGTCATGGGCCATGCTGAAGGCTTGAAATTGGAGCCGCTCCCCTGCCGGGAGCAGGCTCACTCAAAGGACGCCCACAGTGTTCCACAGATCCTGGCCAAGTGCCCCGATCCCGCCTCGCCCCAGCTGAACAAACGTTCGCCCTGGTCTTCTGCTCTGCTAGCCTTGCTCCAAGCAAACAAACAGTGCGGAAAAAACCAGGGTGATGGTGGTCTTGTGGTGAGGATACTCACCTCTGGACTAAGAGTTCAGGGGTTTGAGTCTTACCTCCAGATCTAGCATCATTGGGTGCCTGAGCAAGACCCTTAAACCCAAGTTGGAAGTCGCTCTGGATAAGGGCGTCTGCTAAATAAATAAAAAAAGCACAAGATGAAGGGTGGCTATCTCAGCACAGGCTTGCCAACTATATAGCCAGAACATGCTGCAGTAGACAATACAGAGGACACAAGTTTCAAGTCAGGAATAACATCTGTCCTGTTTCAAAATGGTTAGTTTCTGGTCAGTTATTTATGTGGTCAGAATCTAGTCAGAAATGGACTTGGCTCTGCCTGAGCTACAGGTGGCAAGGGTGGGACACTTTCTCCTTGCTCTGCCAAGGATCCAATTCAGGAATGCAGATTCTGACATAGAAGGAGGGGCCATGGTCTGTCCACCCTCCACTCGTTCTCATATAACATTCCTTGCCAGCACTGTACTGCTGTTGACCTTGCAAAAGTTTTTCTCCCAATAAGTTCCTAAAATGCTCGTTTACTATCAAGTTGATTCTAAACTCTTCCATTGACTAATATTTTACAATAAATCCTAGTTTAGAGGAAGGTTTATATGTTAGTAGTCAGTAGAAAATCCTCACTGGAAGCAGGAAACACATCTGACGTGTTCTCCGGAAAGCTATGTGAGCATGTTTTATTGGGTGACAGACAAATAAAGCATACCAGCAACAATGTGGGGAAAGACACACACTGACCTAAAAGCTGCAGTCTTTCTGAGTCATGTTTCACGAGGGCTCCAGTGTCAACATTAAAAAGACAAGAAAGGGGAAAAAAAGGGCTGCTTAATATTCTCCATATGCCCGTGTGAGAACGGCGTGTCAGAGAGATGGTGCGGCATTCCAACACTGAACTAAGGCCCATTTCTGGGAGTGAAAACTTCTGCTTTTTTCTCTTGTCTTTCTTTTTTGATTTTTTTGCCTCTACTTATTGTGATTTGATTTGAATAACAATGGGAATATATCCATAACACACAGCTGACTTTGATCTGGGCGCTCAGTCCTCAAATTCTGAGTGAGAACTGCTCCTACTTTCTCTCTTTCGTCCTCTCTCTCTTTCTCTCTCCACACTCCACGCTCTTCAGAAGAAAAGAGAAAACAAAAAAGAGGGAGTGAGAGGAGGCATTGTTTAAAACATCCTCGGCAAGCTTTGTTTGAACAGCTATACAGACTCAGATTTGTGAGAGCCGGCTAAAGACAGAGTGAAGACATGCAGAATATCCATTGGGCATGACTCTACCCATGCTGGTCACTGAGGGCAAGAGAGGGTGCGACCCGGAGAAAGAGGCTTTACCCTCTCTGCAGTTGGTCAGTAGTGACACCAAGGCCGGCCAGGGCAATGGCCAAATTGGCCAGGCTGGTCAACCTGCCAGGTCCAGATACAGACGGGGATCAGTTTGCCCAGCTCTCAGACAGAGTGTGGCATTGTAATATACTCCAGTAAAATGACACCAACTGGACTGAATGGACCAGTGTCCAGAGTAGGTTATAACCCCCATAATACCAACGGTTACTGTTTAGTTCATCCAACTCATCTGAAGAAACTGTGATAATGAGGAGAAAACACAGTGAAAAATTAGAGTATTCTAAAGAGTTTTCGGGGTTGTAAGGCTGCATAAATGCACCTGCTGCAAGTGGAGCAGAAAATACAGAGTTTGTTGTGTATGAGCCAAAGTTTGAATGTTCATTGAAAGACAAGAGCGGGACTTTGTGAAGACATTTTTGAAGATGTATAGGATCACCATTCCTCATAAGGAATTTCATAGGAAAGTTTTTTATGAAAAACTAAAAGATGTAAAAGATTAGCTTTTGATTACTGATGTGAAGGTTAGGGTTAGCTGTAACTGTATGGTAGTATGTGTTATGATGCCATTATGGGAGTCAGTGGAATGATGTCACAAAGATAGATGTGTGTGTTATGAGATTGAAGTCCTGATCACAGTGAACTCTCTCTTGCCTTGCTCACACTCCAACGCAAACACAAGTCACCCATCCAGCATTTACACAGCGTCCAGAGAACCTTCACTCCAGATTCAGGCACACATACATTGGAGCAGACGGTGGCATAACGGTTAAGTTGTTCTCCTCGTGATCAGAAGTTTTGAATCCCAAACCAATAAAGTTACCCCAAGGTACTCATGAGCAAGGTACTATCCTCAAGCACTGCTCCCCAGGCACTGCCCATGTTAGCTGCCCAATGCTCCTTTACGGATGGGTCAAATGCAGAGGTCACATTTTGTTGTGGTGTACTGTGTGCTATGCTGTGCTATGTTCACAATGACAAACAATCACTCACTTTCACTTTCACTAGTGATTCTATTTTGCTTCTAGTTTGAAATTATTTAAATAAATTATATTATGTAAATAACATTTTGAATGAAAAGTGACTTTCTGAGAAAAAGTAGAATTTCAGGATGTACAGTATATTATGATTTTGTGTTTTCATTGTGTGTCCCCATGAAACAAAGTTTTCCATGTGATAAATCTGCTGTTCTCTTTCTAGGCCATCACATAAAGACCATCAACCTATTTACAGTTGTTTGTGTGTCAAGTCATTATTTTGGCTGACAAAAAAAAGCAGCAACAAAACACTACACTCTAGTACCATCTGTAAGTCTTGGGTTCATGTAGGACAGAGCTAACTAATAAGTGAAGAATGAAACTTTCAACTTACAGGAGGCAAGATCAAAATTCATTCAGCCAAATTCACCACTTTTACTTTTATGCTTAACTTGTTTCCGGGTCTCTCCTGCTATTCATTGTTAGCCACATTAGCTTCTTTAAGGTACTAAAGTATAATTGCGTGGCAGAGTTTGGAAGGATATAAAGACTCCACCACTCCCGCTCACAGTGGCGAGGGCCAGTTTGTTGCCTGCTGTTTCACTGCAAGCAATAATTAGCCATATTCTTCACAACACACTGTAATTGCTACAAATATATATTTGGCTTTGTGTACCATCTGTCGACGTGAGCGCCATGCTGTTTAAATGCTGCCATGCTTGTAATGTCTCCGTGTTATGGATAAACCCAATGTGGTCCGGTGATTGATGAACGTTGAGGCAAGAGCAGAGCAGACTTAATTAAATTACTGCCCTCACCAGCTGGATTAGCTTTAATTACATTACCCCCTCTCCCCCCCAAGTTTGTTTTTGCTCTGCTCACAGGAGCCAGTGCGATAGCGGCTATGGATCTTAATCACTATGCTGAGGGTCGGAGGTAGCGGGAACATTCCAGGACTAGTGGCACTATGTACCCCCTGCTTTCTTTGTAAATTTCAGCCCAAGACCAGGTCCTGCTGCACATAACACCTCATCCATTAGCCTTTCTCTCTCTCTCTCAGTGACTTTTCTCTCATTTAATGCTTTTTTTCTCAACAATAATAATAATACACACACAATAATAATAATAATAATAATACATCTTTTATTTAGATAGCATCTTCATATATCAACAAATACAGTCCAAAGCATTTCATATTGAGAATAAAAAGTCCAATACTGAAAACAAGCTTACAAGTTTTTAATTAAGGAAGTGAAGATGGCGATTATGTTTTGTAGAGTGTGTTAAAAGTAGCCAAATTATGTTAAATTTAACTGATGGTGAATGATTTTTTGTTTTGTTTATGATGAAACTGTGAAGTGAATTTCCATCAAGTTTTAGAATAGAAGATTGAAATACTGGATTTGTTAATGCTTTGAACTTTTCTCTGTCTTTTTCTAAGGTTGAATGGTGAGTAATAAACTGCTCACTCTGGCAAGAGCTCAAGCTAATTTTATTTTAAAAAATGTTCTATGATAATCTTAACAAAGTCTCTCACTGCTGCACCAGAAAGAGTGTCCTTATTAAACAGATGTAGTGCTGTAGAGGTCTCTTATTAAACAGATCATTATCATAATCTCTCCCGCCAAACTACAGCCACAAATAGCAAAGTGCCTCCATACATCTATTAATTATGGCTAGTTCTGTGATCGCTTCAGCTAAGCCGTTATGACATCTGGATCAAAGCCACACTACATACACAAACTCACATGATGATTTGATACATGCTTATTTCACTCTAAATATGCTTCTGAATTGTTGGTAAAAGAATTGTTATTGACATTGATATTTCACTCAAAGTGTGTAAACACAGCTGTAAAACAGGGCTGAGATGACGGAAACAATTTACGTTGATTTTGACAATTAATACACGTTAGAGCAAATCTAAATTCAGAAGGAGTTTTAAATTAAGATAGAAATCAATACCATGAATAGAGTTTAAATAGATGTGTAATCATGTCACTTATCATTACATTTTGTTTTGTTATTATTATTATTATTATTATTATTATTATTATTATTATTATTAGGGGGGGCCATGAAGTGTGGCCTCACTGGGCGTGAACCCTATTGAATCATTAGGATTTTTAGGGGGCCATGCAGTGGAACACTGCATGGAACCCTATTGGAATCATGCTGATTTTTTTTTCTGCTTTTAAATGCTAGAGAAAAAAAACTGTAAGACCTACAGCTTTGAAATTTGCAGGTAGGTCCGCACCCCACCCAATTACTCAGGCAAAAATAAATTGCACCAAAATAAGCTATTTTATGCTTTTTCAAAAACATTTTGTATTTTTATCAATAATTTTAAACCCTAGTTCCAATTTCAAAAATCTTATATCATCTTATTCCGGGGTTAAGACAAATTTTTAGACCCTTGCATCTATTTCTGCCTTATTTGATTTTTCGCTAATTTGCATAAAACTGAAACCATCTTTTTTCGAACTAGTCCCTGGATTTTTGTCCAATCTGCATGCAACTGGTATCATTTGAATCCCAAGACACTCTTCTTTAATTATTATCAAGCACATTTTGTTATGCCTTCATTTTTCTGTAATATGCAAATAAATGTGGTCGGCTTGCTATAGGACTGCAACACCACACACACCTAGTGTCATAAAACTGCTCTGTGGCTACAGTTTAAAATTTGGCAGTAGGTCCGGACCCCACCCCACCACTCAGGCAAAAAATTGCCACTCTGCCCAAACTCCCAACAGTCCAAACCCCAGTCACTACTCAGTAAAAAAATTGCACCACTCTGCCAGTTGGTGGCGCTAATAAGCTATTTTGCCTAATAACTTTTGAACCATAGCTCCGATTCTCAAAACTCTTATACCTCTTACTCCTTTTGGTCAAGACAAATATTTGTAGACCCTTGCATCTATTTCTGCCATATTGATTTTCGCTAATTTGGTATAATAATATGCAAACCATTTCTTATGTAACTACACCCTGGATTTTTTATCCAAATCATGCAACTGGTATCATTTGAATCCCAAAACATTCTTTCTTAATTATTATCACACATTTTTATTTATATCTTTAGCTGTTTTCAATATTATGCAAATAAATGTGGTGGGCTTGGCAAAGGACTGCAATGCCACACACTGAGTGTCATGGAAATCCGTCTCTGGTGGGGCTACAGCTTTGAAATCCTGACAGGTAGGTCTGGTAACCCACCCAGTATCTAGGAAAAAAAAAATTGCACCACTTCCGCCAGTTGGTGGCGCTTATAAGCTATTTTGCATTTTGCTCAATAAGTTTTGAACCGTAGTACCCCAGATAAAAAGGATGAAACGGTCATTTTTCAACGCCTGTACACTTCGGGATTTGTCAAAAACTGTTAAGGCTGCAAACTGTATGTCCCGAATCACTGCTTTGCAGTTATATTTATTATTATTATTATTATTATTATTATTATTATTATATTGTTATTATTATTATTATTATTATTATTATTGTTGTTGTTGTTGTTATTGTTATTATTATTATTATTGTTGTTGTTATTGTTGTTATTATTATTATTATTATCTAAATGTACAGTAGGTTTGAATAAATGCAGCCTTCCTTTATGTAACAAAGCATACCCACACACACACACACACACACACAAACACATTTTAGTCTCTGAAATGATGGCAACTAATAGAAAGTGTTATAGTATACAACAGTCAGTGTTCTGGAAAAAAAATCATGAAGACACTTAAATCCTTTATAAACGCTAATCCAATTATAGAGTCAATTAAACTTTTAGAGAATCAGCCTCACAGAACTGTGTATTACATCTTTCTTTTTTGCATAATACATTCTGTAATGTAAATAATATCACACTTTAGTTTCTTTCTCTCTCTCTCTTTCTCTCTATTTCACTGTTTTCTTCACCTCCTTCACTTACCTCCACAAGCTCCAGGTCAGTGAAGTTCAGGAAAGGCATAAGACATCCCGGAACTACACACACATGCACCACGCAGTGAGCCCCAGATGACACGACCAGGCCAAATTTGCAAGACGGAATACATTTTTTTTGAAGAGTGAATGAATGTCTGATGAAGTTCTCTTTCTCGGTGGTAAAGGGGTCTGGGTGAAGGTGTCCCGGTTAGACTCACAGCACCCCAGATCTCCCCTTTCACGGGGCAACTTAACCCCTTGAAAGCTAACTCCACTGCTTTACACTTTTATCTTCCCTTCCTCTCTTCTTTCACTCTCTCACTCACTCCTTTTCTCGTTCTTTCTCACAGGAATCCCCTAAGCCGAGGGCTGACGATGTGCTCACGTGGGCGGCATCAGGTTTCAGCCACTTGCATGGAATTTGGCAGGCAAGCCAAGAACGAGAGCGGGCAGGAAGAGAGGAGCGATGGGAGGTTGCAGGGTCGCGTCCTGCAGAACAAAGCAAGAATTATGGGGGTGAAGGGTCTGCTTGGAGCTCTTGCAACGGGACTAGCTGTTAGAGGCAACGGATACCAAGGCTAAACCTCCCTCTTCATGGCTCTATCAGTATTTTGAGAAAAACACTAATGGCTTTAAAAGTATCAAAACCAGGCTAGAGATCTGCAGTCTCATCCCTCACTCTTATTCTGTGTTGAGAGACATTATTTTATCCTAATTCCACGTTGTAGTGAGTCTGTACCTGTTTGGTTCTAGACTGAATATTTTGGAACAGAGGACAGTGTGAGGTGTGAGTGCAGAAAATGGTGTATATAGTTTGTGTAAATTAGTGGACTGGCAAGTATAGAGAAAAGTGTTTCCTGGTAAAACTACATAGCTTATGCATGTCACTCTGGGTAAGTGTACAAAGGCTAATGTGAGCTGCTCAGAGACTCACATCTGTATAATAGGTAGGAGTGGAAATCTCTATTCAAGTAGAAGCACTGATACATTATTGAAATGTTACTCTACAATTGTAGTAATACAACTGGTGTTAAAAATATGTTAAAGTTTATTTATTTATTTATTTATTTTCAAAAACAAAGGTTTACCATTTAACATTTAATGCATCATCAAACAGACTCAGACTGTATCTTCTTTCAGCTGTTCACATTACATTTACATTTGCAGCATATCCATTTTCCGATTACAGGGATATTCTCCCTCAAGCAGCTTGGGGGTAAGGCCCTCACTCAGAGGCCGCAATGCTGGGATTTAAACTCTCAGTCTCATGTTTTAGTCACTTACTTTGACCCATTCGTGAATTTATAATTTTTTACATTTTCCTAACTATAACAACAGTTTCCTTGGAGCAAGGTGGAGTAAAGGGTACTTGCTCAGTGGCCCAATAGTGTTTTAAAACCCTCCTGAGGATTTAAACCCCCAATCTCATGGTCACTTACACAATTTTTGGTTACTCAGATCACTCTGTCACTTGCACCACATTGCTGTCTATATATTAAATTGGCATAGTTTTACACCAGATGTCCTTCCAGTTGTAACCATTTGAATGTATGAATAGACTGGATATAGAATTCTTTTCATACTATAACTGTTTCTAACCTCCTGCACATCCAGTGTAAAAGTGTAAAAGTCAATTCCACATTGTAGGTAATACTGCATCCGAACTGTCTCTCTATCTACCTCTATTTCTAATTCTAGTTCTAGTTTAAAGTTATATTTAATATTCCATGTCTAGTTTAAAATGTTTATTTTGTACTTTATTTATAATTGTTTATTCCAAGTGCCTTAATTGTTCTTTGTTTGCTTTTTCCTACTGCACTGTTAAAACTGGAGCCACGTCGTTTCGTCTCTCTATGTATCTGTACAGTATATAGCAGAGATGACAATAAAGTTTACTTTGACTTTGAACTTCATTTATTCAAACATGAAACTTGCGATAAGAAGAATGTACATTTGGGCGTCCCTAGTAGCGGAGTCATATAACAGAGAAAAAAAAATTAATATATTAAAAATAACTTTTATTCTTTCAGTTTGATCTCGTTCTCAAGATATTAAAGAAGTGTAAGCCTTTTAAAGCAGGTTCAAAGAATATTTAATCAAATAAAATGTGCATGTGTGGATATGAGATGTTTCATGTCCCTTATATTTGTCTGGTTTTTAAATCACTAAAGAATTCATGTCCATCACTAACCTGGGTGAGTAAAGCTTACCCATGTGTGAATCACATGTAAACACACTACTTATCATGGTGTGGTTGCGGGGAGGAAGAGGAAAGGGAGTGAGGACGCTGTTGCAGGCAAAAGTGCAGGGATTTATTGAGGGCTGGTGAAACACAAAAGGGAAAAACAAGTCCAAAGCACACAAAAATCAAGAACAAAGTAACAAAGGAAAGGTGAGGCCCGTGCTCCCAGTCGTAGCCGTTGGGGTAATGGAGGAGAACCTCCCCGAGTAAACTGGAACAAGCGGAGTCCTCACGCTTGGAGACTTGGGAGGCGAACTAACAAAGGCCCAGACTCTGTAGCCTCCAAGGCAGTCCGGGGAAAGCACACTAAGAGACGCGAGCCCGGGGAGAAAACACAAGAGGCAGGAGTGAGAGTGAGGAGACACAAAGGGTAATCCAAAAGGGAGACTCAAAATCAAACCAAAAGGAGACGGGTCCAGGGTCCAAAATGGAGGGGCAGAGCAGGAAGGGTCCAGGAGATTCAAAACACGAACGCCACGACAGGAACAACCACACATATTACGAGGGAGACAGACTCAGAGACACTTGGGTTGAACTGGCTTAAATAAAACCACAGAACTCAACAAACAAGTGCTTGCACCAATCCCAAACTCAAGGCAGAACGAGACACAGCTGAACTCAATAATAAGCGCGGGAGTGTTCTACACAGATACTAACCTACTAGGTAGGGAACACGGAGTGCAAACAACATACCAGGAAGTAGGGTGCGCTCTAAACAGATCGTGAGCTACTCAGAAGGGCACGCAGTACAGACACAGAACCCAGAAGTGAGGAGCAAGCTAACACAGAAGACTACGGCTAACCCGAGGAGACATGAGGAGCACACGCATCCACACACACCACAGACACGCCACCCAAAATGAACCCAGAAAGCAGGAAACAAACAAACAGACACTTATCTTGGGTTCACGGTGGCACGGTCCCGTCCAAGTTGGGTGGGACCGTGACACTACTGAATCATATGTTCTTGTACAAATGTATTTTTCAACTAACCCAGTAGTGACTGACTTAATCTTGCACATCTTCATTTCCCACCACTCATTTCTGTAAGTATCAACGGAAGGGACATTTAATAAAATATATTATTATTATTATTATTATTAGGGGGGGTCCAAGCACAAAGTTTTAATATTTTTCTACAAAACAGCCTAAACTGTAAGTCGCAGAAAGCTGAAATTTGATAAGTAGGAATGATGGTATCTTGGCATAGGCCAAAAAGCATTGTGATCAGCCTATAATTGGCCTTATTTGACCTCTAACTCCACTAACTCTCGAGCCTTGGGACCTATAGTAAAAATTCCTGCTTTTGCTAATCCTTTGGCTTTGGGACTATGGACTTTCCATTTTGAAATTTTGAGCTAATTTGAATAATATGCAAAACAAAAATGTGTTTTTATGGGGGGGATTTCACAAAGGGACAGCTAAAATTAGTGAATTACAATGATGAGTGGTTTATTTTGCTTAAACAGCTGTAACTTTAGACTGCTTTGGCTCAGCTAGCATAGTTCAATTGGTGCCAAATGAACAATAGGGCACAGCAAAAAGTAATACATTACCGTAATTGTGTTACTATTATAATGTGTTAAACCCAACACTGTTTCTCAGGGACCTAATGATAGTAATGCTGGAGGTAGGATTCAAACAAACGATCTCTTGGTCTAGAAGCAGGTAAAGCTGAGAATACACTGTGCGATGTTTTCAGTCGCGTTATTCAGCTCCTGCTTAAACTGTACGAGTGAATCGCAGGGGTTAAAAGTTCGCAGCTCACAATTCATGTGCTCACACTATACGGCCCGATGCTCTGATGCGACCTGACTGCTCACACTGTATGTCCATACACGACACGGACTCTTGTATCCGGAACTGCAACGTAAAAATTTAACTTCCACTTCTGTGTTTGCTCATGCGCAGTGTGAGAGATTGAGTTAAATTGGCTCATGGCACTGCTTCAACAGTGCGATACCCTCACAAGGGGCGACCAGGATTTCAAACAGGTTTGATTTTCTTGTGACCATATGATTGCTGATCATGAGGTGTTAATCGCTTCTCGTTACCCCATGTATACTACATGATGCATGACACACAATTAAGCTGAAACTCGTGCCGATCCCCAAAATAGTCGCACAAGTGAAAAATCATCTCAAAATGGGACAAAAATCGCACAGTGTAAGCCCGTCATAACCTAACAACTAGACCGCCACCAATCTCCACCCACAGTCCTGCTTCACACACCAACCCCGGGTTTGACTTCAGCATCTGTCTTATTAAAAATGAAACTCGCTAATACAGCCAGTAAGATATTCTACTTTACTGTTCTAAAGTAGTGTGTAGCTTTTATAGTTAGCTCACTTATCCACAATGCTAGTGTAACGACCGGCGGGTGAACCCAAATGCAGAGTCGACAGAACCAGGTCACAGGCACAGGGGTAAATTGGCAAAAAGCAAAGAGTTTATTAAAGCACAGGTCAGAACCAGAAAACACTGTCCATGAAGCAAACAAATCCAAATCGCCAGAAGCAGAGGGGTAATCCAAAAAATGAATGCAAGGGTCAAAACCGAGGCAGGCAAACACAAAGAACGCTTGGTGCGTAGCACTAGGCATAACAATACTTCGTAGGGAATAGTTGTAACTGAAAGTCCTTAAATACAGGTGATGTGGATGTGATTGGTTTAGAATTCTGGTGACGTTGATCTGGTAAAGGTCTGTGAAGGTCTGGAACTGGAGTCCTGGTCAGATGGCCTTTCTGGTGAGGTAGATTCCTCCCTCAGTCTGGGCTGGGATCTTACAGCTAGCAGAAAGCTAGCATATCTATTTTAGTTCATTAGTTTGTTAGCAACTACCTATATCAGCAGCAAGCATGTTAGCAAACTTCTATTATGCTATCTGTTTTTGCCAACAGTTAGCTTGATAGAAAGTAGGTTAAACTAACATTCTAGTTTAAGGTTAGTAGAAACACTTTTTGCATGTTGGTGATTTTGACTGTGGTGCTTGCGATCACTGTAGGCAAGAAAGTCTAACATTCCTTTATTGAAATGACTTCCAGATGACACTGAGCGGAGCAGTGTTAAATGTCTGCAGCGGTGTGTGAATGAAGTGGAGTTGGAGTATCACTGTGGTAAGAGGTTATTCAGAAGACTGCTGCAAAATAAACAGCATTTAATTATACAGCTGTGTGAGGTTGAAATATGCTGGAGAAGATACGAGTCCCACACTTGTGTCACACAGCACTCATCTGTTTTGTAGAAGGTTTTTGGTCTCTGTTTTAAATAAACACTGTAATCTGCTTGTCATTCTGTATCTTTTTTTAATTATCTGCTAATTACTTCTGTAAACATTAGTAACTAGTAAATAATGAATGGATTATGAACAAAACATTTACATAGGTCCCTAAGTGATTAGGAAATGCTAAGTTAATATTTAATATGTGAATTATTCTTCATTTGAAAAACATTCATCAATAATGGCATAATGATTAAATAAAAAATAACTTAATAATTACCAACATTTATATATGTTTGTAAAACCAAATCAAACAAGTTCACGTTCCTTATGAAATTATTATTTGAAAATAATTAGTAAACTATTTCTAAGCAATTTGTAGCTGTGTTATTATTATATTATGATTTTCTTGTAAGTTATTCAGTGTGATTGAAAAGAAAGCCATGTAAACATTACAAAACTGTTTATAAATTATCTTTTAATTTGTAAAGTCTATTTACTGAATGTTTATATTCATTACATCCAAGGATATAAGTCAGTGAACCAGTTATGAACAAAAGATTCAGATTGGTTTTATAAATGATTAGCAAATGTTATATTAACATTGTTAAGCATTGCATTGTCAATGTGCAGGTCATAATTTCAGAAAGAAGTGGAGAAAATGTTAAACATTTATGAATCACTTTGTCACACACACCCCGATCACGTGACCGACACGAGGACCCGGAATTAGTCGGATTAAGTCAACCAGCCCAACTTCCGATTCACTTCGGCTTCAACTGTGAGTACTACAGTTATTTGGTTTATCTCCTTGACTGAGTGTATCCTTAGAACGCGGATTCCGGTGGGAATCTTTATTAGAGAGTTCTTAGATCAACTTGTGTGGTTCGCCTACCTTTTCACGTCTCCTCCGTGTTTGGGTTAACCATCCACGGTACTCGGGCTAACGGCTGATGGCAAGCATTTTCGTCATATCCTAACCAGACACTGACACACTTGTTGATATGTGACTAAACAATTATTGAATATTTATATAGTCTATACCCTAAGTGGAAAAATACTTTTCATGGGCCCAGAAGTTGGTTCATAGATGGGGCACAGATTCATCTCACCTGTTATGAATCTTTTGTAAATATGGGGTTGGCCAAAAAGTCCATTCGTTTTTTTAAGCAAAAATAAGACACATTTTAAACACATAGCAGTTTATTGCATCAATGTTATTATTATCATTTTGTTACAATATCTTTTGCCATCATCTTTGCAATAATTAGTCATGCTTCCCCACAATCATTTGCGATCCCCATTGTTATAGATGATCCACTGCCACTATTATCTTAAAAAAAAAAAAAACATTTTCCTCACGTTTCTGCAACAAATCGCAGTTGGAAATCCTTTGGGACCGAGGTTCGCCTCATTAAGTTGATGTGGACCCCAAACATGGATGCTGCTCATGTAGCCAAGCTTATGCAGATGGTTATCACCACTTGATTTGGATATTTTGAAGATATCCCTGGCCGTATAATGGGAATTGGTGTCGACTAACTTCATTTGGTTGCTGGTAATCTCAGTTGGCTGGCCAGGGCGAGGTGTGTCTTGAACCAAAAAAAAATTCAGAACAAAATCTTGAAAACCACTTCTGGCACACACATTCTGTAACAGTATGCTATCCATACCCAGCACCTATCTTTCTGCAAGTTTCCACCACTTTCTTGCCTTTTTTAAATAAAAAAGCATGATGTGTCAATAATGTTTGTTTTGATTTCCCATTTTCAGGGTAAAACCAAACACACAAAATACATCTGGTATCATCAGAATTTTGTGTCGAACTAAATTGAAGGGTCAAGTATTTAATGAGACGGCACTCAAAAGGAACAAACGTTTGTGTTGACAAAAAATGAATGGACTTTTTGGCCAGTCCAATATATGTATTAATAATATGCAGCACATCTACACAGTTAATTGCATCCCCTAATCCGAAATGGAAACACATCCTCACTGCAAAAAATGCCTTTTTAAAAATAAGAAAAAAATTACTTCTTTTGGGGAAAAAAAATACTTATTTCAAGCAAAAGTATCTGCCAGTGCAGCAAGAAAATTGCACTTGCTAAGATTTCTCAAAACAAGAAAAAAAATACTCAAAGACTAAGCATACACAACTTAAATTAAGCAGAATATACTAGGTTTTTTTTCTCCAATTCTCTATGAAACAAGTAAAAATATACTTACAGTCTACCTGTTAACACAACTCCTTTACCAATGTAGGTTGTTTTCAGAAAAAAAACTGCTCAAAATTAGTTGTATTACCTAAGTAGGATAACTCAAGATAAATTTTCTTGAAACAAGTCAAATAATCTAAACAATATTCAGTCTTACCAAGAAAATAAATCCAAAAAATGGTGTAACAAGATTAAAATACTGAAATCAAGTCAATTACACTTGTACAGATTTTTATTTTTTGCAGTGCTCATATACAAGCACTTACTTCAATATCTGTAACTCACCATAACTTTTTACAAATGATCTGTTGGTATTTACATTTTTATTTACAAAGCTTGTATCCCCTAATCTAGGCAGGAAAAGTTACCACTGAGGTATTCACGAGTAAGGTACCATCCCCAAGCACTGCTCTCCTTGAGTGATGAGTGGCAGGCTTATAGATAACTATCCCAGCTAGGCTATAGGCACTTTCCTGGTGTTCACCCTCCTCAGTATTGTACAGAGTGTACAATTGTCACTCTAAACTGCTGCTGATCTGGCCTTTAATGCAAGATGATTGGAATTGTAGTTCCCTTATCTTGACTGCTGCTACAATATTTGCACAACTTTTGAACTGCTGCTACAATAGTTACTGCATGTAACCTAACTGTCTGTACTGCATGTAACCTAATAGTCTTCTTTCTACTTCTAGTTTAAAGTTTTTATTTTACATTCTACTTCTACTTTAAAGTGTATATTTTAAATTCTGTTGATATATTGCTTATCCTTTTTACTCTTACTTTGACTTTGACTCAGTGCTGTGCTAACATCATGCTCTGCAATGCTGATGTCACCGTCCTCAGATGTCAGGCTGTTAGTGCTAGCTGCCTGGCTAACCTCGAAGGGAGAGTGGAACGCATTTATCTCGTTGGCGAAAGCAGAGTTACCGTTTATCGTCGTGGTGTCTTTGGCCTTGTTGTTCATAATCATCACATATCAACAAGTGATTCATAAATGTTTAACATTTTATCCGCTTCTTCCTGAAATTATGACCTGCACATTAACAATGCAATGCTTAACAATGCTAATTTAACGTTTTCCAATCATATAAACCAATCTAAATATTTTGCTCATAATTGGTTCATTGAATAATACACCTGGATGTAATGGATATAAACATTCTGTAAATAGAGTTTATACATTAAAAGATGATTTATAAACATTTTGGCAATGTGTCCATGGCTTTCCTTTCAATCACACTGAATGGCTTACAAGAAAATCATAATATAATAATAACATACTGTAGGCGGCATGGTGGCACAGTGGTTAGCACATTGAACCCAAATTATACCCAATCAATTAACAAAAATATGAAAACAATAAAAAGACAATGATTAATGAAAGCTTTTAACCTATATTCATTTTAAAAGTGTGGCATATGTCAAGAGTGAAGATCTTGTAATAACTTTGTGTAATAACTTTTTTGTTGGTTGATTTGTTTTTTCAGAAGCTTATCAGTTCTAGCCCTCAGTTTTCTTTAGGTCTTTTTGATCATGTTATTTTATCGTCTCTAAACTTCTTTTGAACATAAACCTTTAATGACTTGATTAGCAAATGACAGAAAATATAAACAAAGAATATAAAGCGATGACTTGGGCTGATGTATGGATTTCACAAGATACTGTTGTATTTTTTTTTTCTTCTAATTTTAACAAAAAGACTTTCAGATTAGTAAAAGGAAGTAAATTATTTAAAATAAGTTATTCAACAACAACAACAACAACAATAATAATAATAATAATAATAATAATAATAATAATAATAATAACAATAACAATAACAATAACAATAACAATAACAATAACAATAACAATAATTTTGTACTCATTTTAAAATTGGGGGATGACAGTCAGTCTTGTGTGTACGTGCATGTATGTGTTGAACTAAATAAAGTGAGGAAGTGTGTTTTATTTGTGTATGAGCTGAGATGTTTTTTGTATCATCCTAGAGAACAATCCTTTTTCTTCAGAGGCAGGAAAGGGAAGTAATGCCCTCAGACGTCAGCTCCATTGTGTCCCTTACACTCAGACGTTCCAACTTTAAAAATACATATTCTTTATTCTTTATTTCAGATAAGATAAACAACTCTTGCTGTACTTCTGCAATGATGTATTCCAAAGAGGCCACCTCCAAACAATGGCTGTACAACACTGACCATTTCTAGGCAATTAGCCCCTGTGGGCCAACAGCTCTCATGGAGCTAGGTAAAGTTGCTCATGAGAGGAAATAGTTGAGTGCTTTTCACCCGCTTTCTCAATTCTCTTTTGAAAACTCTAATTAGGCTGTGGTAGAAACAAAAGTGCCTGTTTCTTCAGCATACTACTACTTCCCTTTACTGTGTTGTCAGTTTTAAATAGAAAACATATTGCTGAAAGTTCAGCTGGCCTATTGCTGCGCCCGCCTCCATCTGCCTCAACCCCACCTCACCCCCAACCCAGAATCATAGCCTAATTACATCATTTGGAAATGGCATGAAATCACTTTATGGGCTGAAGTAGCCAAAATACCTTATTGCTTGCAGAATTGCCAATTAAAAACCAACACCTGGACTTCAAAGGTGCAGTAAAAAATAAAAAAAGCTTTCCCTCTTCCCTTAAAGCATAGGGGTCTGAACGCCAGGAAAGGCTGCACCAATGTTTTCTTTTCCACCTTTCTTTCTCCCTCCCTGTGTGTGGCTTTTAAAAGTTGCCCAAAATGTACCTTCACATCACAACGTGTGGATCATAAGTCACCATCTGATGTGAACCTAACAGAATTACTAAAGCCCATTTCCTGGGGAGGACGCATGGCCTTGGTAAAACATAAACTTGTTCAGCGCATGCTACTGAAAAGCAAAGCAGCTGCTCTCCCTGACTTTGCCCCATGACACCTCAGAAACTGGACCTCTGCCACCCTGCTTGAAGATAAACAGCAACAGGAGAAGGGGAGTGTCCCTTTTCCATCACAAAAACAAAAATGTTTTGCAAGTTTGCATGTTATTTCTTTTTCTGTTTTTTGGGGATTTTAATTTTATGTCTTTCACTACTTTTTTGTATGCTGTCAATAAAATGCATAATAAGACTACCTTTGTGTAAAGTTATTAAAGTTTATTAACTTATTTATATATAATATTCTAAGCCTGCACATAAATAAACATAAACATAAGTAAATCTTTATGTAATGCATTATCATGAAAAAGTACCAAAGCTCTGACTTGATTGCATGTAATGTGCAGAAACCCTACAGTTCTCCTATATAAAGTGTCCATATGGCATTTAAATCAAAAGCATGAAGCATGATTTAAGCATAAGTGTGCGTATGATGTGTGTTGATATCCTGACAGTCATAGCAGGGTTTCCTTTTTTTGGTTTTGTTTTGTTTTTCAATCATTCTCCATTCTACAGCTCCATCTCATTATAATAATTAGCATGTGGATAATATTTAAATTACATTCAGTTTTGGTTACTGCTTGTTCTTGGCTTGACCATCTGCCTCATCTCTGTCCAGGTCTAAATGACACCCATTTGAGTTTCTAAAACATAAATTAATACATTAATTGATGCAACCATCAAGGCCACACTCTGCTTTTGTCCTGTGGGACAGACATGTGCGAGACGGGGCAGACGCTCCTTTTATGCCGCCAGACTCAGTTTGGCCAGGCTCAAATTCACCCCTTCATTCTAAGATAAGTAGATAAAACAAGACAGGAGCGATAAGCTTGTAGTCCAGAGACATTAGCAGACTAATACTGCTTTGTTCAGCTTCACTGAAATAGGTGGAGGAGGGGAGCAATAACTAAGTGAAAGGGCCAAAATGTCTCTCTTCCTTTCTTTTTGTCTGTCTCTAAGTGTGTGTGCCCGCTGTCTGTGCCACCTGAGCCCTTCCAGGTGTGTAAACTGAGACACTTTCCCTTCCGCCATGCTGCAGCTTGGAGGTGTATGTGTGTGTGACAGCGTTGAATCTTAGCACTTAATATGAGCTCACTGGTCCAGAATTGTCCCAATTATAAAGGTCAGTGACAGCTCAGATTGTGGCGTCACTCACTGTTAGCGTTGTCAATTTTATTCACCCTGAAACACAATTCATTTCAGACTGCTTCAGAGCCCTGACCCACCCCCAACACTTTTTTTCCTCTTGCTTTCTTTTAACATTTAACTAAGGCGGCACACAGACTCCCCTTTGCCCATCGTCTCTCTGACAGCTCGATTTTGAGTGACTGTTTCTAGCGGCTTATTTCAGTAGCTCGGTACTTGCTGCTATTCTGAATTCCAGCTTCCGGCTTCGGGCCAGAGGCCCCCTGCAGCTCGAGGCAACAAGCAGCAGAGTTAATCAAGTTGGAATGTGGCCGAGTTCAAATTTTGTGTTTCTGTGAACAAAAGCCTCTTCACATAGTGCCTTCTTTTTTATGAAGACTGGAGCAACCTGACTTTCCACTACCGGGAATTGGCTTGACCTGTGCCTGAATAAATACGGGAATATGGAAAAAACTCAAGCTTTTAATAATTATGACCTGTTTTAAGCCTTTTTCCTTTTCTCTCTTAAGTTTTAAAAAGGGACATTTGGGAACCATTACCACAAGTCAGGTCCTTTTGTGTTTAACACTAGGTGATTTTTCTCCTGGTTTTCAACTCACTGTCTTGAGTTACTAATAACGACATTTACATTTACAGCATTTAGCAGACGCTCTTATCCAGAGTGACTTGCATTTCCTAATTTCAGGGACAGTTCCCCCAAGAGCAACTTAGAGTTAAGGGTCTTGCTCGACGACCCAGTGTTGGTAATGCCAGAGGTTGGATATGAACCCACAACCTTTTGGTCCCAAGGTGTGTGCCCTACCACTAGGCCACCAACACCTGACGAGGGCATAAACCGTACGCTTGTCACGATGTGGCACAAAGCTTTTTTGCTAGTTGGAGTTTAAGTAGTGTCCACAATGCATAGCTAGCACAACTTGTTGGCTTTTGACCAACAAAAATCTAGTTTAATGTTTTTTTTTTAATTAAAAATAAAATAAAATTTACTAGGGCTCTCCCCGTGTTCGCATGGGCTTCCTCTCATAGTCCAAAGGCATGCAATATAGGTTAAGTGGAGACTGTAAATTGGCCCCATAAAGTGTGAGTGTGTGTGCTGCATTGTGTTGGCACCTGCCCAGAGTTGTTCCCCGCCTTGCGCCCCTAAGTTTCCAGTATAGGCTCCGGTCCCCCCGCGACCCCAGTTGGAATTAAGCAGTTCAGATAAGGAATGAATGAATAAATAAAATGTACTGCTTTCACTTGGTGCTTAAGCACATTATTTCCTTCTCAAATAAAAGTGTTAGCTTTTACTATGGAAATCGGCCATTATAATAACACTCCACCAAGGTGCTAGGAATCGAACATGACACTTTGACGGGTTTATGGTATGTTACATCCAAAACAGTCTTGATTCAAGCGAAAGAAGTAAGTACATCTCTTTTAGACAATGCAGCTGATTTGACAACCATTTTTGTGACCTTGAAGTTGCCAAATTCAATTTGGCACCTGGTCAACAGCTTGGATACATCATCAGTCAGGAGAAACCTGGTATTTCATGCCTGAACCTGCTGCTGACAGAAAATTGTGAAGCATGAAGCATGTTGTGACTAAATAAGTGAGTCAGTGAATGCAAAGCATAGATGTCAACAACAAATCCAATACCAATATGTGTCTGCAAAAAAGTGTGTAATCACATTAAACATTAAATTACACTTTTATTTCATAAATATTTCAATTTATTTCACTGTCCTAGGACTGAACCAAGTTTACCTTTTATGTTTTAGGTGACAAATAATCTTTTGAAAAAAATGACAAGATAAGACTTACATCTAGTGTGATTTCTAATGTAATCCACATTTCTAAATGCTGTGCGTTGTGTGTTATTGTGTTCACACAACTAGATAAAAGTTCACACACTTTGAACGCACACACACTCGGTTCAGACAATGCACCCAATGCCATTCCATTTTCTGACATTGTTCCGCATTTGACCAACTGCCCCTTAGCCATGACACACTCTGTATACGCCTTATGCGGTGATGGCGTTGTTCTCGCTGGCCCTGTGCAGGCTTCCAGCTTCTGAAGACATCACTCCAAACTGCTGCCTCAGCTGTCACACAGCTCTCTGGGAAGGACGAGGGGCAACTGGAAGTCTGTGACCACACACTGCTGCCCCACGGGCAGCCTTGATCCTCTTCGTGTATTAGGGTGTGTTAGCATGTAATGTGGCACCGAAGAGTACAGGATCAAAGGGGGCCAATGGGGGACGATAGGGGTCGATGGGGGCCCTGGTGATGCTGTTTTAAAGAGGCCATGTGTTTGAAAATCCATATGTTGAAAAGGTGGCGTGTTAACTACAATGTGATGAAGGTTCCTTTTCTTTGTAAGAAAATTAAAATTTGGAGAAAATTAAAAATCAGACTTTTCTTTTCTGGTCTCAAGATTAGGTTACACATTTGATCACATTACTGGAAGGAAAATGTGACTGTCTTAATGTGGCACTGCAGTGAAGTTTCAACCTGGCAAACAGCCAGATATTAACCACTTACAATGTTTATTTACTGTGCACAACAAACATGGAGTGATCAACAAGAATTTCGCAACTCAAGAGCATTTTTCTCTGAAGTAGTAAGAGTGAATTGTGACTTCTGAAGTCTGTTGAAAGATTTTATTCAGATATTACACACCACCTGCAACTAGTATGCATGGAATATCTACAGTTCATGTAATTTGTGCGGTCTACATGTCATGGCTTTTTATTTGTTGGCAATCAGTGTTGAGGAGTAACGGAATACATGTACCGGCGTTATGTATTTAGAATACAAAATATGAGTAACTATATTCCGTTACAGTTACCGTTAAAATAGGTGGTAATTAGAATACAGTTACTTTGTTGAAATAAATGGATTACACGGCGGTCTTTTCCTGTTTCATACGTTAGGCTATCCCCTCTCTAATTTTGATAATTCCACGCATTGCCAGAAACCCAAACAAAACACGCAATAAAAGGCTCTAATGTAAGCGTCCTGTTAATGTTGGTGGCGTCAGTTACACAATGAACCCGGAGCCAGCACAACAGATCCAGCAGTGCCCGGGCAGGAATGCATTTCTTACTCAGAAATTTCGTCTTTCCTCCTCTACCAACAGTAAATATATTGTCTGTTCAGGGAGATTTGGGCTTAACAGCCAATTGGTAGAGAAAAACAAGAATTTGCAGGAAGTGATTGCTACATTGATGTGGTTGTAAAAAGCATGACAATATATTAAGTAATCCAAAGTATTCAGAATACGTTACTCACATTGAGTAACTTAACGGAATACGTTACAAATTACATTTTGGGGCATGTATTCTGTAATCTGTAGTGGAATACATATTAAAAGTAACCTTCTGTGAGGGTATCCCCCTCACAGCTGCTTGGTGCTGGCTTGTACTGAGTGACATTCTGGATGCCCTGCCATAAACTGCAAGAGTCTTTTGTGTCATTGAAGTGGTTCTGGAACTTTTTTTGCCTGTGCTTGCTTTGCTTGTTGGATGGAGCGAGAGAGGTTAGCTCTGGCTGTTCTGAGAGCAGCTTTATTTCCAGACTGGAAAGCAGCATCTCTCTCTCTTAGCTGTACATGCACCTGTGCTGTGAACCAGGGCTTTTTGTTGGCTCTAGTGGTGATGTTCCTTAGGACGGTAACATCCTCTATGCACTTGCCGATATAGCAGGTCACAGATTATGCAATCTCGTCCAGGTTAATGCACTGTCATACATCGCCACCTCTTTAAAAACATTCCAGTCCGTGCACTCAAAACAGTCCTGGAGTGCTGAGACATCTCCACTGGGCCAGACTCTGATGGTTTTCCTTGCAGGTCTCATGCGTTTCAGCAGTGATGTGTATTCAGGCAGCAGCAACACTGTAGCATGGTCAGAAGGACCGATGTGTGGGCGTGCTGCTGCTTTGTAGACACCACGCACGTTGGTGTAGAATTTATCCAGACAGTTCTCCTCCCTCATAGCAAAGTCTACATGTGGATGGAATTTGGGGAGAACTGACTTCAGGTTTGCGTGGTTGAAGTCACTGGCAATGATGAAAAATCCATCTGGGTGCGTGGTCTGGAGATTGTTAATAGCCTCACACAATTCAGCAAGCACCAGGTTAGCATTAGTGCTAGGTGGTAGATACAGTACACGACTATGATTAGCACCACAGAGAATTCTCTCGGCAGGTAGAATGGGTGACACTTTATGACCAAAAATCTATCTGTGGTGAGCAGTGGCGACTCACTTCAGTAGAGTATGTGCACCAGAGTTTGTTTATGTAGACACACAAACAGCCTCTGTGGCAGTTTGAAGAAGATGGAGGAAAACGCATTACAACAGTGACCTCCATTCTTATCGCTCTCTCTTATCCAAATTTGCCACTGATCTAACTTCTGCAAAAACTTCTTTCTACAGAACCAAGTTTGAAGAATCTGTATCTAACCTTCGCAAACTCTTTTCTACCTTCTCTTCCCTACTCAAACCTCCAGCTCCTCCTGTTTCTCCCGCTCTCACAGCTGAGGATTTTGCCACGTTCTTCGAGGAGAAGATTGCTTCTATCAGGAGCTCTGTTCCCCTGACTGACATCCTGCCAACCAGCTCACAACTTACTGGTGCTGTCCAACTTCGAGACTTTACCCCTATCCCATGAGGATGTGTCTCAGATCCTTGCGACCAGCAATTCTACCACATGTCTACGAGACCCAATCCCCTCAGGTATGTTGCAGACTATTTCACAGGATCTTCGCCCACACATCACACACATAATCAACAGTTCCTTAATAGCTGGCCATGTTCCAGCTGCCTTCAAGCCTGCTGTTGTCACACCCATTTTAAAGAAACCCTCTCTGGACTGTTCAGATGTTAACCACTACAGACCAGTATCTCTGCTCTCCTTTCTTTCCAAAGTACTGGAACGAGCAGTTTATAATCAACTTAATGTCTACCTGTCCAAAAATGCTCCCCATGACCCTAACCAGTCTGGATTCAAAGCTGCACACTCTACTGAGAGTGCACTATTAGTTGTCTCTGAAAATCTTCATGCCGCCAGAGCCGCTAACCTGTCCTCGGTTCTGATACTCTTGGACCTGTCTGCAGCTTTTGACACAGTCAACCATCAGATCCTCCTGGATACTCTCTCCAGCCTTGGGATTTCAGGTACAGCCTGGCAATGGTTTGCATCTTACCTTGACAACAGGACATATCAGGTTACATGGCAAGGCTCCCTATCAGCCCCACGCAGGTTGACCACTGGTGTTCCCCAGGGTTCAGTCCTAGGACCCCTTCTCTTCTCTCTATACACTGGTTCTCTTGGGGAGGTTATAGCTGCACACGGGCTCTTGTACCACTGTTATGCAGATGACACTCAACTCATTCTCTCCTTTCCACCAGACGACCAACATGTATCTACTCAAATCTCAGAGTGTCTAGCTGACATCTCATGTCTAGGTGGCATCCCACCACCTCAAGTTAAATCCTAGCAAGACTGAAATCCTGTACATCAAAGGCAGCCCTTCACCTAACCTCGACTTTGCCATTTCTTTTGATAACTCTATTATCACCCCCTCAGAAATGGCAAGAAACCTTGGTGTCATTCTGGATGACGAACTGTCATTCTTTTCACACATTAGCAACCTCACTAGGTCCTGTAGATATCTTCTATACAACATCAGAAGAATCCGCCCTTTTCTCACTACCGAAGCTACCCAGCTTCTCGTCCAGTCCTTGGTTCTCTCTAAGTTGGACTACTGTAACTCCCTTTTGGCTGGACTTTCAATGAAAGCAACACGACCACTTCAACTGATCCAGAATGCAGCTGCAAGACTTATCTTCAGCGTTTCTAAATTCTCGCACACCACACCTCTGCTGCGGAACCTGCACTGGCTCCCTGTGGCTGCTCGCATCAGGTTCAAAACCCTAACACTTGCCTTTAAGGCCAAGAATGGAACTTCACCTCTTTACCTATCAGCACTTACCAAACAACGTGTCACTTCTCGTCCTCTAAGCAGACGCTGGAGAGCAGGACAGATGGAAGTGCTGGTCGGGCCAGGTTAGCTTTTAGCCTTGTGCTAGCACCCGCACGTTTGCCATGCTTTTGTTTACATGCACAATGCTTGTGTTTCGGCCAGCTGCACCTCGCCGTCTCGCCCAGGCTCCGTAGCATCTCTGACGGCAGAATTAGTGGTGGAATTCTGCATTTTCTTCCGATTTCGAGCAGGATGTGTTTGTCATATGTAATACGCGTTGTAACTCGATCACAAACAAAATGTAAACAAGACAAACGAGAATTGCAGTATAAACACTGAATTTGCTGGAGCGCTGTTAGCCGCTGCCTGCTCATGGCACTGCCAGAACTAGAGAACAAATCAGAAAACAAGCAGGATAAACCAATGAAGGGAGAACCAATAGAAACAGGGGGCTGGGCTGAAAGAAACAAGAACAAAGTGAGGATACTAACAAACCATGATCAACCAATAGGACACACTGGGAAGGCAGGACAAGGACATGACAGACAGGAGACACAGGACAGAACTGAAAACATCAAATCAAAGGAAAGAGCAGCATTTGCTGGCCGCTCAGCAGATTTGAGTGGGGCCATGACCTTAAAATAGTTCTGAGAAAGCAGCATTTTGTGTGTTATGTGGCACTTCAGCATATTTCATTTGATTACTTATGTAGGTACCATGCCACACATATAAGGGGCGCCCAACTGCAACAGCATAATGGGAGAGTCCAAAACCCAGAGACCTCCCACATCCTGGGAGGAGGGACATTTAAAAGAGCCTGCACATCATTGATCAAGTGCTCTCAGAACTTGCTCTTAAGGTGAGATCACAAAGAGAGAGAAACATCTGCAGATCAATCTTTAGGAGAACAGTCTTTGTCTGGCACACGGGCCCGTGTGATGAGACTCACTCCACCAACTCAAATGCATTTTATTACTTTAAGCTAGCTAAGTTCTCAACTGCAAGTCGGCGGTTGATGTTAGAGACTCGTGGACGGCCGGACCTCCAAGATTTCTCTCCGTTCCTAAAATTGTCAAGATTCCCTGGGAAGGAACACCCCAAGTTTCCAGTCCAGACTTCAACTCGTGCCACGTGTGTTCCAACAGCTGCTCTTCGTAAGGCTCCCACCAGGACATCGAAGGGCTCCACTCATCAGACTCCCAGCACCGCTGGACTCTCACCAACATGCCTGAAATCTTATTCGACTTGGCATCGCAAGCCATTCGGCCTGCGCTCACTTCGAAGTGCTCTCGTCTCAAAGTAAGCCTGTTTCATCTGGGCAGTGTTTGTGCTTAGTTAAAGTTATGAAAATACTCTCAGTGTACTTGTTAGTTAGTCTAACTGTATAATCCTTGTTACCCTACTGCTTAAGTCAGCTGATTAAACGGAGAAATCTCCGTGGTGCTTTGATCTATAATTTTATCTCACTTGCACAGACGGCCAAGTATTTACAGCTCCTAATTTTCTTTCTCTCTTTCTCACGTACTAACACGGTCACCTCATAGCGATTTCCAGTTGACGGTAATGATTCTGGATAAAAAATATTTTACTACGGTGAGTGTTGCTTTAACATCAGAGGTTGATTTCAGATCTATGTTATAACTTAGTGTGTAGAGAAAGTTGCCACTGGGCCGGGAATGCATATGCAGTGGGGTAAATTCAAATCTCCCTCCAAGAGAGGCTATTGTTCTTGAAAATACCAATCTTAAAATTTGGCTGCTTTGTTCTCCCCCTTCTCGAGGGAGAACAAAGGATCGTATCAATTCCAATCTTTAGTGGGTATGTAAATTTGGGCCATAAATACCGAAAGCGCTGATAAGCAGCTCTTTTCCCCCCCCACACGTACATATGCAATCGCGCCCCTCACATTCGCAGGCGTAGACACACAATCACACACTTACCATTTCAAAGACATATCCACACGTACATACGCGACCATGCCCCTCACGTTTGCAGGCATAGACACGCACAATCAAATCCAATTGTATTGTTGATGACTACTTTGCTTGCCATTGATGTTTGTCAATAAATGCCGTTTAATTGAATTCTGTGTCTGTGGTATCATTCAGATATTGACTGAAACCAATATACTATTGCTGAACCCCTAACGTTCAGAACTTAAGTAATTATTATCAACTGTAAATAAAATTATAGTTGTGATAATAAACTTAATTGATTAATCTATTTATTATTGTAAATTTATTGTTAATTAAATTCACAATACTTTTTAGGTGCAAGTAATTTTATGAGACTGATTACTAAAAGATAAAGACACTGTGTGTTACCAACATAGTAGTGCCTGGTGCCAGGACCTACACTTATAACAGATTGTATATTGTTACTTATAACTTTAATTTTTACTTATTTCTTTAATACTTATTGCAGCAGCATTTATTTAAGGTCATTGTAAGACCTCAGCCCAATGCAACCATAAGAGGTCACAAGCCAGTGATTCGTTGTGCCAGTCCCAAGTCCGGATAAATGCAGAGGGTTGTGTCAGGAAGGGCATCCGACACGAAACCTAAGCCAAATCAAACATGCGAATCACAAACAGGGATTTCATACCGGATCATTCAAGGCCAGGGTTAACAACGACCACCACCGGTGCTGTTGACCTACAGGGTGCCGGTGGAAATTGGGCTACTGTTGGTCGACAGAGGAGAGGAGGAAGGCGTGTGTGTAGGCAGAGAGAAAAGAGGAAAGGCAAGAGTGTGGAACTGAAAGTAGGGACTTTGAATGTTGGAACTATGACAGGTAAAGCTAGATAGCTGGTGGACATGATGCAGAGAAGGAAGGTGGATATACTGTGTGTTCAGGAGACCAGGTGGAAAGGTAGCAAGGCTAGAAGTTTAGGAGAAGGGTTTAAGTTGCTCTACTGGAGATGGAAAGAGAAATGGAGTAGGACTTATCCTGAAGGAGGAGTTTGTTAGGAATGTTCTGGAAGTGAACAGAGTGTCAGTTAGGCTGATGAGTCTGAAGCTTGAAGTTGAAGGAATAACGATCAACGTTGTTAGTGATTATGCCCCACAGGTAGGATGTGAGCTAGAAGAGAAGCAGAATTTCTGGAGTGAGCTAGATGATTTGATGCAGCATATCCCCAGAGTTGAGGGAGTGGTAATTGGTGCAGACTTTAATGGACATGTTGGTGAAGGGAACAGAGGTGATGAGGAAGTGATGAGCAGGTTTGGTATCCAAGATAGGAACAAAGAGGGACAGATGGCGGTAGACTTTGCAAAAAGGATGGAAATGGCTATTGTAAATACTTTCTTCCAGAAGAGGCAAGAACATAGAGTGACTTATAGGAGTGGAAGGAGGAGCACAAAGGTGGACTACATCTTATGTAGACATTGTAATTTGAAGGAGATTAGAGACTGCAAGGTAATGGTAGGTGAGAGTGTAGCGAGACAGTATAGGATGGTGGTCTGTAGGATGAAACTGATGGTGAGGAAGATGAAGAGAACAAAGGTGGAGCAGAGGACCAGGTGGTGGAAGAGTTTTGTAAGGGTGTCAGGTAGGAGTTGAGACAGGCTCTTGGTTGCCAGGAGGTGCTCCCAGATGATTGGACAGATACAGCTAATATGATTAGGGAGACAGGTAGGAGGGTACTTTGTGTGTCATCTGGAAGGAGTAAAGTAGATAAGGAGACTTGGTGGTGGAACAAAAAAGTCCAGGAGCATATACAGAGAAAGAAGTAAGCTAAGAAGAAGTAGGACACTGAGAGGACTGAGGAGAGTAGTCAGGAGTACAGCAAGATGCAGCATATAGTGAAGGTGGCAAAGGCCAAACAAAGGGTGTATGCTGACCTGTATGCTAGGTTGTACAGTAGGGAGAGAAAGAATGATTTGTACAGGTTGGCAAGGCAGAGAGATAGAGATGGAAAAGATGTGCAGCAGGTTAGGATGATCAAGGATAGGGATGGAAATGTACTGACAGGTGCCAATTGTGTGATGGGAACATGGAAAGAGTACTTTGAAGAGCTGATGAATAAGGAAAATGAGAGAGGATGTAGAGTAGAAGAGGTGACTGTTGTGGATCAGGAAGTAGCTGAGATTAGTAAGGATGAAGTGAGGAAGGCTTTAAAGAGGATGAAGAGGGGAAAGGCAGTTGGTCCTGATGACATACCTGTGGAGGTATGGAAGCATCTAGGAAATGTGGCAGTAGAGTTTTTGACTAGGTTGTTCAACAAGATCTTGACAAGTGAGAAGATGCCTGAGGAATGGAGGAAAAGTGTTTTGGTGCCAATTTTTAAGAACAAGGGAGACGTACAGGATTGTGCAACTACAGAGAAATAAAGCTAATGTGTCATACAATGAAGCTTTGGTAAAGAGTGGTGGAAGCTAGGCTTAGGTCAGAAGTGAGCATCTGTGAGCATCAAGGATCAGCTCTAAGCCCCTTCTTGTTTGCTTTGGTAATGGACAGACTGACAGATGATGTTAGACATGAATCTCCATGGACTATGACGTTTGCAGATGACACTGTGATCTGCAGTGAGAGCAGGGCGCAGGTAGAGGAAAGGCTAGAGAGGTGGAGATATGTGCTAGAGAAGAGAGGAAAGAAGATTAGCCGCAGCAAGACAGAGTACATGTGTGTAAATGAGAGGGGCACAAGTGGAACAGTGAAGTTACAGGGAGTAGAAGCAAAGAAGGTAGAGGACTTCAAGTACCTAGGGTCTACGGTCCAAAGCAATGGAGAGAGTGGAAAAGAGGTGAAGAAGCGGGTGCAAGCAGGTTGGAATGGGTGGAGAAACATGTCAGGTGTGATGTGTGATAAAAGGGTTTCAGCAAGAATGAAAGGAAAGGTACAAGATAGTAGTGAGACCAGCCGTGTTGTATGGTTTGGAGACAGTGCCAATGAGGAAAAGACAGGAGGCAGAACTGGAGGTTGCAGAGCTCAAGTTGTTGAGGTTCTCTTTGGGAGTGACGAGGATGGATAGGATCAGGAATGAGTGCATCAGAGGGACAGCTCATGTTAGATGTTTTGGAGCTAAAGTCAGAGAGGCCAGACTGAGATGGTTTGGACATGTCCAGAGGAGAGGCAATGAGTACATAGGTAGAAGGATGCTGAGGTTGGAGCCACCAGGCAGGTGGCTGAGAGGAAGACCAAAAAGGAAATTTATGGATGTGGTTAAAGAGGACATGAAGTTAGTTGGTGTGAGGGTAGAGGATGCAGAGAACAGGACTAAATGGAGACAGATGATCCGCTGTCGTGACCCCTGAAGGGAAAAGCTGAAAGAGGAAGAAGAAGATTGTACTACTGTCTCAGCCCAGACTGAGGGAGGAATCTACCTCATCAGAAAGGCCATCTGACTCCAGTTCCAGATCTTCACAACCACCCCAGATTACCAGATCAGCATCACCTGAGTTCTAGCCAATCACACCCACATCAGGCCTTTTGCTTGCAAGTGTTCCCTGCGAATTATTGTTATGCCCAGCACTGCATACAGAGCATTCTCTGTTATTGCCTTCCTGCATTTTGACCCTCGCTGTATGTTTTTGGATAGCACTGTGATTTCGATTTGATTGCGCCGCGGACTGTGTCTTTTGATTTTTGACCCCTGCCTGAATAATTACCTTGAATTTAGTCAATTTATCTCTGTGCCCTCGACCTGGTTATGAGATTCTGTGTTTGGGTTCACCTGCCGGTTGTTACAGTCACCTTTACTGTCTACCCATAAAATGGAAAATGTTGTGTTTATAATAAATGCTACAAAACACATCAGCTGGGAAAGCTACCTTTATTAGCTCACTCTACAAAGAAAGTTAACAACAGATAAGTTACCAACAAAAACACACAATGAGTGGGCTGTACTTCATGTGCTCCACCATAATTATTACAACACAATTCATTCATTCATCATTGAACTGCTTAGTCCCAACTGGGGTTATGGGGGGATCAGAGCATATCTGGGAACTATGAGTTCAAGGTGGGGACCAACCCTGGGCACGTGCCAACACACCGCACATACACTCCCATTCACACCTTACAGGGCCAATTTAAGAGTTGCCAATTAACCTATACAGTCATGTCTGAAATTATTGGCATCCCTGGAATTCTCCCAGAAGACTAATGCAATTACAAATGTTTTGGTATACACATGTTTATCACAAGCACATCATCTCCTCCTACATCCCAAGCACCATGGACCCACTCCAGTTTGCCTACCGCTCTAACAGATCTAAAGAGGATGCCATCTCCCACGTCCTGCACACCTCCCTCAGCCACGTGGACAAGAAACAGAGTAACTATGTGAGATTGCTGTTTATCGACTTCAGCTCAGCATTCAACACAATAGTGCCCTATAGACTGTTTAATAAGCTGAGAGACCTAGGACTCAACACCCGCTTGTGCACGTGGGTGCTGGACTTCCTCACAGGCAGATCTCAGGTGGTGTGGGCAGGCAGGTCTGTCTCCAACAGCATCACCACCAACACAGGAGCTCCTCAGGGGTGTGTACTTTCTCCGCTGTTGTACACACTATACACTTCGGACTGTGTGGCCACTCATGACTCCAACAACATTGTAAAGTTTGCGGACGACACAGTGGTGTTGGGGTTAATCTCCAACAACGATGAGGCGGCCTACGTGGACGAGGTGGAGAACCTGGCACTCTGGTGCCAGGAAAACTGCCTCCAGCTGAACGTCAGCAAGACGAAGGAGCTGGTGGTGGACTTCAGCCGGGGACAGCTCAACTACAGACCTCTCTCCATCAACGGTGCTTCGGTGGAGAAGGTGTGCTCGTTCACATACCTTGGCGTTCACATCTCTGAGGACCTGACATGGGCTGGACATATCAATGTTCAGGTCAAGAAGGCAAAGCAGCGTCTGTACCACCTTCGGAAGCTGAGAAATATTGGGGTTTCCCGTGCTGTTCTGAAAGCTTTCTACTCAGGTGCTGTGGAGAGCATCATTACACAGAACATTTTGTCCTGTTATGGGGACTGCTGTGTTCAGGACCAGAAAGCCCTCCAGAGAGTGATCCGAGCAGCGGAGCACTGCTGCACGTCAGCTCTCCCTTCCCTGCAGGACATTTACTCCAAGAGATGTAGGACCAGGGCAATTGGGATTATAAAAGACTCCTCTCACCCAGAAAACAAACTCTTTCATCTCCTGCACTCAGGCAGAAGGTTCCACACCATCATGGCCAAAACAGAGAGACTCAGGAGGAGTTTCTATGCTCAGGCCATCCGTCTTCTGAACAAGGACATGCCGTTTTAAGTTCCACTATTACATCTGCTAATACATACCTCATATCATTACGATAACTTACACTGTAAATGTCCATGTCCATGTTATTACATGTTGCTATTACATACCTCATATCAGTACTATAACTTATACTGTAAATGTCCATGTTATTACATGCTGCTATTATATACCTCATCGTGCTATGATAACTTATACTGTCTGACTGTTATATAAACCTCAACTGTGATAATCACTTATACTGGTTGCCACATTTCATTGTCCATATCACATGCTCTACTCTGTCTGCTATGTACAATGCAGCAGTTGCATTTGGCACTTTAAAGAAATCAATTCATTGCACCTGTTCTGTCTTAGCAAATTTTGCAATCTCAGGTTCAAACTTGCACAGGTAACTTTATATTGCACATGTAACTTATGTTCCTTATTGTATATTATAGTTTTATTTTTTTCGTCCTGTTACCCCAACCTCCTTATTTAAGTCAGTCTCATGTTTGTAAGTTTGTATTGTATTGTGTCTATTGTTTTCCCTTGTCTATTGCACAGGTAAAAGAGCGGATCAGGATACATTTCACTGCATGTTGTACCTGTATAACTTGCACGTGACAAATAAAGAATCTTGAATCTTGAATCTTGAACCTTCCTTATGTGCATTGGATCAACACAAAAAGCCAAATTTGACATCATTTCACAAAAAACTCAAAAACTGGGCCGGAGAAAATTCTTGGCATCCTCAATTTGATATTTGGTTGCTCAGCCTTTGGAAAAAATAACTGAAACCACTCGCTTCCTATAACCATCAACAAGCTTGTTACACCTCTCAACTGGAATTTTCAACCACTCTTCTTTTGCAAACTGCTCAAGGTCTCTCAGATTTGAAGGGAGCCTTCTCCCAACAGCAATTTTGAGATCTCTCCATAAGTGTTCAATCGGATTTAGATCCAGACTCATTGCTGGCCACTTCAGAACTCTCAAGTGCTTTGTATTCAACCATTTCTGGGTGTTTTTAGAGGTATGTTTGGGGTCATTGTCCTGCTGGAACACCCATGGCCTCTGACGCAGACACAGCTTTCTGACACTGGGCCCTACATTGCACCCCAAAATCTTTAGGTAGTCTTCAGATTTCATGATGCCTTGCACACAGTCAAGGCACCCACTGCCAGAGGCAGCAAAACATCCCTAAAACATAATTGAACCTGCACCATGTTTGAGTGTAGGTACTGTGTTCTTTTCTTTGTAGGCCTCATTGCGTTTTCTGTAAACAGTGGAATGATGTGCTTTACCAAAAAGCTCCCTCTGGTCTCATGTGTCCACAAGACATTCTCTCAGAAGGATTTTGGCTTCCTCAAGTACATTTTGGCTAAATCCAGTCTGGATGTTTCTCTGTCAGCAGTGGGGTCCTCCTGGGTCTCCTGCCATAGCATTTCATTTTGTTCAGATGTCGACAGATACTTTGTGCTAACACCCTGCACCCTGAATCTGCAGAACAGCTTGAATTTGTTTAGAAGTTGATTGGAGCTGTTTATCCACCATTCGGACTGTCCTGCGTTGTAGTCTTTTATCAATTTTTCTCTTCCATCCACGTCCAGAGAGATTAGCTACAGTGCCATGTGTTGTAAACTTCTTGATTATGTTGTGCACAGTGGACAAAGGAACATGAAGATCTTTGGAGATGAACTTGTAACCTTGAGATTGTTGATATTTTTCCACAATATTTGTTCTCAACTCCTCAGACAATTCAAGATTCAAGATTCTTTATTTGTCACATGCAAATTATACAGGTACAACATGCAGTGAAATGTATCCTGATCCGCTCTTTGCAGGTGCAATGAGTGTTTTCAAAGTGTTAAGTGCACCTACATAGCAGTGACGTGAAAGGAGCATGTAATATTTGACAGTGAAATATGGCAGAAGTATAATGATCATAACAATATGGAAATATAACTGCAAGCAGTGATTACGGGGGCCATGCAGTTTGCTGCCTTATCAGTTTTTGACGAATCGAAGTGTACAGACGTTGAAAAATGACGTGTTTCATCCTTTTATCTAGGGTACTACGGTTCAAAACTTAGGCAAAATGCAAAATAGCTTATTATGGTGCCACCAACTGGCGGAGTGGTGCAATTTTTTTTGCCTGAGTACTGGATTTCTATGACACTCAATGTTTGGCTTTGCAGTCCTATGCCAAGCCCACCACATTTATTTGCATATTACAGAAATATGCAGACCTAACTGAAAAATGTGCTTGATAATTATTTAAGAAGACTGTCTTGGGCTTCAAGTGATACCAGCTCTATGTAGATTGGATAAAAATCCAGGGACTAGTTCACAAAAGATGGTTTTGCATATTATGCAAATTAGCGAGAAATCCAATATGGCCAATATGACTCGTCTTGATGCAAGGAGTAAGATGGCATAAGAGTTTTGAGAATCGGAGCTACGGTTCAAAAGTTATTAGACAAAACGCAAAATAGCTTATTATAGCGCCACCAACTGGCAGAGTGGTGCAATTTTTTTCTCTGAGTAGTGAGTGGGGTACGTGACCTACCTGCCAAATTTCAAAGCTGTAGGTCTTACAGTTTTTGCTCCACAAAAGGTTTAGCATATTATGCAAATTTGCAAGAAATCCAATATGGCGGAAATAGATGTAAGGGGTGTAGAAAGATTTGTAATGACCGAAGGATCAAGAAGGTATGACATTTTTGAGAATTGAACGGTTCAAACGTTATTAGGCAAAATGCAAAGTAGCTTATTATAGCGCCACCAACTGGCAGAGTGGCGCAATTCTTTTTGCCCAAGTAGTGGGTGGGGTCCCGGACCTATCTGCCAAATTTCAAAGCTGTAGCCCACCCAGAGCCAAATTTCTATGACACTTGGTGTGTGGCATTGCAGTCCTATGCCAAGCCCACCACATTTATTTGCATATTACAGAAAGATGAAGAGCTAAATTTAAAATGTGCTAACAATAATTAAAGAAAAGTGTATTGGGATTCAAATGATAGCAGTTGCATGCAGATTGGACAAAAATCCAGGGAGTAGTTCACAAGAGATGGTTTTGCATATTATGCAAATTAGCAAAAAATCAAATATGACAGAAATACATGCGAGGGTCTAAAAGATTCGTCTTTACGGAAGGAATAAGATGCTATACGATTTTTGAGAATCGGAGCTACGGGTCAAGAGTTATTAGGCAAAATGCAAAAACGCAAAATAGATTATGTTGGTGCAATTTTTTTTGCCCGAGTAGTGGGTGGGGTACCGGACCTACCTGCCACATTTAAAAGCTGTAGGTCTTACAGTTTTTTTCTCCACAGCGCATTTTAAGGCAGAAAAAAACAAAAAAAACAAATCACAATTCCAATAGGGTTCCACGCAGTGGTTCCACTGTATGGCCCCCTAATTAAGAGGCAGTGAGGAATGACAAATTAGACATTTAGAAAAAAGACATGTCCTTGTTTAAAAGACGGATGGCCTGAGGATAGAAACTCCTACTGAGTCTCTCTGTTTTGGCCATGATGGTGCGGAACCTTCTGCCTGATTTCAGAAGATGAAAAAGTCCATTTCTGGGGTCCACTCGGGAGCCGAGTCTTTAACAATCCTGATTGCCCTGGTCCTACATCTCTTGGTGTAAATGTCATGCAGGGAAGGGAGAGCTGACATGCAGCAGTGCTCTGCTGCCCGGATCACTCTCTGGAGGGCTTTCTGGTCCTGAACACAGCAGTCCCCATAACAGGACAAGATGTTCTGTGTGATGATGCTCTCCACAGCGCCAGAGTAGAAAACTTTCAGAATGGTAGGGGAAACCCCAAACTTCCTCAGCTGTCTAAGGTGGTACAGATGCTGCCTTGCTTTCTTGACTTGGACATTAATATGTTCAGTCCATGTCAGGTCCTCAGTGATGCAGACACCAAGGTATTTCAAAGAACACACCTTATCCACTGGAGCACCATTGATAGTGATGGGTCAGTAGTCACGGTGTCTCCTGCAGAAGTCCACCACCAGCTCCTTCGTCTTGATGACGTTCAGCTGGAGGCAGTTTTCTCCACCTCATACATTTAGGCCATCTCATCATTGTTGGAGATTAACCCCAGCACCACTGTGTTGTCCGCAAACTTGACAATGTTGCAATTGTGAGTGGCCACACAGTCCAAAGTGTAGAATGAATACAGCAGTGGAGAGAGCACACACCCTTGAGGAGCTCCTGTGTTGGTGGTGATGCTACTGGAGACACACCTGCCCGCCCGCACTACCTGAGATCTGCCTGGGAGAAAGTCTAACACCCACATGCACAAGTGGTTGTTGAGTCCCAGGTCTCTCAGTTTAGTAAACAGTCTATACGGCACTATTGTGTTGAATGCTGAGGTGTCGTTGATAAACAGCATTCTCACATAGTTTCCCTGTTTCTTGTCCAGCTGAAAGGTTTGTAGAACGTGGGAGATGGCATCCTCTGTTGATCTGTTAGAGCAGTAGGCAAACTGGAGTGGGTCTATGGTGCTTGGGATGGAGAAGGAGATGATGTGCTTAATCAGTCTTTCAAACACCTTCATAACTACCGATGTCAGTGCAACAGGGTGGTAGTCATTCAGGCATGAAGGTTTGTTGTTCTTGGGTATGGGGACAATGGTGGATTTTTTGAAGCAGGTGGGGACCATGGACTTTGCCAGAGACTTGTTGAAGATGGAGGTGAACACACCTGACAATTGGTCAACGCAGCAGCGCCGCAGGCCTCTGGAGATGCCGGGCTGCTGGTAGCAATAGCTGCCTGGCTAACCTCAAAGCGGGCATAGAATGCGCAGTCCATGCCACAAACTTCGTGCATCTCCCTGATGAAATTGCGATTCGATTTGCTGTCTGAAATTGCACTTGCTAACTCGAATCCGGCAGTAAAGGTCGTAAGAGGCTGCTTTGTAAGCGCTCATATAGCCGGTAGTAAGAGCAGCATTGTAAGCAGCGGTCCAGGCATCACAGCGGCGCGAATCGATCTGTCCACCCACGGCTTCTGGTTAGGGAAGGTTCTAACTCTCACTGTTGGGATGACTTCATTTGCAAGCTTGCTAACAAAGCTAACTGCTACATCCACAAACTCATTGATGTCATCTGCGCAGGCTCGGAACATGTCCCAGTCTACGTCATTGAGCGCGTCCTGCGGAGTAGCCTCTGATTGGGCAGCCCAGCGTTGCACCTCCCTCATGACCAGAGCCTCACAACGAAAGCTTTGTTTATGAGGAAAATGGTGGAATGATCAGATTTTCCGAAAGCTGGCTGAGAGGAGACTTTATAAGCCTGCTTGTACAGCATGTAACAGCGGTCCAGTATGTTAGCTCCTCTTGTTGTACATATAACGTGTTGATAAAAGTTTGGCATAACTTGTCTGAGATTTGCCTTATTAAAGTCCCCTGCTACAATGAGCACTGCATCCGGGTGTTTGCTTTGGAGCGCACACAGCACATCATGCAGTTCAGATAGAGCTGTACCTGTGTCTGCGTGGGGTGGGATGTAGACCGCCGTGGCAATTACTGAGGTGAACTTGCGAGGCAGGTAGAAAGGGTGACACTTCATGCTCAGAAATTCTAGATGAGGCAAGCAGCGGCTGGAGAGAGTAGAAACAATCCGGGCATCGCACCACTTGTTCTTGATCATGAACCACACCCCTCCACCTTTAGCTTTGTTGGACTCTGCCGTTCTGTCCATGCGGAACACAGACATCGAGTCAGACGGCATTACAACTCAGTCCAGCATGGTGGGGGTCAGCCATGTTTCAGTAACGCACAGAATGTTACAATCCCTCATGTCACGCTGGAAAGTAACTCTTTCCAACTGTCCAACTTGTTATCCAGTGACTGAACATTAGCCAGCATGATACTCGGTAGTGGTGTGCGGTGAACTTGCTCTCTCATTCCTTTGCGGACACTGCCACGTTTCCCCCGGCGCTTCTTTGTTCTGCGCTGTGGGTCAGCATCATGTCCATTGTTGTCCAAGCCGTGCAGTATCTCAGCCGGCCACGATGGGTCAGGCTCAGAAGTGGTCAAAATTATGAGCAAAATATTATTTCCTATTTCCAGTACGGTTCTACTGTCATAGGTAACTAACCCTGATGACTTTTGCACACTAGAGAGTAGTAAAAATAAATAAATAATGAAAAACAAGCACAGTCTGGACAGAGCAGTCAGGAAGGTGTCTGGACGTGGCCGTGCCATCTTTAATTCTCTGCTCTTCTTTCTGTTCTCCATTCTTAATGGAGACAAACAGCATAAAGGGTTGAGTCAACTTTTCTCCATTTTAACTGGCTTCAGATGTGATTGCTATATTGCCAGCACCGGTTTCTTGGCAGACGTGAGATTAAACATGCATCATATGCTTGAAATAAAATAATTTACCCACAATTTTGAAAAGGTGCCAATAATTCTATACACTGGTTCTCTTGGGGAGGTTATAGCTGCACACGGGTTCTCCTACCACTGTTATGCTGATGACACTCAACTCATTCTCTCCTTTCCACCAGACGACCAACATGTATCTACTCGAATCTCAGAGTGTCTAGCTGACATCTCTTCTTGGATGACATCCCACCACCTCAAGTTAAATCCTAACAAGACTGAACTCTTGTACATCAAAGGCAGTCCTTCACCAAACCCGGACCTTGCCATTTCTTTTGATAACTCTGTTATCATCCCCTCAAAAACGGCAAGAAACCTTGGTGTCATTCTGGATGACGAACTGTCATTCTCTTCACACATTAGCAACCTCACTAGGTCCTGTACATATCTTCTATACAACATCAGAAGAATCCGCCCCTTTCTCACTACCAAAGCTACTCAGCTTCTTGTCCAGTCCTTGGTTCTCTCTAAGTTGGACTACTGTAACTCTCTAATGGCTGGACTTTCAATGAAAGCAACACGACCACTTCAACTGATCCAGAATGCAGCTGCAAGACTTATCTTCAGCGTTTCTAAATTCTCACACACCACACCTCTGCTGCGGAACCTGCACTGGCTCCCTGTGGCTGCTCGCATCAGGTTCAAAACCCTAACACTTGCCTTTAAGGCCAAGGATGGAACTGCACCTCCTTACCTATCAGCACTTATTAAACAACGTGTCACTTCTCGTCCTCTGAGAGCATCAACCGCTGCTCGTTTGGAACCACCTCTACTTAAGAGAAGAGGAAAACATGCATCGAAACTCTTTGCAGTGCTGGCTCCTCAGTGGTGGAACCAACTTCCGCTTGCAGTTAGAACGGCTGTCTTCAAACGTCGTCTGAAGACACACCTCTTCAAAGAGTATCTAGGGGAGCAATTTACCTTTTATGTTGTCCTACCCATCCCACCCCCCAAAAAAAACTAACATGTGTCTGTCTGAACTTTCTTTTTTTTCTCCCTCCAACCCATTTTTCATTAAAGTATAAAACTTAGTCTGTGGTAATTTGGTTTAACTACAGATGTTGACATAGCTTATGGATCTAAAAACAGTTGTGGACTACAAAGCACTGTTGTAAGTCGCTCTGGATAAGAGCGTCTGCTAAATACTGTAAATGTAAATGTAAATTTTGTCCAGCCCAGTTTTTGAGTTTTCTGTGAAATGATGTGAAATTTGCCTTTTTTCTCTGCTTTTTTTATGTTGATCTAATGCACATAAAGGAAATAAACATGTGTATGCCAAAACATTTGTACTTGCAATAATCCTCTGGGAGAAATCGTGCATTTTTTGGAAAAATTCCAGGGGTGCTGATAATTTCGGCCATATATATATATGCTTATTGACTGTGGGAGGAAACGGGAGCACCCCAAGGAAACCCACACAAACACAGGGAGAGCATGCAAATTCCACACAGACAGGCCCTACGGCCAACACAGGGATCTTCCCTAAGATACAAAATCAGCATCCCTTTGAAATCCCTCTGATGTAAAGGCTATCTAGATGGTGCAATGCCCCCTACTTCTCAATCTGTATAAGAAATATGACACCATACCCTACACTACAACACACAAAATGGAGGAGGGCTAAGTGAAAAGGCTAAAGAGGGGAATTGGAACCATGGGTGATGTGATGAAGGGCTTGAGTTGGGAGGTGTGAAATGCTGGATGGATCTGGAGTACAGCAGGCAGTTGGAGCCAGTAGGTGACTGGGTTAATCCAGTGGGTGATGCGGTAGGGTCTGATAAAGTAGGAGGTGTGCTTTCATGAGTCTGTGTAAAGATGATGGTTCCTAGTTGAAAGCCATACCTTGTCACCTACATGGTACAAGCAACCCAGAAGGTGCCGGTGGCGATGTTGAGTGGCATAATGGGCACGGTGGATGGCTGTGTTGGCTTGAGTCCAGACTGCCGGCACCAGCGGACCAAAAGCTGGGCCAGTGGTCTGTCAACATCCAGCTCTTGGTCAAACATCGGAGGCTGGAAACCGTAGCATACCTTAAATCAGCGTTTCCCAATCCCAGTCCTCGCGGCACACCACTCTGCACAGATTCGAGTTTCCCGAACCACAGCACAGCTGATGCTACTGATTAGCTAATTAGCAACGTTGGATCAGCATGCGGAGGTGCAGGAAATACCGAATCTGTGGAGAGCGGTGTGCCGCGAGGACTGGGATTGGGAAACGCTGCCTTAAATGAACTGAGGTTGGTGGTGGACAAGGTGTGAAGGTTGTGAGACAACATCCGGGGTGGGCGGCCGCCGGCGGAGCCTGCGGGCCTGTCGCCGCGGCCCCCTGGGGCGTCTGCGCTGCGGCTGCTGGATGACCCCTCCGGGCTTTCCTCTGCTGTTTCCTGGGAGGGAACCACAGATTTCCCAGTGGTGTTTCTCCTGGGACTCCCGGGCCCTGGGGGGCCTCCGGATGTCTGGGTCCCGGGTCCCCTCCGTGTCTGCTTCATGCCTTGTGGGACGGGGCTGTGGTTCCTCACACACACACTACTAAACATTTACATGGAGGAACCTTATGAAGTCAAGCGTGCTCACACACACAGGTGTGCACACAAGTATCCACATTGGTGTAAAAACAGGTGCTCACAGATACACACTGTCTCGATCTGCTGTTCCTTCAAAATATATCCTGTAATATTTGTTATGTGCGCTGCTCAATAACATTTAACATGTAGCATTTACTGTGATTCATATAGATGTTGGTTATTGCTGCAATTTCTCTGCTGTTGTGTCTTCTGTTTTCTATTTTTGTCCGCAGGTATGGAAGCAAATTATCTGGGGTTTTTTTTTGTTTGTTTGTTTTGTTTTTTTCTCTATCCTCCTTTTCCTCCCTTTTCTTTTCCTTTCTTTTCTCTCTTCCCTCTTCTTTTTCTTCTTCTCTCCCCCTCCCTCTGTTGCCTCTCTCATCAACTTTATTTATCCTGTTTACGTATTTTAATAAATTGAATAAATAAATAAATAAATAAATAAATAAAGTCGTCCTCTGAAGAGGGGTGGTGGTGGCGGGTTTAACAAAAAAAAAAAAAAAAAACAGCCCAAATGAGGTAGCAGGCCCAGGAGCACTGACAATCTGCGACAAAGCACCTCAGGTAGTGCTTCAGTTGTTGGTAGGTCCGCTCCATCTCACTGTTGGTATGGTACCCGGAGGCGAGACTGCAGGTCAAATTGAGGCCCTCTGTCCAAGACGATGTCCTTGGGGAACCCATGCATTTGGACTAAATGTTCTAATATCAGCTCTGCTGTGCTCTTTGTTGACAAGAGTCTGGTGATGGCCACCAGGTGCACAGCCTTGGAGAACCTGTCCACGATGGTGAGGATGGTGATCTTTCTTTGTGACTCTGGCAGGCCCATGATGAAATCCAAGGCAATGTGTGTCCAGGGCCTCTGAGCAATGGGAAGTGGCTGAAGTTCCCCCAGGGTCAGTTGATTAGGGTCCTTAGCCCTGGCACACACTGGGCATGCCTGGACAAACTCCTGGATATCTTGGGTCATAGAGGGCCACCAGACGGCACAGCGGGCGAATTGTAAAGTTTGAGAATCCTGAGATGACAGACAAGTGGGCCCAGGTGAGAACATCTGACTGGGTGGAAACTGGGATGTAGAGTCGTACAGGGGGCATACCTGCCAATGCGGCTTCCAAGGCCTGTAGCTGGCACACTCTTGTCTCCAGTTCCCAGCATAAAGGTACAATAAACTGAGTGGTGGTGAGGACAGGCACAGGGTCCACCTGGGGGATGACAGCCTCATGTTGGTGGGAGATGGTGTCAGCTTTGGTGTTCTTGAACCCCATGAAGTAGGAGAGATGGAAGTTGAACTGTTCAAAGAACAGTGCCACTGTGTCTGTCATGGGTGGAGTTTTTTGGTGTTTTGGATGGAGATGAGGTTTGGGTGCTTCAAGGTCTTGGGTAGGGGCCAATGACTCACTGCCTCCAGCCTCTGGGGGTCCATGGCCACACCCTGGGACGAGATGACAAAAGCCAGGAACATGATGGAACACTCATGAAAAGCACATTTCTCCAAATTACAGTACAGTTGGTGGGCGAGCAGTCTCTTGAGAACCGGCCTGATGTGCTAGGTGTGTTCTTCCAGGATGCGTGAGTATATCAGGATGTCGTCAAGGTAGACAAAGGCCCTACGGCCTAGCATGTTCCACCCCATGTTGTTGATTAATTATTGGGCATCACCAGGCTTTCATAGTAACCAGTGGGGGTAATGAAGGCCATCTTCCACTCATCACCCTCCATGATGTGCACCAGGTTGTAGGTGCCCCGGAGGTCCAACTTTGTGAAGTAGGTGGCACCATAGAGAGCGTCCAGGGCGGTGTTGGTCAGTGGAAGAGGGTGATGTCTCTTGACTGTGATCTTCTTGAGCCCCTGATAATCAATGCAGAGTTGGAGGCTGCCATCCATCTTTTTCACAAAGAAAAACCCTGTGGCGGCAGGCAAGGAGGAGGGCCTGATTGTGCCTTGGTGAAGAGCTTTGTTAACATACTCCTCCATTGCCTGCATCTCTGAGGTGGAGAGGAAGAAGAGTCGGCCGTGGGTTGGTAACATGCCGGGCAGGAGGTCTATCGCCTGATCATAGGGCTGAGGGGGCAGCAGTTGGACTGGACATCTTTAGCAGAAGACCTCTGCCCAGTCACAGTATGGTGCTGGGATGGCATCCAGGTCAACATCGGGGGCCTTGGACTCCCTAGGACACGTCCAAGCTGATGCTCGAGGGAGAGTTCAGAACAGGTCGGCCCCATTGCAGAATCCATTTCATTGGTGGTGATTAGGAGAGCTGCAGTAGGCACAGAGTCCCTCCTTGTAATGTTGTTCTCTCTCCATTGCAGTTAAGGAGACACACCCTAGTTGCATGGCTTTCCTAGCTCCGGAATAAACCATGGGTCCAGGTGGAGAACCGACAGAGCTGGGTGCTGGGGTTGAGGAGGAGCACTGGTGGCAGGGTCCTGGAGACTGGGTAGTGGAGATGGTCTGGTGAACTGGTACCAGGTAATGAATAGATGAGGTGGGCGGCAGGGTCTGGGGAGCTGGCCTCAGATGAGAGCCCATGTGCAGGTCGATCCGGAGGGCGAGATGGATTAAACCCTCCAGGGTGGCTCGAAGCTCCCATCTGGCAAGGCTGTCTGGAGTGCTGCATCTCCCCAGGTTGTTTGGACGGACAAGGTGCAGAATTCGGAAGTGTAGCAACTCACAGACCACCTGCCCTGCCGCAGATGATAAAGCAATGAGTCAGTCTCCACCTTGCTGTTGGGATGTTCAAAGGTGAAGTATAGTTGATGGGTGAACTCAGGGTAGGAATGTCCAACATCTGAATTGGAGCACAGCACAGCCGTGGCCCACTCAGCTGCCTGCCCAGACAGCAGGGAGATGAAGGGCATGATCTGCTGGTGATCCATGGAGTATCTGGTGAATTGAAACTCAAACACAAGATCCAGGGAGGTTAGAAAAACAATGCACTTCCCATCTATGCCATTCCACTTATCAGGTAAGGAGATTTGGGGTTCAGGAGGGGGAGAATAAGCTGCAGTGACTGGAGCACTGCGCTCATCAGCCGGCTTCTAAACAACTTTGTGGAGCACCTCGACCTCCTGCTGCAGTTCCGCCACCTTAACACTCAAAAAAATGAAACCTTGACTTTCTTGTCAACAGGTTCCACAAAATTTAATTATGAAACTTGAAAACTTGATATTTCAAGGCTTTCTAACTTAATGGGGCTGTTTTAGGGAGAAATAATATTTTTGACTCAAGTGAACTATTATCACTAATTTTTGCTCAACAAGGGATATTTGAGTTTAACTAGTCAGTTATGTTATATGGACTAACAAAATTTGTTTAGAAGTTGCATATTACATATTTGTCTATTCAAAGTAAACTAATGACTTTACAACAAAACATTCAATTCAAGCTTAATTAATCAAAATAAAATGCTTTAACTAACTTTAATTTTTACTAGTTAGGTTGAATTAACTGTAGTTTGTCAACAGGTTCCACACAAATTACTTCAGTAAACTCAACTCATTTGTTAGTTCCTTTATTCACCAACACAAGGGTTTATCAACAACACAACTGTTTATCAAATTCTGTTTTACAAAAGGAAAAAAACTGTTAAACATACCCATGAGTGGCAGCATTCAAATTTGGTTATATTTACCTTTAAAAAAAACAACAACAACAACTCTGGACACTACATGCATGCCACCCAGAACAGTGGTGCATGTCACAAAAAAAGAAAAAAGGTATGTAATCTTTCAAGTGTTTTTTCAATAAAATGGTTTCAAGTGCAAAGCAGGCCTTTATGTTAAATGCCACAAACTTTTAAGTGCTCAACGTTGGTTCACTCATACAGTTTTTTTAAGCATCTGTACATACTTTACATGACAAAGAAATGTCACCCAGAACAGTGGTGCATGTCACACCAAAAAAAAAAAAAGATATATAAACTCCCAAGTTGTGAAGCACTTCAACACCCTCAATCACTATCCAACATCAAATGGAGTGACGGTGGCATCACCTCCCTCAGCATTAATGCTGTAGAAAAACAAACAAACAAAAAAAAATCTGGACACACTTTTACATGACAAAGAAACATGTCACCCAGAACAGTGGTGCGCGTCACACAAAAAAGAAAGAAAAAAAGGTATGTAAACTTAAGTGTTTTTCAATTAAATTGTTTCAAGTGCAAAGCAGGCCTTCATGTTAAACGTCCACATGCTCAATGTTCACTCATACAGTTTGTTTTTAAGCATCTGTACCTTGGTTGAGAGTCTGGTAGCATCCAGCTGGAGGAAGATTTTCTGAAGCACCTCAAAGAACATTTTCAGTTCCTGAGGATAACTGAGGTTCATTGCATATATGACACCCATTAAGAGTGCACATGCAGAAGCGATGTCTCCCAAGCCCTGAAGCACTTCAACACCCTTCCTTTTAAATGACTGTGGCACAATATGGGGACGGTTTGTTTTATCATCTCCCTTGTAGGGGAAACTGAGGATTACCTTATTTAGAGTATCCAAAGAAAAGTATTTTTTGGACATTAACATACCCAGACACTGTGCAAGTTCCACTGGAACAATGCCCTTTTTACTCCAACACAAGGTTTTCCACTCTCCTCTGCACTTTTCACATGTTCATTGTGGCTTTCTTTAAATCTTAGAGTAAAATCTCCTGACAGAACCTGCTTGGACTGAAAGTCACTGAAACTCCCTGTGCAAAATCGACATAGTGTCCAGAAAAATTATCTACAAAGCCTGCAAGCCCATGGACACCCAGATTGTCCGCAACTACAGACTATACTGTGCCTTTAACATTTTTTCCAATCTGTGGGACAAATACTCCATGATTTTCCAATACAACCAAATCATGCAAAAGAGGTTCAAGCACTTTACCACATCCATAAGTTTTGATATGGCTACTTTTACACAGCAAAGCCAAATAGATGGATGACAAAGAGGACTGCTGACCTGGGGGTAAGTTGCTTAAAATCCAGTACACAGCACAAAGTTTGTGCTTCGTTCTAGAAGTTCCTAGAGGATTACAAACTTCAAAGTCATCAATATAAAGAGTGACACAGAGTTTCAACTCCCCTTCAGATAGGAACTGATTTTGTTTAAAAAAACTCTCCATCTTGAAATGACTTGTATTCTTCTGCAGTTTCATTTGAGTGAGCACTACAGTTTGCTAGTACATCAATGATACCATCTTTGCTAAGGAGCTGCTGCAATGACTGCAGTAATGGTACATATTGGTAGGTATGTTTGCTGTCCTTGTTCAAAACATACTCCACTGGTTCAACTACTTGAAACTTGTCTTTGAAGTATTTCTTCCGCTTAAAAGCAGTACTAAGTGGGCCCTGATCTCCTATAGATTTTGTCAAGGGGTTAGAGACACATGCTGCAGAGGCCAATTCCGCAATTTCTGCCTCATTAAGACCAAGATTATGCTTGGTACAGAAATCTGAAACTATGGCATGTAATGCAGGCAGAGAAGCAGAACTCATAAGGAAGTGCAAGTCCTGTAAAAGCTCATCGACTACACTGCTGGGAACATGGAGTACATTTTCAAGCTTAAGCAGCACTGCTGCTAATCTCTCCTCTATTGCCTTCTCATCTCTTTCTTCTGTCTGAAAAGTAGAGAGCACGTCTTCGAATTCTGCACCTTCTTCATGTTCATCTGGAAGGCTTGAAATTTCAGGACTGTCTCTTACTGTAACTATTCCAGTTTTAAAATCACTAAGAATAAGCAAGGTGCTTTCTATTTTTATGCGATTTATATGTCTCAAATATTTGTCATAAATGTACAATCTTTACAGGAGATGGTTTCATGGGATTTAAGATGCAGATTTATGTGACTGAAATATTCCTTATCATTGCCAAGTTCAGCGAATGCACAAACTTGACATCTGAATGTAGCCAATGACGTTCGCTGAGATGAGTCTCTGTTATGGACAAAGGTGTGATCCAAGTGCATTCCATGACTTGAATGTACATGGACAACTAGTATATGGGCAAGGATATGGGTGCCTACGCCCATATTGAGGATGTTTTAACCTATAATGTTTATAGGTCATCTAGTTGAGGTCTTTGAACCGCAACCTTTACACTGCCACATTCAACATCTATAACAAGCACACACACCACAAAAATTAATAGAACCTTGACTTTTAGAAAAGTTTTACAAATAACATAGCATATGACTTAAAATAATAATTTAAAACATGTATGTAATCTGTTAAAAACTAAATTATCAATTGCTACTGATAATTAAAAGTAAACAGGATACAAACAGAAACAAGCTACTCAGAACTAAAAGAATGAAATGGTCATGCAATCAGTATTTACATTAGTAGATATTGCAGATCTTACCTATTGTGAGTAAAGCACATTGGCAGGAACACACCCTTCAGTAAGGACCTGAAAAAATGCAAAGGATAAAAACATGAGACAATCTGATAAAGATTTTGTGAAATTAAATTAATCTGAAGTGACACAAGCCAATAAAATAATCACACTTTGTAATGTGCATTTAAAGTATCACAACAAAATTGGAAAAAACTAAAGTTTCAAACCAAATATTAACCACTTAATTTTGACAGCAGATTTTAGATTGGATGGGCACCTAGTGGTTGAACTTAGTATCGCAGTTTCAACGGAGAATGACTGAAGCATTGTTTTTCATATTAGCAAGTACGTTAACTTAGTTTGTTTCTTAAATATATCTGCAAACATATTATAGTATTTTTATGCCTTAGTAGAGAAAAGAAAAACTTATATAGCATTATAAATGTTGCGTTCAGGCGTTCATGATATAAAAAATAAACATACTAGTATAATTTTTAAAATGGAGTGGAGCGGTTTTTCCGTGAGCGGGAATGGAAAACCCAGAGTGGATACGGAGGGGAGTGATTAACAAAACCCTTAGAGTAGAGAGAAGAACATGCTTTTAATCCACTCCAGGTTTTGATCACATCCCCCTCAGCAGGCTGAATATGCCACGTCTTTTCAAAATTAATACATTTATTACACTATTTGAGAAATGTAATTCTATTTACAGCCTTAAAATTATAAAAAGTGAATATAAGACATTAGGACAGTCAGGAACCCTGCAAATGACGGAAAAAAATCCGTCGTAACTCGCTCCAGTAAACGGAAATCCATTGTAGCGACGGAGAACTTTAATCCATGAACTATCTCTTATTACTTTTCTTTTCGCCCAAATAATAAGCTGGCTAAGCTAACATGCTACGCTAGCATGCTGACTTAAGCATGTCTAAGACACTAGAACTCTCTAAAACTAAAGCAGGCCAAAATAAAGAACATATTTTATATATACTTTCCAGGGGGGTCACGCAGGTGTGCAGAGAGTCAATTATCTTTGAGCACGTGTAGTCTGACTCTCTTGCTGCTCTTCTTCTTTGGGGTTTCATGGCAGTTAGCGTCGCACTATACTGCCACCCTCTGGATGTAAGAATTTTTTACTTAACATAAATGGTTTGTGTTCAGACAACGCGTCAGGATTTTGTACAGTCAAGTTGAGACATAATTACGTGGGCCTTAATAGAAAAAAAACATTTCAAGTCAACAAACACAATTATTGTAAGAATGCAGTAAACTGAATATAAATATAGTAAGTAAAGTGCACAACCTTCCTTGTTCATTTTTTTTGAGTGTTGCAGCACAATGCCGCTCAGTCTTGGCTGCTGCGGTGCAGAGACGCAACTTCGCTACGAAGTTGCTCTATCAACACTGACTGACTCACCACCATGTCGCAGAGTGCAGCAAACCCCGCTGGGTTAACAGTGTATGGCTCAGTCATTCTGTCAGGGAACTGGTTAGGATATGACACAATGCTAGTCATTAGCCGTTAGCCCGTGTAGCTTGGTTGGTTAACGCAAATGCGGAGTGAGAGGCAAGTAGGTAGGAGAGCAAGAGCAAGGATTCCCACAAGAATCCGCATTCTAACGGACACACACTCAATCAAGGAGAATAACCAAATAACTGGAGTACTCACAGTTGACGCTGAAATGAGGGTTGGGCTGGTGGACGCAATGACTGAGTGGCGAGCCGCGAGAAAAAGACTCCTTTTATACTTCCCGAAATGTGCCGACTACTTCCGGGTCCTCCTATCTGTCACGTGATCGGAGTGTGCATGACAGTTTTATACACTTTCTAAATAAAAAGAAAGAATGAACAAATGAAAGATAAATAAATAAATATTTGGGCAAATTATAATTAAATAAACATATACTTAACTATCAATAATTTGAATAAACTTATAAATTGATGCTTAATTTTGAGAATAATTGTTAGTATTGGTTATTGGTTATATTTTTCAGAACACCCAGAACTCACCGACGCGCAGCGGGTCTCCACCCTCATTCAGCGTTTGGCTGGACCGGCCATGGACTGGGCAGCTGCCATCTGGGGGAGTAGGAGCCCGGCACTGGCACCTGACCTCTGGGTACCACCCCCAGTCTAACGGTCAGGCAGAGCGAACCATCCAGGAGCTCAGCAGGTTCCTCAGGGCCTACTGCCACAGCCGGCAGCATGACTGGGCAGACCTCCTCTGGTGGGCTGAGTACGCCCAGAACTCACTGCGCCACTCCGCCACCGGCCTGACGCCTTTTGAGTGTGTGCTGGGGCGCCAGCCTCCGCTCTGTCCCTGGGACACGGAACCAACCAAGGCACCCGGGGTGGACAATTGGTTCCGTAGGGCGGAGTGCGTCTGGGAGGGGGCTCACACCTCCATACAGCGAGCAGTTCGGCGCTTTGAACAACAAGCAAATCGCCGGCGGAGAAAGGGTCCTCAATTCAAACCAGGCGACCGAGTGTGGCTGTCCACAAGGGACTTGACCCTTAACCTCCCTTGTCCTAAACTGTCTCCCCGGTATGTGGGTCCCTTCCTCGTGTTGTCCCAGGTAAACCCAGTATCGTACAAGTTGCAGTTACCTTCCCATATGCGTGTGCACCCTGTGTTCCATGTGTCCCTCCTCAGGCCAGTCACCGCGGGACCGCTGCAGGAGGGCGCCGCGGCCGAGACCCCTCCAGAGGTCCTGGAGATTGAGGGTGCACCTGCCCACAGGGTCCGTGGTCTCTTGGACTCCCGGAGGCGAAGGGGAGGCCTGCAATACCTCGTCGACTGGGAGGGTTACGGTCCCGAGGAGAGGAGCTGGGTCCCGGCGCGGGACGTCCTCAGTCGGGAGCTGATTGAGGACTTCCACCGCTCGCGACCGGACCGCCCGGCCCCCCGTCCAAGGGGCCGTCCTCCCGGTAAGACTCTGCCCCTTCGCCGAAGGTTGCAGAGGGGTGGTCCTGGACGCCCCCCGGGTGGCCGCGGCCCTGGAGGGGGGGGTACTGTCACGGCCGCGCCGTCCTCGGCGGCCGTGCCACGTTCACGGTCCCCGGAGTTCTGAGCCTAGGAGGTAAGTCTGTCTTGGGGATCACGTTTCGGAGCCCTCCCTTCGTGTGTATTAGATCACGTTAGGTTTTGCGTATCAGTGCACCGCCCCGTTAGCTCGCGCCCCACTTCCGGGTTCTACGTGTTCACTTCGTGTACTCTCCCTAGTAGCGCACCTCCCGTTTAGATCGCTCCCACTTCCGGGTTTTTGTCTTCACTTTGTGCGCCCTTCCCTGTATAGTTCACGGGTGAATTAGATCGCGGCCTTACTTTCGTTTTGATTCGGTTCAGCTGTGCACGATTAGCGTTTCTGTTTCTTATTGGTTTATTGTTTGATTGCCTCGTTTCGTTCTATTATTTAGCCCAGCCGATCCGAGGCGTTCTTTGAGTTCTTCCCCCTCATACTTTTCCCCCTGGCGTTGTGTGGTGTTGTTTTGTTGGAGCCCTGGATCTCGTAAGACTCTTCTGTTTGGTTTTGTTGTGCTCCGTGTGTTTTTTCATGTTTCTGCTTTGCGTTGCTCCAGGCTCGTGCTGCCCGCTGAACGTGGCGCTCCCGGCTTTGCTTCGCTCTGGGCTGTTCTAGTCTCCGCTCAGGACGCTCGTGGATCCGTCTTTGCTTATCCCTTGGAGGGACTTCGGAGTCCACTGTTCTCGGTCCGGCGGGAGACTTTCGCCAGAGGACCTTCTTATTTCGCCACAGCGGGGGCACGAGCCCTCCCCGTATTGGTTTTTTCTCCTTTTGTTTTGGACTAAGTTTCAACGACACAGAGTTTCCGTTTTTACCTGGATTTTTGTGTTTTTTCCCCGTTTTTGCTTGGACAATAAAGACTGTGTTTTCACCTTCACTGTGTTCCGTTTCCACCCCCTTTTTTGTCTCGCCACACAGCGCCGATCATGACATCATCCAAAATCCTTACCATCATGTAATTTCATATTATTCCCCCATGTGTAATAAGCATAAAACAAATGTCACCTGCCTTTGTAGATGAACTCTTGGGTGGAAGTGTGGACTAATGCAGTAATGCAGCCTGTGAGGGTTTAATGACATTAACATCACTGCCAATAAACTTGGTGAGGTCTGCTAAAATCAATAAGACAATTAAGCACAGTTCTATATCAAACTTCAAATGTGTATCTAATTATTACATGAAGTCAGATCCTTTGTGTCTGATTTTACTTATGGAAACTGAGTCAGAACATTACTTGCCAATAGCAAGTAGCTAATTCGCTGATTTTATAGGCAAGATAATGAAAAAACGTGAACTTGATTATTTGTCATCGTGATCACACCACAGCACAGCACACAGTGCATCATAATGAAAAGTGACCTCTTTATTTGACCATTCCGTGAAGGAGCAGTGGGTAGCTGACATGGTCAGCACCTGGGGAGCGGTGCTGGGGATGGTACCTTGCTCAAGAGTACCTCATTGGTAAGTTTACCGGTCTGGGATTGGGACTGGCAACCTTCTGATCACAGGGTCAAAGTCAAAGACAAAGTAAACTTTAATGTCATCTCTGTTATATACTGTACAGGTACACAAAGAGACGAGACGATGTGGCTCCAGTTTTAACAGTGCACAGAACAAAGAACAACATACAAAATAAGGCTCATTGAATAAAAATATGAATAGAATATAAAATATACACTTTTAAGCAAGAGTAGAATATAAATGTAAACTTTTAAACTAGAAGAAAAAAGAGAGACAGTTAGAATGCAGTACTCAGCCTACAATTATGGTTTTGGGGTTGTCTTTGACACTAAAAAGTGCATAAATGAATGTGGTGAATGTGCATGAGGTCAGTAACAGTTTCAGTATAAGACATTCTATACGGTCTATTAAATAAAACAAGCTGTGCAATACTTTCAATTTGTTCAGATACAGTCAGTTGAAAAAAGCTATCAGTGATATGTACAGCAATGTTCAATAGTAAATATGTAGCAACAGAGAGGATTACAGTCTCAGTCGGCTGGCATTAAATGTGTGCCAGATCAGCAGCAGCTGAAATTGTACCGTCTGTAAACATAAACATTATTCATGAACATTTTCCTGAGGCAGTTTTAGTGCAGCATGAATGAGATTGTAAGATCTCAACCCAGACCAAGGGAGGACTCCACCTCAACAGAAAGGCCATCTGACCAAGACTCCAGTTCCAGACCTTCACAATTACCCCAGACTACCAGATCAGCGTCACCAGAATTTTAACCAATCACATCATCTGTATTTAAGGACTGTGAAGTATTGTTAGGCCTCGTGTAACTTACCGAGCCTTCTTTGTGTTTGCCTGCCTCCATTTTGACCCTTGCTTTCTGGTTTTGGATTACCCCTATGCTTCTGGTGATTTGCATTTGTTTGCTTCATGGACTGTGTTTTTTCGTTCTGACCTCTGCTTGAGTAAACTCTTGGATTTTTATCAATCTACCCCTTTGCCCACGACTTGGTTCTGTCGACTCTGCGTTTGTGTTCCGACGCAGACTTAATCACGAGCTGCAGACCGAACTTGCATGTTGTGGCAATGTAACCAACTTGGAGCAATATATACAGACCGCCATTGCTGTGGATCAGCTCCTTCAACAATACTGCCGTCCTCCCACGATGTCACCCCGAGTACCAGTGGCCACTTCTCCCTGTCTCCCTGTCTCCCTGTGGCCTTCTCCCTGTCAGTAACCAGAGGAGGAGCTTATGCAAATCGGGCACGCCCCTCTATCAGCTTCAGAAAGACAGAGATGGCTTCAGGCTTGCCTTTGCCTTTACTGTGGAGAACCCGGGCATATAATTTCAACTTGTCCTACCCTTCCGCCCAGGAAAGAGGTGTGCATATCTAATTGCCTCATCTTTACAGCTCAACAATTCATCATCCCCATCTGCCTTTCACTCAGCTCCTGTTCCTACTAGTCTCTGCACTAGTGGATTCCGGAGCAGCTGGAAATTTCATCAACCAAAAACTGCTGAGACAATTGGGAGAAAAACTCATACCTCTATGCACACCATTATCTGTCAGTGGATTAGATGGAAGAACCCTTGACAATGGCCACATTCAGACTCCTCCACTAGAGATCAGTGTGGGAGGACTGCACCATGGGTCTCGGTCCTTTTTCTTATTTCAATCTCCTCGCAACCCCATTGTACTGGGTCACCCCTGGTTGGTCCTTCATGACCCAGTCTTCTTCTTCTTTTCGTTTCTCTTGCAGCTTTTCCCTTCAGGGTTAGCCACAGCGAATCATCTGTCTCCATTTAGTCCTATCTTCTGCACCCTCTACCCTCACACCAACTAACTTCATGTCCTCTTTCACCGCATCCATAAATCTCCTTTTTGGTCTTCCTCTCAGCCACCTGCCTGGTGGCTCCAACCTCAGCATCCTTCTACCTATGTAATTATTGTCTCTCCTCTGGACATGTCCAAACCATCTCAGACTGGCCTGTCTGACTGTATCTCCAAAACATCTAACATGAGCTCTGATGCACTCATTCCTGATCCTATCCATCCCCGTCACTCCCAAAGAGAACCTTAACATCTTGAGCTCTGCAACCTCCAGTTCTGCCTCCTGTCTTTTCCTCATTGGCACTGTCTTCAAACCATACATCATCACTGGTCTCACTACTGTCTTGTACACCTTTCCTTTCATTCTTGCTGAAACCCTTTTATCACACATCACACCTGACACTTTTCTCCACCCTTTCCAACCTGCTTGCACCCGCTTCTTCACCTCTTTTCCACTCTCTCAATTGCTTTGGACTGTAGACCCTAAGTACTTAAAGTCCTCTACCTTATTTAATTCTACTCCCTGTAACATCACTGTTACACCTGAGCCCCTCTCATTTACACACATGTATTCTGTCTTGCTGTGCCTAATCTTCATTCCTCTCTTTTCTAGTACATATCTCCACCTCTCTAGCCTTTCCTCTACCTGTGCCCTGCTCTCACTGCAGATCACAATGTCATCCGCAAACATCATAGTCCATGGAGACTCCTGTCTAACATCATCTGTCAGCCTGTCCATCACCAAAGCAAACAAGAAGGGGCTTAGAGCTGATCCTTGATGCAGTCCCACCTCCACCTTGAACTCCTCTGTCACTCCTACAGCACACCTCACTACTGGCTCACAGCTCTCATACATGTTCTGCACCACTCTAACCTACTTCTCTGCCACTCCAGACCTCCTCATGCAATACCACAGCTCTTCTCTTGGCACCATGTCATATGCTTTCTCTAAATCTACAAAGACACAATGCAGCTCCCTCTAACCTTCTCTGTACTTCTCCATCAGAGTCCTTAGATCAAAAATAGCATCTATAGTACTCTTTCTTGGCATGAAACTGTACTGCTGCTCACAAATGCTCACATCTGACCTAAGCCTAGCTTCCTCCACTCTTCCCAAAGCTTCATTGTATGACACATTAGCTTTATTCCTCTGTAGTTGCCACAATCCTGTACGTCTCCCTTGTTCTTAAAATTCGGCACCAGAACACTTTTCCTCCATTCCTCAGGCATCTTCTCATTTGTCAAGATCTTGTTGAACAACCTAGTCAAAAACTCTACTGCCACCTTTCCTAAACACTTCCATACCTCCACAGGTATGTCATCAGGGCCAACTGCCTTTCTCCTCTTCATCCTCTTCAAAGCCTTCCTCACTTCATCCTTACTAATCTCAGCTACTTCCTGATCCACAACAGTCACCTCTTCTACTCTACATTCTCTCTCATTTTCCTCATTCATCAGCTCTTCAAAGTACTTTTTCCATCTTACCATCACAAAATTGGCACCTGTCAGTACATTTCCATCCCTATCCTTGATCATCCTAACCTGCTGCACATCTTTTCCATCTCTATCACTCTGCCTCGCCAACCTGTACAAATCATTCTCTCTCTCCTTACTGTACAACCTAGCATACAGGTCATCATATGCCCTTTGTTTGGCCTTTGCCACCTCTACCTTCACCATACACTGCATCTCGCTGTACTCCTGACTACTCTCCTCAGTCCTCTCAGTGACCCACTTCTTCTTAGCTTACTTCTTTCTCTGTATATGCTCCTGGACTTTTTCGTTCCACCACCAAGTCTCCTTATCTACTTTACTCCTTCCAGATGACACACAAAGTACCCTTCTACCTATCTCCCTATTCATATTAGCTGTATCTGTCCAATCATCTGGGAGCACTTCCTGGCCACTAAGAGCCTGTCTCAACTCCTCCCTGAAAACCTCACAACACTCTTCTTTTTTCAGTTTCCACCACCTGGTCCTCTGCTCCACCTTTGTTCTCTTCATCTTCCTCACCATCAGTTTCATCCTACAGACCACCATCCTATGCTGCCTTGCTACACTCTCACCTACCCCTACCTTGCAGTCACTAATCTCCTTCAAATTACAACATGTACATAAGATGTAGTCCACCTGTGTGCTCCTCCCTCCACTCCTATAAGTCACCCTATCAGGGTTCTTACACCTTTTCCAACTTCAAATTCCAGCACTTTTCAAGCACTTTTATGCTTTTCCAGCACCTAACAACCGCGGTAAATTATGTTTATATATGCTGTATGTACTTTTTCACATTTAAATCCATTGTGCTATTAAAAAAAAACCACAATATGACATTTCAACTTAAATTGTTGAATACTTTGGAGCACAGATTTATTGGGATAGTTCACCCAAAAATGGTAAAAAAAAAAAAAAAAGAAAGAAAGAAAAAAAAGGTTCAGTTATTGGATGAAGTATCTTTTTAGGTTTGGTCTCTTTCTACCTAAAGTTGATATCTCAAAAAATGAGCTTACAGTCAGATTTTGTTTGGGTGTAGTACCAAACTTTCATGACCAGTCGTTCATGATACTTCATGTGCATTACTATTCAAAATTCATGTAATAAATTAAATCCTTATGAGCCAGAGAATATTCTTGCTGCAAATTAATGAACAACTGTTTCTATGTCAACTCTTTTGAAAATCAGTCACCAAATATGGAAACCATAGTTTGTGAGCTTTCATCAATATTACTTTTTATTATTGTTAATATTACCTTAGGTTGGGACTAAGGTACTGTTGTAACTGTATGGCAAATGTCCCACCCGTCAAATGGTGACAGTTAAGAGGTTAAAGGAAAACATGTTTACCGGTTCAAAATGTATCACCTCTCTGTAAGTAGTCTTGGCATTCTATATAACCTATATATAAATGACAAATAATCACCAGACAAATACAATTTCAATAAACACTTTAATTGTGTAAAATAGGAACATTCTTTTCTGCCTTCTGCTTATCTTGAGCAGCCCTCACATGGCATGGCGTGAATTACATGATCAATAACTTAAATTGGCAAGGAAGTGCCCTTTAGACTGTTGAGTTTAGGAAAAAATCTGCAATTAACAACACAGGTGCAAAAAACTGCAATGAAAATAGTGCAAAAATGAAACTGCACTGAACAAAATATAGTGCAAAAATAATAACTAGCTTATCCAGGAGTAGGCCAAACAGGGTAGGGCCTGTTAAGGAGTGTCCTTCAGTTCCTTTAGTTTTTCAGCTAGCTGTTTCTCCAAAGTCTCCAGACTTCTTTTCTTTTCCTTTGCTGCTCTTCGAAGGCCATTGGACTTTGAGATGAAGCTCAGTTTTCCTTGTGATTCAGCTTTTTCTGCATTGTCATCAGCGGACTTCAGGAGGACCCTCATATCCTCCGCTAGTCTCTTCTTTTTGGATTTTATTTCTGTTATCTCTTCAATTAGTCTTTTCCTCTTCTGTGCCTTCTGTTCATCTTGCTTTAGACGTCTTTGGTCATCAAGATACATGTGGTATTTCTGTCTGGCAGCAGCGGCAGAGAGAAGTAGCTCCTTTGTGAAGGCTATGTTAAGAAGCCCTCCAACACTCCGCACATGGTCATGAATAACCCGCTGGGAGATTAATGAATGTTTCTTGAGGTTCTCCACCATCACCTCCTTGTTGACAGAAAACCCTCTTTCAACAGAGGCTTGGCCATGTGAAAGGATCAGGAGAAGTTTCACTACCTCCCATAGATGGCGACACTCTGCATTGTTGGATAAATGTTCATGGTAGAATGCATCCAAACTTCCACTTTCTGGGTTGAAGTTTCTAAAAGAATCTGATGCTGTCATCAGGCTGTGGTCATAGAAGTGACCAAACTCCCTCAGAATCTCATCACAGCATTTCTCTTCAATGCGCCCAGTTTCCACAAAGAGCCGCAGAACAGTGGTGAGTTTTCGGGTGCTCACCTCTTTGCTCTTGAGGAACACCCTTGGATCGAGAACAGAAAGGCTTCTCACAAGAGGATATTTGAGTGGAGCCTTTTCAAAAAGCATGGAGACCATCTTCAGCAAAAATAGTTTGCAGTTCCGCCTAAACTCCAGCCTCAGCCTCTCGGCATCCGAGTTCTTCTTCTTGTGCTCCTCCAGGGCTCGCTCTGTGACAAATCCCACTCTCAGTTTGGTAACATCCATGTGGTTGACTAGATCAGCATAGTCAACTTGTAGAAGCTTTAATGTAGTTGTTGCATTCTTCATGACACTGGGCTTGATAAACCTCTCCAAGAGACTCCTAAGCATGTTGGTGAGATCCCCACTCATAAATGGCAGCATGGGTTTGTCTGTCTGGTATAACTTCAAAAATGGTGTGATTTCCAGAGCCACCATTAGAAAGAAGTTGAGCTTTGCCTGGAAGAGGTCATCTTGAACAATCATCTGAGCAGTCTTGAAAGATTTAGAAGATGGTTATGTTATAGTTTTCGCTTTTGCAGCTTTGATGTATATTTTCAGAGAAGGCAAAATCTGTAGGGCACGCTCAGCCACCTCTACGTTTTCCAGCCATCGATGAGTACAGAAGTCAAGAGGGAAGGATGTGGAACCAGTGACTGCTGTATAGTCCTCTCTACGTGCTGGTACATCCTTGAATAGCCACTTAAGGTTTGAAAGAGCATTTCCCAGGTCCCAGTCTGTGGATGCACACCCTGCTCTGAAGGAATTGTTTAGTATATGCAAACCACAGCTTCCAACATTAAGCATTTTCTTGCCTGTTTGTTGTTCTATGTTTTGCTGGGCCATGGAGAAGAGCTTCCAGTTCACGTTTGGGCCATCCATCGACAGCTGAATCAGGTTGTGGAAGCCTATATCTGAACACACAGTCTCAAGCTTCTCATATATTTGTTCTGCAGTGTGATGACCCATGAAAAAAGATGTCAGATACCTTGAGGTTACTTGATTATCATTCCAGAATCTCAAGTGAACATCTAGCTGGCTTTTCTTCATTTCCCGATTTAAACTTTCATCAAATAGAAGAACATAACCAGATTCTTTAATGGCTTTGGTCTTCATCAGAGAAGAGAAATGAGGAGCTTTCCCAAACACAGTGAGGTATGCCACTTTATTCTCCCCACATTTAAACTGCTTTGCTATGTTACTGTCGGGAAACATGGTTTGGAAAAGATCCCCTACATGCTCACATGATTTGTAAGAATAGTGGCTTGTTACAACTTTTGTTGCCCAGCATATTTCTGCTTTAAGTGTTGGATTAGAGCTAACAAATGTTTTTATGGTGCCTTGGGAGTTGCTGGTTGACTGCTGTGGATTAGATGAATCTCGGGATGGTAGAGGCGCAATTTCCTTTGCTACTCCACTGCCAGCTTCCTCTGCACTGCTGCTTAATGGTGTAGATGTAGCTGTGCTGCTTGACACATTGCTTGTCTGCTGAAAAAAATCCCCCAATCCAGGAACTGGATATAGGAGTCTTCTCATCAGATCTTGATGCTTTTTCCCTAAATAACAACAATAAAAAAATAAGAAGACTTAATATAATGATACATAATATAAATAAGTTGTATAATTATGTATATAATTGAAAAAAAAGAAAAAGAATGAGATAATTAATTAGAGAGCCGGGGTGCAGTATTATGAGAAAATATTTTTTTGTTGATTATTGCTCTTGATATAGCAATGCATTTGTTACAGTATGTCTTAATCTTTGTTAATGTTATTAGGGGGCCACGCAGTGGAACACTGGAACACTGCGTGGTCCCCTATTGTTATTGTGCCGATTTATTTATTTTTTTTCCTGCCTCAAAATGCGTTCTGGAGAAAAAACGGTAAGACCTACAGCTTTGAAATTTGGCAGGTTGGTCCGGTACACCACACACTACTCAAGCAAACAAAAATGCACCAAAATAAGCTATTTTGCAATTTTCCAAAAAAAATAAGCATTTTGCCGAATAAATGTTGAACCATAGCTCTGATTCTCAAAAATCTTATATCATCTTATTCTTTGGTTTAAGACGAATTTTTTAGACTCTCGCACCTATTTCTGCCGTATTTGATTTTTTGCTAATTTTTCGAACTCGTCCCTGGATTTTTGTCCAATCTGCATGCAACTGGTATCATTCGAATCCCAAGACACTCTTCTTTAATTATTATCAAGCACATTTTTAATTTAGATCTTCATTTTTTTGTAATATGCAAATAAATGGGCTCGGCTTGGCGTAGGACTGCAAATCCATATACGTATACCGATCCAAATCCATATACCGATTTTCCGTCACAACTGCACCACTCTACCACTTGGTGGCGCTAATAAGCTATTATGCGTTTTCCGTAATAACTTTTGAATCGTAGCTCCGATTCTTAAAAATCTTATACCATCTTATTTCTTAGGTCAAGACGAATCTTAATAAACCCTCGTATATATTTTTTCCCATATTGGATTTTTCTTTAATCCGCATAACTAGTCAACTAGATCCTGGATTTTTATCCAATTTGCATGTAACTGGTATTATTTGAATTATTTGAATAATTACTAAATAATAGTAATTATTAAGACCAAATCTCCCTAAATAGACAATATATTTACTGTAGGTAGAGGAGGAAAGACGAAATTTCCAAGTAAGAAATGCATTCCTGGCCGGGCACTGCTGGCACCAACATTAACAGGACGCTTATATTAGAGCCTCTTATTGCGTGTCTGTTTGGGTGACAGGTGTCGTGCCGAAATCGGGACCCCTGCCGCGAGAAGCATCCCCGACGCGGGTGCGCGCATTTGATGACTTCCGCCTTTATACGAACTACTGTCCATAAACTCCAATTCGTTCCTACACTCTGTTAACGCAGAGTCACGAAATTAGTTCCTACACTCTGTTAACGCCAATAAGATGAGGGCAAAATTACTCATATTCTTAAAAATAAAAAAAAACTCTTACACAAGTAGTTCGTATAAAGGCGGAAGTCATCAAATGCGCGCGCCCGCGTCGGGGGTGCGTCTCGCGGCAATGCGTGGAATTAACAAACTTATAGAGAGGGGACAGCCTAACATATGAAACAGGAAAAGACCGCCGTGTAATCCATTTATTTCAACAAAGTAACTGTATTCTAATTACCACCTATTTAAACGGTAACTGTAACGGAATACAGTTAATCATATTTTGTATTCTAAATACGTAACGCTGGTACATGTATTCCGTTACTCCCCAACACTGTGGCTATATTATGCAAATCAATACTTTGAAACAAATTCAGCAAGACATATGTTTGAATAAGGAAACTTTACTATAATTTACAGTTTTTAGACATTCTCTTATAGTAATTATTAAGCACATTTTCAGGTATTTCTTTATATGACTGCAAAGCTTCACTTCAAAGTCGATATCCCACTTATTGGCACACTATAAACTATTTTAAAGTTAGCCTAATAAGTTTTGAACCGTAAATACGTAGAAAAAAGATGAAACATATCAAATCTCAACATATGTGTACTTCAATTCATAAAAAACTGATAAAGCTGCAAACTGCATGGCCCCCGTAATAACTGCTTGCAGTTATATTTTAATAAGAATTTAGCTGGTTAATGCCGTTTAAACGACACATCATATTTTGGAAAAAAAACAACAACAATTAGCTAATTGGCCAAATCAAAAATTCCTTAACTTAAAACTTACCTTTCATATGGCTTGAAAGCGCGGCCTGGTGAAGAGCTGCACGTCCTTTTTGCATATTTTGCAAGTGGCTAATCGAGGATTTGGTCCACGTTTTAGCCATAATTTGTATTTTTCGTCCTCCAGCCAACGAGCATTGAAACGGCAACCTCCCGGCATGTTTTCACCTCCCACTCTGCTCCAACAGAGGGCGCGCATCCACTGGAAGATTACACCACTACAGCCACAAGCGCGGACTCGAGCGGAGTTATTTTCGTTATGTGCAAAATGCATTTTTAGCTAAAAGGACAACTACTCCGTAAGATAACGAATTATTATGAAAGCAATGCAATTTCAAATTCAAGCAGGTTCAAGCACTTTGTCCAAAATCCAAGCACTTTTCTAACCTTGAAAACACTATAGTAAAAATCAAGCATTTTCCAGGATTTCCAGCACCCGTACGAACCCTGCCCTATGTTCCTGCCTCTTCTGGAAGAAAGTATTTACAACAGCCATTTCCATCCTTTTTGCAAAGTCTACCACCATCTGTCCCTCTTCATTCCTATCCTGGATACCAAAGCTGCCCATCACTTCCTCATCACCTTTGTCCCCTTCACCAACATGTCCGTTAAAGTCTGCACTAATTACCACTCTCTCAACTCTGGAGATACACAACATCAAATCATCTAGCTCACTGCAGAAATCCTGCTTCTCTTCTAGCTCACATCCTACCTGTATAACCATAACGACTAACAACATTGATCATTATTCCTTCAACTTCAAGTTTCAGCCTATCTGACACTCTTTTCACTTCCAGAACGTTCATAACAAATTCCTCCTTCAGGATAACTCCTACTCCATTTCTCTTTACATCTACACCATGGTAGAACAACTTAAACCCTTCTTCTAAGCTTCTAGCCTTGCTACCTTTCCACCTGGTCTCCTGAACACATAGTATATCCACCTTCCTTCTCTGCATCATGTCCACCAGCTCTCTATTCCCACCTGTCATAGTTCCAACATTCCAAAGTCCCTACTTTCAGTTCCACACTCTTGCTTATCTTCTTCTTTCTCCACCTATGCACACACTTTCCTCCTCTCCCCATCAACCAAGTAGTCCAGTTTCCACAAGCACCCCGTAGGTCAACAGCACCAGTGGTGGTCATTGTTAAGCCAGGCCTTGTCATGGAAAATTGAAGCCAAAACCCCGAAAAAATCAGCCGCAGTCAAAAAGATGAGGCAATGTTGTTTATTGACAACATCATGGTTGATGTAAACGATCAGCTGTTCTGCACACCCTTGTCAACAATATACTCCAGGTTAAATAGACTTTCGAGAACAACACCCTTTTTTGGATTACCTTTTTTCGCTCTTGGCAATAAGGTAATATTCAAACATATAAGTCTCCACTCTAATTCATTATTCAAGACTTTATCTTCCCTTATTATCCCCCCAGAAGAGATGCACAATTACATGACAATTACCTTTAACTTCCACCGCTTTAACATCTGGGGTGTTCTGGGCATCACCTGGCTCATGAATATCCTAATGGATAATTGGCATCCTAAACATATAAAGATTCCCCAAGAACAGAAATCTCCAAGTGATTCCCACTTGTGCCCTTCCTTGCAACCCTCCGGTCCTATAGTCTCCCTATGAACAGAGCCCACATTTGAAACAAGTTTTGTCTGTCATTACCATAATTCCGCAAGTACATAATTGCCTTAAATATAATTATTGAGGCCCTCTTAACTTCTAACTCCAATGATGTTTTTGCCCTAATACCATGACACATGATCTGAGCAGTCCCCTAACAAAAGCACCCTTCCTATGATCTTTTGACCCAAGGTCTTCTTTTCCCGATTACTTTACTGGTTCAATCCTAGGTTACCAGGCTTTCACACTTTGACTGATTTTTAGGCATCCTTGATAAACAGCCATATTTACTTCTCTAAAAATCCCCTTCGTGGCTTGTCATTGAGGCTCTCCCCTCTCCCAAGAGGTCAAACCTCCCTGACAGGTTCCTCATCCTCCTAGTTCAGGTTATGGTTAGAAAGCAATTACTGAGAGAGACATATGCATTTGACTAATTTTTATCATTTAAACTCCCAAATTCTCCATTATCCTTCGGCCAATCCTGAACACACCGTGTCTCACCTTCCTTCTCTGCATCCATGTCCCACCAGCTCTCTAGCTTTACCTGTCATAGTTCCAGCATTCAAAGTCCCTACTTTTCAGTTCCACACTCTTGCTTACTCTTCTTCTTTCTCCACCTATGCACACCTCCTCCTCTCCCCCATCAACCCAAGAAGTGTCCAGTTCCCACCACCCTGTGAGTCCAACACTTCAGTGGTGGTCATTGTTAAGCCAGGCCTTGTCATGGAAAATTGAAGCCAAAACCAGAAAAAATCGGCGCAGTCAAAAGATGAGGCAATGTTGTTTATTGACAACATCATGGTGGTGTAAACGTGATCAGCTATTCCTGCACACCCTTATAACATTATACTCAGGTTAAATAGACTTTCCAAGACCAACACCCTTTTTGGATTACACCTTTTTTTTTCGCTCTTGGCCAATAAAGAGTAATATTCAAACATATAAATTCTCCTAATTCATTATTCAAGACTTTATCTTCCCTTATTATCCCCAGAGGATGCACAATTACATATAATCTAATTACCTTCTTCCACCATAGGTGTTCTGGGCATCACCTGGCTCCATGAACATCTAATAATTGGCATCTAAACATATAAAAGATTCCCCAAACAGAAATCTCCGTGATTCCCCTTGGCACCCATATGCCCTTTCGCCACCAATCCCGCAATCCCTATGTTTCCTTATTGTATAATGTATAGTTTTATTTTTTGTCCTGTTACTAACCTCCGTATTTAAGTTAGTATTTATGTTTGTAAGTTTGTATTGCGTCTCTATCTTCCTTGTCTATTGCACAGTTAAAAGAGCGGATCAGGATACATTTCACTGCTTGTTGTACCTGTACTTACGTGACAAATAAAGAATCTTGAATCTTGAATCTTCAATCCGGTATGAAATCCCTGTTTGTGATTCGCATATTTGATTTGGCTTAGGTTTTAGATCAGATACCCTTCCTGACACAACCCTCTGCATTTATCCAGACTTGGGACCAGCACAAGGAATTACTGTCTTGTGACCTCTTATGGTTGCATTTCCTTCATGACCCAGTAATATCCTGGAAAGAGAGAGAGATAGTCGCCTGGGGTTCTCCATGCTTCGAACATTGCCTTTTGCTTCTGGTTCAAACCACATCCATTGAGAGTCCCATGGAGCCTGCTCTAACACATATTCCATCTGCCTATGCTGACAACCTAGATTTCTACCTCTCCCCACATGACCTGGGTCTCCCACTACATCGTTCCTGTGACTGTGCGATCGATCTTCTACCTGATGCCCCATCCCACAAAGCCGAGCGTACCCCTTGTCACCACCCGAAACCCAAGCTATGAACACTTACATCAAAGAAGTCCTGAAGGAAGGTATTTTTCCGGCCCTCTACTTCCCCCACTGCTTTGGGGTTCTTTTTTGTACAGAAGAAAGATGGAGATCTCCATCTTTGTATTGACTACCATGCCCTGAACAAGGTCACTGTTAAATTCCGATACCCTCTTCCGCTCATGCCATCAACCCTCGAACATCTCTACACTGCCGCTGTTTTTACCAAACTCGACCTCAGGAGTGCCTACAATCACATCCACATTTGGGAGGGGGACAAATGGAAGACGGTATTCATCACCTCACAGGGCCATTTTGAATATCTGGTTCTACCTTATGGCCTTGCTAATGCGCCCTCCGTCTTCCAGTCATTTATGGATGAGATCTTCAAAGACCTGTTGGACACTTTTGTAATCATCTATATTGATGATATCCTTGTCTTCTCCCCCAACCTCACTTCTCATCTTACCCATGTTAAAAATGTCCTACAACATCTTAGAGAGAACTACTTATATGCAAAAGGGATGAAATGTGTCTTCAGCCAGTCCTCTGTTACCTTTTTGGGTCATGTCCACAGGGCCAGAGCAGTAGAAATGGAGCCACAGAAGACCCAAGCTGTGAAGGAATGGCCTGAACCCAAGACCATAAAGGAGCTCCAAAGTTTCCTGCATTTTGCCAACTATTATTGACGGTTCATCCACAACTTCAGCAAGAAGGGGGCTCCCCTAAATGCCCTACTCAAGAGCAACAGCAAGAGACTCATATGGAACCCACTGACCACCCAGGCTTTCAAATCTCTCAAGGAAGCTTTTTGCTCAGCCCCTGTTCTCTGCCACCCAGACCCCGAATTGCCATTTGAAGTAGAGGTCGACACATCCAAAGTCAGAGTTGGGGGTGTACTCTCACAGCGACAAGACAACCCCTGGAAACTACACCCTTGCGCTTCTCACAAAACTGTCCCCTGCTGAAAGAAACTATGGGGTCGGGGACAGGGAGTTGCTGGCAATCAAACTGGCCCTTGAAGAATGGAGACACCTGCTTGGGGGAGCCGTCCACCCATTCACTGTGTTCACCAATCACAAGAACCTGTAGTACCATCGAGAGGCGAAGCACCTTAACCCACAACAGGCTCAGTGAGCCCTCTTCTTCACCAGGTTTCGGCTCACAGTCACATACCACCCTGGATCCAAGAATGTAAAGGCTGATACCCTGTCCTGGCAATACGAGGGAAAAAACGCCACCACAACTCCAGCCACAGTTCTTGCTCCTGACTGCATTGTGGGCCCCATCAGGTGGGAAATAGCTGACCTGATAGGAGGCCAACCTCCAAAATTCTCCACCAGGCAACACCCTGCCTCACAAGGTATTTGTACCAGCCAAACATTGGAATACCTTGCTACAATGGACCGACTCCACCTTAAGCTCAGGGCACCCTGGTATCATCCGCACCATGGCTTTACTGGAAAAATGCTTCTGGTGGTCATCTATGAAAGATGACATGACTGAATTTGTGGTATCCTGTCCCATCTGCGCCCAGTCAAAAACCCCATGTCAACTTCCCAGTGGCCTCCTAGAACCTCAGTCTGAGGGGTTCACTGTGGTGGCTGTCATGGTGGATAGGTTTTCTAAGTTGTGCTGGCTCATACCACTCTACAAGCTCCCACTGCCCTAGAGATGGCAGACTTACTTGTCCAGGAGATATTTTGCATCTTTGAGATTACCGAAGAAATTTTCTCCAATCAGGGCCCTCAGTTCACATCCTGGGTGTGGAATGCATTTATGTCATGACTTGAAGTAAAAATCAACCTCACCGCTGGCTATCACCCCCAAAGTAACGGTCAAGTGGAGAGGCTAAACCAGGAGATTGGCTGCTTTCTCAGTTCCTATTGTGCCAACAACCAACAGAACTGGTCCACGTATCTCCTCTGGTCAGAATATGCCCAAAACCCTCTCCACCACTCATCGTTATCTCTATCTCCATTTCAGTGTGTCCTTGATTTTCAACCCCCGTTTTTCCCCTGGAAGGCCGAGCCACTGATGTCCCCATGGTAGATGAGTAGTTTGAGAACAGTGGCAGGGTATGGGAAGCTTCCCATATGTGCCTCCGTCGAGCCATGCAACAGCAAAAATGTCAGGCGGATTGCTGACGACGGCCGGCCCCAGTGTTCCAACCTGGACAGTGTTGTCTACCCGTGACCTATGCCTACATCGTCCCTCCAAGAAGCTCTCCCCCACTACATTGGGACGTTCAAGGTGGTTCGGTGCATCAATCCAGTGTCCTATCTTCTCCAGTTGCCCCTCGATACCGTATTTCACCTACCTTCCACGTATCCTTGTTGAAGCCAGTGCACTATAGCCCTCTACATCCTCCTGTCCAGAACTGTGCTCCTGTGCCCCTGGAGGTGGACGGTGTCATTGCCTATCAAGTACACATGCTCCTGGATTCACGCTGTCATCAGGGCACACTTGAGTACCTGGTGGACTGGGAGGGATATAGACTGGAGGAGCAGTCTTGGGTGGTGGTTAAGGACATCCTGGACCCCAGCCTGCTCGAGGAATTTCATACCCAGCACCGGGATCGTCCTGGTCCTCCCCCTCAGGGTTGTCACCACACATGCCGACCATGGCTGTCTGGAGCCGCCTGTGGGAGGGGGGATACTGTAAGATCTCAGCCCAGACCAAGGGAGGACTCCACCTCATCAGAAAGGCCATCTGACCAGAACTTTCAATTGCAACCATTTGTGTTTGCCTGCCTCTGTTTTGACCCTTGCTTTCTGGTTTTGGATTACCCCTCTGCTTCTGGGGATTTGGATTTGTTTGCTTCATGCATTGTGTTTTTTGGTTCTGATCTCTGCTTGAATAAACTCTTGGTTTTTCGTCAATCTACCCCAGTCTCCATGACCTGGTTCTGTCGACTCTGCGTTTGGGTTCACCTGCCGATTGTTACAGAGATAGTCTGTATAGCAGCATGATCATCACAGTGACAGTGAAAGTGCAGAGGTGCAACAGAATCAGTTTACAGTCCAGGTGTGTGTGGGGGGGGGAGTGTGAGGGCAGGAAGTGTGTTCAAGAGTCTGATGGCGCTGGACGCTGATGACTCTGTAGGTGACGTCAGACGCCGGAGACTTGGCGGAAAAACTGAATGAACAGCGAGGACAGCGAGGACAATTTGGAAACTCTCCAGGAATACATTGACTGGTGCTTCGACGTCATAGTTATGAAGAAGAACCAAACTGCATCTTCCCCAGCCAAAATCGAGACGCCGTCTTCCAAAAGAAGTCGGCTGGCAGATTCCCCCGAAGCAATGTCGCCGGAGGATAAAAGTTTTACCGACATCTTGGATTCAATCGACAAGCGGTTGTCCAGCTTCGACGCGAGGTTGTCCCTGGTCGAGATCCTGCACCGTGAATTCCAATCCTTAAGGGAATCGTTGGAATTCAGCCAGCAGCAGGTGGAAACACTTGCTGTGGAAAACGCAACACTACGGGACTCGGTCAAGTCTCTAACTGAGAACGTAACTCAGCTAAATAGAGAAAATAAAAAAATAAAAGAGACTGTCATCGATCTCCAGGCCCGTAGTATGAGAGACAACCTGGTGTTTGCAGGTATCTCGGAATCTGCCGAAGAGGACGCAGAAGCCACGGTCAAAAACTTCATCAAAACGCACCTGAAGCTTCCAGAGGACACCGTGGAAAACATCCGCTTCGAAAGAGTCCATCGGCTGGGAGCCAAGAGGCCTGGAGCCCCGAGGCCGCGTCCCATTGTGGCCAAATTCGGACACTTCAAGCAGAAGGAGCAGGTGAAGAGTCGCGGCAGGGAGCTGAGAGGAACAGACTTTAGCGTGAACGACCAGTTCCCCAAAGAGATCCTGGAGCGACGCAAAGTGCTGTTCCCAATCCGGCGAGGTTTCATACAGAAGGGCTCCCGAGCGGTCATCGCCGTGGACCGGCTCTACGTGGACGGCCAGCTCTACCGCGACCCCAGTACCACTCCCTGGTTATATTAATACCAGCCCAGATAAGAATCCGTTATATTTTCATTTTCTCTCTCTTGCTATTCCATTAACCTCTATCTAACTATTTATGTCAATTCGCTAATTTATCGCATCATAACAAATACTATACCGTCAGTCTCCGCAGCGTTAAATATTGTTATAATGTTTTCGCTTCTGTCACGTTTCTTCTTGCATCCCTCTCCGCTTGCTTCTTTGTTTTTCTATCTCACTTCTTCTCACTTCTTCTCACTTCTTCTCACTTCTCTACCTCTCTCACTGCACCGTTCACCTGCTTTCCTACTCACACACACACAACACCCTCTACTTTTACATATCTGCACGGCATGACCATGTATACATGCAACTCAGCGTCAACGCCACCACTCCGACCTCACAGCGCACACAGACATATAGACACACAAGCGCATACTCGCTCACTCATATCTCATTCATCTGAGCATCACACGCAGCCTGCAACATTAGCTACACACACGCATCTATGGGCACACTAAGGTTTCTCACATGGAATGCGAATGGAGCCGGCTCCAGAGAGAAGAGGTTAAAAATATTTAGCCAGCTTAAAAAACTACAGGCAGACATTGTTTTATTACAAGAGACTCATAGACCTGCCACAGCTGCAGATGATCTTAAATCAACTGAGTTTCCTAATGTGTTCTCAGCCTGCTACAACTCTAGGCAAAGGGGGGTAGCAATTTTAATACACAAAAATGTTAATTTCACAGTACTCAATACAGTTATAGATCCAGAGGGTAGATTTCTAATCATTAAATTATCCATATTTAATAAAAAGTTTTGTATTGTCAGTATATATGGTCCAAATGTTGATGACCCCTCCTTTTTCCACGCTTTCTTTACCGCACTCTCTGAACACCTAGATTGCGCACTCGTTCTTGGGGGAGACCTCAATTTTGGACTAAATAAGGAAATGGACAGGCTCAGTACAGCTGGAACTCAGCGCAACTGGCAATCCACAAATATAGTTAAACAGTACATGAGCGACTACGGACTCTGTGATGCATGGCGTTCTCTTCACCCCAACCGTAGGGAATATACTTTCTTCTCACATGTCTATCACTCTTACTCTCGTCTGGATTATTTCCTAACCAGCAGCTCTCTAATGAGTAACATTTCAGACACAGAGATACACCCTATAGTTGTCAGTGACCATGCTCCTGTATCATTAACTCTAATAATTAAGAAGGCCACTCCACCAAGTAAAAACTGGAGATTTAATACATCATTGCTTAAAGATGAAGATTTCATTAAATATTTCGAGAAAGAGTGGGCTTTATATTTAGATTATAATGACCTGCCTGGAACATCAGCATCCGTTCTTTGGGAAGCTGGCAAAGCTGTGATGAGAGGTAGAATAATTTCATTCTCATCACATAAAAAGAAAAGAGAAAATAAATGTATTAAGGAATTAGAAGAAACTATCAAATCCTTAGAAGAAGCCTACGTATCCTCCCAGGAACAGGAAATGCTAAACAAAATACGTAAAGTAAAACTAGAATTAAATGAAATTATTAATAAAAAAACTAAATTCTTAGCACAAAGACTTCGCTGGCAAAAATTTGAATATGGTAACAAATCAGGTCAATTCCTAGCTAACCAGTTAAAAATAAATAAAGAAAAAACAACTATATGTGCTGTTAAAGATTTAACAGGGGATACAGTATATGACCCTGAAAGAATAAACAACACTTTCAGAGACTTTTACAAATCCTTATATTCACCATAGATAAACCCATCTATAGACGAAATTGATCAGTTTCTTGATAATATAATTCTTCCAAAATTATCAGACGCTCAAGCGATGGCACTGGATTCTCCATTGACAGCAGAAGAACTTCAGGAGGCCCTGAACAGTATGCCTAATAAAAAGGCACCAGGTCCAGATGGCTTTCCAGCAGAATTCTATAAAGAATTCTGGGCAATTCTGGAACCAACATTCCACAGAATGTTACAGGAAACCATGGAAAAGGGTAGATTTCCACCAAATATGAACTCTGCCCACATTAATCTTTTGCTAAAACCAGGCAAAGACCCTGTGTTGCCTACCAGCTATCGTCCAATATCCCTTATTAACGTAGACATTAAAATAATCTGCAAAGCTCTCTCGAAAAGAATAGAGAGGATAACCCCTCTCATAATTCATCCCGACCAAACTGGTTTCATAAAGGGGAGGCATTCCTCAACAAATACACATAGATTACTTAACTAGATTGACTATTCATGCAATAAAAACTTTAAAATTACTATATTGTCTCTAGATGCAGAAAAAGCTTTTGATAGGGTTAACTGGAATTTTTTATTTGCAGTTCTACATAAATTTGGTTTCGGAAACTCTTTTATTAATTGGTTAAAAATATTATATAATTCTCCAACAGCATGTGTCAAGACAAATGACCAAACATCCTCCAGCTTCTGTCTTAAAAGGGGCACCAGGCAGGGATGCCCCCTCTCACCTTCACTGTTTGCAATTTTTATTGAACCACTAGCAGCAGCAATTAGACAGGCTACAGCGATTACAGGCATTAAATGCAAGAATGTAGAACATAAAGTCAGTCTATACGCAGATGATGTGTTACTTTTTCTCCAGCATTCACAAACCAATCTCTCTGAGGTAATTACATTAATAAACTCTTTCTCAAGAGTCTCAGATTATTCGATAAACTGGTTAAAATCTACGGTTCTTCCGGTTAATTGCTACTTCGAGAACTCTGATTCCACTCCACTACAATCTGGAAATATCAAATATTTAGGCATCAATGTCTCACCTAGACTGGCAGATTTAACTAAATTAAACCACATCCCACTTTTAAAGACGGTAGAAGAGGATCTAGCCAGATGGAAGTCCCTACCCATATCACTCATGGGAAGAGTTGCCTCAATAAAAATGATGGTTTTGCCAAGAATAAATTATTTATTTGCAATGATCCGAGTAAACCATCACCAGACTGGTTTAAATCTCTGGACTCCTCCATCTCTAAATTTCTTTGGAAAGGTAAATCCCCTCGTATTAGCTTAAAAACGCTGCAAAAGACCAAGGACAAAGGAGGAGTAGATCTGCCAAACTTTTATCACTATTTCTTAGCCAATAGGCTTCAACACATTTCAGGCTGGTTAAAACACACCCTCTTAGTTGAGCCTTGGCTAGATGTAGAACAGGCACTATGCAATAATATAGAGATTTCGGATCTGCCATTCATTAGCTCAATCATCAAACGACACGTATGCTTCAAAAGCATCAGTATCAGCTCTTCTCTGACAGCATGGTGGGAGTTTCTTAAAATGACTGAGTCTTCACTAATCCCATGCAAACGTACTCCTATTTGGAACAACCCTGACATATTACTAAACAACAATATGATAAACTTCACAGACTGGAGTTGTAAAGGCATTAAATACTTAGAACATATATTCGAAGGGACAGACTTCATTCCGTTCAACATATTAGTTAAACAATATGGGATTAACAAGAATAGATTTAGAATATCAGCAAGTTAAATCTATAGTAAAAAGACATTTAAGTCTAATCATATAAAATTACAAAATACCACCAAGTGGCGTAGAAAATTCGCCAACCTCAAACCCCCAAATTATTGTCTAAAAATATACAGGACATTTTGCAAAATAGATGAGTCAGTATAAACCCTAAGCCCAGCAAAATGGGGAGGCGGACCCCATCAGTCAGCTGGGATCACCAATTTTTGGTCTGAGATATGCTTAAAACATTTAAAACGATTAGAAATCCCAATTTACAATTAATACAATGTAAAAATCCTGCATAGGGTGCACCTACACAGGTCATCGCATGTTGGGATGGGTTTTTACAGCTGCTAACAATTGCTCACACTGTCAAGGCAATACACCCGATAATTACATCCGCTCTATGGTTCTGTCCACCTGTTCAGAGGTTCTGGTATGGGATTTGTGAAGACTTATCAAAGTGTCTTAAATGTTCCATTCCAGCCTCTCCTTCAATCGCGGTAGGCGACCTAGATGAATTGTCACTACAGAGAGGTTAACACAGTCCACATGGCCTTCACCGCTTTATGCATACAAGCTAAGAAGACTGTCCTCACTGAACTGGAAAAATAAAATAATCTTAATATCAATCAATATAAGGAATTATTTGTTGGACTATAATAGTCTTGACACAGCTTCAGGTGCCACATTAAGCCAATCTCTCTGGGCTCCTTTGATTGGCTTCATCATAGTGTGAGTGGGGGTCCGCGGTTCTGTCCGGCTGGTCTTTGTTGTAGGCGTGGGGGGGGCCCTATGGGCTTGGGAATCTGGGGGGTTACTCTGAGAGATTCCTGGGGGTTTCAGTGCTGTGGTGAGTCCCTAGCCTGGATGGGGGTGTGTTGGAGTGCTCTTGGGTGGTGTTTCTGGGGCCGGGTCTTGGCGCTGCTGGAGGCCTGTGCGGCAGGCGTGGGTTTCAGTCTCTGGCCCGGCGGTACTGCTGTAGGGAAAGATCCAGGGGGCTTGGGGTCCTGGGGGCACTCTGCCTCCGGGCTGGGGTTCAGCCCGGGACCTGGGGGCGCTGGGTCCTGGTGGGGCGTGCCGCCCGGGGAGTGGGATTGAGTGCTGCGCTGGGCCCGGCCTGGTGTGGGGGAGCCTTCCGCGCCGGTGGATCCGAGGCCCCTTTTCGCTGGTGGGGATGTGGTCATCCCATCTGTCCAGAAGTGCATATTGCAGGGGATACCATGGGGTGGAGGGCCGGAGCCGGACCTGGGTATCCCTATTGTCTTATGTAGTTTGAGGTTGACTGAATGTTGGGGGAGGGGTGTAATGTTCCTCTGCTGTGGGTTCTGGTGGGCCTCCCAGGATCTGTGAAATTGATGGCGCGGCAACCATGGAGCCCTGCTCTGGGCGAACCTCTGCCCCCCCGCCCTGGGCTCAGACCCTAGGACAGCGGGGGTGCCTATGGGGGTCAGCCAAGAGCTGGCTCCACAGGGGGTACCTTGCCTCCTCTGGTTCTTTCCTCCCCATCCCTGCTCCCCCCTCCGCTCCATCACACCAACATACGTAGGGCTTTGAGATGGGGGTGCGTTGCTGGGATACAGGGGAGATTTTCCTCCCCTGTCTCCCCGTGACCACCTGCATCTCATTCATACATCACACTTAGACACTCTCATTGCCTGTCACATGACACCTACATATGAGGGCTTGGGGTGGGCACACTGGATAGCGTCCAGAGGGGGCGGTCCTGGTCACCAGTCCTACCTCTCTGGCCTCCAGTGCCCTTCTCAATTTTAAGCTGCACGTAGACTTTGAGGCTGGGGAGGGGCCAAGCTGACCACCCGGAGCTGGCGGAGGTGGTTGGTGTCTTGCCCTCCTGTTTTAAAGCACTGTAGAGACAACACACACCAACACTACACCTGAGGCGGGCGGGGTGGGGCACCAGGTCGTCTCACACCCTCGTTCCTGATACGCTGCCCAGGGCCGGGGCTCAGAAGCAGGCTGGCCGTCCGGTTGGGGTCTGGGCTGGTGGTGATCGCGCCTCTGCGGGACTGGGAGTAGCCTTCTGGTCTCCGCCAGAAAGAAGGGGTACAGCTCAGGGTCTGTGCCGATTGCCCCCCTAGGGGTAGTGGTGTCAGATCTAGGAGCTTAGAGTATATATGAGGAGTGTGAGTGTGGGTATCATATGGAATTTTTTGTATGTCTACATGTGTACGACTGTATATTTGTGTCGTGAGGGAGAGAGCAGATTTGTTTGTGTTTAGGTGCGCCTGTTGGTCTTTGTCCATATGTCCAGGTCAGGCCTAGACTCACACCTTAGTCAACATCTCAGGCTCCCCTGCCTGCCACCACGCCCTGCAGTGGAGGTGCCTAGCCGCTGGTGCGTTGGCGCAGTTCCTCGCTCTGGGGCAGTTGCTCGGGGAGTGCTGGCCGCCTGCTCTCGGCGATGCGCCTGGCGGGCTTGGCCCTCCTGGCTGCAGGCCCAGCTGGGGTGAGAGCTCTTGGATCTTGGGCAGGGACGGACTGCCCTGGGTGGGGCATGGCCGAGCCTCTTGGACCTGTCGCTGTAACCCCCTGGGCGTCTGCGCTGCGGCTGCTGGATGACCACTCCGGGCTCTCCTCCGCCTTTTTCTGGGAGGGTACCTCAGACTTCTCGGTGGTGTTTCTCCTGGGGTCCCGGCCTAGGGAGACCTCCCGGAGGTCTGGGTCGGGTCCCCTCGTGTCTGCTCCATGCCTGGCGGATGGGACTGGGTTTCCCCCACACACTGTAAACATTTCTATGGAGAACCTTATGTAATTCAAGCGCGCTCACGCACACAGGTGTGGACACAAGCATCCATTTGGTGAAAAAAACAGGTGCTCACAGATACACACTGTCTTGATCTGCTGTCCCTTCAAAATATATTCTGTAATATTTATATGCTGCCCAGTAACATTTAGTGTTGCAATTAATGCAGATGTTTGGTTATTTGCTGCAATTTCTCTGCTGTTGTGTCTCCTGCCATTTCTATTTTGTCCCAGCAAGATAGCCCAGGAAGCAGAATATCCCTTTTTTTTTTTTTCTATCCTCTCCACATACTTTCCTTTCTTTTCTTTCTCTTTCTTTTTCCTTCTTCTCCTTCCTTTTTTCTTCCTCTCCCCCCTCATTTGCCTCTCTTTTTCAACCTTATTTATCCTGTTTAAATATTTTAATTAATTGGAAAAATAAATAAATGAATAAAGTTGACCCCTCCAGAAGAGGGGTGAAATTCAGCAGGATCAACAAAAAAAAAAAAGAAAAAGAAAAAAAAAATAAAACCCCGCCCCCAAACTGCCAAAACCCGCCCCCTTTCAAACCCGGCGCGCAGAAATCTCACTCAAGCAAAAAAAAAAAGCCCATTTCAAATCGGTAATGTGCCATGTGGCAGAGACATTTTAACACATCGACAGGAAAAAGGCTTATTCGCGGAAAAATACAGTTAAGCGCACAGTATTATCACAACCCGTGCTCGTTCTTAAGATGCAGCATCTCAGTTTCACATTGCACGCACGACTTTGAAATTTATAAAAAAAAAAATAAAAAATAAAAAAAAAAACAAGCTCTTTTCTCCAAGAGTCTCAGATTATTCCGATAAACTATGGTTAAAATCTCTGATTCTTCGGTTAATTGCTACTTCGAGAACTCTGATTCCACTCCACTACAATCTGGAAATATCAAATATTTAGGCATCAATGTCTCACCTAGACTGGCAGATTTAACTAAATTAAACCATCCCACTTTTTAAAGACGGTAGAAAGGATAGCCAGATGAGTCCTACCCATATCACTCATAGGAAGGTTGCCTCAATAAAAATGATGGTTTTGCCAGAATAAATTATTTATTTGCAGCCAGTCCGAGTAAACCATCACCAGACTGGTTCAAATCTCTGGACTCCTCCATCTCTAAATTTCTTTGGAAAGGTAAATCCCCTAAGTATTAGCTTAAAACTGCAAAAAGACCAAGGACAAAGGAGGAGTAGATCACTGCAAGCTTTTATCACTATTTCTAGCCAATGACTTCAACACATTCAGGCTGGTTAAAACACACCCTCTTGGTTGGTAACCGGCTAGATGGGGTGAGCACTATGCAATAATATAGAGATTTCGGATCTGCCATTCATTAGCTCAATCATCAAACGACACGTATGCTTCAAAGCATCAGTATCAGCTCTTCTCTGACAGCATGGTGGGGTTCTTAAAAAATGACTGAGTCTTCCACTAATCCCATACAAGCGTGCTCTATTTGGAACAACCTGACATATTACTAAACAACAATATGATAAACTTCACAGACTGGAGTTGTAAAGGCATTAAATACTTGGTATATATTGAAGGACAGACTTCATTCCGTTCAACATATAGTTAAACAACAAATTAACAGAACAGATTTTAGAATATCAACAGAGTTAAATCTATAGTAAAAAGGACATTTAAGTCTAATCATATAAAATTACAAATACCACCAAATTATTGGCAGAATTCATAACCTCAAAACCCCAAAATTATTGTCTAAAATATACAGGACGTTTTTTTTGCAAAATAGATGAATCGAGTATAAGCTCCCTATTGTAAAATGGGGCGGTTATAAATCGGCCAGGACCACAATTTCTGGTCTGAGATATGCTTAAAACATTTACAACGATTAAATCCCAATTTACATTAATACAATACAAATCCTGCATGGGTGCACCTACACAGGTCGCCATGTTTAGGATGGGTTTGGCTATAACAATTGCTCACACTGTCAAGGCAATACACCCGATAATTACATCCACGCTCTGTGGTTTGTCCACCTGTTCAGAGGTTCTTAGTAGCAGGATTTGTGAGAACTTATCAAAGTGTCTTAAATGTTCCATTCAGCCTCTCCCCTTCAGTCTGCTTGTTGAAGGCGACCTAGATGGTGTCACTACTGAGGGTTAACACAATCACATGGCTTTCACCGCTTTATGCATTGCTAAGAAGGGCTGCTCCTCATGAACTGGAAAATAAAAATAATCTTGAAATCAATCAATATAGAGATTATTTGTTGGACTATATTAGTCTTGACACAGCTTCTGCACATTAGACCAATCTCTCTGGGCTCCCTTAGTTGGCTTCATCACTTAGTGTGAGTGGGGTCCGCAGTTCCTATCGGCTTTGGTCTTGTTGTGGGCGTGGGGGCCGTGTGGGCTTGGAGGGAATCTAGGGTTACTCTGGGATTCCTGGGGGTTCAGTGCTGTGGTCCAGGTCCTAGCCTGGATAGGGTGTGTTGGTGACTCTTGGGTGGTGTTTCTGGGGCCGGGTGTGGCGCTGCTGGAGTGGCCTGTCTGCGGCGTGGGTTACTCTCGGTCTGTGTTTCTTTGGGAAGATCGAGGGGCTGGGGCACTCTGCCTCCAGGCTGGGGAGTTCCAGCCGGGACCTGGGGGCTGGAGTCCTGGTGGGCGTGCCGCCCGAGGAGTGGGTTGGTGCTGCGCTGGGCCCGGCCTGGTGTGAGGCTTCCGCATGATGAATCCGGGGCCCCTTTAAGCTGGGGATGTGTGGTCATCCGCTCTGTCCAGGGTGCATACTGCAGGGGGTACCGTGAGGTGGAGGACAGGCCGGACCTGGGTGTCTATTGTCTTATGTAGTTTGGGGAGTTGATGACTGAATGTTGGGGAGGGTGTAGTATTTCCTCTGTAGGTTCTGGTGCATGAGATCTGTATGAGGGCGGTGGCACATGACCATGGGCCCTGCTGGGCCAGGCCTCTGCCCCCGCCCTGGGTAGTTTCTGGACAACGGGGGTGCCTATGGGGTCAGCCAGGGGGGCTGGCTCCTGAGATACTGCTGCCTCCCTGGTTCTTTCTCCCCCATCCCTACGCTTCCCCCTCCCATCCCATCACACCAACATACGTAGGGCTTTGAGATCTTGGGTGCGTTGCTGGGATGCAGGGAGATTTTCCTCCTATCTCCCGTGACCACCTGCATCTCAATCACCTATCTGCTTAGACACTCTCATTACTTACTGTCACATGACACATACATATAGGGCTTGGGGTGGGCACACTGAATGGGCGTCCAGAGGGGCGGTCTGGTTATCCAGTCCTACCTCTGGGCGCCAGTCTACTTCTCGAACCCACAAGCTACAGGTAGACAGGGCTCGGGGAGGGCCAGCTGGCTTTGAGCTGGCGGAGGTGGTTGGTGTCTCTTGCCCCTCCCCTGTTTACACAAGCACTGTAGAGACAACACACACACCAACCTACATCTGAGGCGGGCGGGGGTGAGGCACAGGGTCTTATCACACCCCTGTTCCTGTTAAACCGTCAGAGACCGGGGAGACTCACGAAGGCCCAGAGCTGGCCGTCCGGTCCGGTCTGGGCTGGTGGTGATAAGCTACCGCTCACGGGGACTGGGGTAGCCTTCCTGTCTCCACGCCAGAAGCGAAAGGGTTCAGCTCAGGGTCTGGCGCCCGGATTCCCCCTTGGGGGTAATTGGTGTCGGATCTAGGGCTTAGAGTATATATGGGGGTGTGAGTGTGGGTATCATGTCGATTTTTGTATGTCTACATATTGGGGCGACTGTATATTTGTTTGTGTGCATGAGGGCAATATGTTTGCGTATAGGTGCGCCTGTTGGTCTTTGTTCATATGTCAGGTCATTTCAAGACTCCCACCTCGGTCAACATCTCAGGCTTCCCTGCCCTGCCACCCTGCCAGTGGAGGGGTGCCCCTGGCGCTGGTCAGCTGGTTCCCTCGCTCTGGGAGCTGGTTGCTGCAGTGCTGGCCTGCTGCAGCGGTCGCCTGACAGGGGCCTCGGCCCTCCTGGCTCCGCTGGGCCCTGGCTGGGGGTGGGGGCCCTTGGATCTTGAGGCCCGGGACGGACTGCCCCTGGGGTGGCGGCCGCCCGAGCCTCGCGGACCTGTCGCCCGCGGCCCCTGGGGCATCTGCGCTCGGCTGCTGGATGAGCCACTCCGGGCTCTCCTCCTGCCTTTTTCTGGGAGGTACCTCCAGACTTCACCGGTGGTGTTTTTCTCCTGGGACTCCCGGCCCTGGGGGCCTCAGTCCTGGGGCCGGAGTCCCCTCACGTGTCTGCTCCATGTACCTTGCAGGTGGGACGCAGGGTTCCCCCCACCACGCACTACTAAACAGTTTCTATGGAGACGCCCCTTATGAACTCAGCCGCGCTCACACACAGGTGTGGTTACAAGCATCCACATTGAATTGTAAAAACAAGGTGCTCACAGATACACACTGTCTTGATCTGCTGTCCTTCAAAATATATTCTATGTGTATTTATATGCGCTGCTCAGTAACATTTAGTATTTACTCACGATTCCATGCAGATGTTGATTATTGCTGCAATTTCTCTGCTATTTGTGTCTCCCTGTGTTCTATTTTTTGTCAGCAGGTATGGAAGCCAGAATATCCTTTTTTTTTTTTTCGTCCTCTCTGCCTTCTTTTCCTTTCTTTTCTTTCTCTTTCTTTTCCCTCTTCTCCCTTCTTTCTTCTTCTCTCCCCTCTGTTGCCTCTCTTATCAACCTTATTTATCTGTTTAAAGTATTTTAATTAATTGGAAAAATAAATAAATGAATAAAGTTGACCTCCGAAGAGGGGGGGTGGTGGCGGGATCAAAAAAAAAAAAAAAAAGTCTAAGGCTTGTGGGAAAAAGCTATCATGCATTCTGGTGGATCGAGAGTCCTGATGCTGTGATAGAGTCTACCAGATGGGAGGAGTGTAAAGAGACCCATGTGCAGGACATGGTCGAGCACAATGCAGGAGAGCCCACTCCTGGTGGCATTTGTAAATGTCCTGCAGCAGTGGGAGAATGCACGAAGATGTTGCTAGCTGCTAACAATCCTTTGAAGCTGGCTGTGTGGCCAACAGTGCTGTTACCAAACAGGCAGGAGGTACAGCAGGTCGGGATGCTCTCTATGGTGCCACTGAAGAACATGGTAAGGACAGGAGGAGGGAGGTTGGCTTGCTTCAGCTATCTCAGAAGTGGACACGTTGCTGAGCCTGTTGGTGATGGAGGGTGGTGTTGGTCATCAGGTGAAGTCATCTGAGATGTGAACTTCTGAGAGAACTTGGTGTTTGACAGTCTCAACCGTGGAGACCATGGATGCTGAGTGAATTATTAATGGGTGGGGTGGGTTCTCCCGAAGTCAACAATCATGGTTTTGTCCACATTCGGTGACAGGTTGTTCTCCACTAGACCAGTATCCAGCTTCTGTACCGGCTCCAGCGTTGTTGCTGAAGAGCCCTACCCGCGGTCATTAATGGAGTCTGCAAACTTGGCAATGTGGTTTGAGCCTGTGCAGAAGCGGTGCAGTCATGGATCAGGAGTGTGAACAGAAGTGGACTAAGAATGCAGCCCTGGGGGCTCCTGTGCTACCGTCTGTGATTGCTGGAAATGTTGTCGCCAATTCGGATAGCGGACTGAGACTGGAAATACAGTATCCAGTTGCAAAGTGAGATGCTCAGTCCCAACTCGCTCAGTTTCACACACAGTCTTTGGGGAATGATGGTGTTGAATGCTGAACTAAAGTCTATGAACCACACAGTCTAACAAAAGTCTTTATTGTCCGAATAGAGAGGGGAGAAAGTGCAGTGGTTGTCCCCTCAGTTGACCTTCCTGTTTGTCTTGAGTCCAGTGAGTGGGGAGGTTGCTTTTCACCTGTGCTGCGACAAGTCTCTCAAGGCGCTTCACGATGACGGGGGTCAGGGCGATGGGCCGGTAGCCATTCAGGCAGGATGCTGAAGATTTCTTTGGCACTGGAATGATGGTGGTGTGGACTTGAGCATGCGGGACAATCATCTGGCTCAGTGATGTGTTGAAGAAGTCTGCTGTGAAGACCTCGGCCAGCTGATCAGAGCAGTCTCTGAGCACACGACCTGGAATATTATCTGGACCGGCAGCCTTTCATAGGTTGAACTTGGTGAAAGTTCTACTCACGTCAGCTGCAGGCAGAGAGAGATGATCTGGTTGAGCGATGCGGAGGAGTGCTGGCTTTCATCGTGTCGCGTGTTGTTAGAGTGCATCAAACCATGCATAAGACATTCGTTCTGGGAGTATGTCATCCCCCTCCACAGCTGCTTGGTGCTACTGGCTTGTACTGGGTGACAGCCTAGATTCCCTGCCAGAAACTGCAAGACTCTTTTGTGTTGTTGAAGTTGTTCTGGATGTGTTTGCTTTCCTTGTTGGATGGAGCGAGAGAGGTTAGCTCTGAGAGCAGCTTTATTTCCAGACCGAAAAGTAGCATCTCTTTCTCTTAGCTGTTACCACCTGTGCTGTGAACTAGGGCTTTTCGTTGGCTCTAGTGGTGATGTTCTTTAAAGGCGATAGCGTCCTCTATGCACTTGCTAATGTAGCAGGTCACATATTCTTCAAGCTTCATTCAGATTAATGCAGCCATTGTATATGTCGCTGCCTGTTTAGCTTATTCAGTCTGTGCACTCAAAACAGTCCTGGAGTGCTAGACAGCTCCCTTTCTGAGCCGAACTCTGATGGTTTTCCTGGCAGGTCTGGCCATTTCAGCATCGATGAGTATGCGGGCAGCAGCAACACTGTAGCATGATTGGAAGATCGATGTGTGGGCGCTGCTGTACTGTAGGCACCACGCGTTGGTGTATAATACTCTAACCTGCCCCAAGCAAATCTGAATGAACCCCACCCTGCCTCACTGCTTTCAATGAAACAACATCATCTTTAACGTTGTTATAAACCACCATGAGTCTGTTTTAGCTAAAGTTAACAGCGTATAATGATTAGCTCAAGTTCCTCACTTTCTTGGCCATCAGGCGCCATATTCACATATACTAATTTTACACACTAATACAATAAATGTAGTAAATAGTACCACAAAACTAGCCTTTTCAATTGATAAAAGGTAAATATTCTAGTCAGAGTAGAAGTGAAAACACATTCTCCTGACCTCAGTCTAATGTCACGTAACAATGGCTTTAGTCTCTTCAGTGCTTGTGTGTGATTAGAGTAAATGCTTCTTTTAGCATGTCTTAACTCCACATTCAGAAGAGTACACTCCCAGTTCTTAAAGTGATGGGCTCACTGTTTTAGCACAAAGTGTCTGCAGATCAGCTGCTGTGATGCATTTAGAGGGAGCAAAGAGAGAGCAGCAGAGGCCTGTAGAGAGTATTAAAAGCCATGAATCTCCTCCTGCTGCCTGTGTGGTGTCAGAACATCCCTCATTTAGATGACAGCATGTAAGATTTTATTTGGATTTATTGTTTATATGCTTTTGTTCTTGCTGTCTGCAGTAAACAAAAAGTAACATGTTATATTGGAATGTGAGAATTTAGCAGAGGCAGTGCCTACCATGGCGCTACTTCTCTCACATTTGATGTTAGATTGCTTTTGTGGAGCATGGCTGGTTGTAATTAGCTGGTAAATGCCAGACTGGCTTAAATAAAAGGGAGGGGCAGGTGTAGCAATCAAACCAAAAAAAAATCTAGATAGCTCAAACACTAGATGAGAGCTCAAACAGAAAAACTAAATGTCAAATGACAAGAAAGCAAACTGAATGGGGAGTGAAAACAAGGAATATGAAAGACAGATTCCAGGCGTGCAGTTGGCATGACTGGGAGAAGTACTAGGGCCCTGAGGCCAATCACGTTGGCTGGCCCTGAGGCAAGGAGCTAATGAGGTCAGTGAGCTCCTGACTGTGGATATCTCTGGCGGAACCCTACTGCGCCATCTTGGACTGTACCCTTCCAGTCAACCATATAATAATAATAATAATAATAATAATAATAATAATAATAATAATAATTATTATTATTATTATTATGTATATATATATTAATAATATTATTATTAAAACAATTTATTTATATTTATATTTATATTTATATATGCTGCCCTGCCCTAACACCTTGCGAGGGTTGACAGCCATGTAACCTTTCTCGGATAAAAAAGTTCCAGTTCTCCTTTTATGTCACTCCAACGTAAATAAAAAGAGAAAATCCTTAAATGAATTAAAGTTATTCTAACATTTATAACCATTTTAAGTGCAACATACCTTCAAAGACTAACTTGAGGCAAAGAAGAAGCATCGTGTTTCGCTACGTTTCCAACAAAATATAACCGTCTCCTGAGGTGACGTCAGTCAATTCCTCAGTCTGAAACACTATCAACTTCCGCCAATAGATGGCAGCAGAGGACTATGGAAACCCCCTCAACGCTGAATTTAACGGAACGTAAAGGCAGGAGTTGTGCATATATTCTATATTCTCATTCTTTTTTTTCTTTTTTTAAATTAGTACTTGCTATGTATCACGGTCGCATGATCCCCGCCAGTCCTTCCTCGATCTCAGTCACCAGAGTACAGAGTCTGGTTCCGGCCCAATTTTTCCATTTCAGTCTGAGTTTTTATTTAGCTTTGGCTGATTTGCTTAGTTGGCTAGAGCGTGGCACTAATGATACCAACTTAGGAGCAATTTATAGCGTAACGGTTTGGGCTTTCCCCCGTGATTGGACGGTCACCGGTTGAATCACAAATAATCACTCGTTTTGTTCTTCCTTGCTCCCTTCATTCATCTTTCCTAGTTTTTCCCTTTCTGTTTGACATTCCCCTCCATATTCATCACCTTCACCAGTTGTTTTGTCTCTATTCTAACCCATCTGGACTCGGAAGTCATAGTCCAGTCTCCCTCATTCTTACAACAAAGTGAGCGCCTCACCTTCCTGAACCTTCCTCCTGGCCCTGTGGGAGACGCCTCCAAAGCAGCATACATGGAATCTATGGACTCATGGAAAAAGATCCGTACCCTCTGTAATGTTCTTGTACAGGGTGTAGCAACTCTGACTAAACACCGAGCTAAACCAGAGTCAGTGAAGAGACTTGTAGTAAGTTCCATCCTTTACTGTCTTCTCTTTAATGTGAGTGGTAAAATCTGCAAATAAAACAATACAAAAACATTCAGTATCTCTTGTTACTACAATTACACAGTAAATGGTAGTACATTTCGTCCACAAAACTGCATATTTTACTATCAGCAAAATAGTATCCTTATCATGTCAACAAACAAACAAATAAACTTACGGCATTGCCTAATTGATATTTCCTGGCAGATGGAAATGGATTCTCATGCTGCCTGTGTGAGCCTTCCTGCATCAGTTTTTCTAGCTAACCTAACATTATCGCTGCGTCCGAAATAGTATGTCCGAATTCATAGTATTTGAAAAACAGTAGGCGAGAAGTACCCGGATGACCTACTGCTTCCGGCCGAATTCTGTAGTAGGCATTTGATGGACACTTCACTATCCCATAAGGCAGCGGGAGAGGTGGCGTCATATTCGAAAAATGGTGGCAAATGGAGACGCGGCTCTTTTCAAGTGTAAGGAAAACGTGAGCAGCTGACCTATGCCTCCTCTGAGCTGTTGATCCAGTCAACGTTAAAACGCCGATGAAAGCTGTAAGCATTACGAACAACATTGCTGATGTTCGCGCAGTAGAGTGGGCTCTTTAAATTTCCGCGCTGTTGTGACGACACATGACACGTGACAACATCAACACAGCGGATGTAGTATGTCCGAATTCCATTCATACTACCCTCATTCATACTATATAGAACGTACTGTTTTAACGGTAGAGCAGTACGTTCAAATTCAAATGTAGTACCTACTCAAGTAGTATGCGATTTCGGACACAGCATATGTTTTCCAACAGGAAGTGACGTCATTGCATATCGCAAGTAAATTAAACAATGAATTTAACAAATTAAACACTTTTTCTTTTGCAATTATTACCAGCCTTTTTTTAAACAAAGAAATTGTTGCTAATAAAAAACGTAAATTACACATTTAACAACAAAACAAATAAATAAATAAATGCCTAAGAGGCAAATAAATAAATGCCTCACTTCCTGTGATCAGACCTCTTCCTAGACATAACTCATCAAAACAGACCCAGTTCTGCCATGGACATGTCCTAAAGATGCCGTCAGCACTAATGCCAAGGAGATGAAGCAGGTTTATGTGCCACATGTATGACATAAGACATGGTGTTTTTATCAGACTATCTTACAGCACTGTGTGGGTGTCCCAGTCGTCTGCAGAAGAAATTGTCTACTATGGACCAGTGGGGTTGATTTGGCTGTTATCCCTTTTCCACTGCTCTGGTTCCCGTGCCGGTTCCCAATTTTGGAACCGGTGCCGCACTTTCCCACAGAACAAAAATTGGTGCCGGTGCCCTGAAACAGGCTCCGAACTGGCCCCTAAACTTTTCTGGTCTAGCAGCGAGAACCCGTGACGTCACGAGAGGTGGGCAGAGTGACAGGTAGCATTAGAAGAGAAAATGGCGGAGAGCCGAAGTCCGGTAACGTGGTGCGAGGACGAAATTAAAGCTTTTCTAGCAATTTGGACGTCGACAGAGATGCAGCAGAAAGTGGAAAATGCCCAAAGAAAGAAGAAAGTATATGAAGAGATAAGGGAAGAAGTTGCAGGCTTTGTATGAACAACCAACCAAATAGTCAACAAGCTAAAAAAAAACTGAAGATAGACTACAGGGACAAAAAGAAGGGTCTATGTAAAAGTGGCAGCGGTGGAGGTCCAAAAGATTTTTATTATAATTTAATGGATTCAGTGCTGAGGCACAGACCGTCAAACCAACTTATTGGGGCATTAAATTCAGCGACAGCAATGCTCCAGGGAATCGTCTCTCCTTCCACATCGGATCTCGGTAAGCTAAGCTACTTGATTAATTTCTTTAACGTTAGCTATGCAAGATGTAAAACCTTGAAGTAGGGAAGGCTAATGCGTTGTTACTATGTACAAAAACTGAACAAACCGAAAATATGTACTTGATATTTGTTTTCAATGCTATTGATATTTAGACTCAAATACTTCATTTGTGGGAAGCCCTGAAGATCTTGAGAAATGCAGTGCATCCTCACCTTCAAGTGAAGCTTTCTCTTCTACACAACCCCGAAGGAAAGGTAAGCATTGTTCAGCTGCCAGTTTTCCAGTAATGGCAAAATGTATTAAAACTTCAATATAACTGTATCATGTTTTATATAATAAAGCAATTTGCTTATGGTACTATTTATGTGTGTCATTACACAGCTAAGAGAAAGAAGAGAGAACACAACAATGAGGAACTACTTGATTATTTGGAAAGATCCGATGAGCGATTCCTTCAACACAGTAAAGAGATGAATGAGGCCATTCTTACAAAAATGGATGAGGCCTCAGGTGCTATGCTGGGTTGTTAATGTTTTTGTTATTTATTATTGTAGTTACAGTTTAATTTCATAAATGTTTGCACTTGTCCATTGAAGTAGTCCATTAATGCAGCTCTTACATCAGCTCCTTCTGGATGTCCATGTTCAGGTACTGCCTCTAGAGGAGGCTGTGTATTGACATGCATGGCACGAAGATCCTCAGTAAAGTTGTCACCATGCTCCTCACATATATTGTGCAGCACACAGCAGGCCAACACCATCTTCTTTGTAAGGTCAAGTTTACAATCATTCCTTTTCATCAGACATCTCCATCATCCTTTTAACCTCCCGAAGGTCATTTCCATGACTGACTTTGCACTGCTTATTCTGTAGTTATACTTTTGTTGTTGTACGGTTAATCTGCCGGTGTCTGAAAATGGCTTCATCAGTCAATTTGGAAGGGGGTAGGCAGGGTCACCGATTAAGTAATGACCAACATCACTGCCACAGATGTTTACTTTGTTTGGCTTAAAAGGTCACCATCACTTAGCCTTTCCCATACATATGACTGTTTTAACACCCTTGCATCATGAACACTGCCAGGAAATCCAACACAAATATCCCAAAATTGTCCTTTTCCATTTACAACAGCTTGTAAAACAACTGAATGCCATCCTTTGCAGTTTAAGTAATCACTTGGGTACTCTTCAGGTGCAATTATAGGTATGTGACTTCCATCTATTGCCCCCACACACTGTGGCACTCCCCAGCGACTTTCAATTTTTTTTTGCCATTTCCACAAACTTTACTGCCCAGAGGAAAGGAAAATTTAAAACAAGATCTCATCTTTGTCCAGTCTATTTCTCAGAGACAAAACTGAGCACAATTTAAGATCTGTATGAGATTTCGACTAATTTCTGTAAAGGCAGGCAGGTGAACCCAAATGCAGAGTCGACAAAACCAGGTTGCAGGCACAGGGGTCAGTATCAAAATATACAGTCCATGAGGCAAACAAATCCAAATCGCCAGAAGCAGAGGATTAATCCAAAAACAGAAAGCAAGGGTCAAAACGGAGACAGGCAAACACAAGAAACGCTCAGTACGTAGCACAAGGCATAACAATACTTCGCAAAGAACATTTGAAACTAAGGGTCTTTAAATACTAAAAGGTCGTCCATGATTGGCTAATACTCTGGTGGCGTAGATCTGGTGCGCTCAGGTTGCTGTGACGATCTGGAGCTGGAGTCTGATGAGGCGGACTCCTCCCTGGGTCTGGGCTGGGCTCTCACAATTTCTCATACTTCTTAGATTCAGCTCCTAAGAAAGAGCTTGCTTCTAAGCTCAGCACAATCCCAATTTAAGAGCTTAAAATGCTCTTTCTTTTCTCTCCCTGCACTTTATTTGTCTCCATCATCAGATCTTGAGACAACAATAAGAAAGATCTAAATAAAATTTGGTTGGCCTACAAATGAGCCAATATCTGAAACTTGTCTTAGTTATAAAATTCATGTCTCAACTTTGGTTTGTCTTTTCTGAGAGTTATCTTACTTCTAAGATCTACATATAAACTTAAGTTTCTCACTGATGTCACAAATACATCATGCCTTCTAGTTGATGCCCAAGAGCAGAGCTGCCCTACCCGACTCGCACAGTTAACATTAATTACCTAATAAAATAGTATGGTGATCCACATTTTTTTAAATAAATATGCTGCTGACTGAACTTTCACTTAAAACCCACACAAAATGCAAAAAGAAGTGGAAAGACAATCACGTTTATTCACGTTTAACCTTTTTCAGAACAAGTACAACACAAATACTTTTGAAACTAATGACCAGATTTGTACAAAAATAAGGCACAACAATAAGGTTTAAAGTATCAAAATTATAGATTAGCCCTCAGTTGCACAGAAGTAAAATTAGTGCTTGAACAGGAGCTATTGGTGAATGTGTTACTTCAGTCATTTAATCTCTCTCAAGTGTATTAGGAAAATGTCCAACAAAAGCAAGACCAGACATGGAGGACACATTGAGAAAAACAACTTTGCCCAACATACACTGCAGTGGTATAGCAACCATCTTGGCAGAGGTTTCCAGAAGTGATATAATGTGAAAACATGTGCAGTTTGTCACACTGTCCTGCACCAGACATATATTTACCCTTTCATATTCATTAACAAGTGCAAAGGGCATGTTTGAGTCCTCACAGATAAAGTAAAACTCTACCTGACCATATTTAATCTCCGTCCCATTCTTGTAGACTACAGTTAAGTTATTCCTTTTCTGGTCTTTAGTATAATGCCTGGATGCAAGCTATACTCTATTCACCTGAGCCCTTTTAAAAGATTTTACTTTACTGTTTTGAATATGATGACCCAGACAGCCTTCCAGAACAGTCAGATGATCCACATCAAGTTGAAACACACTAGCTGTTATTACATTTGTCTTTATAGAGTGGTTTTCTGAGACTCAGTGGTCATTAGACATTTTGGAACAGAATTCTGCAATGGCATTCTTTGGGTTTACTGTTTGCGCAATGATGGGAAGAGACTGTACAACACCAACAGCATTTACTAACTGCATATGTATGTTCTGGGTGCCATGGATGAGTTGCATTAAATATCCATTTTTATCCTCAAAATGGAAACAGAAATGAGTCCACAAAGGTCCAAGGGCACGAACACTTGTTAAGTGAACAAGTAGGTGCACATTTGATATCGTTCTCCATAAAGATCACTTATCTGAGAGCATAAATTCCATAGGAGTTTTTCAGCATGGTCAATTTGTGCAGAAGAAATAGACTCCAAGAGTATAAAAACTGCTTCACTGAGAAAGATAAAATGGTTATAATAAAGAGCACCAAGAATTCCTCTAAGAACAACAGGGCCAAAAAATAGTAGAATTAAACGATATTCAGTTGCTTTGAAAAACATTCGGTGTGATGTAACTGCACGAGGACATTGAGTGAGAGTAGATGGTGGCTGGATGTCCTTTAGCCGGTGGTCAATCTCAGCTGCATATTTTACCATGCTGAAAGGCTAACGAGAGAATTCAGGAGAGAACCACAAGACCATAAGAAGCCGCATTACTCCGACGAGGACACAGTGCATGTAATCAATAGCATTTCCGTGCATAAGGTCAAAATTTTTAAGCGTTGAGAGCCAGGTAGGCCCTTTCACACCACGAACACTGCTGTGATTCTCATAAGCTGATTTTGCATCACTGACCAACTGGTCATGTGTGCACAGTGGACCTTTTGGGTCCTCCTGCTGATAAGGGAATGCATGGACGTGTCCTCTCATACCAGTTTTCACTGTAATTCCAGTCTGTTCACATTTGAGACATCCAAACTGACCATTGAATTGCACAGTGTTGTAGACCAAAGCCATTTCAGGTAAGTCACATGTGCCAGCTATGGTCAAAACTTTGCACAGAAAAGACTTACTGGTCCCAGCAAATCTTACAAGCACACCATGCTCTTCCATCTGTGTTCCAAGTGAAAGATATATTTTTGGGACCACTTAATAGCTCATCAGCAGCGATATGTTGCTTATACACATGTCCATCATATATGTCCTCCATGTTTTCCCTCATCTTTTTCTGCCTACTGAATCGAAGGTTTAGTTTCTTTTGTAACCCCTCTTGAGCAAAAAGCTTCTTTAGCTGAGCTTCGATGGAGATCTCGATGAAAGATGACACTGCACCTTCTCCTAGCAAACAAGCGTTGCAAGACTGACATGTGCTCCAGCCCTCCTCAACTGACGCCATACATTTTCTGCAATACTTGTGCATGACATGGGGCAACTTAGCATAATTGGAAAAGTATTCTGTGAAATGGTATATGCTGTTAAGGCAATTTGTGTTAAGGTGCTGAGGACAAAGCAATGTTACCAAGTTCAGTAAGTGAGTGAGGGCCTTTCCAGTTATTCTGTGGTGAACTGTATATTTCATAATGGCAAGAAGACATTCTGCAACAGTTACACAGGCATTTTTATAAAGTAATTTGTCTGTCTGAGTAGTTGAATCACTGCATTGCTCTGAGGGGGGTGTATCATGATCTAATAAAGTTTCAAATTCCTCTTCTTGATGTTCACCGTAAAAAAAAGTCCTGCATGGTGTAAGATCCCAGCGCAGACCAAGGGAGGAGTCCGCCTCATCGGACTCCAGTTCCAGACCTTCACAACAACCCCAGTTTACCAGATCCACATCACCAGAATTCTAAACCAATCACATCCGTAGAACCTGTATATAAGGCCTTTCATGTACAACCAGTCTCTGCGAAGTATTGTTATGCCTTGTGCTACATACCGAGTGTTTCTTGAGTTTGCCTGTCTCCGTTTTGACCGTTGTTTTTGGATTAATCCTCTTGGATTAATCCTCTGCTTCTGGCGATTTGGATTTGTTTGCTTCGTGGACTGTGTATTTTGGTTCTGACCTCTGCCTGAATAAACTCTTGGTTTTTCGTCAATCTACTGCTGTGCCTGCGACCTGGTTATGTCAACTCTCCGTTTGGGTTTACCTGCCTGATGTTACACATGGCATCAAAATAGTCCTCTTCAAAATCAGAATTTTGAGGAAAACTGTCCAGTTGTTCAGAGTCCCAGTTTTCCTCAGCATAGCATAGCCTGTAGAAGCGGGTCTAGAATGTTGGGGTTGCTCCAGGTCTACTAGCTGTGTATGAAGTTCTGATTCTGAGGGGTGAGAACATGAATTTCAAAATGCTTATCATGAGAACATCAACATATACTGTATATAGTCCTGTCACAATGCTTAACTTTAAACACCTTTGGCTACCTGGTAACAAGGCAAAGCATCTACCGGAAAACAGTAACAGAATACAAAAATGAAATTTCCTACTCTGAAATACTATCCTTGAAAACCATTTTACTTTTCAAATATGGGTACACCCTAATTGAATTGTAAGAGAAAAATGTTACGTTTATGTGTTCTAATAAATTCACAGTATCTAGTAATCTCAATTAACTTCACAGATAATGACAACAGAACATAACCTGGAGAATTAAGCCAGTACAATTTAGCGCTGCTAGATGACACTTGCATGTGCCTGTAACCTCACTCATAAACTCAGAAGTTGAAAGGCATGAGAGAATTTTAACTGATATGGCTTCCCAAACACTGGTTTGACATGCTTCAAAGTAATACTGAGTATCCATTACACTACTCACCTAGGTTTGAAATACTGCTTTCTGAAACAGGGTTGGTTTATGGTCCAAAGTTATGTATGGCTGACAAGATCAAAAATAAAGAAAAATACTGTATGTATGGTCCAATTCCAATAATGTATGTTTTCAAAACATCTTAGAAAATAGCAGAAAATCTAAAATTTAACTATTAGTAATTTACCGGCATATGGAGAAACATAATATTTATGATATTCAAGCAAAGTAGTTTCAAAATGGGCATGGGGACAATCAGCAGTCCCTAAAGTTTATATGTTTATACATTTTTATGGAAGTTAGAACAAAAGAGGAAATTTAAAAATGTATTTTGAGATTTAGATTGGCACTAGACTGGATATTGTTAATATGAGCTGAGCTGATTATGTTTAATCTAGTTACTAGATTTTAAAGAAGTTTGGTCCTCTTTATTACAACAAAAAAAATAATAACTTACCCTGCAAAATCAACCACAATTTAATTAAAGTCATATCCGTTAACCAACATACTGCATTTGCACAATACTTTACCAGAGTATTTTATACATGAATATTTCCACCGTAGTTTTCTAAATAAGCAGCACCACAGTGGCTACAATTAGAACTACTCTACACATATTTTGGGTAAAAGAACTGCATAGCATTGTAACTGCATTACAAGACACTATTCACATTGCCCTCTAAGAAGACAGAATATCAATCTTATCCCATGCCTGCTTGTGGCTGGTCCGCCTTTCCCATCTGTGCCTTTTTGGGCGTTCCGTTAGCGTTTTCCTCCTCCAGCGATTTCCGTGCATTGTGGCTTGACTCAACACTAGTAAGTCTCAAGATTGTTTTCTGCTTAATATTTATATAATTAATGTATTGTTACAATGTAGATAATACATTCTCAATTTCTCAGTAAAACAGAAACTTTTCGATGTTATGTTATTTAATGACAGAAATAGCAGTGAAAGGGACGCTCTGCTGTCTTGAGGTATGTAAGCTTAAGTGTAAATAGCTAGCTAGCCTAACCCTTAGGCAAACCCAGTTTGTACAATTTCAACTTTGTGGAGAACTATAGCAAGGGATGCTAGCAAATGTAAATGCGAGAAAGCATTAATTAGTTTGTAGATATCTTACTTCTACTCAATAGCTATAATAAATCATACAGATTTTCTTAACATTTTCTTAGCGACACAGTGACAAAATGCTAGCCAAACGGCCATGATCGTTCCACGGACAGTATTCTCACAAGTTGCATCTGTCACTCGTGCTTAATAGTAAAGTTGGGCAGTGTTAGTGAAGTCTCTACTTTGCAATACACCAAATTTTACACCTCGGCTGAATTGTTGCTAAGTTATTTTAATATTCAGTGTTCATTTAACATTGAACATACAACTTATTATGCGCTTCATCCATTTCAGTGGGTGATTTCTGTAATGTTTCGGGGATGGAGTGGACGCAAGTCGCAGGATGGTTTTCTTTTTCTCATGTTTTATTTGTGCACAAGTGGAGGGAAGGGGATCAGGAGGGGTCAGGCAGAGAAACAGGCACACAAGAAAGAGATGCAGACACAGGCTAACACATTCACTAAACACAACCCTATGACAGGAACAGGGACAGATCAGGGAAACACCAACAAATCGAACCTAACTCTAAGTCTACACTAATGGCTAATGCTAAAGGGTCGGGGTCAATGTGGACTGGCTAAGTCTAAAGCTAACTATGCTAATGCTACTGCTAATGCTAAAGGGTAAGGGTCAACAGGTAGTGGCTACATCTAAAGCTAACTATGCTAATGCTAACGGCTAATACTAAAGGCTAATGCTAACGAACTAACAGACACTAACAAAGAGCACAAGACAAAGACAAACTTGACCAGGACTCCAAGCAGACAGCAGACGGCAGACAGGGGCATGGGCAGAGTCTCAGGGCTGGAATGTGGCATCTGTGGAGATAGAGGAATTGTGAGGGTGCACGGACAAAGACAAGAACAATGGACTGAACTTGAATATAGGGGCCTAACTCATGAAACTAACAAGAAAATCAAGGGACAACTAATGAACAACCAGGAACTTATCTAAGGGGAAGGACTAACTCAACGGGCCAAATTAAGAACACTAATAAGAGAAACATGAAACAGCTGTGAACCAGGAACCCGGGGAAACACTATATACAGTCTTTTTGGCGGACTCTGGCGGCTGCCAGGGCCAACTGTCCTGGGTAGACCTGACAGAACCCCCCCCTTTAAGGTGCGACTCCTGGCGTCCAGGGCATCCGGAGACCAGTAGTCTTCACAGCTTTATCCAGGCTGGCAGTTTCAAACTGTCCTTACTTGAGGCCAACCGGGTTGTGGTGACTGTCTTGGGTGCAGGCGGGAGCAGGACGGCCGACTTGGCTGCAGGCGGGACCCTGACGGACATCTTGGCTGCAGGTGGGAGCCCGACGGACAGCTTGGCTGCAGGCAGGAGCCCGACGGACAGCTTGGCTGCAGGCGGGAGCCCAACGGATGGCTTGCCTGCAGGCGGGAGCCCGACGGATGCCTTGGCTGCAGGCGGGAGCCCAATGGACGGCTCTCTGGTGGCAGGCACGTGTTGTGCGGCCTTTCTGGGAGCAGGCATGGGTCATGCGGCCTTTCTGGGAGGAGGCACGGGTCGTGCTGCCTTTCTGGGAGAAGGCACAGGTTGTGTGGCCTTTCTGGGAGCAGGCATGGGTCCTGCGGCCTTTCTGGGAGTAGGCTCGGGCTGCAGAGCCTCTCCTGAGGCAGACATAGACTGCAAGTCCTCTTCAGGGACAGCCACTGGCTGCAAGGCCTCCTTGGCAGCAGGTTCGGGCTGCAAGGCCTCCTCGGCAGCAGGCTCGGGCTGCAAGTCCTCCTCAGCAGCAGGCTTGGGCTGCAAGGCCTCCTTGGCAGCAGGCTCGGGCTGCAAGGCCTCCTCGGCAGCAGGCTTGGGCTGCAAGGCCTCCTTGGCAGACTGACTCGGTGTGAGTGTCTTCTGGGCAGACTCGCTCTGCATGAGAGCCTCCTGGGCAGACTCACTCTGTGTGAGCGCCTCCTGGGCAGACTTGCTCTGCGTGAGCGCCTCCTGGGCAGATTCGCTCTGCGTGGGCAACTCCTAAGCAGATTTGCACTCTTTGGGCGCCTGCTGGGCAGATGTTGGCTGCTTGGGCACTTCCTGTGCAGACATGGGCTGCTTAGGCACTTCCTGTGCAGACGTGGGCTGCTTGGGCACTTCCTGTGCAGACGTGGGCTGCTTGGGCGCTTCCTGTGCAGACATGGGCTGCTTGTGTGCTTCCTGTGCAGACGTGGGTCATCGTGGGCTGGGAAGCCTGGCTGTCAGGGGGGCAGCAGCATGACTGGCCCCGCCTCCTCCATCTCTTGACCTTGGATCGTCCTCCACCTTCTTCCCTGATGACTTTGTCAGTCGGTATGATGGGGAGACCCCACCACCAGGGAGGGGATCAGGAGGGGTCAGGCAGAGAAACAGGCACACAAGACAGAGACACAGACATAGGCTAACACATTCACTTTACACAACCCTATGGCTAACTTGGAGACAGGAATAGGAACTGGGCAGGGAACAGAGACAGAATCAATGGGGAACCAGGATCAGCACAGGGACTTGGAACCAGAACAACTGAGGGGATGCAAACCAGAGCTAGGGGCAGACAGGAACATGGACAGATCAGAGAAACACCAACAAATCTAACCTAACTCTAAACCTAAACTAATGGCTAACGTTAAAGGGTCAGGGTCAAAGTGGAATGGCTAAGTCTAAAGCTAACTATGCTAATGCTACTGCTAATGCTAATGAACTAACAGACACTAACAAAGAGCACAAGATAAAGACAAATTTGACCAGGACTCCAAGCAGACAGCAGACGGCAGACAGGGGCGTGGGCATAGTCTCAGGGCTGGAATGTGGCATCTGTGGAGATTTGTGAGGGTGCATGGACAAAGACAAGAACAATGGACTGTCTGCTCCCTGTCTGCTCCCTGGTTCGCCGCAGGACCCCATTGGACTCCCATATTGCGCTCTCGGAGGTGCACTTAGAGGGGGGGGTTCTGTCATGACCCCCCTGGACTTTAGCCAAGCAGCCACCAGAGGCCGCCATTGTGTGTTCTGTTTTCTGCCGTCTTGAGTCTCCCATCAATCACAGTCTATGTCCCACCTTCTCTTTGTGTCTAATGTGATCACTGTTCATTAGTTTGTTCACCTGTTCTTGTTTGTTCTAGTCCAGCCCCCTCTTTCGGATTGGTTGTCCCTTCATTGTTTTTCCTGATTATTTGGTGATTGTGTTCTGATTGGTTTTCCCTCATGTAATTACACCTGGTTGATTGTTCTTTGTTTGGTATTTAAGTCCTGTTCTTTCCCCATTGTTTTCTTGGTCCACCCTCACAATACCCTCCCTGTGTCGGCATGCTACATGTGCTTTTTGGGAAGTCTGAAGAAGAGTTTGGTTTTGTTTGTGGCCCTCATGCCTGTTTCTGTTTCAGTTCTTTGTTTGTGAATAAAATGGCTTGCACTGTGACCTCGCCTCATGTCATGTTGACAGTACCCTACGTGACAAACACAGGTTTTGGGTGCTAACAGAACATTAACAAAAATATGAATTACAAGCAGTGTCATTTTAAGAGATGAATTTGCTGGATCTCATTTATGTTCTTAAAGATGTATCACTCACTTGCTTGGACAGCAAGCAGGTACAACCCCAAATCAGCGCAAACACAACTAAAAAAAGATAGTAGTGATTTCTAAATTTACTTTGACTTGTATTTTATTGCAGACAGTATGAACACAAAATATTTCATGTTTTGTCTGGTCAACTTCATTTCATTTGTAAATATACATCCTTTCCTGTCATTCAGACCTGCAACACATTCCAAAAAAGGTTGGGACAGGAGCCATTTAGGGCTAGTAATGAGGTAAATTGGTTAAATAATTATGTGATTTGAAACAGGTGATGTCAACAGGTGATTGTAATTATGATTTGGTACAAAAGCAGCATCCAAGAAAGGTCTAGTCCTTTAGGAGCAAAGATGGGCCGAGGATCACCAGTTTGCCAACAAATACTTGAGAAAATTATTGAAATGTTTAAAAACAATGTTCCTCAAAGAAAGATAGGAAGAGATTTGGATATTTCACCTTCAACAGTGCATAACATAATTAAAAGATTCAAGGAATCTGGAGGAATGTCAGTGCGTAAAGGACAAGGGCGCAAGTCTAAGCTGAACAACTGTGATCCCTCAGGTGGCACTGCATCAAGAATCGTCATTCATCTATAAGCAATATCACCACATGGGCTCAGGACTACTTTGGCAAACCTTTGTCAAGTACCACAACATGTAGTTACATCCACAAATGCCAGTTAAAACTGTACTGTGCCAAAAGGAAGCCCTATGTTAACAGTGTCCAGAAGCGCCGTCGACTTCTCTGGGCTCGGTGGCATCTGGGATGGACCATCACACAGTGGAAACGTGTACTGTGGTCAGATGAATCAGTATTTCAGGTATTTTTTTGGAGAAATGGACGCCGTGTGCAAGGATCATCCAGACTGTTACCAGCAACAAGTCCAAAAGCCAGGGTCTGTCATGGTATGGGGTTGTGGCAGTGCCCTTGGCAAAGGTAACTTGCACTTCTGTGATAGCACCATTAATGCAGAAAAGTACATAGAGATTTTGGAGCACAATATGCTGCCTTCAAGAAGACATCTTTTCCAGGGACGCCCATGCATATTTCATCAAGACAATGCAAAACCACATTCTGCACACATTACAAAGTCCTGGCTACGAGGAAGAGGGTACGGGTACTTGACTGGCCTGCCTGCAGTCCTGATCTGTCTCCAACAGAGAATATGTGGTGCATTTTGAAGTGCAAAATGCGACAACGAAGACCCCGTACTGTTGCCCACCTTAATACTTGTTTGCAGGAAGAATGGGACAAAGTTACACCTGAAACACTTCATCACTTGGTGTCTTCAGTCCCTAAATGTTTTTTAAGTGTTGTGAAAAGGAATGGCAACATTACAAAGTGGTAAATGCTTTACTGTTCCAACTTTTTTTAAATGTGTTGCAAGAACCAAAATTGGAATACGTGTTTATTTTGAAAAAACAATAAAATTCATGAGGAACACATTAAATATTGTGCTGTTGTATTGTTTTCAATGTAATACAGGTCAAAGATAATTTAACAAAGTACTGTTTTCAGTTTGATTTTAATTTAACATACCGTCCCAACTTTTTCTGATTTGGGGTTGTAAATAACAAATACAGATACATTTTAATAATTTTAAATATCTTTAAATGATTTATTCGTGAAAATATCCTGTAGGATGAAGGAGCTACCAAAAACACTACGTTTGTCAACCCCTAGAATAAAAGAAATTGATCAAGATTCTCAAGTTGACACATGTAGTAGGTCCTGACTGTGTTATTTGGTATGATGATGTTGTGTACTGTGATATATTTTAGAGTACCATTTTTTTAATAAATACATTTTATCATCTCCCTAGGGCTTTTTGTGTTTGTTAGATTTGAAGATGGCTATACAGCAAAGATATTCTCCAAAGAAAATAGCCTGTATCCGAAGGAAGAACAAATACCGCATTTTGATGAGTTGCAGCCTGGAGAAAATGTGTAACTTGTACAATGCCACAGTTGAGTATATCAAAGTACTTGAAGAGCAATCAAAGGTTACCGGTGATAAAAGAAGATTTCAAGCTGCAGCTGCAACCAGCTTTTTACACATCCTCTCCTTCTGCCCAGCATTTTATCCCTGCTCTTCAGTACACAGAAAATGCTGTGCCCTCCTACCCGTCAGCCCCTCATACTCAGACTTCTGGCCCCGCCAAAACATACTACTCTGAAGCTTTATGTCCACCCCATTCTACCTTCAGGCCAGCGCTGCCTGCAGTTACTCCCAGTTACTGTCATCTCGAACCTCAACTGACTCCAGTTGTTGGTGATGACCACATCTCAAATTCGACCATTTCTTCACCTAAATACTACACTGCCTCCCAGAACACCTCTTGCAAAGTTTCAGCCATATCCAGTGCAAGTCAAGTCTTAGTACCTCTGAACCTCCAAATTTCACATGGTAATAAAGACCCGCTGGAGAATACCCAAGAACACAGTGATCTGAACCCCCAAGGAACCTTTATCAGTATGCCGCTTTCCACAAAGTCTTTCAGCAGTGAAGAATTGTTTTCTGACACCACTCTCCCTGAATGTGATCCAGTAAGTGAGTGTGGTGAACCAGCTACATCAGAATCCAGACCATGGCAGCCATTCACAAGCTGTAAGCAACAGGTTTCAAAACTTGCAAAGGAGAATCAAAAAATGAAAGCACTCTTATCAACTATAAGTAAGTTGTGGTTTACGTTTGAATTATATTGTTTAACAATCAAAGGGATTAGTTGTATGAATGTAAAACAACTAAATGTATTATGTAATCATTGACCTCCCTCTCAGATTTCTATTTTCTCTTCTTTTTATTATTCGAAATCCCAGTTCTCCTTTGATAAAGACAAATGTTTTAACTCCACAAAAAACCCTAATCAGTGCTATGGGGTCAGTGACAGAAATGAGGTTTGAGATGAAAGGGAGGTGATTTAAAAAAAACAAAAAAAACAATTCCATTTCATTTTCACTAAAGACATGACAAATATTATAACTCCACTAGAAAAACCTTTATCATTGTTGTGGTGTCTAACATAATGACTGAGTTAAAAGGAAGAGTGATTAAAAATGTTGATATAATAGTTAATTTGATGTACTCATTAAATAGTAAAAAAAAAAATTTGAAAAGCACTTAAATCTCAATATTATTGTTCTTTAGTAGATATTTTGTTAGTGCATAGTATCAGCAAGTACTCAAACAGTATTTGGCACTTGTACTCTATAAAAATAACTGAATTGTCGCATCCCTAGTTTTGGCAATTTTTCTCAGCCTTTTAAAAGAACAAAACTAAAAGATAAATGGTAATATAAAATCTGTGGTGGGATGCTGCTTTTTCATTTTTGTTTTTGTAATATAGTAATTAATAAATATTTTAACAATTTTGCAGTCATATCAGCCATTTTTATCTGTTTTGTAGGCATTGACCAGGTTAAAGCTATCCAGAGCTTTTGTGATTGTTTAGAGCAGTACCACAAAGCACCCAGGGAAACACCTGCTTCAGGCATGGACCAGCAAGGACTCTACCCGGACTGTGAGCTCTACATCTCATCCTTTAGACTTGCTGCAATTCAGCAGTCTTCACAGCATGACTGTCTTCGACTATTTCATCTCCTCTTTGAACATTTTTTCACTGAGTAAGAGTGTGTCAACACGATTGTTTTTGGACGACATGGACAGTGTCCCAGAGGGAAGGAGATGCTTGACCAGGCCAAAGTAAAAGCAATTATGAGTAAGTTTCTTACACATTATTCTCTCACATTACATCATTGTAAATGGATTTCATAGTTGGTACATTCTGGTCTCAGATAGGAGGGTGGAGTTAATCAAATGAGCCCTGCTGTGAAGTAGAAATCTAAACTGCTTGACATTATTAAATTAATACTAACACAATTGACCCTATCAACAACACTGCTATAAGTTGTAAAATTCAGTCTGGGTTCGTGACTGATGTTGAACAAGATTGCGTGCAAAAGCCAGAGAGTGTAAAGTACAGGAGTTCTTGATGTTGGCGGATAAAAAGAAAGTGGTTTGCAAGCGCTGCGTATCACATCAGCGCAAGTGAGATGCACACGGCCATCTGAAATGGGAACTTGCAATAAAATAAAGGGAATTTCAATAAAATTTTGTTTTTAGAGAAAGAAAATAATCATTAGGCTAATCAATTAAACGCTAAATTGATCGATAGACTAATAAAAATAAAAAGTAGTTGATAGTGAAAAATTAAACACTTCAATCCTTAACTCCTTACTTTATCTTAAAACAGGGCATAACTGATCATTAAAGTGTTTATCAGTCAATTGTCCAATTAATTTTAAATATGATAATAGAAGGACTGTTACAAATGGTTGTAATTCCTGAATGATTCATGCAGTATTTATGTCCCCTTTATTTAAAATGTTAAATTGTTAAAAATGTCACTGTCCAAATACTTAGGGAACCAACCATATATGTAACCAACTGCCATTGTATTTGAGTAATAAACAAAGAAATTTGCTGCTCAGTTTTTATTACAATATCTCAACCTACTTTTTTCCCCTTTTGTTTATTTTTATGTACAGCTTACGTGCTGCATTTCTCATCTGTGGATGGCTGGAAACCAGTGGAGCTGGGCAGACTGAAGAAAGCCTTCATCAACAAATGCAGACACCATTCTGCTAAACCTCATTAATTGTACAGTACCCAAATAAAAATGGCCTAAGTTGACGCTTGGAAATGGTGTCTGGACATTAAATGTATTTAGTGCAAGTTGAGGCACTGAAACTCATTGGAACATTTGATCCTTTTACTGCAGGTTGAGGCACTGAAATGTTTTCTGTGTTAATATTTTGTTTTCTTGTAGTTTGAATTAAGGCACAGGAACTTTGTGCATGACAGTTTGAAAACTGTAAATTGTGCATCACAGGTTGTTCAGCACAATTACTTAGAATGATCATGACTGTGATATTGATAGTCGGTTATGATTTTCTTAAAACAATTTAGTATTCTAATATAATAACTGTTAATCACTAAGTGCCCACTGTAAGTAATTTTCAATGTACTTTGTTTTCTTGTTCATCTCTGCTTGAGAGGAGGTACATGTTTAATAAACATTGTGTGCTTCACATTTTTTATCTTTTCTCCTCCATTTCTTAATTTATTGCTTCTAAAAGACAGCAGACAAACCTAAGACATATGTTTTACCAAAATTAGACAGTTTTGAGATCTGAACACTTTCTTATGAGAAAATGCCTGAGACAACGAGTATTTGCAACAAAACCCCATGAATGATTCTGTAATTGCAGTTTGCTGTCATAGTCTGATTGCATGCAAAGCTTGCATGGACCAGTGGCAGCAAAATTCCAACACCTGTGTGAAATGCAGAGCAGCCAACTCAAGGGAAAACACCTTCAGAGTCACAGGAATTGATGGTGCATTGTCTGCTTTTGGTGATCTTATCAAAGATTAAAAGAAAGCATGTTTGCCACTGTTACAAGTGTCAAATTTAGCTGTTTTATGACACAAATATGGCAGCTCTATAAATGGCTGGTGTTTGTTACAAGTTAAGAGTAAAACTCTTGAATGCAGTGTTTAAAAAGTTATTACTGTTCAGGTTCAGTCAAGTTCAGATTTTGACAGAAAGATGCACTACAGGCAGCACTTTTTCATTAACATGCTTTAATAGAAAAGTAATTAAACTCTTTACACATTGTGTCAAGTTCTACTTTTGATTGGTTAAAAGTAAGATGCAGCACTGGATAGTACTTTATTGAAAACACTTAAATGTGATTTCATACCTCACACTACAGTTTTATTTGAATACAGTTGATGCCTACTTACAAAAGGCAGTTTTTTGTATTGTAACATTTGATGTTGGAAATAAATGTTGGTTTTCTGATAAATGTCTTGGTCCTGTTATTCTTCAAGAAATCTTCAAGAATAATGTCTTGTCACATTCATGAGGTGTAGTATGGCTTCTTTAAATGGTGTGAAGTCATGGTTAACGGCCTGATCAAGGCACAGTGTAATGTCTGGGTAATGTTCAGCAAAATCTTGCTCTGCTCTGGCTTTGTCTTCCTCACAAGTAAAGGGATCCGTCCCAAATGTCGATGTTCTTGTCAGACAGGACCCCACATCTTGCTGGTACATGTCTGCTACCACAGAGGCCTGTGGAAGGAGTTCCTCTGAAATCTTTGCTGGACATCCACCTTTAGTCAATGTGTTTGGTATCCCTTTTCCTACAATATCAGTATCAAAATTAAAATAAAAGAAATGTTTTAAAATGTATACAAATATATACAAAATGGCTTTTATGTAATAGCAGTAGAAGTAGTAGTATCATTTGCACCTGCAATCCTGTGTGCATTCCATGATAGCACAGTTCGCTTAACCCCAATTGCAGAAACCTGACAAGTGAGATTGGACACACAAAATTTAGTTGTGTTGTCCTCCATGTTGATTTCCTCTTGGTCTTGCAGTTGCAGCAGGGCTTCTTTCAGGGGATGGTTGACTCTGTTATTTATTTCTGGCCATATTCGCTCAACTTTGAGATTCTGTGGATACAGTATCATGATATTCAATTGTATTGTGCAAAGAAATAATGGACTTAAGGTAAGGTCTCTTATTGTGGTGGAAAAAAACTCACATTTGATGATTTTGTCTGGACGTACATTTGCCTGTTTATATTGTATCTGTGTCTGGACAACAACTCTTGCATATACAGGCACATATAGAACTCTTTTCCATGGTCAACCCGGATTTGATCTCACATACCATTTTGAATCACTGCTTCTCTGAAAGAAAATCTGAGCTTGAGAAAACTGCAACAGTGCTGTTTTGATGTTAAAAACATGCTGAATTAGTCCATGCTGGTGATTCTCAATTACAGTTAAAGTCAGACCACACGATCTGGTGTTGTCATTTTACAGTCTGTGATGTGAAATGTGTTAAAAAAATGTGACTAAAAAAAAAAAGAGTTGCTAATGAGACTTGTACATACCTGTAAACATTCTGATAGATTGTTAAATTGTTTTTAACAGGCATAGTATTGTATGCCACTATTTGGCTGCTGAAGCCATCTATTGCCACAACATGTGTCACTCCAAACATCACCATCTTCTCATTCTGGTCCAAGTGTAGTTTATGACCCATGTATTCTGCATGATAGGGCACTGGATTCAGATTGCGTACACCCTAGTAGGTCACAAAAAAGCTGTTATAACAGCACTGCCACTGCATTTCTGTATCACTCATAAATAATCAATAATAATAGTAATAATAATCAATAACTTTTCCCTTAAAATGATTAGACAATTGCATAGAATAACTCAGTTAAAGGCTTTAGAGGAAGGGTAAATGCCAACCTTTTGCCGCAACTCATGATAAGGTTGAAGAATCTGTCGTAGCACTCTTCCGACTCGAACTTCACCTGCATGTATGCCTTTTGATGACAGGTAACCTGTCATAAATGTGCGTCCAAATGTTGGCCCCACCTGTTAGGCAAGAAAGAAAATATTTGTGTGTTTTTGTGTTATAAATCACTAGTATGCACTGTGTGTGCGTGTCTGTATGTGTGTGTGTTTACAAAGCATTTAACATATAGGTCTAAAATGTATGCAATACCATTTCGTCTAATACTAATACTAAATCTTTAAATGCATTTACTGATTTGAAAAGATATACAGTAACTGGATTAGGTTGTCTTGCATTTCATGTGCTCTGTGAAAAAGGCAACATATACTCGAAACCACAAGTAGCAATACAGCAATTTGCAAGTGGCATGACATAAGTTAAGGTTAATCACGCAGCAGATACATGAAGCCTGGCAAAGGTGCACAAAAAAAAAAAAAAAATCCATAAAATTACAATAAACATAGCCTACAATGAATATTTGCTCACGCCTACACCTACCCAACTGCATTCAAATTAAATGTCCCCTCACATAACATTAAGAAATATTAATAAACTTTAAAGAAAGATCAAAAACGTACCTCTTTTATAGCGCTGGCCACTGACAGCTCTAGATGAGCATCATCCACTTTGCTGCGTCTTTTAACATTGTGTTCACTGCAAAACCTGCAAACACTCCTTGCGGAGCATTTTTGCACGCCCACCTGTGATAGGTGCGTAGAAATATTTTCATAACTCATATCATCATTAATCAAGTTAATGATAACATCTGCGTACCCTGCTAAAGATGCCATTTTATGCTAATCTGTTGCCGTGTCTTTGCTGCCCCTGCTGTTGACCTTTGTAAATGCTGACGAGAAAAGTTTTTCTTCGTTGAAAAGGTAGTTTTTTACGATTTTCTTTATTTTATTTTTCCTAATTTAGTTTTAATAAGTAAGAATGAAAAACAAAATTAAGAAAAATGTGTATTTTCCTTATTTTTAAAATCCTTATTTATTTTTGTTCATGTTATGATGAAATGATAAATGAAAAAAATGATCAGTTTTTTCGTTTTCCGTTTTTTAGTTTGAAAACGGATATAAAATGGACGGAAGATACCCTGATTAACCATCAGCAACCACACGCTTCTCTACCAACCAGTCTTGCCAAGCTTTCCAGAAAGATTGGGACAAACTACATGTGAAAAATATATGTTCTGTATCTTCATATAAATGTTTGCATAGGTAGCAAGGTATATTTTCCAGATTAAATTTTGAATGCAAAAATGTATTGGAGGGATATATATCATTTAGAATTTTAAACTGCATTTCTTTTATCTTGGGGAGAATGGGGAGGTTTAGATAGGCTGTTCTGAGTTACTTAACCGTATTTTTATCAAATGTGTGATCTAATTTATTTCTTAATATTTGACAAGGGTAGCTTGACTGGATGATAAGCCGTCTTAAATATCTGTTAGTGCAAGATTTATTCTCTGTTTCAATATCACCAACATATAACGAAGGAAGGACAGCAGTAATTTTGGAATAGGAAAGGTAACATTAACATTTTTATACCTAAAGGTGTTGCATCAATAATAGTAAAGAATTGCTTTGGATGACAGGCAAATCCATGTTTTAAAGTGAATGAATTACAGTCTAACATATTACCACTCTCATCCATTAATTCCAATACTGACCAAATATTTCTATTTACCCATTCCTCAAAAAATAAGGATTTGTATAGTAGAATGTAGATGTAGAATATATTTGTTATTCCAAATCGGAGTATTGTGGGGTGTGAAATTGTGTGTGTGTGCCAATTTCCAACATAAGACTTGTTGGTGGAAAGCTCACAGTTTCACTGGAATTTTGGGCAAATCAAAGTCACATTTGAGAAAAAAGCAGATACCACCCAATTTATGGAACAAGGCTGAAGGCACTGCATACCAAAAACTCTCAGTATTACCTAAAAACATTTGAAGCCACTTAAGTTTTATCATAGCATTCATACTCTCAAATTCAATTACATTAAGACCACCTTCTTCGTACATTTTAATAATATCAGATTTTCTAATATAATGAGTTTTGTGCCTCCAGATAAAGTCATACATTTTTTGATTGCTTGTTTTTATAGAGGAAGGAGCTACAGCAAAAGCTGGGTAAATCAGTCTGGATAAGTATTCAACTTTGGTTAGGAGAATCCTCCCAAAGATTGAAACGTCTCTTTGCAACCAGGAATTCAAAATACCATTGGCTTTTTGTATTTTTTTTTTCAAAATTTTCTTTCATGCTAATTTTTGACTCTTTGGAGATATAAATACCTAGATAATTCACTGTTTCTTTAACTGGAATATTACAGAAGAACAAATCTTGAGTAGGGTGTAGGGCCAGAAGTTCACATTTATTTAAATTTAGTTAGAGGCCTGAGGCTTTACCAAAGGAGTTTATTAAGGAGATTTTGGTCTTTGTTTTTTTAAAAATAAAGTAGTGTCATCTGCTAGCTGACTGATTCCTAAGGTTTTCCCAAATACGTCTAATTTCTTCACCAATACATCATGTCTAACCATAGTGGACAACATATCTACAGCTAAAATAAATATAAGAGGGGATAATGGGCATCCTTGCCTTATTCCCTCCGTCTTGGAGACTTGCGCCCCGACACGCTGACATTTACGTCACACGATGTGCGACACTCCAGGCAATTTTTGAAATCGTAATAGAAACATAATCCGTTTTTCCGGACCGTGTACCTTGCGTTCATTGGATTTTCGACTCTGAAACCAAAATCGGAAAACGAAAAATAACGTGAAATGGGTGCGCTTTCAGTACATTTTATCACCATATTCGAATTTTGGGTCATTTACTGTTTTTCCTTGCTTAACACAGATGCTCAAACAAACAAATACAATATCTAATAATCCCAAATGTAAAGACAGATTATTTTTCTATTAACATTTCAAAAATGTCGCACATCGTGTAAAAGTCAGAGTGTCGGGGCACAAGTCTCCAAGACGGGATCACAAAGAAATGGCGTCTCTGGAGCCCTATGGCGAGTTAATTAAGGACATGCTCATAAAAAAGGCACGCATATGCAGGTATTTCATCTACGTTGTGTCAGTTAGGGGTACAGAGGGGGTCATCTGAAATGAGTGTCCGGACATTCTTGTCCGTTCATGTCCGTTCATTTTATTCTCCACAAAATGCTTCGATATTCATTTTCTGTCAGTTGGCAGTAAAACAGTTATCAAAATAAGGTCTTGAAATCCAATGTGTGATTTTTATTTTAAAATCGGAAACCCAAATCAGGTCTTAAAATCCGTTTTCCGATTTTGGTTTCAGAGTCGAAAATCCAATGAACGCAAGGTACACGGACCGTTAACAAACCGTGATCAACCAATAGGACACACTGGGAAGGGCGGACAAGGACATGACAGACAGGAGACACGAGACAGAACTGAATACACCAAAAAGAACTAAATAGTGGCATCTGCTGGCCGCTCAGCAGATCCACGAGGGCCTGTTATGGCCAAAGTCCAGGGAGGCCATAACAACCATAGAATGAGTGCATAATAAACTCGGCAATAAAACAGATAATGTTATTATTTCTAGTAGTTCTGTCTACAGTTTTTACATAAAGCTAAAAAACGAAACATTTCTACAGGCGCAAGCCAGTTTTCATCAGAAATGTGGCAATTTCATAACTGTGTCAGCATTTACACATCAAACTATGAGAAATTTGAGTAGTGCAGGGCATCCTGAATACAACAACATAAAGTGTATATGGCTAACTTCTACTCACACACTAGAATAAGCCTAAAAACAAAGGTAGTCTTTTTTCTGTTTTTTTTTTTTAAGAATTTATCCAATTACTCGATTAATCGATGAAAAAAATTGATAGAATACTTGATTACAAAAAGAATCAACAGTTGCAGCTCTATTCCATTTGAAAGGTGAACTGCTTTCTCAATAATTTACACTCCCTGCAATTGCCCTAAGTCACTAACTGTGAAGTACACATTCTATTATTCTTCTAAATTATTAATTATTATTCCTTTTCTGTTGACTATTATTTTTCCACTTTAAGGTTATTACTTTAACCTTGCATTAGTTAATGAACTGCACCTCCAAATGTCCATTGTATGCACCTGCCTTATTGTGTTTAGTTCAGTTCCCGGAGCAGATGAGCCATGTTCAGAGCCTTTCTATCTTCGTTAAAGGGGCTGTGGCATGCAAAATCGTTCACCTGTCACTTTTGGATTATGATGGATCTATATGAGATAGTGTTATATGGTGGACGTTAAAATGTACTGTTACCTCTGCTGTCTGCAATAACCAAAGGAAAGAAATAAGCGGAGAAATCACGCCAGTAGGAAAAGTGTATCATTCCTACATCACACTGATAGAACTCATTATTCATGATCTTGCCCATTTGTGACTGCCCACAGAATTTGCATAGCTCATTGATAGCAAGGTTGGTGGAATGACAACAATGTTGTGCTTCATGCAAGAACAGAACTTCCAGAGTGGAGGGATAAATGGATTCAGTTTATTTTTTGGAGCAATACCTCAACATTATAGTCAAATATTAGTTCTCTGTTGAATAGAGTGACTGCCAACTTTGTTGAATTCAGCAAGGGCTTCGCGTCAAAGTTGCTGTTGAAACCTGGAGCAATACCATCATGACAGTCAACAACCAAGTGGCGCGGCCACATCCAGACACCTTCCCGACCGCTGTCCTTCCAGACTGTGCTTGTTTTTTGTTATTTATTTATCTTTATTACTTTCTATTGTGCAAAGATCATCAGGGCTGGTTACCTATGACAGTAGAACACTACTGGAAATGGGAAATCAGATTTCGTCCATAATTTCGACCACTTTTGAGCCTGATCCGTCGTGGCCGTCTGAGATATGACGCAGCTCGGACAACAACAAAGGACACGACGCTGACCCGCGGTGTAGAACAAAGAAGTGCCGCGGGAAACATGGCGGTGTCCGCAACAGAATGAGAGAGAGAGCTCACTGCACACCACTGCCGAGTATCCTGCTGGCTGATATTCAGTCACTGAATAACACGTTGGATGATCTTCAGGCCAGAGTTACTTTCCAACGCGACATGAGGGATTGTAACATTCTGTGCTTTACTGAAACATGGCTGACCCCCACCATGCCGGACCGAGCCGTAACGCCATTGGACTCATTCTCTGTGTTCCGCATGGACAGAATGGCCAGAGTCCAACAAATCTAAAGGTGGAGGTGTGTGTTTCATGATCAACAATAAGTGGTGCGACCCACAGAGTGTTTCTACTCTCTCCAGCCACTGCTCGCCTCATCTAGAATATCTGAGTATGAAGTGTTGCCCTTTCTACCTGCCTCGCGAGTTCACCTCGGTCATTGCCACGGCGGTCTACATCCCACCCCACGCAGACACAGGTACAGCTTTATCTGAACTGCACAATGTGCTGTGTGCGCTCCAAAACAAACACCCGGACGCTGCATTCATTGTAGCAGGGGACTTTAATAAGGCAAATTTCAGACAAGTTATGCCGAACTTTTATCAACACATTACATGTATGACAAGAGGAGCTAACTTACTAGACCACTGTTACATGCCATACAAGCAAGCTTATAAAGTCTCTTCTCAGCCAGCTTTTGGAAAATCCGATCATATTGCCATTTCTCATACCGGAATATCAACAAAGCTTTCGTCGTGAGGCTCCGGTCATGAGGGAGGTGCAACGCTGGTCTGCCCAATCAAAGGCTATGCTGCAGGACGCGCTCGATGATGTAGACTGGGACATGTTCCATGCCTGCGCAAATGACAATGAGTTTGCAGATGTAGCAGTTAGCTTTCTTAGCAAGCTTGCGAATGAAGTCATCCCAATGGTGAGAGTTAAGACCATTCCTAACCAGAAGCCGTGGGTAGACAGATCAATTCACACCACTGTGAACGCCTGAAACACTGCTTACAATGCTCATTACTCATTACCGGCGATATGAGCGCTTACAGAGCGGTCTCTTATGAACTTCGCCACCGGATTCGAGTTTGCAAGCGCAATTTCAGACAGCAAATCGAATCACAATTTCATCAGGTGACGCACGATGCTTGTGGCGTGGACTGTGCATGATAATGGACTATAAAGCTAAAGACACCACGACGATCAGCACCGACTCTGCATTTGCCAACGAGCAGAACGCATTCTACAGCCGCTTCCAGGCGGCTATCGCCACAAGCAGCCCGGCGACTGAGGAGGGTGACATCATCAGTATCGCAGAGCACAACGTCTGTGCGGCGCTGAGGAGGGTGAACACCAGGAAGGTGGTGGGTCCAGACGGCATCTCCAGATGGCTGCCAACCAACTGCCAACTGCTAACCAACTGTCAGGTGTGTTCACCTCCATCTTCAAGGAGTCTCTGGCAAAGTCCGTGGTCCCCACCTGCTTCAAGAAATCCACCATCGTCCCCGTGCCCAAGAATAACAAACCTTCATGCCTGAATGACTACTGCCCTGTTGCAGTGACATCGGTAGTTATAAAGGTGTTTGAAGGACTGATTAAGCACATCATCTCCTCCTCCATCCCAAGCACCATAAACCCACTCCATGCCATCTCCCATGTCCTACACGCCTCCATCAGCCACATGGACAAGAAACAGGGTAACTATGTGAGATTGCTGTTTATCGACTACAGCCCAGTGTTCAACATAATAGCGCCCTATTAACTGTTTACTAAGCTGAGAGACCTAGGACTCAACTACAGCTTGTGCACGTGGGTGCTAGACTTCCTCACAGGCAGATCTCAGGTGGTGCGGGTGGGCAGGTGTGTCTCCAGCAGCATCACCACCAACACAGGAGCTCCTCAAGGGTGTGTGCTCTCTCCGCTGTTGTATTCACTCAACCCGTTCTCATCAACCTGCGTATAAATAACACAATAATACACTTTCCAATTGCGTGTAATGCATACGCCAAATGCCAATTTTGCGCGCACACCATACGCCAGTCTTTCCTATTTACTTCGGATGAGTGCAGATGCTTCCAAATACCACGCGTCGCCTTCAACGGCAGTGACGTCACCAGCGAGGCCAGTCAGTTCGCCCAGTTCACCTGATGCGCGTACACCTTCGAACAGGTAAGTAAGAGAAACAATCTTTGTGTGTGTGTAATCATGGGGATAACGGTATTATTTAAATAAGTGTTTCTGCATCGCGCTATATGGGGTCCTGTGTTAAAATGGCATCGTATGTGTTCAAACTTGGATCAAATTAATGGAACAGCGGGCTGCTTCATTAGCGCAGCCTACCATTGACATTAGCATAAGCTAATAGATCTGTTGCAGTGCAGTGTGAAATAAATACAACAGTTTTTATTCGTCCGTCTTCAGCTTTTAGACATGGCTGATGACAGCACTACAAATCAGTAGGCTAAATTAGTGATAGCTAACGTTTCTAGCTAAAATGGTAGCATTAGCTTACAGTGTGTTTCATTCATACGGGCAGCCAGAGGGCGCTCTCGTGCGGAAAGTCGGGCTCACATAACTAACAAATGACGTACCAGGAAATCGCTAATATGGACAAAGGGGCAATGCTGAAAAACATTTGAATACAACATGCACGATTGCTATTTGGTTTATTTGGGTTTTTCGAGTCATCTGCTGCAGGTAATAAACGAAGTATGTGCTAACTGTATTCATTAGAGTAGCCCACAGAAACTGTAAAATATGTTTTATGCCTTGTTTTATGCCATTATATGTGTGTGTGTATATATGTGGATATATGTGGATATGTGTATATATAATATATTAGTGATATTATAATGATAATAATTACTCAATTTACCAAAAATGACCATAATTTAACCAATAAATTACTCAAAATAGTCACTCATTAACATAAAATAGGTTATTTTGAGATATTATCCTATACCCTTACATGCTTTGATATCCCACATTTACATTACCTTGCAGTTCAATACCATTGGCATCAATTGAATTACTTAATATGCAATATGTCTAATGTGTTTCATGTCACCTATCCCTATAGGTCCAGTGCAATCTATCCATGGTTGACAATGCACATTTTATGTCCTTTTTATCTTTATAGTACCATTGAAAAGTCATACATCAGGTCCTCCTGCAGGATAATTTTGTTTTGTTTTGTGACATTCCCATAATTATAAATTACTGTTTTGTTTTTAGTAAAAATGCCTGGTGGATCAACTCTTCGGCAATGCACCCATTGTCTGGAAAAGATTAATTGTGCCAATCGAAGATTCACCAAGATAAATAATTTACATAGGCTATTGGATTGTCTAACTGCTATCCCCCATTTTCATGCTAATGCAATCACAAATTGAAATAAACTTTACTGGCATTAAATAGTATTTGTTGCCAATATAGTGACAATAAAACAGGAGTTTGCAGTGGAGATATTAGGTTCATCATACAAAAGACAGAAAGAGTTTTTTTTTTTACACCACAAATTTACATCAACCCCAAACCCTACATTAATTTGTTATATTTGTTAGATATTAAGGGAGTGGCTTGAGTGCAGGAGATGCAGATAACATGATCTTGATCCTTAAGAAACTTAATTAATGCTGCCACATAACAAATCTGTTTCAAAGAGAAAATTAAATAGATTGTTAATTACAACATTAAAAATGTAAAGCAAAATACTAGAAATTGTGAATATAAGCAATTGGGAATCATGTTTTTAAAAAAAACTTTAAAATTATATAAAAACAGTGAACAATTCATTTGTCTATTATACCATTTATGTAATCTTTTTTTCTTAATAAAAGTCCAGAAATTTGACAAGTTTTTTTTTTATCCGGTGTCTTTTTTAATGATATGATGTCATTACGTTGCTGTCTTGACACCAGCCAATCGCTGCACTGCTGATCATAGTTTCGAGTATTGATGCATCTGGCCTTTTCAGGGAACACGAGAGCTGCTACATGACAAAGTGTTAAACAAGTTAAAAAACCCAGAACTGTGTTTTTATGAGCAGTCAAACCCCCAAAAACGAGCGTTTTAGGACACAAAATTATAGATCAATGTGTCTCTGAGAACTGCACCCACTAGAGGAAATTTTAATAGGCGTCAAGAAACATTCATTATTTTTAACCATGTCAAAGGATTATTTCACCATCCAATGTGAACCTGAGAGGAGGAGATATATTGAGAAACTAAATAGTATTGGTTTCTGTCAGTGCCTCTTTTCCTTACCTTACTTTTGTTGTAGAAATGATCCAAAATGAATGGCCTAATCAGAAATGTTACACATTCCACTGTACATTTGTGTCCTTTTTGATTGGTTAACAACTTATAAAAATGTAGTTCTGTGTTTTGTTTTTTTTAGCTTGTTTACTGTAGTCCATGTTACACAACAGCTTTTAGGCATTGTTCTGTATTTTGTTATAAATCAGAAATGACAAGGAGGCAGCTATCTGAAATACAAAGTCATTGGAGAGCCTTGGATTGTCCAACCAACCAGCCCCCCCACCCTCTGGTGTGGGTGTGGCCTACTTGTGTTCTGTCTCTACTGAATGTTTGAATGTTGGATTCTTTCAATTATATCCTTTTACAAGGCTACACATTTGACATTTAATCTGTCTATTACAGACAGTCTATTGCAAGGGTTCCCAACTGTGGTTGCTCAGTTCTTTGATATTATCTTTATTTTAATTTCCAAATTTAAGAAAATGGAAACATCTTCACTAGCACATGCAATAATGACAACTTAAGGTGTGATGTCTGTGGCCAGATAATGGACATTAATATTGTCCATTAAAATATGGATAACTTGGTTTCTAGCATCATGTCTTTTAATATTACTAAACATGCCGGTGCATTGTTAAATTAATTGCATTCACTTATTCAAGTAATTTTTTGGCCCTTGTTAATAGAGGGCTAGAAATTCAGCAATGTTTGATCAACTAGACCACAATTAAGGACCTTTTTCTGTCATACTGTTTCCCCCTCACCCTCTCTGTCCTTCTTCCTTACTCAGTGTGTGAAGCTGCTGGACATGAAGTCTAGGCAGACGGCCCGTATGAAAGCATTCCGAACCAGAGCCAAGGAATGGGCGCAAAAAGTCAAAAAATCCCGTAATCAGTCAAAAATCTTTGACAACAGTGCCCTGCTGGTAAAGATTTTGTCTTTTTTTTTTAAGTCAAACATTGCAGATTCCTGTCAACATTAAAGAAATGGAGAAGTTTATTTCCTTTGTGCAGGGAGGCAACAACTATGGATGGGAATGTCAAGCAGTTATGTGTCATGTCATCAACCCAACTGCAATATTTCAGATAATAATAAGATAGTCTACGTATAAATATCAAAACATTTAGTGCATTTAGCACTGCCTTATCTATTCAGCTCCGGTATCCAAGGCAACTTCAGACTAAGAGGTTTTTCATTTGGTTCACTGGTTTCATGAAATAGACTATGTATAAATCATTGGGTGCTGTTGATAGTGGACTGCCTACTCTCAGCTTGTATGTGTATAATAATGATAATAATATCTTTCTTGCCTTTGTAACCCTGCCTTGAAAATATCTCGTTTGCGTAAATGCTTTTCTATGTTAAGGTGGAGAAACTGAAGGCCCTGGGGTACTTTCCTCTCCTCTTGTGGGGAAAGTACAGGCCACAAAATAAAAAGTGGACAGCCCAGCTCCAGTGCCCCTTTGAGCTGCCAATGGTAGCGCATGCAGTGCTGGAGAAGATAGTGTGCCTATTTGAAGGTTTGTTAGAAGGTAGGTCTCATCACAACATCAGTATATTCATGACCCTCTATTATAATTGATCCTATGTTGTGTACCTATCCAGTTGGATCAGATGTCAGAATTTTTTTTACACACAATCTATATTGCTGATGGTGGGTAATTCTGTTCTACTTTTTGTCTTAAACTTTTTATATTTCTTTGGTTACCAAATTTTCAACCATAAACTGCACCTTAAATGTCATTGTTGTTGTTTCGTTATGTTGTATTTTAAAGCATGTGGTCCTGAAAGAGAGGAGGTGGGGCAGCAAGAGAGGACAGGGGACGAAGATGAGGCAGAAGAAGAAATAGATGAAGAAGACCACAGAGGACAGGGGCAGCAAAGTGAAATAGGACAGACTGGGAGGAGGGATATGCAGGAATTTGAGATAGAGGCACAGGAAGGAGTAGAGAGTGAGAGAGTGGGGAAAGGAGAAATTGAAGGACAGAAGAAGAGGGACAACAAGAGAGGACAGGTGACAAATACCAGAGAGGACAGGGGCAGCAAAGTGAAATAGGACAGACTGGGAGGGGGAACATGCATGAAATGGAGATAGAGGCACAGGAAGAAGGAGTAGAGAGTGAGAGAGTGGAGAAAGGAGAAATTGAAGGACAGAAAAAACTGGGAGGGATGGAGACAGAAGAAATGGAGGAAGACAAGGAGAGAAAACAGACAGAGGAAGTTAAAAAAAGAGAGATTGAGGCAAAGAAGAAAGTAGTAGCAGCAGCAAGCAGGTAAGTGCCAATACAGAATAGAAGGTTCAGAGCAATAAGGGCAATCTTGACTATGTATGAGAAACAGAATGGTAAAGAAAGTGTCCTTGTCCAAAAAGCATTAGCACACCACACAAGACTCAGAAGTCAGATGGTATTTCACAAGTTGCTCTTTTTTTACTTTGTCTTACAACATGGAGTTAATTGTATGGCAGCAGTTTGGCATCCAGTGTCCCATAATGCAAGGTGGAAACGTCCAATAGTGAAGTAGTCAGAGAAAATGTTAAGATTGTACTGCATTGAAGTGTACTTGCAAGTATTCACCTGGCTTGCAAGGAAAACTCCACACACCTCTGTTGAAATTTACCCTTTTTTTTGTTTGTTTGTTACTCTATACAGGAAGTCAGCTGTCAAAATTTCAGCTAAAAAGAAAAGAAGTAAAAGAATGCAAAACACAAATGATGGTAGGAAAAAATCTACATGTCTTTTTAATTCAAACTTAAATTAATAATAATTCCAGAGATTCTAAGTAATCAATCTAATAATAAAAAAAAAAAAACAGTAAACTTGAGCCTGTAATCTAATGGTTTTTTGGCAATGTACTATTTTCTTATTGCTAGCTTATTACATTACAGAACTAATTAGAAATATATTAACATAAATGCATAACTCTTAACATAATACTTGCTATTTTGATATTTTTTGATATTTTGGTGATTTACATAAAGACTGCTTTTTAGAGGCTGGGAGGTGGAATGAAATGAAACATTTATGAACTAAAAGTATGACTTTGTTTTGTCTTTTATCCTCTTCCCAAGGGCTGCAAAGAAGTACTGGTCCATTGGCTCCCATGTCCATCACGGTAATGTCAGCTTTCTTGTTTAACTAATTTATTAGTTGTCTGTCAGTGGACAGTTTACTGTAATTAAGAAGCCTGTCTGTTTTACCATGAATTAGGTGTTATTTAAGTTCATGCAGTAAGCACCGGGACCAGTGTTACTTTTCTTTTTGGGAAGTCAGGCAGGCTGCTTAATTAGGATGGACTAATCTCCTCCATGTGGCATCCATCTTTGCCTGAGATTAAGCTTTGTCATAACTACAACTTGCATGTACTGCTGTTTTTAGTGACATTGTGCTAAGCAGTAACTGATGCGCTAAATTTTACATGTTAATTTGTTTGAGGGTATGGAGTTAGTCATCGCAATTTTATATTCAGTAAAAATGGGATGTATTGCTTATCACACAATATGTTTACATACACAATGTGTGGTTCACGATTTAATATAGTACAATGTAATAAATATTAAATGACAACTAAATTGTAGCTGCGCAGAATTATGCTCTTTTCTGAGATAAAATTTTTGTAACATAAACAGAAGTTTAAAACATAATTACAAAGGTGCAATAATATTATTTTGATATAAATATAAAGTCTCTTCAGTTTTCTGCTTTCTCCACCCTATTCTTTCTGAGAAATAAAATCCTAACAGGATTTATAAACAATATCAGAGTTTATCCTAATATTTGACATATTTTAGAAATTAAATACATAATTTCTATGTTTTATTTTGCCTTTTTTTCAGCCAGAAGACCTGGCCACCATCTTGGGAACCACAGGAGAACATAGGAATGACTGTGTCATAAAGGAAGGTCTGCTAAAAATACTGTTGTCACATTAATTGTGCAAATATAAAACAAAAGTTGATGCCATTAAGCTGGGCCATGTGGACAACAATAAAGTTTGTTTGTGAACTGAGTATGCATATGATGTTAGTAAATAAATATTTGTTAATAAATCCCTGTTTCATTATTTGTTCAGTAGGACTGGGTGTTCGGAAGGACCTCATAAATGTAGTCATAGAAAAGAAACAAGAAATATTTTGATGTGTTGAGGCTGTGATAAAGCTGGAGGGTGCATACACCATGTAATTCATTACACCACAGGTTTACTGTAGAGCTATATATTGCACTTGTGCGTTTCATATTTTTGATTTTGGTGCCCAGAAAATCTGCTTTAATCCATCATCCAAAAGGCAAATCATTATATTGTGCAGTTTGCCTTTTAACAGCCCTCCACCCAGAAAGAAAGAAAAGACGTGACCAATTATGGTGTCCCATACTCAGAAATTGTTCTCTGCATTTCACTCATCCAAGTGCACACACAGCAGTGAGTAGTGAACACACACCCGGAGCAGTGGGCAGCCAGTGGTGTTGCACTGCTTTGCTGAAGGGTCTCATCTTAGTCGTGGTATTGAGGATGGAAGAGAGCTCTGGTTGTACAAGTTGGTTTGGTTTTTTTCTGAGCTGTCAACTGCTCTATCAATGTAAACCATAAATCCTGGATTAAATGTGTGCATGTAAATGTGCTTTTGAATAATAAACACTGTTTGGATAGAAACTGCTGTCTAAGTAACCTTTTAAAATCTAGTAGTTCTTAAGTATAGCTAGCCTTGGTATTATAAGCATGCAGTTAACACTAACCATATTACTATATCTGTTTTCTGTACAGTATGTTTTTTATGGGGGGACATGTTTGTAAAATATAGCTTGCCCTCAATATGTTTTCCATCTGTAAATGAAGGTTACTGCTACAGTGTCTTCTAAGTTTGTAGAAAAAAAGGAACATTGACACAATACCGTCTTCCCACAAGAAGTTATAGCCAAGTTCTCAGCTACTGCCCCTGCAGTTATTCACAGCACAGATGAAAAGTCAATAAAAAAGTAATGTGGGTTGAAATTCTCCAGTTCCAGGCCTAATGTTAGATAAACATTTTTCTACCTCTTTCAATAGCTTTATTTTCACAATCTTTGCTCAGTGAATGTATATTAGATTTACTTTTATCTTTAGTTCGTTGCTATAGTGGTCGCGAATGATGCTGCTTTCGCTGAAACCAGCTTGCATTACATCCGCCCGGAAGTATTATTTTCCTCACAGATGGCCGCTTTAACGATATCTTCAATATTTCTCCAGATAAATAATAATAAAAACACAACTCACTCGACAATACGATGTGTTTATTCGAATTAATTATGTCCATTTTAATACATGTTTTTAAATATATTTTTTCTTCAGTTTTTTGTAGCTGAAGGTGCACGGAAGTGCACTGTGATGTGGGTGGAGATTGCGCGTATTACTGTTTTGGCTAAATTTTCTTACACCAACATATTTACTTTTTATTAAAATATATAATCTAGATTCAGCGAAATTAATAATTTGGCTGTACTTGATATTTGATATACTCAGTAGATATATCTTACGACACTGTTTTACAACCCTAGTATGCAGACCAGAAGAACTACAACTGTAGTGCTGATTTGTATTAAGTTGCATGGCGTAGCTATAGGGAATTGTAGTTTTTACATAGGGTTTTTCTTAGAATTGGATGTTGTATATATGGAGTTGAGAGTATAGTGACCGGTTTACGAGGATGGTAAACACATCTATATATAGTTATATAGTTGTTAAATGGGTTAAAATTATTTTTAATCTGCCCCCAGATGTTGTCTATGTTTGCATGACAGCTGAGGTCAAGAACTCTCTATACCAGTAGCCTCTTTGTTGCTGAAGTACAAGCCTTCAAAAATGCACCAAGGTGAAGTTTCAAAAGCATTTCAAAGCAAGAACAATATAATATTCCTATATGTTACTCCAGGTCAAGACATTTCCAATAATATACTTGATTTAGCTATACAAAAATCTTTGAATTTAATTTAATTTTCTGATTTCACAGACACAAGCCATCTTAGGTCTAGTATTAGAAAACACATTGAAGTCTCAATATATAAAATGAAGCTTTTTATTTGTTTGTTGGTTTGTTGGTTTGACTGTGTAAACAGATTTATGACCCCACAATATGAGGACTACTTGGTCCATACATACATACCAAAAAAAAAAAAAAACAACTAGTACGATACACAAATGGCTTATATATTTATGTTAATGCTGCTGTGGGGGTAAAAATCATACCAAAAGACCATGGTCTTTTCAAATATGTCCCAAATATGGCCACAGCCCTAGAGTTTTTTTTGTTTCAACCCTAATCAAATATCTAAACAAGCTAATCAAGATCTGAGAAGTTACTAGGAAAGTACAAACAGGTGATTTTTTTATTAGGGTTGGTGCTTTTCAGGACTGGGAGTTTGCCACCCCTGATCTAGATCAGTGGTTCTGAACCACATTCCTGGAAGACCCACAACACTGTACATTTTGATTGTCTCCTTTGTCCGGCACACCCATTTTAAGTCTGTAAGTCTCTAGTAATGAACAGGTGACCTAAATTAGCAGTGCCTGATTAAGGAGACATGCAAAACATGCACCAACATCAAATCATACTTGTGTATTTGTATTGGTGATTAACCATGTGGATGGATGATAGCCTGAAGATGACACTTATGAACTTGTCAATGACAGTCTCCACATTTGATTTATGACATTCCTATGGGATGAGTTTTTAATCAGATGGATATGGTCATTACATTTTGAAATAGTATAGAGCTTAATAGAGCTTCTTAAACTAGTAATCAATTATGGGTTATTACTGAAAAGTATGTTGCATAATAGATTAATAATATTACTATGAAATGCACTGAATACAAATAACATGGCAATTTACACACAACAGCAGGCTATGTTCTGGGTTAGAGATCAAATTGGATCAATCTGATGTAAGCGTGACACATGTCTGATGTAAAAAGTATTCCAGTCACTCTACATTCAACTCTTCCCACCTTACACATACCTAACCCTACTCATCTCCACCACTTATACAGTATGTGGATCCAACCACACCCCCACAACCACACCTGGATCTTTGTTCTGCCAGGGTGCTGAATTAAAGGTCACTAGAGCTAAAAGAAATAAAGTGTCTGGCTTTAATGATAATTATTTGGTTCTTTTTTATGATTTATATAATTGTTATTTGACTTACATTATTATTAATCCATTACACATAAGCAATTTTAGTTGAACAGCTATTATAAAGGATATGAGTCAATAACATATTATTAAATAATAATAAATTAGTAATATATACAGATCATGTCTAACATAAGCTGTAGAATAAATACGTAAAGCTTTAAAAATGACTATGTACAATTACGTTACAAGTTCTTTTATATAAAAAGTTGCAAAACATTTGCTTGGCTGTTTGCCACAATACAATATCTATGTGCACACCTCCATAAATTCAGAATAAAAGTTGATGTTACATGGTGCCAAACAAATCCAGAGTGGAGCAGTTTGTCATCCCAAAAACTAATCTTGTAATTTATTCAACCACCATCACGGTACAGACCCCTGGTGTTCTAAAATGTTAGTTCAGGTTGGATCTGAAAGCTCCCAGTTCTCTCTATTCCTAAGGGTTGATAAAGGATGAGCCAAAGTCAACTCAACAGGATGATGACAGATCAAACTTGTATTTCTGTTTACATACACATATGTACAGGTATATATATACAGACATTATCAGTTGCATACATAACTTGAGTATTACACTTCCAGTAACAAATGAGCTTAGCCCAATGGAGTACAGCAAGATTTTTTTTATAACTAAAAGAAACAAGTAGCTAGAAAAGAAGAGATAGCTAGTTTTAAATAAAGATAAAATAGAAAAAGAAAATAGAATTACAACAGAGAGTGCTAGAGTTAGAGGTTGAAATAAAGATGAAGAGATATAACAATAAGTATGCACATGACAGAAAGAGATCCTTCTTTTATATATATATATATATATATGTTGTAATTCTATATATATATTTATAGATTATATACACATATACACACAAAAGTGTAAACAAATTGATAACTAACAAATGCACAAATCTACATATTATAGTACATATTTCAGAAGTTCCAAAAAAAAATTCATAATTTTCATGTGCCCGCATGAGAGAGAAAGCATGTAGGACTGTGCAATTCAAATGACCAAAATTTCAAGATACACAATGAAAACATTGCACAACAAAAACAATACCAAAATCTGGTTATGGGTATTGATTATTACAGCAGTGTAAAACAGCATGTTTGACAAACCGAATAAGCAACTACATATTTCTATAATCAGTTTCAGCTTCAACAAATTCAATAATTCTATTTACATTCAATGTGTAAAACTCATTTACGAAACCCCAGGATCTTTTGACAAGACTTTACAAACTTTACAAAATGACTTTTTAAGTCATCAAAGCACAAATTAAAGAAAAAACAATTAGATGATGTGTGAGTCCCCTGAGTCCCCACCTATGTATCATCCTCCTCCTCCTCCGAACTGATGTCATACTGGAAGTCTATTTCTTCCTCTTCCACCAACCTAGTACCTGGTTTGAGAATTTCTCTGTATGTGGATGCTGCATTCTTCTGTTTGATTCTTAGGTCATGTAGTCTTCTTTGAAGCAGACAGATCAGGCCATTGGACCCCTCTTCTGTAAATCCATTTGGATAGCCTGTAAGTCCACACATAAAGGATAATCAAATGACTTTCACAAAACATTTTTAAAGACCTTATTTATGCTAAAACAAATCTTAAATACAATGTCAAATTCTGAAAATAATAGTAATAGGATAAAATAATCTATGTAGGCCATTTTTTTTCTTTTTTTTCATAGTTTAAGCAATAAAATGTAAAGTGTATGTGCCAGATAGTTTGATTTACACTACTTCCTGTTTGTGTGCATGCTGTAATAGTGGCCATTAGAGACTGGACCTTTGTTACAGAGTTTTTCGGGTATTGACAGTGCTGCATCATCTCCTTTAGAAGGATCTGTTTTTCTTCCATTAGACGTGAGAGCAGCATCACTTGGTCAAAAAACAGTTTCTTGGAGAAGATGTCAACGCCATCTAAGGGAGTGAAAACATTACCTATATGTTAATAAAGACATTTTTTGATGATTATACATTTTAAATAAATACTTACTGTTAAATTTTCATACAACACCTGTTCTCTCTTTCCTGCCAAGGCCAGATCATGCTCTCTGTTGCCTTTTTTGAGAGTTTCTGTATGACTCCGTCTGTGTCTACGGGGACCCCATCATGTTCTTTGTTGTACCTCTGGATCTCTTCAATTAAACCCTTCTTGAGCAATCTTCTGAATTATTTTCTGCCGCCTTTTGTTGCGATCTGTAATAAGAGCAAAGCAATACTATTACAATAGAGCTAAAATATGAAAAAGCAGCGTACACAAACCCAAGATGTGCTCAGGTGCAGGACAAAAAAAAGAATTCTCCTGATAGAAAGAAACATTTGTTCATACATCTTATTGCTTAAAAGTTTCGACCATCAGCACAAGACAAAACAAAGGTATAACTTTTTTAAAATCTCAGCTCGACTAAGGTCTGATGGCTGAAACGTTGCAACAATAAAGGATATTTTTATGGAGCAGCTAATTCAGTGTGTGGACATTATATTTGTTTCTTTATTACAATAGAGCTGCCATGGCATTTCATGAACAGAATCAATATAACTTCATTCTGCATCACCTGCATTTAGTAATACATACCATTCTGTCTATAAAGGTAGTGCTTTTTCTGGCAAATGCTCACAAAAGCCCCTCAATGGAGGTTTGCAGATCACGAGCACCGACACTGGCTGCTGCATTTCCTAAATTAAAGGCAAAAAGAAACATATCAAACACACTTAAGTTCTGTTAATTATATATATATAGCAGCAACAGACTTTAGTAGTAAAATGTCTGAATAGGACAGTAATATTCATCCGCTACATACTGACCTTCCACTGACTGTATTGCGTTTCAGGCACAATTAGGGACCATGCAACAAAGAGACATCAGAGACGCATTTCCAGCGATACCACCATCTTTATTATCAACTCTTTTCTAGAGTCTGTGTTTATAGTAATTCATATTTCACGGTTGTTCTTTATTAAAGTCACTGATGGGAGATTATGTACCCTACCCATACATCAAAACTGGTGATCCCATGACCTTTAATTTAGCTCCAACAATAGCCAAACTTTCAATCATGCAAAAATGGTCTCTGTAGAAAAACAACAAACCAATGTAATTTCACCCAAGAATGAGAGAACCAACAAGTTTGTTTTGAATATCAGAATTACAATCCAGGTGTGCATGAATGGTGGAAACATAGAGCCCTGGATTTTGAGTCCTACCGTCATATTTGTGACCTCAAATAATATTTGCATGAACATGCACCAGTCATTCTGTTTTCATTGTTAAAAGGTTTACTTTAAATCAAAATACTAATTGAAGATTATGACCTGCAAAAAGTGCCCATCCCTATACCTAATTTAACATTAAGCTACAGCTACATGCATTACAACCAAATTACTCCCACAGTCTATGTATAAAACAACATGGTCTCATCACATTGCTCATCATGAACATCATCAACAACCCATTGTTTGAGCATGTCATCACTGCAATGTAACTGGTCCTGCATCTTCTTTAGGTTCTCCGTTACATTCAAGATCTTTTCTACTGTCTGCAAAACAGCAACACAAAATGTGGTTATTTCATAAAACAATGTTTTAAAGAACCAAAAAAGTGCATGTTCCTGCCCAATTTAATACAATAACATATTCAACTACATATACATAGCTGAAGGAGACTTCACATCTTTCTAACATTCACACAGGGGTTACAGTATGATGTATTTTGGTTGGACTAAGTTCAAACATAACTACTTAAAATAGTTTATCCTTTTTCAATACATGAACATACCTTTTTGAATCTGGAAGACAAGGCAATGTGGAGGCCATTCTCTTTACGGTGATTCCACCAATAGCGTGGACAGTAAGCATATCTGTTCTTACTGTTAAGAGTAAAAGAAAATCACAATAAATTGTAAAATGTTAATGTGTACATTTGCAGGCTAGCAAGAAGCAAAGAAGCTTACAAACCTGACTTGGCCATGTACTTTGTGGTATGGGCACATCTGGACAGAAAACTATTCACTTGCTCTACTTCCTCACCAAGAGTCATTCCAAGACCTTCCTGGTTCCTTGCGTTCCATCGAATCTACAGGAAGTAGTGGACTTGTTAAACAGTGTAGACAACAGGGTGATCAATATTGATGCATATTCTGAGGTCACCAGCAGCAGAGGACCTGGGTTGTTGTTTGGATCACAATGTCATTCATTGTGGCACTTTACATTAATTGTTGCTCACATCAGGGTTTTTCAGTCTTCTCTGATTACTACAGCCTTCAGTGAAGGTCTCCCTCAACAAACACACCTGATTCCACTCCTCAGCTTGTTTGTAGAGACTGCAAGAACTAAACTGGCTGTGTCTGATGAGGGAGACATACAAAATATGCAGGGCAGGGGGTCCTCCAGGATACTGGCCTACATCATACTCTAAAATGTAGAAGTCAAGTACTTAAAAGCATCACCAAGATTTTATTAGGCTCTAGCATGCATCACAGACAAGCAATGTTTCATTTTATGAAGAGGTTGAAGATGAGTCATGGCCTCCGAAACTTTCTCCAGGTATGGGACAGGTCGGCAGGTCACATCCATTGCCAAAAATGTAGCACCCCGGAACTCTTTTTGCAAAAACATTGGATACGCAAAGATTTCTCCGACATTTTGGAAAAAAAGAAATAAGTACATTGAGCATTGAACAATAGGCAATATATAAAGATCAATACCAACCTTTGAGGAGGAATCCATGCCTGCACAAAGCAATTTCAACACCTTCTTCATCCAACCTGTTGGCCTGCTTTGATGTCTCTCTTGCTGCTCTCCCACACACATCGCTTTTCCTGCCGTCTAACAGAGTAAATGTTTCAACATGTCAGTAGTCAATTCAAGGACAGTAAATAGTGGGGCTGTACACTCAAACACTTTGATTCTGATCGCCTGATCTATCTGAAATCTGTTCATTTACAATTCTTAGCCATACAGCACACTGAAGCTTGATTGCACTAATCTAACTTTGTCAGACATATGTGCTGCAACCAATACTATGGATATCCTGTGCCCTCTGGATTAGAATCTAGCTGTATTCATATTCATATCAATTTCACTCTTTGTAAAAGTTTAATTGCATTGCTAAGCTCAACACCCCAACACCATTGCTATCTCACCTAATCAAAGACTCTCATATCCAAAAAACCTAAGTATACAAGAAAAGTTTATCTTTACTTCCGATTAGCTATAAAATATGCCCGAGATACCCGCTGCTCAGTCTGATTGATAGCTTACAGTCTTGACAGCCCCCCGGACTTCCTCAACAAAATTGGACACCTCAGAGTCTTTGGCTAAAAACACTCCATCAAAGAATCCTGGCTCTTCACTCCTACAAGAAGATGGATTGTGGATAAGATCTGTAGTAAGATTTTTTACATCATAACAACAACAAGTGTATGGCACATTAAAAGGTTACAAACTGTCACGGATATATATTCAACATTCTACATTTTAAATTAAAAAATGAAATCTATACTATTATGATGGTAATAGCAAGTACATACGTTAACAACGCTGTCTGTTTTTAATGTGCACACAAAACTCACTTGTTTGTTTTCTGGAATCTGTAGAGTTTTCGATTGCCATCCACAGAAAGGGCTACAGGCTGGACAGGCAAACGGCTCCTTTCCCAGAAGTTGGTTCACTTCAGAGCTGCAGTACACATATTGCAGAAAGCTCCTCTGAAAAGCATCTGCATTCACTTTGCCGTGAATGCAGTCTGAAGTAAACAAAGCATAGTACAGCTTTTAATAACAATAAAACTACAAAATCAATGCATAAAACATTAAATCAATTTATGTTTTGTCAATGCACCCTATTAAATCATGGATTCAAGTGAATACACTGATCAGGCATAACATTATGAACGTTATGAGCACTGACAGGTGAACTGAATAACACTGATTATCTCTTCATCATGGCACCTGTTAGTGGGGTGGAATATTAGGAGCAAGTGAACATTTTGTTCTTGAAGTTAGAAGCATAAAAATGGGCAAGTGTAAGGATTGAGCGAAATTGACAAGAACTAAATTATGATGCATAGACGATCAGAGCATCTCCAAAACTGCAGCTCTTGTGGGATGTTCCTGGTCTGCAGTGAGTCAGAAGGGCTTAACACCTTGCTACAAATGGCACAATTAAAAAATACACACCTCTTTTGTTGGTTGGCCGCCATCTTTTGTGCTGTAAAAATTAAGATTTCTGCTGCTTTCATTTTGGAGAGATTTGCTATATTCAGGCAACAACATTACCCAGCCTCGTAACAGAGATCAACAATAAACCAGGTTGGGTTTGTTGGTGCTGCCTTTGTACCTGCTTGTGCCCCAGTAATTACTTTTAGATTTTAGAAGATAATTAGTCTTTTAAAAAGATCAAAATTCACACAGCCCCTGCATAAGAGCATACAGATGAAGGTCATTAGTAATGATCTGTGCTGTAAAATGGTCATTTCTGCAGCTTAAGTTTTTTAAGATTTTTAGTGGATGACATCATTCAGCCTATCATGCACACACACAGATGGAGGTGGATACACGATTTTGCGGCACCAACAAGCCAACCTGATTTATATAAGACACTGCACAAAAGGTAAATGTTCTATAGTCTGATAGTATCATAACTATTCTACATTAATTCCCAATTACTCCATTCTGCAAATCTGAATTTCTATTGGTTCAGTAACTGAAATGAATCAATTGCCAATGGAGAAGGGGGAACATTCCCTCCCCATCCAGCAGCTTACTTCGAACTTAACTTACCTTGTATTGCTTGATAGATTGTAGTGCTCTCAAGAGACATTTTGTCCTTCTTCCCCTTTCCCTTCATGTTGAAGCAGGCCATCAAAGAATTGGAGAAGAGCCTGAAGAAAGACAAATATGTTAAAATTTAGTCGCACTTTTGATTTTACAACCCAATAACATTTGTATTGATCACTGAATTGTCTTAAGACATGAAAAACAGTGTAAAGAAATTGGTAGCACATACTGGTTTTAAGAACTCGCAGGGACATAGTCCGAGTGTCTTTCCTCTCCAACCCAGAGATAGTTGCACCTAGAAAAAAAAAAAGGAAAAAAAAATTTTACAAACTCCTTAAGGATTACAGGCAGTGTTGTCTCTTAACAATTAACAATCCTGAACTATATGCGTAATTGGGTGAATGACATTTCAGCATCAAGGGCATGAAAGGTATCCTTGTCAATATAGCATTTCTATAATTCTGTATGGATCAGGACAGACATTCCTAAAGTTAAAATATACTGTGAATAGCTGCATTTAAAAATAATATTTATACATCATTTCCCATAATGCATTAGGGTACCTATTCCTTGGTATGCTGAAAAAACACCAGGCTCTGATTTGGTAGTAAACTGTGAGTTAATTTCCTGAAATCACAGCATGGCAAACCTATTGTGCCATACATGCTTACTTAACACAGTACATATACAATATATATCGTTTGGAGACTGATGGAAAGTACTAAGGTTCTCTACAGTATAAAGGCTTGTTTGTCACCCATGTGTTATTCCACTTCCCTCCAAAGTCTCTCCATGGTCTCCGCAGCAACCTCTCATTGCGGTAGCTGAAAGGGCTGGTTCATACTTCAGAAGACTTTAATTCCAAGGAACAATTAACTGGCAAGCACTTTTCTGAAATCAACAAAATTTGCTGAGGTATTTTAGGCTTGCACCCCACGAATACTACTACTGTGCCAAAAAAAAAGATACCACAGATTTATGAAGCAGGTTCAATTATATTGCCATATTTGGACATTCATCAAATATGTTCAATCCTACTTGCTGTGGCCATTGGGAAATTGTCCTCCTCCGTTCCTGCTACATCACAGCATCTGAAACAAATGTGTTAAACAAATTGGTGTCCTGTGATAAGGTTATCCTGTATCTTACAATAAATATTTTTATTGTAAAAAGACAGGGTAGCATTAACACTACTCTTAAGATTGCCAAAAAATATTTGAAATTTAGATTTGTGTTTTGTGACAATCTCTACCATAATTTAAAATTTGTTATATAATGTAGTATAATGTTAACTCGTTTAGTTGTCTTCATTGTCATTTAATCAGCTAGCTTATAACATGGCGCCAACATTTGTAGCAACATAAAGCAAGCTAACTAGCCACAGCAGGTTGAAGTTGGTTATAAAAATACCACAAAAAAGCTAACATGAAGGAAATTCCTGAACAGAACTTTGCATTAACCTACTTTAACAAGCTGACTGGAAGTGTGTTAGAGCGCATGCAAATACATAAATGAACATAAAATTAACTGACCTGGCCGAACGTATCTTCCACTAGTGCAAGACGAGGCACGCTTGAGCAGAGCCGATCAGAAGAAATATTCTGATTCACAACATAAATGGCTAACTTCAACAGAGTGGCGTTGTTAGGGTTAAGGATTCATTGTGAATCTGAACAACGCTTCTGATTGCCGAAAGGGTTTCGTCTGGTAGGTTGCCCCCAGCCAACAGGAGTGCTTGAATGCTGCTGGCTTAGAGAGAATTTAGCCAGGAGACAGTTGATGAACCATGTTTGATTTAGCTTAGGTTGACTATCAGCTTAGCCCTCCTGGTTAGCAATAGTGACTGCGGACTCAACAATGCTTGTTCACGCTAGCTCAGCCGCCCAGCCAATCAGGAAGTAGTGACTGCCCCCAGCCAATCAGAGTATGCCATTGCTGCGGTTGAAATCATGCCTACCATAATTTTTTAACAAACTGCATTTCCAAAAAAAATAAATAAATAAATACTGCCCTGCCCTCCGGTCCCCCGGACCCCAGTTGGGATTACAGCTGTCTGAAATAATGAATGAATACCTTAATTGGTTGATTACTTAAATAGAAAAAAATATGTACTAAATAAATAATTAGTAATATATGATGTTTTATCACAAATAATATATATTCATATTAATTAATAATTTGTTAATATTTGGAATAAGTTAAAAAAATAAATATATTAATAATGTCAATTTTCTGCACCTGTCTTAGACGTCCCCATGACGTCCAAAAAGCTACCTAGTCCGACACGTTCAAATGTTTAACTGCATATTGACATCCAAGTCGGGTCATAGTTAGACGCTCAAATACGATATAGTTTGCAGATCATTGCCCAGAATTGGTCTTGGACGATCAATTCTATACGTGATTCGCACGCCTGGCAGACGCCAGATGTTTGCTGAATACATGCTATTTATCAAATTTATGAAAACATTTAAATTAGTGTCCCTTATCACATGATGCTCCCAGTGCAAAATCTCATAATATTATATCAATACTTATTCCCTGTACATAGTTTGAATATGTAGAGCGGTTTGATACCCTATTATATAAGCTTTAATTAAAATATCAAGGGTAGCATAATTCAAAAGACTAATGTATCCTATGAAAAAATGTTCCCAGTGCTAGAGCTGAAACGATTATTCGAATAACTGTAATAATTAGATTGCAAAAAATGGTCGAGGCGGTTTTTCCAGAGTCCAAGCTATTTAATTCATTGCACTTCTAGTGCATGCTGCCACTTGTGTTTCACACGACGCTTATTAATACGATGCACAGCTGCTTAGAGAACGCCTATGAAGACCTGATCCTCAGTAGTGTTTAGAAATTTTTCCGCGTACAAAAATACGTAAAACACATAAATGACATTTTTCGCATGTAAACATGTGTTAATGAGCCAGATAGTTCCATTTCGGCTAAACGCCCAGTCAAAATAAGCACTTCATTACAGACACAAAACCATATTTTCAGCTGATAAATAACAACCACACAACAAACTGTGCTGCTCCTAACACTCACAACCCAGCTGCTTATTGCTGAGTTTCCCATAGAGTTTCCATAGTTTATTCTGTAACGTGCTCTAAACGATGTATTGTGCGGCTCGGGGCACGCAGGGGACTGTGGGAAATGTAGTTCTCCTTCCACTGAGCAAATAAAAACCAAAGCCAGAAGAAGTCCGATCACAAAGTATTTATTCAAGATAACAATACTACAGGCAAATGATATAGGTTCCTTCACAGCGTGCTGATCAGAGAGTGCCCCTGAGTGAAAGGGTGCATTCTACATACTGGCGCGAACCCCCCATGGAATCGCTATCACTCAGGAGGCGCACAGCATAAGAGTATATTTGTCTTCATGCTTTGTCTTTTCCTTTGGGACAGCGATAATCAACAGCCATAACCAACAGAAGGAGAAAAGCATCTCGCATTTAAACAACACACACATATATCATTCATTGGCTTACGCACACATACAAGGTATTGTCTTATCAAATCAAAGGCCAGACAAGGTCTTGAAGAAGCTCACACTGACCAAAACTCACTCTACTTACAGTGCTAGAATCTTTAAGAACAATTAGTAATAAAAAAATTTCCCTTCACACTCCTTGCATACATACATCAAACATAATCATAATCAATCAATAAAGAAATAGTCATGTTAGTGATTACATATTCATTCTCTTTATCATTTATAGTTAAGCTAAGAATTACACATTAGTTAGTTATTAGTTAAACTATCAAAAGGCTTCTAGACTACTACTACTGCAAGTGTCCGGTGTTCGAGAATCTTTCTGTCAGATGACCTTTTATGGCCGAGGCTGACCTTGATGCAGGAGACAGGAGAGGTTACTAGCATTCTCATAATTGTCTCACCTCATGGTTCGTCGGTAGTCGCTGTCACATCACATTACATTGGACCATGGTGGTTACTTTCTGACAAATGACCCCCCATTGTCACTAGATATTCTCCGTGGCACCCCCCATCTAGGAATTATTTCTCTGAGTAACACCTTTGCAACCCCTGTTGCATCCTGTTTGCTACTCGGAAAAGCTTCAACCCATTTTGAAAACATATCTACAATTACCAAACAGTACTTCTTCCCTTTTGATGGTGTTAGCTCTATAAAATCCATCATCAGATGATCAAAAGGGCCATCTGGTGGTGGATGTGCTGTTTGAACTGTTCTGATCCCTTTCCCCACATTATTTTGTAAACAAATTAGACAGCACTTGCAATGTTTGTCAGCTATCACTGACAACCCTTTAGTGAACCCTTTTGTAATGGGGCTAATGAGTCTCTTAGTGCAGCATTATAGATTGTGGGGCTCTCACAATAACCCTGACACAGTCTGGTAAATGTGTAAGGCTTGCCATCAAAATTAAAAGCAAACCAGAATTGACTCGCTTTATCAACCGGTACGCTGAAAAAAGCATTTGCTAGATCGACCACAGAAAACCATTTACAGTCTGCTGGAATTTGTGACAAAATTGTGTATGGATTTGGTACCGTTGGTGCATGTGGTTGAACGGCCGCATGCAAGTCTTGTACAAATCGCCACTCTGTGGGTGTCACGTTGGGGAGTGTCGGCATGACATGAGGCGAGGTCACGGTGCAGGACATTTATTTACCAAATAATAAAACACAAAGAACAAAAACCGGCACGAGGGCCACAACCAAAACCAAACAATCAAACAGACACTAAACACAGGCAAACATAAACTGGCACAAGGGCTACAAACGGATAAGGGCTTACATGTACAACAGAGGAACAACACACCGACATCAGGAGGGTAATGTGAGGGTGGACCAACAGAAAACAATGGGAAAGACTGGGCTTAAATACTCATACACAAACAAGGGGCTGGACCAATGAGACAAAGGGGAACCAATGGGACAGCGATCACAAAACAACCAATCAAGGACAACCAATGGGAAGGAGAGGGTGTGACTACAAAGAACTAACACACAGTGATCATCCAATCAGACACAATGGGAAGGTGGGACATAGACTGAGTGACAGAAGACAGTACACACAACATGGCCGAACAATACAGTCACAAAATGGCCGACACAGCACACACAACATGGCCGAACAATACAAACACAAAATGGACGACACAGAACACACAACATGACGGACTAAAGTCTAAAGCCCGGGGGGGTCATGACAGTGGGCTGTCCTTTGTCTCTTATCTTTTTGACAGGAAACAAAGGAGTTCTCACCGGCGAGTCCGGACATTCAACAATGACTCCCTTACTTTTTAGCGCTTCAAAAACTGGTCTTATCCCTTCAATTGCCTCAGCATTCAATGGATATTGAGATTTGCATGGCCTGAAATCAGACTTAGGTGTTACTTTGATCGGTTTACATCCCTTAATCAAACCCACATCGTTTTTATTGCTTGCCCACAATTCACTTGGTAATTCAGCAAGGGCTGGGTCATCGGATAGACTGGCCATAATGATGGCATTTTCATTATCAACAAATTCCCTCCGCCGTTTCGTTTCTACGACGGTGTCAAGCTTACACGCATAAGATTGCATGTTTTGGCTGTATTGCATTTGCTCATCCAGATCGACCCAGTCACATGCTTCTATACATTTCAAAACATACTGTATCACATCACTCCATTTCCACCCACTCGGTTTTGCCAAAGAAATGTGAGGAAAAGATTTATCTATGCTGTAATGCTCTGCCTGTTCCTCCGTTAAGTCAACAGAAATACCAACTACATCACGTGACCAAAACATCCACGCTAAACTCAATCCCTCTATCTGTTCGTTATCAACCCAGTCTTGGCAAACGTCCCAGTCAGTGGTGAGAAAAGCTGTGCAGTGCAATTCTGTCGCTGGCATGAACTCTGTATTGCTGTAAGTGTGTGGAAGCCTGTCTTTTGCTTTGTCCATCAGATCAAGAGCCACTGCGTGGTCTGAAACCCCCCACTTACCGACCAGCAATTGCCTATCGGCCATTGTTGTCACAATGTGAATTTCGTCATTGGTCTCAATACAGGTTTCTATTCCGTTCTCAGAACAGGTCAAACTCATTCCCAATTTACACATTAAATCTCTTCCCAAAAGATTAATGGGACACACTTCAGACACTAAAAATGCATGCTTAAATTTGGCTCCCCTATCTCACAGGATAGAGGGACGGAAAAGGGTTCCAGAGTCGCAGTACGTCCTGCCGCAATGGAGGTGATGGTACGTTCAGTAGTGGCGGGAGTGGGGCATAATGCATTACGTTTCATAACAGAATAAGTGGCACCCGAATCTATCATGCATTTCAATTTCTGTCCATTTACCATTACAGTCATTTTAGGCAATTTTCTAAATGCATCTGAATTCATCATACAATATGCTATAGGTGTGTTAGAAGAGTTAGTAAAGCATTTATACGACCTGTCTGTTGCCTCCGCTGCGAGGGGCCCTTCTCCCGCCGCCACCCGTCAATCAGCTTGCTGGTTTCTTGATCCATACTGCTCTTGTTGTGGTTGGTGTTCTGGGGGTCGTCTTCTCTGCCGGTTTGGGCAGTCTCTGTGCCAGTGGTCAAGTGAGCCACAAGCAAAACATCCACCATTACCCTGGCCAGATCTCTCCATCAGTCTGTAAGAGTTCTGTCCCTGAGGCGGACCGGTATAAAACCCTCGTCCTCGGCCCCTGCCTCGACCCCTGTTTCCACCTAGCCAGGGGGCTCCACGTCCTCGCTGGTTCCCCTCACCTGTTGCTACAAGTAACCTGTACTCATTTTAATTAGGTCTCGTATTAATTAGTAAAATTAACCTAATCATGTGAATAAACATTTAATTGAGTCCTGCCTATAACCTCAGAAAAAAATCTAAATGGCTATATAGTCTAAGTACTACAGTGATTAACTTTACATAAACAGACTTTGTCGATAACAATTACAAATTAAATTGAAGAAGAAAAAGATGGGAAGATAGATTGAAGACAATAACATTTATTCAATGTCAACCAGTGTCACTTTTAACAGGGACTACAAAACAGCCAATAAATGTGCCCACAAATGTACACAATAAGTGTATTAAGTGTATTTTCAACTTGTTCTGAACAGTAAAGTGAAATATCCAAACTGCCCAATCTGCAATGTTTAGATAAAGGTAAATGTGAGCCATAGCATCACATTATACCACACTGGAACTGCAATGTCAAAAATGATTACAGTATTTCTATATTTTGACCAACTATTATTTTTAAGAACTTCCAAATTGTGCACACAACACTGTTGAGTATTTACCTCATGAGGTAATAATCGGCACAGAACAAAGGCCAAAGTCCACATTAATTAAGGCACTGAACAATGAACAAAAAAGGAAAATAACCATGTAAATTATATTACCTGAACAACTTGTACCGGTCAAATGAGTCTTAAGGTCAAAAACAAACAAAAGAAATCTGTAAGACTAATTATTTCAAATCAAAATACTGGTAAAATTCAGAGACAAATATTTATATCACCCTGAAGATTATCAAATTATCTGATTATGTTACAGTACGTTTATGTTGGCATTTAGCAAACTCACCTACCAAAGTGATTGCATTTTTTCAAATGACGGCAAACAATGCCAGATGCCACTGAGAAATAATCTAAGACAACTTGGTAAGGAGATTTGCATACTTGGATGATGGTTTAGGACGCATGGGGTCCAATCCCACAAAGAGCCTCTGATATATCTCAAAAGTATACACCATTTTTGAAGGATACTTGAGGTGGAGGGCATAGGTAAGTCCAAACAGGAGGCAGCATGCTTTTGACAGGTTTGGCACACCTCTGACCACGGGCTGTCCTTCTATGATGATCCCAATCGTGTCGGGCTGATAGCACATGTAAATTTTCAGTGGGCAACTGCCAAGCTCAGCGTGCACCTCTGTTTCATCACGACTCTATTGGTGGAGACAAAAAAAGAATCAAGAGTTTGGTCACACAAACAGGTAATGAGATGAATATATGTGCCTCACAATATGAATACATACAAACAGAAAAATAGACAAGTAGCTTTAAGCCCAATACATACGTGGTGGACACTGATGAGGTCTTCCTGTCTCTCCCCCGTGTACTCAATCAGGCATCTCAGGACCACTTCTTTTCTCCACAGAGGCAGATGGATCCTGTTAAAAAGTAAAATCTGATCAAAATTCACAGCCTGATGTCAGATTGCTGTTTAAGGTCCTACTATACATACACCACTGTACTACAAGATCTCACGCTATCACCAGCTTCTCAAAAATACAAAACAAAAAAACATATGTGCATGTTGTTTACTCAAAAAAAGTCAAGGGGGACAGTTCACAAAATTGAGATTTAACTGTCCAAGTAGGTTGTGTTCATCAATATGAATCAAGCTTCTATTAGTACATTGTCTATTTCTCACCTCAAATGCTTTCTTAAACATGTTTTAGTGGACCTTTTATGTGTAAAGAGACTGCTTAGGAGCAAGGCACAGTCTTGGAAAATGGTGACAAGGGAATTGCATTACTTATGCACTTACATACATATGCAGCCAACAAAACAAAAAGAACAGTGCTGGAGTACACAGAGGAAGTGTAACTTTACTGAATGTTTGGGCATACATTTTCACACTAGATCATCATAATAGCAAGGTCATGTTAACTCACTGTGGGGGCTAACTATCCTCTTAAACTATGCTACTCTTAGAACAGTGCCTTACATGTAGTTGTCTTTTATAGAATAAGAGGTGGGGGGGTCTCATGATCAGTCTCTGGGTAGTATGAATGTGCTCACCATGTGTCATAACAACTGGCTCAGTAGATTTCAACATACGCTGTAGATACACAGACACCGCCATCCTTCCCATTAGGAACATAGTGAAATATTGATGACTACATGATAGAGAATACATTTTAAATGGAAAATGTTTTACATAACACCATTTTTTCCTCTCACCTGGATAAGTGTCATCATTTGGGACTTGATTCTTTGACCGACGGCTCCTCCTTTTGCGTTGAAAAGTGACAACAGCTTTGAAGTTTGCCTGTCCAACTGTGACATAAATGTCGACTCAAGTGATATGCCACTGATTCTCAGAAACTCTTCACAGATCTGTAAAGAGAAGTATACCATCTTAGTTACATACCAAAAGAGATGTTTTTTTCTGTGATTTAAACAACATGAGAGTTTTGGATACAAATCAGTTTTCAATCAAAATAAAATCATGGACAGTGTCAAGCAGTAAAGGTACATATTCACTATATAGTTATTTTTAAGCATGAAAAATGCAAGAATGAAATTTAATCTTTGGTCAAGTTCGTTGCCTTATGTGCTCTGTCTTCACAACTATCGGCCATTTACCATAATTGAGCAATGTGAAATTTAACTGAATGTGGCACAGCATAAAAGAAACAGAGTCTGATGGTGAAGAAAGTTTTGTGCATACTGCACTGCATTTTTTAGCCATACCAGTAGATGACAAAGAATTGGATTTTAGCTAGTCAACTTTGCTGAGTTTACCTTACCTGTGATGGTTCAAAGAGGGCAGGCTATCTCTCTAGAAGATCTGCAACACTTGGGGCTTGACCTACAATCTCCTGTCTTCTCAGACTGAAGGTTCTTGACATCATCTCATTTATAACTCTGCTGTTATTCTTTTTCTTTGTCTCAGAAATCAACTCCAGCCTGTTACTCTCAAGGGAATCTTCTGTTTCCCCAGCTGGGTGAGGGGGCAGGTAGTTTACCTCAGCTTTCCAGGGTTTTTTTATATTCTTTGCTGGTTGCTTGTCTTCAGAAGATTTGCGCTTTAGAGAGTTCACCAAGACTTCTGGAATCCCATGTACCTGAAGTTTGCTTCGGTAGTTTCCTACTTTATAATTCAGGCTCTGCTGCCATCCATAGAGACCATTGAAGGAGCCTGGCTCCTTCAAACATGGGTTCTTTTTTATGAGAGCTTCTGCGATTGCACATCGCTGTGCATCACTTGGGTAGGGAGTGTAAGAAAAGATGAGCTCAGCTAAACACTCCAGAATGTTGGACTTAACGCCAGGGTAAGACTTCTCTTTGCACAAAAGGGAACCATCTATAAGGTAGTTTTCATTGCCTTTTTGAAGCACTAGTTTAGTGTTATATGAAAACTTTGGAATAGGAAATTCAGTTGGCCATGGCTTGTGCATTCCAGTGCTACGGGGACTGAGTATTATAGTCTCATCAGATTCAACAGACATGGACCCACTTGATGTTGATGATAGAGACACAGAGTTATTTTCTGACACTGATCTGGAGACAGAGCAATCTTCCGTTGGGAGCTCAGGAACGTCAACATTTGTAAACAAAATGACAGGTGGAACATACACTACCTTCAGTGTGTCCCTATCCTTCAGGTCATCAATTGAACTTAAAGTAACAAAGTCATCAAAATCTTGGTCTTTGCGCTGAAGGCTTATGTCCATTGAGATCCCATATGTTTGTTTTATTGTTGCTTCCAAGTCTTTAACTGTATGTGGCATTCCAGGAAGACAAAGTTTCTTTATGTCATGGTCAAGGATGACTCGAAATTTTACAGCTGCCTCCATTTTGATGATGTAGCCTTAAAAAGATGACAGAACAACATATTATTTTTACATTCAGTCTGGCATTGTTTAGCAAGCATTCTACTGCATACATCAGTACCACCTGAATTATACCAAACGGTATACGAAACGTATCTATTCCAGACAAATATGGCGCTTCAGCGTCACCATACGCCTTCCTGCAACCTTGTAGTCTGAGAGCGGACATACATCAGTGAGATCCTTCTGTTCCACAAAAACTACAAGCTCTGTGCTCTCCAGCTCAAACGATCGAAAGTGCTCATCATACCAGGAAATTAATACTTTAGCAATGAAATGGACCTTGTCTCTCAAAATTACTATCTAAAGAACTGGGAGTCCGGCAGTAGATCCATAGGCCAAAATCATGCCTTTAGAGTATGTAGTTCCATAAACTGAAACAGTGTTGGAAAGATGTACAGTAGTCTGACCTGGAGACACTCTTCTTATTGCATTCTGTACATTTAAATGCAAAACAGCTGTGGGCACTTGGGATACTCTGGCAGTACTGAACGTGGGAACTGTTGTAGTTGCACGCAGATGTGCAAAACTGATGCTTGGTTGCAAGGGAAAATAGTACATTTTTGAAACTCCCTGTATGTCTTACAATTTGTTTGAAATAACGATGTTTTCCCTCGAATCGCATCGTCCAAAGTGCAATGACAGGTCCAAACGCTTTAATGAGAGCTGGATAGTGCTCCAGGTAGTGGTGTTTGGGGAGCAACTTAACCTGAGGAAACGCAGCAAGTAATCTAAGTCGATGCTCAGAAATCTTTGTGTCAAGATATGACAAACTTGCTTCAGTTTGGGTTGGTGCAACCACAAGTTCATCTATGTCTTTAAGACACATGATTACATTCCATGCAGGATAATTCAGTGGTATCTTGTGTCCTATCATTAGTGGGAGCAGTCTGAGGGTCTAGTTTTCGTGGGCATTTTCTCCGATACTTTTTCGACTGGAGAATGCAATGGGAATGGGCTGTGGACTGTCTGTCTTATCTCCCCACTTGTAAGGAAATGATTTGATTGTGTTGTTAAGCTCGTCAAGTGTGATGTACTTTTTGGCTATGAAATCCCTAAAGCACAGTGCTAATTCCATGGGAATAATCCCCTCAAAAAGGTTGTGCAAAATATCAGGCGGATAGCCCTCAACCATGTGAAAATGGCTTAGTTTCTCTGTCAGTGGGCAAGGCCTTTTCACACCAAAGCAGTGGGGTAGTGCAGGGTTTGCTTGTAGAGTCTTAACATGAACGGAATAATCCTCCTTTGTCCGGATGTGAAAAGCACCTGATCTCACTTCTTTTTCTTGAAAGTCAATGTGCTCTCTTAGACAGAACCTGCAAATGTATGGTCCTGAGAAACTTTCAACAAGGCCAGCAACTGAATGTGCGCCAAGATTGTCGGCAACTACACAGTAGACAGTCCCTTTGACAGTTTTCCCAAGGACAGGAACCAAAATACCATCCTGTTCCAGTATAGCTATGTCATCCAAGAGGGGCTTGAGAACCTCTGCATAGCCAAATCTTTTAATATCATTAGCTTTGCACAAAAGTGCAAGATACACTGAAGTTAGTGTGGACCGAAAACAGGATTAGATATTTCCCAATATCCAGTACACGGCTGTTATCTTATGTTTTCTTCGAGATGTTCCTAAGGGATTACATACCTCAAAATCATCTACATAAAGGAATATACAGATTCTCTGCTCTTCAGAATAGAAATCACTCTCTCTATAAATTGCACCATCACGGAATGATCTGTATTGTGCAGGAATACCTCTGTGTCCATCATCTGTGAGGAACTTCTCTCTGATATCTTCATTGTTTATAATTTGTTTCAATGATTCAAGGATTGGAACATACTGAAAACTCTTATTTTCGTTTGGATCAAGAATATATTCAACTGGCTCTACAACGTTAAACCTTTGTAGAAAGTACTGTCTCCTTTTGAAAGCTGACGACAGCGGGCCAGCCTTATCAAAAGCCATGCTTATGGGGCAGGATTCATTTAACTCCTCAAATAAAGATGTGACATCTGTGTTATCAATCACACAATTATTCTTCTTCGAGTGTGATTCAACAAAGTCTCTGATAATTGGTATGGATGCTGATGACACAAACTGCATCTCATCTATTAATTCATCAATACACCTGTTTGAGACATTATGCCCGCTTTCCAGTTTGAGCAGGAAAGAAGCTATATTGTCCAGAATTAAGTGCCTGTCATCCTTTTCCACAGAATGTTCACCTGATCTGGTTCCTTCTCCACTACCTTCATCCATATTCTTATCATGGGTGGCTCCAGTGTTATCAGGTTCAAAAGTTGGTTCCTCATTTGGCTTTTCCAAAAGAACAGCTCCTTTAAAATCACTCAGAATATGAGGAGTGTGCTTCCTCTGTTTGTGTGCTGTAAACATTCCATAAATAACCGGGGGTTTAGGCCGGTTATATGTAAGGTGCTTTGTGACAATGACTCTTGTTAAGAGCGCTATATAAATAAATTTGAATTGAATTGAATTGAATTGAATTGAATTGAATTGAAAAATATTGGTTTGAAAATCACACCCTTCAAACACACACTCAACAGTCTCATTACTTTTAAGGTGATGGCCAACACGTGCAAAATATTCTCTCTCTGTTGGAAACCCTTGTGTCCTACACACCAGGTATGTAAAGGACAGGACAATCTCAGGTCTTTGTGTCTGACTTTCCACATGGCATCGAGACAAATGTGAATGCAAACCACTCCAAGTTTTGAAAGAACATGGACATTCCAAGTATATGCATGGTAGTGAATGACTATGGCTGAAGGTTCCAAGATGGAGTCTATAATGTTTCAAAATGTCACTTCTGGTAGGTAGGAGGTCACTGCATCTTTTGCATTGCCAACTCATTTTTACCTGTGCCTACATAAATTAGAGAGGAAATGAAAGGCAAAGTAATGACATCTTAGGTAAACTTTGCAGTTACAATAGCGAAGGCACACCATTTGTTTACATATGTTAAGGATAAGAATGATACAAGAATGAAATCCCTCAGGTTCATGCCAAGACTATTAACCCACATTAATAATTTAAAGCAATATGTAACTTTTTGTATTAAAATGTCTACAAAAAACAGTTATATACTTTGAGCTGTGTACATACATTATTCCAACTGTTTTCAACAAGATCAAATTTTAAAGAAATCTGTCATTTTATTCAGTGTAATGGTCCATTACATTTTGGTCACCTGTCAATTATAGCATCCCCTACGTGCAGGCATCAGTGTTGTGGTTGTCTGCTGAAGCCACATTTAATGGACTTTTTCTCCAATTTAATTTTTATGATACACTTTTTAAAGCCTGCTAGTTTTTAGTTGTACAGTATATTTAACTTGATCAAGGATTTTAGTCATCACATGTCAGGATCTTAAATTATCACAGAAAAAAAGTTGAGTAAATGTTAGTGGGAACTGACAGCTTACCAAACTGCCTCAGAGAAAGAATGACTGATAGTAAGTAACTGCTGTTGTGGGGAGGAGGAGGCAAAAAGGTGATCATATCTGCCTAATTGTATGGAGCCCACACTATTGTTTGCAATTTTACTTAACTGTATCTATTACTTTAAGTTATTGTAACTGTATCTATTCTGAAGTTTTTCTTACCTGAATGTGAAGCTTGAAGACCCCAGGTAACAAAAGCGCTTGGGTATCTAAAGATCAGGAAAATGCATGTTAGAATAAGGTTGAAAATCAGTGGTAAATTTAACTTATTTAAGCAAAAGGTTAGAAATAGTTTTAGGGTTTTTTCAAACAACAATACAGTATCATTAATTGACTATGCAGCATTGAAAACCAATCAAATCTCTAAAATCAGACAGACTACTAAGCATACATCTCTACAGTCAAATCTGTGCATCTGCTTTAGTAATGCAATAGTATACTAACATGATCTCTGATTTCAGAATCCTGTCAAATTCCAGCTCGTTTTGCTTGTTGTCCATAAAACACCATAGCTTACTTTCCCTTATTTGCCCACACAACTACTGCCTGAAGGCTAGAAATTGCTAAAAAAAAAAAGGCTAAAAAATCTACTGTTCCCTAAAAGGAAGATACAGAGAACATATTTTCTAACCCTAACCCTAGACAGCAACTACCAGAGGACCTCATTCTCAGATCATTCAGACCAAAGAATGTGGAGTTGGCTGAAGAAAAACGGGCATCCACCAGGGAAACAGACACATCCAAATACTATGCTGCACCCAAAAAGAACCAACACCAAAAAGAAAGCAGAAAGAAAGCACAGCAAAGAAAGCAAAAACAATGGCACAAACAGAGAAAGGTGTAGAGGAGAAACAGAAAGGCAGAGTGAAAGATGAGGAAATTGTGTTTTGTGACTTGCTACATCTCCAAGTGCATAGAGGATGTTACCGTCCTGAAGAACATCACCATTAGAGCCAACGGGAAGCCCTGGTTCACAACACAGGTGCGTGCTCTGCTAAGAGAGAGAGATGCTGCTTTCCGGTCCAGAAGTTAAGCTGCCCTCAGAACACCCAGGGCCAAACTCTCTCGCTCTATCCGTCAAGCAAAGCGAGCGCACGCAAAAAAGATCCAAAATCACTTCAACGACACAAAAGACTCTCGCAGTTTATGGCAGGGCATCCAGGCCGTCACCCAGTACAAGCCAGCACCAAGCAGCTGTGAGGGGGATGCCACACTCCCTGAGGAACTGAACAAGTTCTACGCACGGTTTGATGCACTGAACACCACGCACACGACGAAAGCAACGCCTCACATTACCGACCAGATCATCTCTCTGCCTGCAGCTGACGTGAGGAGAACCTTCACCAAGGTCAACCCACGAAAAGCTGCAGGTCCAGACAACATTCCAGGTCGTGTGCTGAGAGACTGCGCTGATCAGCTAGCCGAGGTGTTCACGAACATCTTCAACACTTTGCTGAGCCAGATGATCGTCCCACCGTGCTTCAAGTCCACCACCATCATCCCAGTGCCTAAGAAATCTTCAGTTTCCTGCCTGAATGACTACCGGCCCATCGCTCTCACCCCCATCACCATGAAGTGCCTTGAGAGACTTGTCATGGCACAGGTGAAAAGCAACCTCCCCCACTCACTGGACCCTCTGCAGTTTGCCTATCGCACAAACAGGTCAACTGAGGACGCAATATCCACTGCACTTCACCTTTCCCTCTCACACTTGGACAATAAAGACTCTTATGTTAGATTGCTGTTCATAGACTTTAGTTCAGCATTCAACACCATCATCCCCCAAAGACTGTGTATGAAACTGAGCAAGCTGGGACTGAGCACCTCACTCTGTTAATGGATACTGGATTTCCTGTCAGAGAGACCTCAGTGTCTGAATCGGCGACAATGTTTCCAGCACCATCAGGCTGAGTACTGGAGCTCCTCAGGGTTGCGTCCTCAGTCCACTTTTGTTCACACTCCTGACTCACGACTGCACCGCCCTGCACAGCTCAAACCACATCATCAAATTTGCCGATGACACGACCGTGGTGGGGCTCATCAGCAACAATGATGAGTCGGCGTACAGAGATGAGGTTCAGCAGCTGGCTGCCTGGTGCAGTGAGAACAACCTGTCGCTGAATGTGGACAAAACGAAGGAAATGATCGTCGACTTCAGGAGAACTCGCTCTACCCACACACCACTCAGCATCCACGGTTCCACGGTTGAGACTGTAAAAAACACCAAGTTCCTGGGAGTTCACATCTCAGACGATCTCACCTGGACCACCAACACCACCTCCATCACCAAAAAGGCCCAGCAGCGTCTCCACTTCCTGAGACGGCTGAAGCGAGCCAACCTGCCCCCTCCCACCCTCACTGCGTTTTACAGGGGCACCATAGAGAGCATCCTGACCAGCTGCATCTCCGCCAGGTTCAGTAACAGTGCGGTTGCCGATAACAGGCGGCTTCAAAGGATCGTCAAAGCAGCTGGCAACATCATCGGAGCGTCTCTTCCGCCGCTGCAGGACAGCTTCTACAAGCACTGCATCAGAAGGGCCTCCTGCATTGTGCTCGACCCCTCACACCCTTCACACAGACTCTTCACACTCCTTCCATCTGGCAGACGCTTTCGCAGCATCAAGTCTCGATCCTCCAGGATGCGTGATAGCTTCTTCCCACAAGCCATCAGACTCTTGAACTCACTTCCAGCCATCACACTTCCCCCCACACACACACCTGGACTGCGAAAAAACTGATTCTGTTGCACCACTGCACTTTACACACCACCGTCACTTTGATGCACAGTAACTACTGCAGTGTTATGACACTGCACTGCTGCCACTTATTTGCACAAACATTATACGCTGCTGTACAAATGTTTGCACATACACTGAACATTGTACACATAAATAGCTGAATATAGTATCTGTCATATTATAACTTTCTACCTCTTGCACATCCAATGTAAAATGTCAATTTTGCACCTGTTTAAATGTTTGCATATTTGCACATATACTGAACATTGTACTTGAAAATAGTCCGGATATAGTATCTGTCATATTATAACTCTACCTCTTGCACATTCAGTGTAAATGCCAATTTCAACCTGTTAAGAATACTGCATCCTGACTTGACAAAATTTTTACCTCTATGTCTATTTCTAGCTTCTAATTATATTTAAAACTCCTTGTCTAGTTTAAAATGTATATTGCATATTGTATAGTTTAAAATGTTTATTGTTTAATGTATATTTTAGTATTTTTACTTATTTATTGTCTATCCCATGTGCCTAGTTGTGCCACTGCCTATTTATTCTCTGTTCTACTGTTCTCTGCTTGTTTGCACTGGAAATAACCTGGAGCCACGTCGTCTCGTCTCTCTACGTATCTGTACAGTATATAGCAGAGATGACAATAAAGTTGACTTTGACTTTGACTTTTGACTTAAGTTGTTAAATGTGGTGTGATTGTATATTATCAGTTGTCTTATGTGTTTACAGTTAATGAAGGGAAATGTGGAAGAACTTTGAGCTTTGTTAAACTGATATGTGCAGAGTAGCCTGATGAAACCAGGTCGTTTTGTCAAACTAATTTTATGAATGTTGACCTGTACCAGAGAACCAACTGAACTGCATATCCTTCGGATCCCTGGCATTCATTTCCTTCCTCGCTTCATGCTGTGGTAGGACAGAACACACTGACACTGAGAACTTGGGCCACAATGATATTTGGACTGAATTTAGGGTTAACCCCTGAACCCTTCATGAGGACAGACCTTTTTTTTCTGCGCGCACTTTATCATTCTAGTTATTTATTTTGGGGAAACCATACACTGTGGTTGTTGTTCAAGGGTGTGTGAAAATACTGTACATGGTTTTTTGGAAATCATTCTGATATGAAGAACTCGTTACTGCCATTCAAACCCTGGGCTCCAGTCGTTCCATATCTTCTGTTCCTGGTCCAAGCTCATACCGTTTCTCATATATCTATTCAACTAGTTCGTTCGTGACTAGGGTTACATATGACATTAAGTACAGTACAGTGTAAATGTGGTGCAGATTGGTCAGTAAGGGGAGCTACAATGCCAAGTATAATAATTAAAAGAGCAAACATATTGCTTTTGTTTACCCGTTTCATGAAGTGTGAATGAGACTTGGATTCCTGGTTTTGAAATAGTCATATAATAGTTGCTGTAATGCTAATCTGCAAAATTTCAACTGCAAACATTTTGTTCTTTTTCATCAACCATTTAAAGAGACTTGAATTCCTGTTTTTGAAATAGAAATGTCATAAATGTTTATGATAAAGGAACATTGCAATTCTTGATGCATTTTGTGGGTTGTGCCGCTTGTGCTTGGAACCCGTTCATCGCCGCTCGCTTTACTTTACACATCGTCACTTTGATGCACATGCTGCTATATGGACTATCTCCTCCTCAATAACGCTGTTATTTACGACTCTGCTGCCCACTTATTGCACTAACATTATACACTGCCTTTCAAATGTTTGCACATACACTGAACATTATTACATAAATAGCTTTGAATATAAAGTATCTGTCATATTATAACCTCTACCTCTGCATCCAATGTAAAATGTCAATTTCCACTGTTTAAATATTTTGCATATTTGCATACACTGAACATTGTACTTGAAAATAGTCGGATATAATTACTTGTCTGTATTAAAACTCTACCTCTTGCACATTCAATGTAAATGCCAATTTCAACTTGTAAAGAATACTGCATTCTGACTTGTCTAAATTCTACCTCTATGTCTATTTCTAGTTTCTAATTATATTTAAAACTCCTTGTCTAGTTTAAAATGTACATATTTATTATATTGTCTAGTTTAAAAGTGTATGTTGTTTTAATGCTTATATTCTTGTATTTTTACTTATTTATTGTTTATTCCATGTGCCTAGTTGTGCCACTGCCTATTTGTTCTCTGTTCTGCTGTTCTTTGTTTGCACTGAATATAACCTAGACCCACGTCGTCTCGTCTCTCTATGTATCTGTACAGTATATAGCAGAGATGACAGTAAAGTTTACTTTGACTTTGACTAAAATGGAATTTTGCAGTTTTCTGAACATTATCTTTAGAGGGCAGACATCAGTGGTAGACATTTTCACAAGCAATAAACAAGGCAAGACTTGAAGTAGCCTGTGCACTACTCCAGTGTAAAGGTAAGTAGAATCAAACACTTAGTAAAAGCAAATAAAAATATAGCCGCGAGCGGCGATGAACGGGTTCCAAGCACAAGCGGCACAACCCACAAAATGCATCAAGAATTGCAATGTTCCTTTATCATAAACATTTATGACATTTCTATTTCAAAAACAGGAATTCAAGTCTCTTTAAATGGTTGATGAAAAAGAACAAAATGTTTGCAGTTGAAATTTTGCAGATTAGCATTAACAACTATTATATGACTATTTCAAAACCAGGAATCAAGTCTCATTCACACACTTCTACAGAAAGCAAGGTAAGCTCAAAAGCAATATGTTTGCTCTTTTAATTATTATACTTGGCATTGTAGCTCCTACTGACCAATCTGCACCACATTTTACACTGTACTGTGCCAATGTCATATGTAACCCTAGTCACGAGCAGACTAGTTGGAATAGATATATGAGAAACAGTATGAGCTTGGACCAGGAACAGAAGATATGGAACAGCTGGGAACCCAGGGGTTTGGATAGCAATGTGAGTTCTTCATATCGAATGATTTCAAAAACCATGTACGTATTTTCACACACCCCTTGAACAACAACCCACAGTGTATGAACTGAATAAATAACTAGAATGATAAAGTCTTGGCGCCAGAGAAAAAAAAAGGTCTGTCCTCATGGAGGGTTCAGGGGTTAACCCTAAATTCAGTCAAATATCATTGTGGCCCCAAGTTCTCCAGTGTCAGTGTGTTCTGTCCTACCACAGCATGAAGCGAGGAAGGAAATGAATGCCAGGGATCCGAAGGATATGCAGTTCAGTTGGTTCTCTGGTACAGGTCAACATTCATAAAATTAGTTTGACAAAACGACCTGGTTTCATCAGGCTACTCTGCACATATCAGTTTAACAAAGCTCAAAGTTCTTCTACATTTCCCTTCATTAACTGTAAACACATAAGACAACTGATAATATACAATCACACCACATTTAACAACTTAAGTCAAAGTCAAAGTCAACTTTATTGTCATCTCTGCTATATACTGTACAGATACGTAGAGAGACGAGACGACGTGGCTCCAGGTTATTTCCAGTGCAAACAAGCAGAGAACAGTAGAACAGAGAATAAATGGGCAATTAGCACAACTAGGCACATGAGATAGACAATAAATAAGTAAGAATACTAAAATATACATTAAACAATAAACATTTTAAACTATACAATATGCAATATACATTTTAAACTAGACAAGGAGTTTTAAATATAATTAGAAGCTAGAAATAGACATAGAGGTAAAAATTTTGTCAAGTCAGGATGCAGTATTCTTAACAGGTTGAAATTGGCATTTACACTGAATGTGCAAGAGGTAGAGTTATAATATGACAGATACTATATCGGACTATTTTCCAAATTACAATGTTCAGTATATGCAAATATGCAAACATTTAAACAGGTGCAAAATTGACATTTTACATTGGATGTGCAAAGAGGTGAAGGTTATAATATGACAGATACTATATTCAGCTATTTATGTGTACAATGTTCAGTGTGTGCAAACATTTGTACAGCAAGTATAATGTTTGTGCAAATAAGTGGCAGCAGTGCAGTGTCATAACACTGCAGTAGTTACTATTGCATCAAAGTAGCGGTGGTGTGTAAGTGCAGTGGTGCAACAGAATCAGTTTTTTCGCAGTCCAGGTGTGTGTGTGGGGGGAAGTGTGATGGCTGGAAGTGAGTTCAAGAGTCTGATGGCTTGTGGGAAGAAGCTATCACGCATCCTGGAAGATCGAGACTTGATGCTCGCAGCGTCTGCCCAGATGGAAGGAAGTGTGAAGAGTCTGTGTGAAGGGTGTGAGGGTGAGCACAATGCAGAGCCCTTCTGATGCAGTGCTTGAAAGCTTGTCCTGCAGCCCCGGCGGAAGAGCGGCTCCGATGATGTTGCCAGCTGCTTTGATGATCCTTTGAAGCCGCCTGTTATCGGCAACCGCACTGTTACCGAACCAGGCGGAGATGCAGCTGGTCAGGATGCTCTCTATGGTGCCCCTGTAAACGCAGTGAGGGTGGGAGGGGGCAGGTTGGCTCGCTTCAGCCGTCTCAGGAAGTGGAGCTGCTGGGCCTTTGGTGATGGAGAATTGGTGTTGGTGGTAGGTGAGATCGTCTGAGATGTGAACTCCCAGGAACTTGGTGTTTTTTACAGTCTCAACCGTGGAACCGTGGATGCTGAGTGGTGTGTGGGTGGCGAGTTCTCCTGAAGTCGACGATCATTTCGCCGTTTTGTCCACATTCAGCGACAGGTTGTTCTCACTGCACCAGGCAGCCAGCTGCTGAACCTCATCTCTGTACGCCGACTCATCATTGTTGCTGATGAGCCCCACCACAGTCGTGTCATCAGCAAATTTGATGATGTGGTTTGAGCTGTGCAGGAGCAGTGCAGTCGTGGAGTCAAATTAGCCAGACAAAAGTGGACTGAGGGCGCAACCCTGAGGAGCTCCAGTACTCAGCCTGATGGTGCTGGAAACATTGTCGCCGATTCAGACACTGAGGTCTCTCTGACAGGAAATCCAGTATCCATTAACAGAGTGAGGTGCTCAGTCCCAGCTTGCTCAGTTTCATAGCCACAGTCTTTGGGGGATGATGGTGTTGAATGCTGAACTAAAGTCTATGAACAGCAATCTAACATAAGAGTCTTTATTGTCCAAGTGTGAGAGGGAAAGGTGAAGTGCAGTGGATATTGCGTCCTCAGTTGACCTGTTTGTGCGATAGGCAAACTGCAGAGGGTCCAGTGAGTGGGGGAGGTTGCTTTTCACCTGTGCCATGACAAGTCTCAAAGGCACTTCATGGTGATGGGGGGTGAGAAGCGATGGGCGATGATCATTCAGGCAGGAAACTGAAGATTTCTTTGGCACTGGGATGATGGTGTTGGTGGACTTGAAGCGGTGGAGACGATCATCTGGCTCGAAGTGTTGAAGATGTCCGTGAACACCTCGGCCTAGCGCTGGTCAGCGCGATCTCTCCTTTTATGACCTTAACGCTAAGACTCAACATACACAATTTAAACAGAACTGTTTAACAAAATAGAGACTCAAATATAATACTAAATCACCTGTGACTGAGCAGAAGTAACATTTAACATCTACAAACCCGCACTAGACAGGCTTTGAAATCGTGTTTAAACCCGGTTCCCTCGTTATTCACGTGCTAACTGGTTTAGCATAAGTCAGTGGAAAATTACATTGTAGCTTAAGTGCTAATGAACTTTTCCACTCTTTAGATTCTTACGAACCCATATTCCTTTCACAGCAGTTTATTGGCTTGTCTTAGCCACAGCATTGTGAAATTGCAAAAAAGCTTTCTGTTACACCCCCGGGGTCACTCTGCTAATTCATTTGATATGTAATTTATGTGGATTGGCCAAAAGACCTAGGAGGAGTTCACAAGAGTTTGTTTTTCAATCTATGCAAGTTAGCGTAAAAAGTTGTGAAAAAAATGACACAGTCCCAATGGGAAAGTTGTTTGGTTGTACTTAAGGAGTGTAACATTGGTTGTACTTAGAGTGTTTTATATTTTAGGCTACAGGGTTCTGGAGTTATAGGCCAAATTGTGTTTGCCTTACAGGCCATTAGAGAAACACAGCCTTCAGAAGCCAATTTCCTGTTTTTTGGCCCGCAGTGCCCGATGTTCACGAAACTTGGCAGGTGGTATTGTAGTGTTAGTGTTCTGCATGTGCCTTCCAAATCTGGTGCAGTTCTGGCGTGGCGGTGTAATCTGCTGACCCTCTGTGCTGTTAGACCACAGTCGCTATAATCTATGTAGATAATGGCATCCATTTTTATGAAAAGTCAAAATGTTTTTGATAATTATTTGCTATGAGATACTCCTGAATCATTTGAGACCAGTTTTGTGGAGATTGAGCGAAAAACCTAGGACTAGTTCGAAATGGTGCCATTTCCTTGTCATGTAAATTAAGTGCAAACGGAAGGAGTGTGCATAAAGATTTGCATATTTTAAGATTTTACTTTCTTGGCAGTAGGCAGCAGTCCAAAAGGATCTTGTGATTTTTCCTCACGCTTCTTAACCTTGAGTTATTCATGAAGTGCGATTGCCTTTGCTATGGCGCCTCCGCGGGCAATCAAAAGCGAACTTAGCATGTGTGTGGTTAGAGTCGAGGTCTTTGCATAGCTCTGTAATTTCAGCCCGATATGATGTTCTTAAGTAGTCGAAAAAGCAACTTCAAATTCATTGGCTAATAGCCATTTGTGTTTCTTAGCGTAACGCCGTAGTCAATAATCCTGTATCAGGACATTGCCTAGATGAAGTTTACAAAATTTCAGCCAATTCGGTCATATGGTTCTTGAGATATAAATATATAGCATTTATAGCACCCCCTATTGGTAGGTGGCTACCATTTTTTTCCTGTCCTCCTCAGAATCTTGTTTCCATCAATTTTCTGAAGGTTGAAACTGGGTGGGTCAAGCATTGCAAAGTTACATCGGTCAAAGCAAAATTGACCACACCCTGTCGCACTTGATTGAGATGAAATTGCAAAAAAGCTCTTGTTTGAAGGTCCGGCTCAGTCCACAGATTCGTTTGGCACTAGCACTGGTTGACCAAAATCAAGGAGAGTACAAAAAGTTGATTTTTACCGATGCAAATTTGCAAAAAATCTTTCGAAGCGTAAGTCCAGAGTTTTTAATTGAATGTTGTTTAATTTAAGCCAAGAGTAGAATCAAGTTGAATTTTGAAAATTGACATCATGATCATGAGATGTAGACCTTAGCATTCACATACGCTGTGGCGCCCCTATTGGCGATTTGGCTGTCGTCTTGCCTGAGTAGCAGGAGGGGAGTAGTACCTAATCACAAAGTTTCTACGACTTACGGTTTCGGCTGCACAACACGTTTTAAGGCAGAACCTTTTTTTTTTTAAATAATAAAAACCTGAGCAAAAAACAATAGGGTTCCTGCACTGCGGGAATGCACTACAAGGAGTTTCTACCACTGTTTCAGTATGCAAATTAGTTTTAATAATGTTAAATGTTAAACTATTACACCTATAATAGTTATTTTGGCAACTTTGAAGAAAATATCAAATTTGTTTAAATTTAATACAACAAATAAAATATATATGCATTTTTACTCACATATGAAATACATGGATTGTGCGATGGATAATGTACTCATACAGAATCACAACAGTTTTAAACCTTATAATAAACCATTGTTTGTAGGGAATGCAGATGACTTTTGTGTGGTATGCTCACTGCTGGAAACTGATGCTAATAAGAGCATGATTGAAATGGTAATGTATAACAGAAATGTGTGTTTTGTACTATTAATTGACTGTAGCATGTTTGTTTTTTTTGCCTTTCTCACCTGTAGGTGCAGTGTGATATGTGCAGTAGGTGCAGTGTGATATGTGCATTTTAAATTTAAATAAAGATGTTATTTAAAATACATTTAAATAAATAACTTTTACTACACAATTCTTTAGCTTTTTTACAAATTGATCCATCTCATAATTTTTGGTATAGCAGAAGACACATTATAGATGATTTGATGTCATCCTAATAGTGCAACACAAAGTGATTTTGTGCTGGAAGCATAATTTGATAAGGGATATTGCTCTATCAAATTATGCTACACATACGATTTTAAATAAAGCTAATATACGTATAGACTGTAGAGTATCAAACCATGCTCCCTGTGAAGGAAATTTTTTATTACTAATTATTCTTAAAGATACTAACTGTAAGTAGAGTGAGTTTTGGTCAGTGTGACTTCTTCAAGACCTTGTCTAGCTGACTTGATAAGACAATGAATTGTATGTGCGTAAGCCAATGAATTATATGTGTGTTGTTTGCGTGCAAGATGCTTTCTCCTTCTGTTGGTTATGGCTGTTGATTATCGCTGTCCCAAAGGGGAAAGACAAAGCAGAGACAAAATGTACTCTTGTATGTCACCGTGACCCTCCTCAAGGTGATAACGGCCGACCGGGCACTTTGTGATTCAGGGGGGTTTAGCGATTCAGGGGGTTTATGTAAGGAGAACGCACCTTTCACTCAGGGGCACTCTCTGATCAGCACGCTGTGAAGGAGACCTGCTCATTTGCCTGGCAAATTATTGTTAATGCGAATAAATACTTTGTGATCGGACTTCTTCTGACTTTGGTTTTATTTGCTCAGTGGAAAAATCCACGACATAACTTGGCGTCACGAATAGGATTCCTCGAGTGGATAACCTGCTGAGAACCGGACCACCAAGGGCTGATCACCTCAGGAGAAATTCTACCTGATCCCAGAGCCTCAGAACTGTGAGAAGGGGACTTGGTGGACAGGGTTCGATTGAGGGTCGCCACCGCTGGAATCCACAACAAAGGCAGTAAAAACGTAGGCTCATTGGCTCTCCTCTGCCTCATGATGTCTTCAAAATGTAGGCCTATGTGTTGTCCTTGTAAGTGTTACTACTAATAGCTAAGGTATAAACAGTGACACTGAGTTTAAACAAAAGACACTGAATTTTTCTTACTTTTTTGTAATTTTCCCAATAATGTAAGCTTTTTACAGTTGTCTTTTCTTTTTAGGCCTGTTTGGTCCCCTTTTGATTAGAAGCGAACACTAATTCTTTACTGCAATGAATGCAATGTTTTCATACATTCATACATTTTTCTGTGCTTTCCAGACCCTTTCTTGTACCCTGCCCTCCTTGTACAAGCTATGATGTCATCTCAGAAGGTAGGCTTATCTTGCAAAAAGGGTTTTCAAAATTACAACTGCATATTGCTGACAGGCCAGAAAAATGGGATCAGACTGAAGCCTTTTTTTCAATCACGCAGTGCAACTGCACGCTGATTGGTTTGTCAAAGTTAATTTGATCTAACCAATCAACTGACGGCGGTAACGAGTCGGACAATGGCCGCGCCGCTTTACCGGGTGCCGACATTTGCATGGGGCCGCGCCAACCGGCTCTATAAATACGGCCATTTCGCTATCAAGTTCAGATTTTTCTTCCTTCGGCCTTGAGAGATCATTTCAACGCTGAACTCTGCGACTGAATGCCTTCGCCGTTGATAAGAGCATCGCAGCTGGAATTGGCGATTATTGCCGTTCCCCTGCCGCTTCTGGTTTCTAAAAGAGCGTCTTTTTCTATAAAAGAGCATAAATGGCATTTTTAAATGCCACGCCATCGTTGCACTTCGTGCTTGGAGCCGCTGCGCTCTGATGACGGCCATCTCGAGTGTGCGCTCTGTCTCGGCAAATCCCAAGCAGACGCCGCTCTCTCCTCCGCTGATTGCATCTCAGCGCTGCGCTCGCGGGTAGCGCGATGACGGCGCCCCCAGCCGCCGTCATCCTCCCGTAGTGCCAGGAACAGGACCGATGAGGAGCTCATCCGCGTCCTGTCCAAGGCTGTCGCCAAGCTCAGACTTGAGTGGTCCCCCCTGAGGAGCCCTCACGAAGCAGGCTGGACAGGGGTTTCTTCCGGGGCGCCAGCAGGCCCCCCAACAACGCTCAGCCCCCTTCTTCCCCGAAGTCCACGACAAGCTCAACAGGGCGTGGCGCGCCCCATACTCGTCGAGGGTCCGGACTTCCTCCTCTACTGCGCTCTCCTCCGTGGACGGCGCCGAGGAGAAAGGCTATGTGCACCTGCGTCCGCTAGATGAGTCCGTGGACGCGCATCTCTGCCCGCCCTCGGCCATTGGATGGAAGGCCAGGGCGAACCACCCCTCCAAGCCCTGCAGAACCACATTGGCGCTCGCTGGCCGCGCCTATGCCGCCGCCGGCATAGGCTATGCGACACTTCCTCCCGAAGCGTTCCAGCACTTCATCTGCCATCAGTCGCCCCAGGTCAGAGCCAACTTGGCAGCCCGCTGCTCCTGCCCCTCCCGCTCCAGATCCATGAAAGAGCACGCTCGCGTTCGGCGAGGCGCTTCTCAAACACCCAGTGTGCAGGTCCCCGGCCCAACATCGCCATGGACCCAGTGCCCAGAAAGTCCTCCTGAACGCCCAAGCAGGAAGAGGAAGGGGTTCAGTCCTGCCGTGGCCAGACCACCCCTCAAGTGGCTTTGTGCCAACCTCTCACCACCCCACTCACCGCCGGGTGCAGAGGCAAGTGTGTCTTCGGCTCCTGCCCGGCCCATACAAGTGCCCGGCTGTCCAACTGCTGTGATAGCGGAAATAAAAGCAAAACATTTACATCCTCACAAAAAGAGCTATTTTCCTCTTCCTCACATGTCAGATTCGCTGCCCCTGGGCGACAGATCCATAAACCTCATTCAGCCACTGTCCCAGCGGGCCGAGGCCTGGCAGGCCATCCACACAGTGTCAGACTGGGTGATGGGTAAAATAAGACGAGGTTACACCTTGCAGTTTGCTCGCAGACCCCCCTGCTTTCGGGGCATGGTCCCCACTTGTGTGCGCGAGGAGACCGCTCCTGTTCTCCACGCCGAGGTGGCCAACTTGCTGGAAAAGGGAGCCATAGAGGTCGTTCCTCCAGCTCAAAGCGAGTCAGGCTTTTACAGCCGCTATTTCCTCGTCCCAAAAAAGACGAGGGTCTCCGACCGATTTTGGACCTCAGGCTTCTGAACCGCGCCCTGGTAAAGCGGCCGTTCAGAATGGTGACCGTAAAGCAGATCCTTGCATAGATTCGCTCAGAGGACTGGTTTATGTCCCTGGATTTGAAAGACGCGTACTTTCATATCCAAATTGCCCCCCATCACAGGCGCTTTCTGAGATTCGCCTTTGAGGGTGTGGCATATCAATACAAGGTCCTTCCGTTTGGTTTATCTCTGGCTCCCCGCACTTTTACGCGATGCATGGATGCAGCGCTCTCCCCTCTGAGACAGATGGGGGTCCACGTCCTCAACTACCTCGATGACTGGCTCATTCTGGCCCAGTCAGAGGCAGTTTTGATATCGCATCGGACCCTTCTCCTCAGCCACTTGAAGCGTCTGGGGCTCAGGGTCAATTTCGCCAAGAGCATGCTATTACCCAGCCAACAAATGTCGTTCCTGGGGATAGTAATCGACTCTGTGCGAATGAACGCAAGTCTCTCAGCGGAGCGAGCCGAGTCGATTCAGAGCCGCGCAGCCTCCTTCGTGGAGGGCTCCTCGCACCCACTCAAGGCCTTCCAGAGGGTTTTGGACCTGATGGCAGCAGCTTTGCCGGTACTTTGGCTGGGTCTACTTTATATGCGACCCATCCAGTTTTGGTTGAAGCGGAGGGTTCCATTCGCAGCATGGTGCCACGGGCACCACCGCTTAATGGTAACTTGGGCCTGTGTCACAGCCCTGACCCGTTGGAGGGACCCTCACTGGCTAGCCCAGGGGGTGCGCCTGGATACGGCACACCGTAGGAAGATGGTCTCGACAGACGCTTCCAACACGGGTTGGGGAGTGCTGTGCAAAGGCAAACCGGCCTCCGGCCTTTGGTCCAGGGAGGAGGCGGGGCTGCACATCAACTGCCTTGAGATGCTTGCAGTGTGCCGTGCCTGCCAAGCCTTCCTGCCGGAACTGAAGGGGCACCATGTGTTGGTGCGCTCAGACAGCCACTCCGTGGTGTCGTACATGAATCACCAGGGCGGAATCATCTCGAGGCGCCTCTTTGCTCTTGCAAAACGCCTTTTGATATGGGCCCAGGTCAACCTGCGCTCGCTCAGGGCATCACACGTGCCGGGCAAATTGAACCAAGGGGCAAACATGCTGTCCAGGAGCAATGTCTCATCAGAGGACTGGACGCTCCACCCCCTCACGGTTCAGAGGATTTGGGACACCTTCGGCAGGGCGCGAGTCGACCTCTTTGCCTCCGAAGACAAATCTCTCTGCCCACTTTACTTTACAAGAAGCACGGATGCTCTGGCCCACGAGTGGCCAGACCTTCCACTTTACGCGTTCCCTCCAGTCGCTCTGTTACCACAGGTACTCAGACGAGTCAGGGAGCGCAAACTCAAGCTTCTCCTGGTGGCCCCCTTCTGGAGGAACCAACTGTGGGTGTCGGAGCTGTTCCAGTTGTTGGAAACAGCCCCGTGGCCGATTCCCTTGAGGCGGGACCTCCTCTATCAAGCGAGCAGCTCGCTGTTGCATCCGTGGCCCAAGCTGTGGGCCCTTCATGTCTGGCCACTCAATGGGCACCTTTGGGCCTCCCCGAGCGCGTCCTGAACACCATGTCCATCTACACGGCGGCTTTGAAGTTTGGTGCCGGGACCGGAACTTCGATCCAGTCTCCTCAGAGGTCTCGGTGGTCTTATCGTTCCTGCAGGAGTTGCTGGACAAGCAGCGTTCTCCCTCGACTGTCAAGGTTTACGCTTCAGCAATAGCGGCTTTTCATGCCCCTATTGCGGGGCGCTTGGTCGGCAGGCACAGTGCAGTTATTCAATTTTTGAGAGGCGCCAGGCGGTTGCACCCCCCATGCCCTCATACGGTCCCCTTGTGGGACTTATCCACTGTGCTCCTAGCTCTGGCGTCTGTCAAGCGAGTAGGTGACTTGCAAGCGCTGTCTGTCAACCCGCCTTGCCTGGAATTCGGGCCGAACGACTCCAGAGTCGTCCTGAAACCAAGACTGGGTTATGTGCCTAAAGTGCTCTCAACTCCGTTCAGAGCCCAGGTCATAAGTCTCTCTGCCCTGCCCGCCTCGGTGGACGACCAGGACTTGCACCTGCTCTGCCCCGCTAAGGCCCTGAGGGTTTACGTGGCGCGTTCTGCCTCATTCAGGAGTTCAGAACAGCTTTTTGTCGGCTTCGGTAACCGTGCCAAGGGCCATCCGGTTACGAAGCAAAGGCTTTCTAAGTGGATTGTGGAGGCCATTACATTGGCTTATCCCTCCTTGGGGATGCAGTGCCCCTTTGGAGTCAGAGCCCACTCCACCAGAGGCATGGCCTCTTCCTGGGCGTGGTCGAGCGGGGTCTCCATTTCGGAGATTTGTGAGGCGGCCGGCTGGTCCTCGCCGTCCACATTTATCAGGTTTTATAACCTGGATGTCCCTGCTCTGCAGTCCAGAGTTTTGTCTATTTAAGTCCGTCCAGTGGGACAGACTGAATGGTTTTATGGGTTACTCGACCCGTTGGTGTGAGTCCCTAGTTCTCGGGCCCATTTGGGCATCTGCGGGGTGACACCCGAGCCACAGCGGCCCCCTTTGTGGCTTGCTCTGTGCTTGATGTAATTTTTTGACATTCCCCTGGGGTTTTTCGCCCTTGGGTGTCATATTGAGTCGCACCCCACCATGGCACGGTGGGATTGTACTGGTTCCCCATAGCGTCTTACGACGCAGTACGAGTGAAATATCGAAAGGGAATGTACTCGGTTACTTACGTAACCTCGGTTCCCTGAGATATGGGAACGAGTACTGCGTTCCTTGCCGTGCCATGTGCTGCACGCCAGATGCTTCGTAAGAAAAATCTGAACTTGATGGCGAAACGGCCGTATTTATAGAGTCGGTTGGCGCCGCCCCATGCAAATGTCAGCACCCGGTAAAGCGGCGCGGCCATTGGCCGACTCGTTACCGCCGTCAGTTGATTGGTTAGATCAAATTAACTTTGACAAACCAATCAGCGTGCAGTTGCACTGCGTGATTGAAAAAAGGCTTCAGTCGAAGAGGAAAAAGTTGTTTTCCGCATAGCGTCTTACGACGCAGTACTCGTTCCCGTATCTCAGGGAACCGAGGTTACGTTAGTAACCGAGTACGTTATACTATTATGTTAAACCCAAGCATGAAGTATAGAAATAATCAAATTGTATATATCGTTATTTAAGGATTAGTTCAGCCCAGAATTAAACATTTGGGATCATTTATTCACCTCCATGTCATCCAAGATGTTCATGTATTTCTTTCCGGGGCTTCCGGTATGAGGCGCGCGGAGTAGACATGTTCGCAGCTCGCTCTCACAACCACTCGTTTAACTACCTGTTAAACTTTGCCTTCTTCAGCACTTTTGTTTGCAATAGGCGGGTAAATTGTTCTTAACCACACAACTTGCTTGACTATGTCTAAGAGTAAGGGCAAACAAGAAAAAGATGCCTCTTCGTCCTGTGCTAGCATTACTATGGCGGAGATTAGCACGCTTTTGGAAGACCATAGAAAAGCCCTGGCTGCCGACTTCAAATCGTCGTTTGACTCGATTAGATCCACCGATCCACTCTGGAAGATCTACACTCCACGGTTACGGATCACAAGCAACGTATCGGCTCGCTAGAAGGACATGCCACTGAGGTTGACCAGCATCTCCAGCAGCTTGAGAAAGCATGCTCCATTTTGCAGCGAGATAACGAGTCACTTAAATCCAAACTTGGACGGACGCGGCAGGTGCCAAAACGTCCGGATTACAGGGTTACCTGAGTCTATCGAAGGCCCGCAACCGTCTGCGTTCTTCTCTCAACTCCTGGTAGACATTTTCGGTACTGAGCTCCTCAGTTTCCCCCCTGAACTTGATTGAGCCCACCGAAGCCTTACAGCCAAGCCCACTCCAGGACAGAGGCCACGACCGGTTATCATTTGGTTCCATCGCGTCCAGATTAAGGAGCTGATCATTCGTGAGGCTCGCAGAAGAGGCGACCTGTTCTATAAGGGGCACAAGATTCGTTTTTACGATGACTACAGCCCTGATCTGTTGAAGCAGCGCGTCGAATATAAAAGTTCCATGGCGGAGCTTTACAAGCGTGGATACAAGTCGGCTCTCCTCTTTCCAGCCAAGCTCTGCATTACCCTGCCTGATGGAGACAAGAGGTGGCTCTCGTCCGCCTCGGAGGCTGCTAAGTTTGTCAAAGACCTGCATACAGACGTAAGCGAGTGAACTTTAGTATCTATCCGTCAGCTCAGATTGCGAAGAAACTTGCTTGATTATCAGTTGCTTATTGTTGACATATTTACTAGCCTCTCATAGATTGCTCTGATTTTTTGACATATATGTTAGCAAGAAGGTTAGTGTGAAATGCGGGCAAAATTGCATCTCTAAATGTGCCTATTGCAATTTCATGGGTTCTTTCTGTAATAACTAAATGTGTGATTGCTTTTTTTGTTGTTTTTTCTATTACTGCTGTTAGATTGTTGTGAGAGCAGCGAGTTTGAAACGAGGACGTGTTAGGTTTGAGCTCCATGTCGCTGCCAAAGGCAACAACTGGATTGAGGTGGGGGGAGCTCGGGGGTTCTGTTGTATTGAATGTTTTTTTTCTTAATTATTATTTATTTATTTATTTATCTTATTATTGTTATTTTTTCCCTCTCCCTTTTTTCCTTGCGGTGGCTATCACTGAGTGTGCTCTTTCAGTGGTGGTTCTACATTTTTTGGTGCTGCATTGTGGGACGGGGCGTGCGGTTATGCCACTTGCACAGCCTCTTAACATTAAACTATAATCCAATGGCAGGCCTGATCGCCCGGTCCGCACCAAGTGGTGCTTTGAGATTTACATCTTGGAATGTCAAAGGGCTGAATTCCCCTGTCAAACGTAATAATGTGCTGAATCATCGAAAAACTTTAAATACTAAAATAGCTTTTTTACAGGAAACTCACCTTAAGGCGTCAGATCAGGTAGGGTGGGTAGGCCATGTGTACCACTCCTCGTTTACAAGTAAGGCTCGGGGTGTGGCAATTCTTATTCATAAATCGGTCCCGTTCTCTGCGACTAATGTCATTTCAGACCCAAATGGGCGCTTTATTATCATTACTGGTAGGATTGCAGGTAGGGGTGTGGTGTTGGCAAATGTACTGTATATGGTCCAAATTGGGATAATGAGTGCATTTTTAAAAGCTTCTTTTTCTCCCTTCCCAACTTAAATTTTCGACAACTCATCCTTGGGGGTGACTTCAATTGTTGTCTTGATCCCTCACTCGATCACTCATCCAATAAGCCTTATGTCCCATCTAAATGATCCGAAGTCATTCAGATGTTTATGGAACAGTATGCAGTTTCAGATGTCTGGCGATTTTTTTAATCCAAACGCCAAGCAGTTTTCGTTTTTTTCTCACCTGTACATAGGACGTTCTCCCGCATAGATTTTTTTCTTGTGGACAACAAACTACTTCCCTCGGTCAACTGCTGCTCTTATAGCCCCATTGTGATATCAGATCATGCAACGGTTGTTCTTGACATCTCTTTCCCTGGTAGTTCTTTGTCTCGATCCCCATGGCGTTTTAATTCACTACTACTCTCTGACCCTGGCTTTGACAAAAAGTTCAACAGCCACCTTGAGGTCTTTATATCTACCAACATTAATCCTGGTGTCTCTGCGGCATTGGCCTGGGAGGCATGCAAAGCTTACCTGCGAGGAGTAATAATTTCTTACTCTGCTCACCTGTGTAAGATCACTACTCAAAAGAGCTCCTGCCTCACCAGGGAGATTTCGGAGCTGCAGTCAAGGTGCGCAGATTCAACCGATACGGATCTATTTAAAGAGCTACTCATGAAAAAGGCTGAATTTGACATCCTGGCCTCTAATAAGGCTGCAGAATCACTGTTAAAAGCACGTCACAACTATTATGAGTTTGGGGATAAACCGAGTAAACTCCTCGCTCACCAAATTCGTCAATCTTCTGCACCTCAGCATATCACTCAGATTAGTACTACTGATGGTGGAATGACTATTGATCCTCAGGTCATCAATAATCAGTTAAGGGATTTTTATTCTGCACTATATTCGTCGGATAACATGAATGATGAGTCACAGTATGACCTCTTTTGTAGTTATTTAGATATTCCTTCCATTGACCCACAAACATCGCTTGGATTGGATGAACCTTTCACAGTTAATGAATTGACCAGTGCCCTAATGTCGATGCAGAATGGAAAATGCCCTGGCCCCGACGGCTTCCCTGCCGAATTTTTTAAAACCTTTGCAGATAAATTGTCCCCATTATTACTTAACATGTTTAACCAATCAATGCAAGACGGCATTCTCCCCACTACATTGCGTCAGGCCACTATTTCTCTTTTACTGAAAAAAAAGATAAAGATCCCCTCTGTTGCAGTAATTATCGCCCTATCTCTTTACTCTGTGCAGATGTTAAGCTGTTGGCTAAAATGCTGGCCAGATGGCTAGAATCTGTCCTTCCAACTATTATATCTATGGACCAAACGGAGTTTGTCAAAGATAGACATTCCTTTCACAATGTTAGAAGGCTAATGGATGTTTTATATGCACCTTCACCCTCCGATACCCCTGAGCTGGTCATTTCAATGGATGCGGAGAAGGCATTTGATCGCGTAGAGTGGTCCTATTTGTTCTACACATTAAAAGCTTTTGGCTTTGGCTATATATTTATATCATGGATCAAGCTTTTATATACATCCCCTCAAGCCTGTGTTCGTACGAACAGTGTGTATTCTAAGTACTTTCCCCTAGAACGTGGCACCCGACAAGGTTGGCCACTCTCACCACTATTCGTTATCGCCATTGAACCACTGGCCTTTGCTCTTAGATCCAGCAAGGTGCAGGGCATCTCAAGGGGTGGTGTTGAACATAGAGTGTCATTATATGCTGATGATCTTCTGCTCTTTATTTCTGACCCTGATAGTTCTATCCCCCAAGTGTTGAATTTGGTGAAGGAGTTTGGACGAATTTCCGGGTATGAACTAAATCTACATAAAAGTGAATTAATGCTGATTAATGCTGCAGCCACAGCCTACCTCCTTTCCAAGTTACCATTTAAGACATCTCCCAAACATTTTAAATACTTAGGCATCTGTATAACTAGAGACTACTCCGATTTATTCAAATATAACTTCTCTCCTTTGATGGCCAAACTGACTCAGGGGACTGCCAGCGATGGTCTCTCCTTCCTTTATCTCTTGCTGGAAAGATAAACTGTATTAAAATGAATGTACTCCCCAAATTTTTATATCTTTTTCAGTGTATTCCTATCTTTCTCCCTAAACATTTTTTCCGCTCACTTGACAATATAGTTTCCCAGTTCATTTGGAGCAGCAAGACCCCCAGGATAAAGAAAGACACTCTACAAAAACCCAAGGACCTGGGTGGGCTTGCTCTCCCAAATTCTTTATTTTATTTTTGGGCAGCGAACATCAGAGCTTTGCTATACTGCTGCTGCTCCAATAGTCGTCCCCCACAGTGGCTGCAGACAGAGGAGGCCTCATGTGGCACCTCATCTTTGATGTCTCTCTTGTGCCTTCCCTTGACTCTGTCACCTTCTGCACACACCAATAGCATTGTAGTTAAACACTCACTCAGGATTTGGTCTCAGTTCAGACGGCACTTTGCCCTACAGGCCTTTCCCATCTCAAGCCCCATTCATTCTAATCCATTTTTTACCCCTTCTGTCATTGATAAGGCCTTTGTAACTTGGAGGGATGGGGGCATTGCGTCCTTCGGGCATCTTTACATTGAGGGTATATTTGCCTCTTTTGAACAGCTAACTTGTGTATATAAGCTAGAGCCAACCCAATTTTTTAGGTACCTACAAATCAGAGATTTTGCTCGTAATCACTTCTCTGGTTTCCCTGCTACCCCTTCTCCCACTCTCGCTGACACCATCCTCAAAACAGATCCCCACCTTAAAGGTACTATTTCAGTACTGTATTATATTCTCCTCACACACCAGTCGTCGGGCTCTGATGCTCTGCGTAGCGCCTGGGCTACAGATCTTAACATCGACATAGAACTCACAGTTTGGGGTCTCGCACTGAAGGGGGTTCATTCATTCTCTATTTGCGCCCGACATGGGGTTTTACAATGTAAAGTGATTCATAGGGTTCATTGGTCCAAAAGCAAGTTAGCCTGTATCTACCCTGGCACCGCTCCAAGCTGTGATAGGTGTCACCTTGGCTCAGCCAGTCTCGGCCATATGTTCTGGTCCTGCCCTGCGCTTACTTTGTTCTGGAAGGGTGTATTTAATTCGCTTTCTGCCATTGCATCTGCCGACATCCGCCCTGCACCAATAGTTGCCTTGTTTGAGGTCCTTCCTGTGGGTAACTCACTGCCATCACACTTTTCTGAGCTGGTGGCTTTTCTCACATTGCTTGCAAGGCGTGCCATTTTACTAGATTCAAGATTCTTTATTTGTCACGTGCAAGTTATACAGGTACAACATGCAGTGAAATGTATCCTGACCCGCTCTTTTAACTGTGCAATAGACAAGGAAGGTAGAGACGCAATACAACTTACAAACATAAATACTAACTTAAATACGGAGGTTGGGGTAACAGGACAAAAATAAAACTATATATTATACAATAAGGAACATAAAGTTAAATGTGCAAACCTGAGATTGTAAAAATTGTAAAAATGTGCTAGGGCAGAACAGGTGCAAAGAGATGATTTTTTAAAGTGCCAGGTGCAGCTGCAGCATTGTACATAGCAGAGTAGAGCATGTGACAATGAAGTGGCAACCAGTATAAGTTATCGTAACAATAAGAGGTATGTATTAGCAGCATATAATAACATGGACATTTACAGTATAGTTATCATAACTATCGTAACAATACGATATGAGGTATGTAATAGCAGCATGTAATAGCATGGACATTTACAGTATAAGTTATTGTAACAACGAGGTATGTATTAGCAGCATATAATAACAGAACTGAGACTTAGAAAGGCATGTCCTGGTTAAGGAAATGGATGGCCTGAGGATAGAAACTCCTCCTGAGTCTCTCTGTTTTGGCCATGATGGTGCAGAACCTTCGCCTGATTGCAGAAGATGAAAAGTCTGTTAAATCCTGAAAAGTCCTCGTGGCTCCATTCCTACCTACAGGGTAAGAGATGCTTCATTTTATGTCATTGGAAAGAGTTATTTTTCTCGAGGGTCCATCAGGAGATTTTCTAAAATTTATGAGCCCTTTATGGACCACGTCAAGTCCCTGCAGCTAGAGTTCGTCCCCACTGTTTAAGCTACCTACTCCACTTCAGCAGGTCATTGTCTGCACTTCCCAGGTTGGCAGCACACAGTATATTGCTGATGGATACCACTGAATCTATTCACTTTGTATTTATTTAGTTATTTTCTACTTTTATTTATTTTATTTAATATATTATTTTAATTATTCATTTGGTTATTTTGTTATCTTCTTGTTAATATCTGTTTCAGTTATATGGTTATCTGTTTGCTTGTCTGTTTGTTTGCTTCTCGTTTATATTGGAAAAATTAATAAATAAATCATTAAAAAAAAAATAAATAAATAAGTTTTTGAGGAAAAACATTTCTATTTTCTCCACAGTGCACTTCCCAGTGGATGCTTAATGTGGGTTGAAAAGTCCAAATTGCAGTTTCTTAGCAGCTTTAAAAGGCTCTACATGTTTTCAGCCGATGTATTATCTAGCAAAGCTATGAAACTGAAACAGTTTCACTTTTTAACCACAAATGCTTGTCTTGCAATAGCTCTGCGATGTGCATACATGATTTCAGGCATTACAGTCATGTTGTTATGTCACATGTGACAAATGTGTTCTCAAAATCGAATTTCTTTTTTGACTGATGAAAGAAAGACATGAACATCATTGATGACTTGGGGGATGAATAAATTATCAGGAAATTACTGAGCGGAACTAAACTCTTGGCAGTTTGTTAACAACATCCTGGCTGTCAGTTTTTGTCCAACAAATATTAATGCCAATGAAAACAAACAGTGAATGGTATATGTTTCTATGTGTAAAAAAGTGCTAAATCACATCATCTTATGTAACATTTCAATTTAAAAACAAATATAATACTTTTTATAATGCAGAAGTTTAAATTACTAAACTAAAATGGCAGTAAATTAACACAGGCACACCGATTAATTGCATAATATTTGATTACCCCATTACTATGTATCATAAAAAAAAGTAAATTTATACACAATTGTACTCCTATCATTTTATACTTTGTTTTAAGGCATACATGCAGCATTGCCAATTCTCCAGAAGTCTGGATCACATCTTATAGTCAACTATTTTACAGTAAAAATAGAAATATTTCTATGGCATTACAGATGGAAAATATATACCTGTGCAATTTGGTTATGCACTGAGGAAAGCAGCTCATCTCAAACACATTAAAACAGTGCAAGTAGTGTCTCAGTCAGCAGCAGCGCTAAAAATCGCTGGACTAGGCGCTTTTTAAACCAGATGTGTTAACTATATCTTTACTATTTATTTAAAACTCTAATATTATACATGTTTCCATGTTTAGGACATGTAAATTGGGATTATGCACTTTCTCTGCAGCAGCCTACTCTGTGTCCTCTCCTATTATTCAGATGTGCCTATATCAAATCATCTATATATATATATATATATATATATATATATATATATATAAAGATATAAACCATATATATAAAGATATAAGCCCTAGTTATAACGATAAAATTTTATCTTTGTACAATGATATTGATCCTCTTTTTCTGGTGGTCAGCAATATGCTTGCATACAAAATGAATGGTCTTAGGTTTTACATAAAAATACATTAATGTACCCATTTGCAGAGAAGAAAACACAGAGCTGTGTCACACAGCTGGATGCCTGCAGAAGCCAGGAAAAGAGAATACAACCAAGGAGACAAAATATGTACTTTCTCATTATTTATTGAGAAAAATAATCCAGAATATACATGTATGGAAATAGTATGTAACCTTGCTCCAGTGTCTGATGTACCTCACTTTTGCAGCAATAACTGCAGCTAACGCTTTTTAACTTCTGGATCAGTGCTGCACAACAACTTTTTAGCCCATTCCTAATATAGAACATCCAACTCTGTGATACAGGGTTTCCCTCCTATGAACTGTCTACTTCAGGTCCTCACAGCATTTCCATTGATTATATCTGACTTTGACTTAGCAATTCCAAACTTTGTTCTTCTTTAACCAGTAAAACTACTTGTGTGCTTGGGTCGTTGTCTTGCTGCATGATCTGCTTTCTCTTGAGACTCAGTTCTTGGACAGATGTCCTAACATTTTCCTTTTAGAATTTGCTGATATAATTCAGAATTCATCAATGATGCAGGAAGTCGCTCTGCCCAGATGCATAAAAACAGGTCCAAATCCATGATACTACTAGCACCCATGTTCACAGATGGAATAAGAAGTGACTTATGCTGGAATGTTGTGTTTTTTTTTTCTTCTTCATACATAATGCTTATCATTTAAATCAGAATGTTCTCTTTGTGTCTCTTGGATATCTTTGTTGGTCGACCAGTCCTGGAGAGGGTAACAGTGGTCTTGAATTTCTTCTATTTGTACACAATCTGTCTTGATCAGAAATTTGGTAGGTCCAAACTCCATTGAGATGGTTTTATGACCTTTTTCCAGCCTAATGAGCAACAAATTTCTTTCTAAGGGTCCTCAAAGATCTAATTTCAGGCCACAGATTCACTTCTCCACAAACATAATTAGACTTTAATAGAAACTTTTTAAAAAATAATAAAACAGGGCAGACACTCGATGCCTGTTAGTCATTCCATTGATTAGAAAATACCTCTCAACAGATGAACTCTAGACTCTCACTGGGCTATATTTTGCCAATTACAGATTATGTATTGTTGGAGAAATTCCCGGAATAAATAAATGAGAAAGTATATATGTTCATCTTATTTGTTTGATTGGATTCTGATACATGATACAATGTTTTGATAAATGCTTTGTAAGTTTTCATGGCAATAAAGCCAATTTGAATTAAACTGATTTGATTGACCTCTGCCCCCCTCTCCCCTTTTCTTATGCCTGATTATTAGGTTCTGCAGACAGTACCAGTGTGAAAGAAGTGCTGCAGTAACATTGTAGATTGAGCCTGAAGTTTCGTAATGTTACTAAAGGTTCTTGAAAACATTCAGTAAATGTGATGGAAGGACCTAAATAGAACCGGTAAAATAACATCTTCTAGGTTGCTATCCTGAAGGTTTTGAAAACTAGGAATGTAGCTGTGAGAGACCTATAGGGAATATCCTATATAGTGGCCTTTAAAAGTCCCAAGAAGATCCTGAATGTCTTCTGTGAAGGTCCCCAAATAACGTCCCCCAACCCTTTAAAGAACCACATCATGACTTTCTTAGAACGTTCTGGGGAATGTTATTAGGCAACGCCTCTAACAACAGTGGGGACGCTCTGGAGAACGCTAGGCCAACTTTCCAAGTAAAATATGAAATTTCTTAAACGCTCCAAGAAAGTCCTGCATGTTGTGAAGGTCCCTCAAAATAACATCCCCCAACCCTTTAAAGAACTCCACATCACACCTTCTTAGAACGCTCTGGGAACGCATTAGCAACGCCCCAATAACAGTGGGGACGTTTCGAGAATGTTAGGAACGCCAAATTTCCTAATAAGTATGGTCCCTGAACGTTCTGAGAACGTCCTAAATGTTCTGTGAAGGTCCCCCAAATAACGTCCCCCAACCCTTTAAAGAACTCCACATCATGACCTTCTCAGAATGTTCTGGGAACGCTACTAGGCAACGCCCTAACAACAGTGGGGACGCTTCTGAGAACGCTAGGGACGCTAACCTTCTAAGTAAAATCCCCCCCCCCCCCCCCCCCCCCCCCCCCCCCCCCCCCCCCCCCCCCCCCCCCCCCCCCCCCCCCCCCCCCCCCCCCCCCCCCCCCCCCCCCCCCCCCCCCCCCCCCCCCCCCCCCCAACTCCTTTTAAAGAATCACATCATGACCTTTCTAGAATATTCTGGGAACGTTAATAGGCAACGCCCTTAACACCAGTGGACATTCTGAGAACGTTAGGAACGCTAAATTTTAATAAAGAGGGGAGTCCCTTAAACGTCGGAGAACGCCCTGAATGTTCTGTGAAGGTCCCTCAAATAACGCCCCCAACCCTTTAAAGAACTCCACATCATGACCTTCAGAATAACGAAATTATTAGGCAACGCCCTTAATGAAACAGTGGGGACGTTTGAGAACGCTAGGGACGCTAACCTTTCCAAGTAAAAGGTGTATCCCTAAACATTCCAAGAACGTCCTTGAATGTTGTGAAGGTCGCTTCAAATAACGCCCCCAACCCTTTAAAGAACTCCACATCATGACCTTCTAGAACGCTTCTGGGAACGTTACTAGGCAACGCCCTAACACCAGTGGGGACATTCTGAGAACGCCAGGGAACGCCAATTTCCTAATAAAGAGTGGTCCCCTAAACGCTCTTGGAGAACCGAATGTTCTGTGAAGGTCCTCAAATAACGCCCCCAACCTTTAGAAGAACTTCCACATCGTGATCTTTCAGAACATTCTGAGAATGTTAATAGGCAACGTCCTTAACACCAGCGGGGACGTTCTGAGAACGTTATGGGAACGTAAAATTTCTAGCGGGGAATCACTTTGATAAAGCAAAGATACATACATAGCCTATAATAACGCACACAGTTAATAATGTTTGTATTTGTTGTAAGGATACTGAAGGTGCTGCTCACGCCTATATCGAATTTTTAATTACGAGATTCTAATTTGTAAAAAGCATTCACGCCCCTCGTGAGAACTTGTAATTACAACTTGTGAACTGGGGAGTCTTGGAAGGCACTTGTACCACATGACCGCTGTACCACCTGACCAACGAGGGCTCTGTTTAGGCGCTGATAGTGCTGCTATAGAAAAGCATAAGTCCGAAGTCCGAGGATGTGAACAGCCCGAGAGAACGTCACATGTTGTCATCTCAAATTACTAATTACTTATATGGCGTGAACGCAGCATTTGTCAGGAAGCAAGCATAGATGTTGTGAATTTGGCTATTAACATGTAAATATTTAAGGGTTGTCTACCCAAAAATTTAACTTCACAATAATTACTCACCCTCATGTCATTCCAAACCTGCATAAACTTCATTCATATTTTAATAATATTTTTAATAATTTCAATTCTGCTGAAATGAAAGAACATTTGAAAAAAACATTTATTCATTTGGATGAACAAGATTCAAAGATCAGAGTCAGTAGTGGTCCGATTCATTCTCACATGTTTAATACGCCTGCTGCTGTGCTGTCTGTCTTTAATGTTAATCAAACATAGCGATTAGTTCACTTCTAGAATAAAAATGCAATAGGAATGGCTCACCTCGCTGCTATCCAAGATGTTAATGTCTTTCTTTTTTCAGTTGTAAATAAATTATATTTTTTGAGGAAAACATTTCAGGAATTTTCTCCATATTGTGGACTGGCCCGTGAGTTTGAACTTCCAAAATGCACTTTAAATGCAGCTTCAGAGGGCTCGAAATGATCCCAGCCGAACAAGAAGGCTGTTATCTAGCAAAATGATAATTTTCTAAAAAAAAAAAAAAGAAATATATATATATTGGTTACAGTGGCCCTGATATCTTGTGTCCATCACAGACATACTGTATCTCAATAGAATCTCTCCCCATGTTCATATCTCTCTTTACGCTAATCAAATTATAATTATATAGTGCCAAAGTGCCTAAGGCACTTTTTGAACAGTACATACATTATGTTTTGATTTAAGTCTCGGGGGAACTTCTGTTTGTAATTTAGTTGCAACAGTATCATACAGCTGTAAGGCAAACTTTCCTTATGTGAAGTATTTTGCACACACAACCCCAGACCCCGGACGCAATATATCAAAAATGTGCTCTCCAGATTTGAATTCAGCACACAGGATTTACTGTAGGACATATGAATTAGACCGCAGCAGACAGAAATGACTTATTTCCAGATGCAAGTGCAACTCAAGATCCTTGATGACAGACAAAAAGCCCAGACTCAAACCGTTACGCGCTAAGGATTTCCACTGCATCAATTTAAATCAACTCGCCAGCAGACAGAAATGATTTATTTGTGATGCAGCGTTATGCAACGTTAGGCAGCATGATGTGTTCTTCCTGGAGTAATGTTGTGGTTAGATTTATTCCTCACTGTCCTGGTGATTTACATACGAGGAGATGAGATAATGGGCTTTTGGGTGTTAAACACGTTTCTAAACATGTCTTAAGAGTTATAAATGTTGTGTTTTAACATTAACAAAGAGTCGCATGTGCTTGAAGAAAGTGCTGAATGGTGCACTTGTATTTAAAGTGGATTTTAATATGAAATAAACAAAAAAAGTTGTAGTAATATATCTTAATATTGCGTAAGTATGCTTGCAGTATTTTGTCAATATTATTTGTTGTGGGGTAATTACGATTTAAGTTAAATTAAGTAGCACTAAAGTATACTTCAGTACACGTAAAATACATTTCATACTGCTTGTTTCCACTCAATATGTAATTAATTTACTAAAATATAATTTCAGATGCCCAAAAAAGCACTTAGAAATGGCACTTAATGCAATGTACTACATTAGTTCTTAACTGGGGTTTAATTGTATTTAAGTTATGATAATTAAACTTAACAACACGCTTTTGTTAAAAAATATAGCATTTCGTGTTAAGTATACTTTTCAAAAATACACTTCGGGGGGGCCCTATCATTTAGTAGATCTTTAAATATGTTTTCATGATTTTTATTCACTGGAAATGATGCATACATATCATACATTAATCATTTAAAAATATAATTTTCTAACGAGAGAACACACAAAAACATTTTTTTAATATCACAATTGCAAATGGAGCAGATTCACTGTTGTTATTATTCATTAATTCATTATCTGGACCGCTTAATCCTTATCAGGGTCACTGAGACCAAAGCCTGGGCAGGCACCAACACACCACAGACACGCACACTCACACTTTCCTTCACACTTTACAGAGCCAATTTAGAGTTGCCAATTAACCTATAACATACATAAAACCAATAAGTTTCAACACTGATGAATTAAATGTAAGAGTGATTGACTTTTTTTTCAGAACAACAGCTGGCATTTAGTTATTGTGGTTGAACATCAACAGTTTTTGCACTTATCTCTCCATGCTGGTTTCAGCTAAGCGGTTGTTCATTATTCCCAGTGCTCCGACTCCTCCAGAGAAGCCATTTTGACGTGAACTGGATGCTAACTGGCGTGGGTGACCATTAGCCATTTCAGACAGTTGTTTCTGCATGATGGCCAAGTTAACCTTGTTGGCAGCAAGAAAGTCTCTCATAGAAATCATTTCCCCTGACATTCGACGTCCGTCTCCTTCAGTATCACTAATGGCATCAGTCTCGATGGATGGGTCCTGTCGGGCTCTGGGATGGCCTGGGACCACAGAATTCCTGTCTGGGTGGCGGTTCCCTTGGTCAGAACAGAGGCACGGAGTCTCCAGCTGCCGCAGCAGCATGTTTAGAACCTGCTTGATGACGATAGAGATGACATTGAAGAGTGAGTAAATGCAGCAGACACCAGTCAGGATAAAGAGGAAGTTGCCCAATTGGTAGACTATCTGGCTTTCATAAACCTCCCTCTGACTGCTCACCATGTCTCCAAAACCGATGGTACTGAAGGCCACGAAGCAAAAGTATAGGGAGTCGAGGTAGTCCCAGCCCTCTGCAATTGAATACATAGCAGAAGCACAACAGGAAACCAAGATGGCAGCTGCTCCCAGGATTGCCATCACACAGTAGACTGAAGGCTTCCAGCCAGCCAAGCTATCCCGCCGTCGCTCTCCACATCTTCTAGCTACGGGACGGCCATTTTGAGGGAGCACTGCTTTGCGCTCATGACAGAACTTCAGTAAGAATGCAATGATGGTGATGACACGTTCTAGAAAGAGGTTGAAAAACAAAATGGCAAGCAGCTGCCAGCTCATCAGTCTTAGAGAAGATGAGAACATCTTTCCTCCTGTAGTGGCAGGTGTACTCATTCCAAAACCTGAACAAGAATGACACAAGAAATTATTAGAGAAGATTTCACTGACAATCCATAAAAAATGTCCAAATATGGTGCTTGAAATATGAACTCTACCAAACATGCAAATGTAGCCAGTAGCAAATGAAAGCTAATGGTAATGTAGTCATGTCATTAGCTTGTAGTCATGTTTGGCACATTAGCATCACTGGGTAGAAGGCATCTTCAAAGTGTGCATAATGCTGTAAACATACTGCATGGGCTGTCAGGAATCATATGGTAGTAAGTAGTGGCAAGGATATTTGTGTCTGACCAAGTAGTGTTGTGGGTTCAAATCCTACTTTTACTCAGTGGAGTGCCTGAACAAGAGCCTTACCCCAAGTTCTCCTAATTTTAAGGCAAACTGTCCCTGAATTTCAAAGAATTTAAGTTGCTCTGGATACGAACATACCAACAAAATACCATCAATCTGAATGAGCTATCTGGACATTTTATCTTCACTTTCCCTTTTTTTATTTAGCAGAATCCAAGCTCAGCACAGGAACATCACCACTCCAAATAAAAGACCTTTATATCAGCAATTCCACACTATTCTTCCATGTCACACATGAAGTGAAGCAGGAGCTCATTAGAAAATGGGCTCTAATTGCTCTTTAATGAATAGCATATGCACACATCCCCATCACCCTCAGGTTTGAATCCAGGGCTGGTAAAGTTACCACTGAGGTACTCATAAGCAAGGTACCGCCCTCAAGACTGACCCTGGGCGCTTGTTAGCTGCCCACTGCTCCTTCACGGATGGGTTAAATGCAGAGGTCACATTTCTTTTGGTGCACTGCATGCTGTGCTGTGGTGTGTTCACAATGACAAATAATCATCACTTTCAGTTTCAGACAGAATGCCACAGTTTTCCTCCTCAAGTGCCATCGATCCTTTTTCTCTTCCATGCATTCAGATTTAAACTTTAAGAAACGCCAATATCAGAAGAAGGATTTTATTTGCTAATTTTATAGGCATTCAGGCTTTCTGCTAAACATTATACATAGTCATTATATTTGTCCATTTTCTATCTACAGATTTGTGCTGAAGGCCTTAGGTGAATATGTTTCTGTTTGATATCAGCCAGAAAGCCTCTGACCACTTCTGAGATGTCTAACGTCTCTCTCTCTCTGCTCACCACTTCACATGAATAATAATCAGAGAATATTCTGCAGTAAAGAGGTTACAAAGTTTATTTATTATCTGCTCTTCAGCTCGGCTGATGCCCTCTACAACTGAACTCAGTTAACACATTTTGATTAAATAAGAAATGAAAGTAGCATATGTGTAATTATTATCATATGTACCTTACACATTTATAATACATACTGTTTTTAAAAAATGAGTCGCTCAATCAATAAAAATGGAATCTGCGAACATATAATGGTTTTCAAATTTTATATGTTTAAGACTGGGCTGGACTCTACTGTGTAATGCTTCTTTTGAAAAACTGGCTAAATAGTACCATATTAAACAAAATGTATTTGAATTGACTTCTGGAGAAGTAATCTGTAATTTTTTATTATTATTATTTTTTTTCATTTCATCATTTAAACTGGATGGACTCATCATGCAAACTGAGAGCAGAAACTTAAATGTAGCTACTGCATCCCATTTTCCAATTATAAAGACGCTGACCTCTGTATAGATTTAGTTTCATTATGTATTCAGTTCACTTCCCCAGGAGAAAGATAAAATCATACAGAGTATATCAGAAAGTACAGCCATTAAACATACAATAATTGTTACTTTTGTTATTACTTCTTATTGCACTGCATTTATCGAAAAGATCATTTTGTAAAAATGTCTCATTAATTATGTCATATGACTAAATAAAAGTAAGAAGATGATTATTTTTTGGTGGACACTCCAATTTGTCCAACTCCAACCTGATGCGCACGGACTCAACCACGAAAAGACTTCGGGACGAAAAACTGTTTATACTAAAATAATCATCAACTTAAAAAAAATGTTACCTATAGTTGAAACTACGGTCCCCACGAAGTAAAAGGCTCCGGTAAAGTCCCAGCGCGGTCGGGTACGGTCCATCCGGATGCCGGCCACGCCTGCTTCCTCGTAACTCCTCAGGAAGCTGCTGAGTTCCTGTTGGCTTACGTTGTGCTTCAGGCTGAACTGCTCGAAGCCTCGCGTCCATCTCTCTCTGACCCGCTGTTCCTTGGGCAGCTCCAGCGCTGAAAGACGGCGGCCCGCGCACAGCAGGTAGAGAAGGATGAGCAGCGCCAGCAGGACGAACCTGGAGTTGTCCTCATTCAGCGGACCAAACCCGCAGCAGCAGCCGCTCCGGCACGCCATCAGGTCCTCACTGGGGAACACGAGCTCACCGGGCGCAGCGTCATCCCTTTAGCGGGCACGCAACAAGTGCAGAAGCCGTTATCTACTCTGAAAGTGCAACAACAATTTGTGGGGTTTAAAAAAAAGAGTAGAGGAGTGGCGGCTCGTGATAACTTATTTTGTCTCTGGTGCTAGGATGTTGGTGTAGAGGAGGATGCTGTCCCGATTCTACCTTCCATTTGTGTGCGCATGCTCACTCCCTTTCCACATTAATGCGATTTTACCACTTCTATTACGTCTGTCTCGTTGAATTCCAGCACACCTCAAAACTGCTTCATTTAACGACCTCTGAGTTTTATTTCCATCTCCAGGCCACTGGACAGTACTGCCTGCTGTTTGGCCATGTAGAACACATTCAAACTCCGTCATGAGATGCGGCTGTTATTCATGTTTTTATCGCATCTCTCTACCGTTAACCTCTGTCTCAGTCAGTCATGATTGTTGCATCTTTGTGGTTGATCCAAATTGCTTCTGCATACTAGAAAAGTCTGCTTATATTAATTGAACTGGGCAAAAAATGTACAATGAGTGGAATTCATTTTAAGATACCCAACAAGGTCACAAGGATCAAGGCCAACCTAATGACAACGATAAGATTTTAGCTTAAAAAATTATAACACTAAAAGGAAATATATTGCACTGGCGCCTTGCGCCCGTAAGTAACAGGTGTCCCAGGCAGATTCACATAGTTTAAATATAGACTTAGATATATTTTTTAATTGTTAGCATATAGGTATATAGGCCTATACGCGCCATATTTTCCAAATGAAGTATTGACGCGGCATATTTTCCGAGGCACGCTCTCTGTCCGCTTGTGAGACAGCACTCACCTGTGTGTATGTGCGCGCACACCGGGGCACTACTCTGATGCGCGCGCGCACACACTCTAAGTACAAAGAAAAAGGAATAACCTGCCATATGAGGTAATTACTTTAAGGACTCGGTGTTAGTAGCTATGGTAGAATATACGGAGCCCTGGACAGCTCAAATGAAATAATAATCTCTCTTCGTGTCGATATAGCTCCAATTTACTCCACCGTGGCATAAATTCGTGCTTCATATTTTTTTTACCAAATCGTTTCGGGAGAAACAAAACAGGAGAACGATTTAGATAAGTGAGAGCACGATTTAGTAAAGTGAGCACACTATTTTGTAAAATGAGCCCAATGGTAAATGCATTAATTCAATAGTAATGATTTTATTGAGCGCACAAATATTGATGCACAGAAATATTGTAATGATCTTCGGGGTATTTTACTACTTAATTATTACTATTAATTAATAATTTATTATTATTATTATTATTACACATTATTATTATTATTTAAAGATAGAACAATGATATAAGTGACTACCCCTGAGAGATCATTGCAATATTTCTGTGCATCAAGAAAATGTGCGCTCAATCTGCAAAATCGTGCTCTAATTTATAAACGTATATAATAATAATAATAATAATAATGATACATGACATATTATTAAACCTAATAATTCTCATGAGCAAGCTTCTGTCTCAAGCACTCATCTCAGAGGTTGGTCCCACTGGTCCCTATTTTAATGTGGTCTATAAAAGAAATTCTATAAAATACAAATAATTATTCACTTTAATTCACTCACTCTTATTTATTTTATTTTAATTAAATAAATAGGTTTATTTTTAATTAATTGTCATTTTATTTAATAAACCTAATAAAACCTAATAACTAAAATATAAGTCCTCTAAGTGGCACAGAAGCATATACACAGTTTATGTGTATATTCTCCCTAAACTTGTAGCATACATGACTCAAATAACCAGTGACACTTATTCAGCTAATTTATGAAAGGCGCCATTGTATCTTTGGTAATCAATATGATATGACCTTTCGATGTTGGTTGGAGAATTTCAACATTTGCTCATGGATGCTCTGAGCAGCTTTGTGCAAATGTCACATTTTGTACAGAGGACGGACATACATTATGCATTACAGAAAGACAAAAAGGTATTAATAAAATCTGCTTAAAAATGACTAATCGACCATTTTTGTCATAGTCTTGTGTGATAGATATGTGTCATAACAGAATGTGAAGGTCTGGTCTGCGTTTCAAAACACTGGGCAACAATTTTTTTTTTCTGTTGCAGCAGTATTAGTTCCAACGTTTTGCACATCCTTGAACAGTTTTGTGCTGGGAACCTCCCACATGTTAATTACTATAATGCCCAGTCTTGAAGCAATCTTAAAGTCACACTCTATATAAGTACAGATACCTCAGAAAAATGTGTACTTTTGATAAAAGTTCAAGTCAACTAGAATCTCCACTCAAGTCTTAAAGTTATCTAGTATTTACTGCACGTATACAAGTAATCTATAACCAATCAGCCGAGTAATGAAAGTACAAGTGCAAGTAAATGTTAATAACAGAACGCTGTCATGGATTAAAGCCAAAAAAAAAAAAAACACATCTGAACAACTGAATTTTTATAAACCAAATGCTCCGTGTACCGTGTACCCATAACACCTCGGCCATGCTGTTATTTATTTTTAACGGAGCATAAGCTCTCGCAGCACTTGCGACACCAGAGCCACTGTCCTGAACCTTGAGCTTCAGAGTTTTGGCTTCTTTATCAATTTAAGCAATGGGTTTTCTCCACTGTTTTCCGACCTTTTTTAGCTACTATTAGTGAATGAGACACTTCATGACACACCACTAACTTCCAATCATAAATACGTTCTAGTCCGATCTTTTTGAAAATAATGTAAAACATACTACTACTAGCCTATTATTTTAGGGGGCCATGCAGTGGAACTGCGTGGAACCCTATTGGAATCAGACAAAAAAAATTGCACCAAAATAAGCTATTTTGCTTTTTTTCCAAAAAAATTGAATTTTTCCTAATAATTTTTAAACCCTAGTTCCGATTCTCGAAAAATCTTATATCATCTTATTCCATGGTTTAAGACTCTTAATCTTTTAGACCCCTCGATCTATTTCTGTCGTATTTGATTTTTCACTCATTTGCATAAAATGAAAACTCATCTTTTTCAAACTAGTCCCTAGATTTTTGTACAATCTGCATGTAACTGGTATCATTTGAATCCCAAGACACTCTTCTTTAATTATTATTGAGCACATTTTTTAATTTAGGCCTTCATTTTTCTGTAATATACAAATAAATGTGGTCGGCTTGGCATAGGACTGCAACACCACACACCGAGTGTCATAGAAATCCGGCTCTGGGTGGGCTACATCTTTGAAATTTGGCAGGTCCGGGACCTCACCTCTACTTCCAGGCAAAAAAAAATTGCATCACTTGCCCAAAACCCCTAACAGTCCAAACTCAATCCCACTACTCAGGCAAAAAATTGCACCACTTGCCAGTTGGTGGCGCTTACTGCTCATTTTACGCTTTTGCCTAATAACTTTGAACCATAGCCCGATTCTCAAAAACTCTATACCATCTTACTCCCTGCTAAGACTTAATCTGATAGACCCTCGCATCTATTTCTGCCATATTGGATTTCTTGCTAATTTGCATAATATGTAAAACCATCTCTTGTGACCTAGACCCTGGATTTTTATCCAATCTGCATGCAACTGGCATCATTTGAATCCCAAGACATTCTTCTTTAATGATTATTGAGCATACTTTTAATTAAGGTCTTCATTTGGCTGTAATATGCAAATAAATGTGGTGGGCTTACATAGGACTGCAATGCCACACAGTGAGTGTCATAGAAATCCGGCTCTGGGTGGGCTACAGCTTTGAAATTTGGCAGGCAGGTCTGGTACCCCTCCCACTACTCAAAGGCAAAAACAATTGCACCACTTTGCTATTTTGCCTTTTGCCTAATAAGTTTTAAACTGTAGCACCCTAGGTAAAAGGATGAAACTTGTCATTTTTCATAAAAACTTATAAAGCTGCAAACTGCATGGCCCCCATAATCACTGCTTGCAGTTATATTTAGGGGGCCATGCAGTGGAACACTGCGTGGTACCCTATTGAAATCATGCTGATTTTTTTTCTGCACTAAAACACAGAGAAAAACTGTAAGACTCCACTCACTACTCAGGCAAAAAAAATTGCACCAAAATAAGCTACTTTGCGTTTTTCCAAACAATTTAGCATTTTTACTAATGATTTTTAAACCTTAGTTCTGATTGTCTTTTGCACATAATTTACATGACAAGGAAAATGGCACTATTTCAACTAGTCCTAGGTTTTTCGCCCAATTTTCAAAGCCAAGGGTAACTAGTCCCCATCGCTTGTCGTAGACCCATGAATGAGGTATCGAATCGTATACTTTATTCGAATGGGAAGTTATGACTTTTTCTAAGGGGTGGGCGGTTAATTGCCCCCGCAGGCCCCAAAATGTCCCATAGATTTAACATTGAGCCCAACTTTGACGACTGTAGCGCAGAGAGGAATTTTGTAGAAAGGTCAAATTCTACCACATTTGAAGAAGTTTGCAACTCAGGCCGAACATACCCCGCAAGAGGGTATAGGCCACCCCGGCAGCAAGAGGTCCCTAAATTTGCCCCATTGATATAATGGGAAAAAATCTCATAGACTTATTATTGAGACCAAATTCTTACAGATTAGCTTACAGAGTGAGAATTTGCAGAAATCTCAACTACCACATTTGAAGAGGCTTGGTGTTGTGTCAGAACATACCCTGCACAAGAGGGTATAAGTTTTGCCCCTGGGTGAAAAGGCGCCTGGTTGCCCCATTGACTTATAATGTTGATTTTATGATAACTATTCCTGTACTGCTTGTCGAGACCCAGCAAAGAGGTGGTAAATTGCAGTGCCTATTCGAATGGTGGTATGACTTGCAAAGATAGTGGGGGAAATTGCCTCAATAGCAAATTGCATCAACTCAAAAATACCATATAGGCTCATTATTGAGAAAAATTTGATTGATCAGCACAGAGCCAGAATTTTGAGAAAGATAAAATTTACCACATATCGTAAAGAGGCTTGCGTCAGCCAGAACATACCTCAAGATTAAAAGTATTGGTTTACCCCCGGGCATAACAGGTGCCCAAATTTGCCCCATTGATTTGTAATGGGGGAATCATGGTGCATGACTAGTCCTGCCTGCTTGGTCGAGATCCATGAAAGAGGCCATATCGCTGGGCTTATTCCTGAACAAATACATGACATTTCCCAGAGGAGTGGGTAAAACTGCCCCAGCAAGGACAACACATACATTGGTGTAACTTCCATAGGAACTTTAACTGAATTTAACTGTGCATCCCACTGCCCAGGCATGCGGGGCAGGGCCTATTTAACCCAGGCAACTCAATCAGTCTTTCAGATTTATCATGATGCTCATAAGCCACGCCCCCAGCAACTCCTTTCATTAGCATGCTGTTAGCATGATACACATGATTAGCATGTTATGCATTATGCTAACACATAGCATGTTACTAGCTATGCTAATTATATTAGCACGTAGCTAGCATGATGCTAATGATATTAGCATTTTGCTAGCATTATGCTAATTATAATTAGCATTCTTACAACATGTGTAGCATGTTCCTAGTACATGCTAGTGATTAAAGATATGCCAAGATGACGCTTAGTTGATTACATGTTACAGCATTATGCTAACTCATATTAGGCATGTTGCTAGCAACATCATTAGAATGTCTCTAACATGATACAGAGTGCTTAAAGCATGTTGGTAGTATGATGTTGGTTGACATTAGCATGTTGCTAGCATTATGCTAACTATATTAGCATGTTGCAAGCAACATCATTAGAATGTCACTATCATGATGCTAGAGTGCTTAGCATGTCGCAAAGTATCATGATGCAATAATATTAGCATGTTGCTAAAGTATTATGCTGACCATATTAGCATTTTGCTCTTAACATGATCACCAACATGAATATAGCTAATATTGTCTTATTGTCATATCACTGCCATACCAGCACTTTAAATAAGAGCCACAGAGAACTGAAGGAAACATTGTATATTGAGGCCCAAGTCACACGGCAAGCACCAATTACATTTTCTTCAGAAGATGTACCTCTCAGTTCTTCTTCTTCTTCTTTCTTCTTTCTTCTTCTGAGACCAAAATTTTGACTGCTATCTCTAGAGCTTTAACTCTACAAACTCCAAACTCAGCCCAGATCTTCAGACTGGTCTGACTCGAGTTGCTATATCTTTTCTAACTGATCGGACTTACGGCTTTCCTAAAAAATGCTTTTCAAAAACTCGGAAAAACCTACAGACTCTACATTGACAAATGTTCAAATGAGCCATCTATCTATCTATCTATCTATCTATCTATCTATCTATCTATCTATCTATCTATCTATCATCTAACCACTATCTATATCTATCTATCTATCTATCTATCTATCTATCTATCTATCTATCTATGCCTAGCAAACCAGAATGCTAGTAACTTGTTAACTGCGCGAAACATGCTAGTAACTTGGTAATCATGCTAGTAACATGCTAGTTACTGCCAATCATGCTAGAAACATGCTAGCAAGATGCTATAACTTCACAATCGTACAGAAACATGATAGAAGCCATTTGAAAATATCGCTAAAGATGGTAACAACTTGCTAATCATAGAAAAACATGCTAGCAAATTGCTAATCATGTTAGAAATGATGCTAGCAACTTTAAGTTAATCATGTTAGAAAACATGCTAAATTGCTAACGCTAGAAATAAGCAATGAAGAAATAAAGAAAAGAAGAAGAAGAAGAATAATAAGCCTGTGAGATAATAATAGCAGTAAGCTGTCAAAGCACCACTAATAAGTATAAATAGCATATCAGTAAGTTGGCTTTCTCAAGCCAACTTAATAAGTTTAAATAGCATATCAGTAAGTTGGCTTTCTCAAGCCAACTTAAATATAGCCGCGAGGGGCGATGAATGGGTCCATGCAGTCCGTGGCACCATAAGACACCGATGAAGCATTGCATACACGTGAAACGCTATGTAGACACATGTGAGAACCACATTCACACACTTGGGCCTACCATGTCGGATGGTTTGCAGGATGTCTTTCAGACTTTGTACAGTTCAGATTACAATGATTCACCAAAAATGAGACGTAAAGTATGAAAGTTTTGGAATGAGCGCAATGACAAGTTTCATCCTTTTCTCTTGACAGGATTTTTACATGACTATTTCACAACCAGGAATGAGTTGCTGTCAAATAGGATGCTGTGACCTTACAGGCCGAAAATTGGGCGAAAAACCTAGGACTAGTTCGAAATGGTGCCATTTCCTTGTCATGTAAATTATGTGCAAAAGGAAGGAGTGTGCACAAAGATTTGCATATTTTAAGCATGCTAGAAACATGCTAGCAACTTTGCTAATCATGCTAGAAATGCTCTAGCAACCTGGTAATCATGCTAATTGTGCTAGAAACATGCTAGCAACTTTGCTAATCGTGCTAAAAACATGTTAGGAACTTGCTAATCATGCTAGAAAAATGCTAGCAAGATGCTAGTAACTTGCTAGTCATGCTAGCAAGATGCTAGTAACTTGCTAATCGTGCTAGAAACACGATAGCCACTTGAAAATAATGTTAGAAGCATGCTAACAATTTGTTAATCATGCTAGAAACATGCTAGCAACTTGCTAATCATGCTAGAAACGTGCTAGCAACTTTGCTAATCGTTCCAAAAATGCGCTAGCAACCTGGTAATCATGATAGAAGCATACTAGCAACTTGTTAATCATGCTAAAACATGCTAGCAAGATGCTAGTAACATGCTAATCATGCTAGAAACATGCTAGTATCTTGCTAATCATGCTAGAAAACATGCTAGCAACCTGATAACTTGCTAATCATGCTAGTAACATGCTAATCATGCTAGAAACATGCTAACAAGATACTAGTAAGTTGCTAATCATGCTAGTAACATGCTAGTAACTTGCTAATCATGCTAATGACAGCTTGCTAATTGTGCTAAAAACATGCTAGCAACTTTGCTAATCATGCTAGAAACATGCTAGCAACTTGATAATCATGCTAGAAAACATGCTAGCAACATGATAACAACTAGCTAATCATGCTGGAAACATGCTAGCTACTTGAAAATAATGCTAGAAGCATGCTAACAACACTGCTTACTATCCACCATATTTTTCAAAGCGGGAGTAAACTGTTGTCTGGTAATGTGTTAGATTTCCTGTACATAACCTGCCATAGAAAAATAACAAGAGGAATATTGAAGTAACGTAAACGGTAAAACAGTTTGCACTGCAAACTACTGTGTTCATAATAAAGATGATACATTAAAATAATATGGTAAGACACACCAATTTGCAATACCAAGCAGCAAAACGAGCTGTTTTGTACAGATAAACAGCTGGACATGGATGAAACCGGAAGCCAGACACAAATTTACAAACGGCCGCTTCCACTCTTATGGCAAAAAAAAAAAGGTGGATACAATGCAATATAACTATGTCAACTGTGTCTCACTGACTGCTATTGTGTATCACAGTTAGCATGCACATTCTATGTTCAGTACATTTATATTTGTAACAATGTGCTCGTTATTTCTATTTCACTCCTATGTCAGGGCATTTGCAAAAACATTCCATATCAAAGAAATTGATAAATATAGAATATATGTATATGTTTGATAGATTTTCATAATTGAATGTAAAATTTTACATGCAATGGCCACACATTTGTTATAAAATGATCAAGAAAAACAAACTCAAGTAATTATGCTTAAAATAGAATTTTATTCAGTTTGTGTCCATTTGGATCGCACTTAGTCTGGAACCTCACCCTTAAGCATGACAAACTGGAGTAAAAAGCTCCAGAATGACTTACTCTTGGGATCACTGGAACACACAAGCCTTTCTACCACGTCAAGGTGGCGATCCTTGGAAAGGACATTCACTCTCCATTCATTCTTTACCTAACACATACATACATACATACATATATACATGCACACCTTCCCTATAAAACACATTCACACTTACAGACACACAATAAGTAGACCCAAAATGTAACAAGTTTAGTCATATACACTGAATTTATTTGCATTTGTATTAGCATTAATATTTCTAATGCTAATACAACACAGGATCCAGAAGAGTGTTGTTTTCTGTTGTCCCAGTGCTGATTAGCTGTGTGGTTTGGTGTGATGCCGAGACCACTGGAAGCCCTCATGTCTGTGTTACCTTCCAGCTCTCCCTTCTTAGCTAGGCTGCCATAGCTACTCTAGCATTGCCGGAGGTTAGGTTAGGGCACTTAACTTTCTCCTCTCTCTTCTTCTTTTTCCGAGCTGTTCCCGAGCTGATCCCGGGATGGCTCTTGGCTGACCGAACCCTCACCGGGACTCTTTGGAGATGCCCCGAGCTGACACTGACCATCTCGACCCTACCAAGCTGACGCTGATCAACCGAACTCACCAGGAGTCCCGGAGACGTCCTGAGCTGACGCTTGACCTTGTCAACCCTCCCGAGCTGATCCTGACCCACTGAACCCGCACCAGGACTCCATGGGGACATCATCATGAAACCAACTGGGATTGGACCCTATGGACGTCTACTGACTTAGCAGCACAATACTGAACTAATTTCAGCTTAATGTTGCTGAGAGGGTCCTGCAAGTGGCCCATCAACAACCCGGGATTCGAAATATCCCTTGGACTATTTTTGTATCTTTGCTTCTTTAAATAACTAACAACTGATCTTGAACTATTGCTTGTTGTACATTAAATGTTCGTGCACCCGGTCGCCCAGAGGAGCATGGGGTCCCCCTCCGAGTCTTGGTTCCTCTCAAGGTTTCTTCCTATTAGAGGGAGTTTTTCCTTGCCATTGTCGCCTCAGGCTTGCTTGTTGGGGGGTTTAGGCTGGTTATATGTAAAGTGCTTTGTGACGATGACTGTTGTTAAGAGCGCTATATAAATAAATTTGAATTGAATTTGAATTGAATTGTATCCTTTATCTTCAAACAAATTGACAATAGGTTTGTTGCGATGAGACAGCTGATCTTCATTAAAGTCTCCACACACTATAACAGGCCTGAAATCTATGATCTCCAGAGATGTCAAGAGGGCATTCAGGTTTGCCAAAAACTCTGCTAAATTGTAACTGGGTGGTCTGTAGATCACTGCAATAAGTGCTTGTTTGGGGGCTTCTATCTTCAAAACCAAAAATTCCAGGTCAGTAACATTCTGTCACGGCGCCGGTGTGTGTGTGTGTGTCAAACGCAAAGGAGGACGCAAACGCGGACGTACTGCTGTGAATTTTATTTATATAGTGCAACAAAACAAACAGCCCCTTTGGCTCTTAGTAAAGTCCCGTTTCCCCAGCCAAGGCAAAACACAGAAAGAAGATGGAGAGAACTGTTAGCGTCGTGGCTAACAGGCTAGCGGTAGAAGCGCTGAACTCACGACAATCCGTCAGTCTCCTCCGAGTCCAGGTCAAAAGTCCTCACAGGCAGAGTGGCAGTAGGATGGGAACACAGAGGGGCATCAACACACACACCAATGACGACGACACGTAACACACAACCGGATCGGACTGGTTAAATAACATGGCTAAGCTAACTAGCACCAATCGGGAAGTGACACACAAACAGGAAGAGGAACCTGTCACCGATGACACGGACAACCCGGAAGTGACTGGCGGGAACTTCTTAAAGGGGCAGACACCCGTCACCAAGACAACCAGACGCAACACATCAAACCTCAGGTTTAATACTCCGGCGAGTCCGAGCGTCGGGGAGGAGGCGCAGACGTGACACATTCTGTATGTACATCAGAGGAGAAACTTGAAAGCTGTTCTTCACATAAATGGCCACTCCACCACCATTCTTGTTTGCCAAATGCACATAATTTGTGTAGGACGCATGTCTGTTGTGTTTGTACATGGTGTATCCATCCAGATGTAGATATGCAGGAACAGCTGAGCCTGACAGGTGTGTTTCAGTGAGACACATAACATCAGCCAATAGAAGTTCATGGTGGCATTTTAAATCCTCCATATGACACTCCAGTCCCTCTATGTTATGATGAATGATTTTAAGAGCTGAACTCATTTTTGGATCCTGCACAATGTGAAGGATGGGTTGGACATTGTGAAAATCTGCTTTTGGCATGTTCTCCAAGGAGGCACTTATTTCTGGATCACAGAAAATTTTCTTTTCATCAAAGTCAGTAATGTGAAGTCCACCAAGTGATGATGTTCTGCTGAGTGCAACATATGCCATGCCTGGTTCAAATATGTGCTTCAGAGATACAACAGCACAATCTGTTGTCATTCCTTGGACTTTATGGATGGTGCATGCAAAAGCAAGTTTCATAGGAAATTGTCTTCGCACTGTACCTTTTTGTTTTTTGTGATTCCTCCAATATAGATAATATTGTCATCTCCATCAGGGGCTTTGTTGCGATGTTTCTGTCCAACAGTCACATTATCTAGATGAAGACCAATTAACTGAACAACAAGAACACCACCTTGAGTTTGAGCTGTTATTTTTGCCACCTGGCCAAAAGTACCATTAACTAGCCCATCTTCTACATCAATATTTCTAATAAGCATCACTCGTGCACCAATAGCAATCTGCAGTGTGTCAATAAGGTCACGTTTGTCTCCTTTAAATGGGGCAGCTTGCCTTTTCATTTCACCTGTTCGTGGATCTTTTTTGTAATCATGTGCATCAATGTTAATGATATCTGAAAAGTGTGAGGATATGGCTTCAGTGTTGTGATTGTCTACTTCTTTGTTGGTCGCATAGAAGTGTAATGCATCAACAGGACGCTATTCAGGGGAGGATCTTATGACAGCTTCTAACATGCACTTGTCTGCTTCAGTCACTTTTGCATGCTTCTGTTTCACTCTTAGACGGTTGAGCAGTTCAGCATATGCAAGATCATCTTTCTGCCTCATTATCTATGTCAGTGTTACCATTTGAAAATTATCTTTCCAGAAGTCCAGCACATGGTCCTCATACACACAGAGTGGTTTTGCTCTTCCTAGTGGTGGCAGCTGAAAAAAATCACCAACAGCAAGTATGGACAATCCACCAAAAGGTTTCTGGTTTCCTTTAATCTGCTGCAGTCTCCAGTTCACATATGCAAACAACTGTTTTGACACCACTGAGATTTCATCAATAATTAACATGTGTGCATTAGAAAGGTCTGTCCTCATTTTATCCAAGCTGTTTCCCAGACCTTGGTATGGAGGCTTCAAGCTTCTTGGGAGCTTCAAAAGACAGTGCAGTGTTTTACCTGAGATATTAAAGGCTTCAGTGCCTGTGAATGCAGTTAAAAGTACAGTAGGCTGTGAAATGTCAGTATGCTCTTGCATGTATGGAAGCCTAAGCAGGATTTTGGATGCTTCTGCATAAATAGATTTAATAACGTGTGATTTACCAACTCCTGCTCCTCCATTCAAAAAATACAGAAACGGTTGTGGGCTTTCACCAGAAACACATCTTTTGCACCAGTCTCGCACAGCATAAAATATGGAAGCTTGTGTTTGATTCAAGCTCTGATACATTTTGCAAATCTGTGCATGATTTAGCTAGGCAGCTTCCATGAGTGGCATAGCTGTATTACTGACAGAGGTAGATGCTGTGTATTCAGGAATGTCTTCTTGCTCATTCACTTCATTAGGATCAGTGGGTTCACGTCCCATAAGGCTTTCCAATCTGATCAGTTCGTTTTGCGGTGCCAGTGTAGTCCATGCAGCTGGGCCATTCTTTTCCAAATCTTCAATTGCCTGTTCTATAGCCTCATTGTGTTTTTCATATTTGTCACGGTTTGTGTTTACAATGTTGAACACACGCTGCAGTTCATCAGTGCCTGGTAGTTTTACTGAAGCAAATGCATAAAATGATTCATAGGTCAGGAATCTTGTGGACTTAAGCTGTTCATCTCTGCGATATGGTAGGTAAAGTTTTAGCAGAGTTCCATAGAATTTTTCTGGGTTCTTCTGCTGTGAAAAACGAGCAAATCTAATAACAGCAGGCTTTCCCCTTGTTCTTTTCTGTATGTTTCCCATGTTTTGTTGGAGTGGCAAAACATGTTTACCCTTTTTCTGTCTTCCATAAACAATGTGGTATTCACTTACAAATTCAGCCATGCACATGTTCTCAAAGTCAGGTCTGGCCTTGTACTTGTCTGGCAATCCTGTCATCCACACATTTTCTACATCATCATCCATGGTCTGCAAGTACTTAATTGGTAAACTCATCTTTACAGCATTGTCATGAGTAGGTATGAAAATGACAGAACGTGATGATGACTTCAATTTCAGACTGCATGTTCGAGCGACTGCCTCTTGAGCGCTGACCTCTCTGTTCTTTGAATAGGCATTCATGACTTTCTTCATGCACTCACGGTCAGACAGGTTATCATGGCTTGAGTCTTTTATCACTCTCTTCAGGTAATCACTCATCTCATGTTCAGCTTTTGAAATGTATGAGAGAATGTACATAATACAGCTGTAGGGATTCAGAATGAACTGTATGTCCATGTTTGCATTCCAAGCTCTTAATAACATTGGATTGTAGCCATTAACCCAGCAGTCCTGTGGTCGTCTCTCCATAACTATCAAACTTGATGTAGACAGAGCCTCAATATGTTTCTCATACTTTTCATAAGTCATGTTTACTTGATTAAGTAGCTGTGCAATGGTTTCAAAAGTGTGATTAGAGTCATTCAGTAGATCCCACACCTTCTGAAGCTGTTCTTTTGCGACACTGGCATAATCTTTTTCCTCTGATCCATTCTCTTCATCAGACTGATATACAGGAGGAGGTCTGGGGCGGGTTATTGTGGTTCTGTTAATGGGTGGTTTAGGAAATCCAAACCTACAGTGCTTCTTGTTCTTTCTACAAGATTTGGAGTGATTACGGCTATGCATCTGCACGTCACTTACAATTCTGGGTCTTTGTCTGGGTCTGGTAATTTGCATGAAATGTATTTATCAATGAAATCACAAACATCCTGATCCTGATCTTTTTCAAACTCTGGAGCATCTTTCACCCAAAATAAGCAATGAATATGTGGAGAGCCACGTAACTGGAATTCTACTCTGTAAAAAAAGTCAATTACCTCTCCAATGGGCCGAGCAGGTGACATGATCAGATCTCTCATTAAGGCTTCAACATCCGCATGGCTGTGACTGGGTTGCTTCTCAGGATTTCACATTTTTCAGACCAGTCTAAATAAGCAAAGTTCACAGGTTCACCTTGTTGTGCTTTAATAGCATTTATCACTTCAGGCCATCTCATCTCACCAGCGCTAAACGTACAGAAAAATGTGGGAGTGCCCAGCTGTCTCAGCATAGCAAATAAATCATGCAACGTTTTCTCCCAGTATGCTGGAGTCCCTCTTAATGGTTGCATTAAACGTGTTGCTTCCTTATTATTCACAAGCTTTTCTAACTCCTGTTTGTCCTGCAGCAGTGAACAGTTTATTCTGCGTCCATCACGGGTCATGGGTTTTGCTTTCCTCAGTTGGATAGACATACTAGATGTGGCCATGTGCATTTCAGTGACAAACTGTGCAAAGAAGATGTAACTTGTGTCTCTTGCACAACGATTGTCAATAGAGAATAATCTCATGTTAAAGTACCTGCTGGGGGAAATATGTTTTGCTCTGTTGGGCTCATCAAAGGTGTTTCGGCCATCAGAAAACTGCACAGGGAACGACATTGATTCCAAATGAGGAACTTTAAAAATGCTAACAGGACTGTTTTTTGCTGTTGGGGCAATGCAGAATATCCCATCATCGTATGACAACAGCTGCTGAACAAGATCTGGGGGCTGAAGACATGTATCCAAAGCAAGGCCTCTAGATTGCTCTTCTGCGGTATTCTCAGGGTCATCACTTCAATCATTGTGTTCATTCTCATTGCTCTGTTCTTTGTGTTCTCACTGATGTCATTTGTAGACTGTTCATGCTCATTGAACATTGGTTCTTCTGAGAGTGCTGCATTGATGAAGATATCTTTATATTCTGAATGAATTTCTTAAAGCTGATAAAACCTTATGCATGTTCAAAGTCTGAAACTGATAGTGACCTTGGTAGCACAGACGTCTTTTCAATTTCACTGTAAGCAGCTGTGATTCACTTCTGGGTCTGGGTAAACAATTTACTGTTGTTTCTACTTCAGATGCAACAGAAATTACAGCTCCTTTTATAGCTCTCTGTTGGCCTTTAGGAAGTGTTACAATTTTTGCAAAGGGAATGTACTTTGCAATAACATGTCTTTCTAGAATATTCAAATCACACAGTTCTGGAGGAATGGGAGTGAACTGAAGATTGTTGGCTACAGCAATATCTGGCATTAGACCCCTCAAAAGTGTTGTATGACAGCAGTGACAGATCCACTCTGTTTTCATGTCTTCCAAGGCACACTGATCAGGGCAGTCAGAGCAGATGTGAACATAGTTGCCAGTCAAGCAAAGTGAAACAACAGTTGGATTTTTTTGATAATTACACACTTCACATTTACGCACTTGATTCGAGAAGAGCGCTCTGGCACAGCATGTGCAGACATAAGTTGGCCCCTTTTTGATTACATCTCTGAAAATATTTAAGGCTTTTAACATGCCTGGATCTTGTACTACGTCAGACTCGTTAACTTGAAATGGTTCTCTCTGAGGGCAAATCAGATACATTTTTTTGTATTTGTACTGTATGTCTTAGGCACAACGTACTTTATGAAGTATCTTAAGCGCAGACATTTTGTTTTTAGATGTGAATAAATAATATTCTTTCTGACGAGCCCTAAAATATGCATCACAGTGATAGTGTTGCTTAAAAATGTTCTTTCTTTTTTCATAGAAGTTAGGATCACTTTTACATCGGTTTGTATAATGGTCCATTTGCCTTTGCCTAAAAATTGGATCATTTAAATATCTGTCAACAAGATATTGTTTGTGGTGTTCCTTATATTTAGCATTGTCCCTGTAACTTCGAATTGTATAATTCTTTTGTCTCTCCCTGAATTGTTCATTATTTCTGTAATTCCAGATTATATAATTCTTTTGTTTCATCCTGAATTGTTCACTATTTCTGTAATTCCGGATTATATAATTCTTTTGTTTCATCCTGAATTGTTCATCATTCTTGTAATTTTGAATTAAATAATTCTTTTGTCGGTCCCTGAATTGTTCATCATTCCTATAATTTATGGTCATTTTCCTCTTTTTTTCCCCTCTGTACTGTTCATTATTTCTGCAGTTATTCATTGCATAGCACTTTTTCCCCCTTCTGTATTGTTCATTATTTCTGTACTTGTGTATTGCATAATCCTTTTTTCTTTCTCTGTATTCATTAATATTTTTATAGTTGTTTTTCATTGTTTGTTTGTGTTTTTCTCTATAAGTCATATTATTCCAATAGTTGTTCCTCATGGCTTGGTTATGTCTTTGTCTGTATTCACTACTTGTTTTATAATCATAGACTTTATGTACATCCTGTTTTTTGTCATAAACATCTTGCCTCTGAACCATTTCTTTGTGCCATTTTTTACAGTAAGACCTTCGCTTTTGAGTCTTGCTCAGTTTTTCTGTCTGCTTGATTGTGATTTGTGAATTCTGGTGATTTGTAGCTGACAATACCAATTGATCCACTGAGACCGTGCTATGAGAAAATTCACTCAATGGAACATTTTTATATTCATCTCGATTCTGGGCAATGGTAGTTAGAATTTCTGGTTTATCTTGATAAATCAAGTGGGCTTGTTCATTAGTTGATTTGGCTCTGTTAACAGCAGTCTCAGATAGTTGTTTAACTGGATCTTGGATTTGAACATACTGTTGTGGGACATCAGCTCTCTTAACGGCAGTCTCAGACAGCTGTTGAACTGGATCTTGGATTTGAACATACTGTTGTGGGACATCAGCTCTCTTAACGGCAGTCTCAGACAGTTGTTGAACTGGATCTTGGATTTGAACATACTGTTGTGGGACATCAGCTCTGTTAACGGCAGTCTCAGACAGTTGTTGAACTGGATCTTGGACTTGAACATACTTTTGTGGGACATCAGCTCTCTTAACAGCAGTCTCAGATAGTTGTTGAACTGGATCTTGGACTGGAACATGTTGTAGGACATCAGCAGACATGCATTTTTCATTGTTTGACAGAAATTTGTTCTCAAACGAGACGGATGGTTGCACATCATGTTCAAGGTCACAGCGGTTCAGGGAGACTTCAGTATGTACCCAGCTTTCAGTCATCACGCTACTGAATGATACAGGCAGCAGCTCAAACTCTTCCTGGTCTCTCAAATCGAAACACCCTTGAAATAATATCAAAAGCCTATCTACAAGGTCCTGCAACTGATGAAACGTCAAAAATATGGCCGTACCTGTGCCTTCATCAGCAGGCATTCCATATATTGATCTGCTGTGAGAATCAAAATAACCAAACCTCCCTGATCGATCTCTGAATACAGCGATACATGAGCCTCCACACAACAGCAAAGCATCACTCACATCAGCTCTGAGACATTGCAAAGTATTCTCAAGATTTTCATAGTTGCCTAGTGCAGGTGTATCTCTCAGAAATCCAAACCTCGTGGGATGTTTCAGGATGTTGTAGCAGCGAGAGTTTGTCTCAATTGTCTTTGGTAGCTCATCAAAATTTTAAAAATTACCCACAAATTTTCCTTTTTTCTGCAGAGCTCGTTTGACACTAGTGTAAACTGCATCACCTTTCTGTAAAATGCCGTCTAAATCGAAACTCTGTAGCTCATTTTGTTCATTATGGACTGCTAAGAACATTAAGGAATTACAAGTACACTGACGGCCTCTGGAGTACACACTGTACCTCGCATTGGACTGACAATGAGACGCTTTAACAGACAGCACGTATGGGTTTTCCTCACTCATACCTGATACAGAGTTGGTACTGTTACTGGTGCCCAATGACGATTGTAGCTTTCTGCGCTGTTTCTGTGATTCACTCCTCTTTCCTTTTCTTGGCATGGCGATGTTTCAGTACTGGAAATCAAGCAAATATGTCTGAGTAATGAATATATTGATGTTCACGTTTACTTGAAATAGAACACAGATAATGCTTTTATGTAGATATATAGAAAAGTTAAATATTTGATATATAACAAGAAAACAGTAAATTAATTAATGTGAAGTTAATGAAGAAAAAACTGTGTACTTTAAAAGAGTTGACATTCCAACGTAGTGAAATCTGGAAATTTCTCTTACTCTTTCTGAATGTGTAGTTCACTATTCTCACGTGGGGTTGATGTTCAAGTTTTTCACAGTCAGTTTTGTCAAAGATTTTTTGGTTTTCAAAGAGTTTTTGGTTTTCAGAGTTTTTGGGGTTTCAAGAATCTTTGGGCTGGCTCTTTATTTTTCAAGATGCGTTAGCAAGCTTGCATTTGGGTTCCTGCATTTTGGGTAAGATTGCGTTTGGGAGCAAGCAAGTGAAGCAGCAAGCAGTGCAGCAGCGTTTGGGGGTTTAGCAGCCAGCATCTATTTATTTTTTTTGTTTGGAAGAGAAAGAATAGAATGGGCGTGAGGTATAGATTGAAGCAAGATAAAAGTTTGAGTGAAAAAATGGATATTAAGGTATGGATAGGACAGGACAGGAAAGGACAGTAAAGGACACACACATACAGAAAGGAACAAGTTAATAACACTCTTTAAACATGAATACAAAATTGCACTTTAATAAAAACTGACTATGCAATTAATTGAAATAATAATAAAACATTTCTGCTTTAATAATTTCTAAAATGGTTGCTTACTGTACAGAGGGGGGCAATGTAATAAATACAAAATTCATATGGCTGAATTATATTCATATGAAATGAAAATGCATTTGTTTGATGTTGCTACCCCATCAAATTTAAAAATAGTTCTTACATTGAGGGAAAGAAAGATGTCCAATCTACTGTAGGAAAAAAGACAGCAGTTTTGTTCACATCTCAGAAATCAGGCTGTTCATTTAAGCTATGAAAACGGTTCACTCAATTTTACATAACCTTTAAATGCGCTACAAAAGTAACTTTGTAATTTAACGGCTAAATGTGTCAACTCGACTGATCTATAATAGAGAACTGGATTGCTCATGATGTCATAAAAGTGAAGCCACCACGCCGCCATATTAGTAATGAGAAAACATCACCTAACAAGTCAGCGCTCTATATCTGAAGTCTCACTGTACATTTTCACAATGCTGCAAATGCCCTATGTACATGGTTATTTGTTTAATGTTGGGAATTCCCTCTGCTTATTAAAAAAAATCACGTTTGTATACATTACAGTGGCGTACATCAGATGATAACAGATGTTTACAAATGACAAAGTGCAGAAATTTCAGAAATCTGAATAAAGATCTTATGCTTTGCATACATATACCTTAATTTGTCTTGTACAGTTATTCGGTGTTTATGTAATAGTGTTTTTATTCGTACAGTAGGCTAACTGCGTGTTAATACGCTACAGTAGTGTTGGGTCAAAAAACAAAGCATCTCCTTTCGGAGTGGACTTTGAGATTTGTAACTTTGTAAATATTTTTTATGACCAAACATACACACGGACTAAAATGCAATAAGTGAAAAAGTATTATTTAAATTATTATAGAATTTGCGTAATCTTTAAGACTCTGATAGATGTTGCGTAATCAGTGTAGGGCTGAAACGATTCCTCGAGTACAAAAAAAAAAATCATAGTTTTGCTTAGTCCATTTACTGTGACTACACACAGAACACTGTGTTTCCCCATGGACCATTATTACTGACACACAAACCGATAAAAGCTGGACATATTTAAGACCGTAAATTAATGGTGGTTAGTTATGATGTTCCTAAGTTAGTTTTGTTTTGTGAAAGACTAAGTGTCATTATGCTGATTGTCTCATTCTCTCTGTGTGACACACAGAAAGTTAGTCAATATCAAACGAAGAGTGCCTCAGCATGATTACAAATGTGATACTGATTTTATGCAACAGTTAATCAATAAACAAGAAGTTAATATTAAGAGATTTACGTTTTAGACCGCATATTGCCTGTTTTTGCTCTATTTCGCCAACAAATATCCATTCCAAACACAGTCACAGCACTGTTTTGCATCTTCGAGGAACATGAGGTGTTTTGTTGTTGAACGAATCACCCGTTAAATAATTCAGTTCAATCGCAATGACTCACTTACTTAACAGTGACTTTCTGCCACCTACTGGCGGTTTCAATTTTACATATAAAGTATCTTCATTTTAAAAAATACATGTAAATATCAGTATTCAGTGTCTTATTTAAAATAATAAAATATTATTTATGCCTTTATAACTGCAAGTTAAATGCATTACTGTCCCTCAGAGCTTAATTAAATTGTGTGTAAATAGGCCTACATCTAAATGCCTCAATTTCTTGACTTATGCCTTTATTTTAGGTTGTAATGTTTATGTTTAATATATATATAGATAGATAGATAGATTTGTATTTGCATTTTGAATTAAATAGGTTTTCATGGTTATTAATGTATGCAATTTCAGCAAAAAAAATCTTCATTTTCCTAAAAAGGAAACAAATTAGTTGTTAATTTTAAGAGACCTATCTTATTTTTTCTTGTATATTTAGCATTGCTCTTTAATAAAGAAAATGACTAGCTACAGCCCTAAATCAGAGACATTAAAAATATAGGCTACACATCATAACTTGGAAAAATAACACTTACTACATACAGTATGAACTTAAAGGCATGAAGCATTATTTACAAGATTTGAACTTCAATACATCGAGCAATATAGTAACATAGGCTTAGGTAACATAGGTATTGTAACATAGGTATTGTATTATTTATTGTATATTCAATTATATGGAACACTTCCGGTGATGTCACTGCCTAATAGCAGTTTAGAACACAATGAGCGATCCATTCATTATATGTAGACAAAGACTATAGAATACTCCTCCTAGAGCCGACACCTTATCATGGTGGAGGGGTTTGCATGTCCCAATGATCCCAGGAGCTAAGTTGTCCAGGGCTCTATGCCCCTGGTAGGGCCACCCAAGGCAAACAGGTCCTGGGTGAGGTACCAGACAAAGCTCGGCTCAAGACCCCTTATGATGAACAAAATGATTGACTTCCAGTTTCCCTCGCCCGGACGTGGGTCACCGGGGCCCCCCTCTGGAGCCAGGCCTGGGGGTGGGGCTCGATGGCGAGCGCCTGGTGGCCAGGCCTGCACTCATGGGGCCTGGCTGGGCACAGCCCGAAGAAGGAACGTGGGTCTCCCCTCCAATGGGCTCACCACCTGTAGGAGGGGCCAAAGGGGTCGGGTGCTGTGTGATTTGGGCGGTGGCCGAAGGCGGGGACCTTGGCGGTCCGATCCTCGGCTACAGAAGCTAGCTCTTGGGACATGGAATGTCACCTCTCTGGCGGGGAAGGAGCCTGAGCTGGTGTGCGAGGTTGAGAGGTTCCGACTAGATATAGTCGGGCTCACCTCGACACATGGCTTGGGTTCCGGAACCAGTCTCCTTGAGAGGGGTTGGACCCTCTTCCACTCTGGAGTTGCTCACGGGGAGAGGCGCTGAGTGGGAGTGGGCATACTTATTGCCCCCTGGCTGGGCGCCTGTACATTGGAGTTTACCCCAGTGGACGAGAGGGTAGCCTCCCGTCACCTTCGGGTGGGGGGACGGGTGCTGACTGTTGTTTGCGCTTATGTGCCAAACAGCAGTTCAGAATACCCACCCTTTTTGGAGTCTGTGGAAGGGGTGTTGGAGAGCGCTCCTTCTGGAGACTCTCTTGTTCTGCTGGGGGACTTCAATGCCCACGTGGGCAATTACAGTGAGGCCTGGGGTGGCGTGATTGGGAGAAACGGCCCCCCTGATCTGAACCCGAGCAGTGTTTTGTTATTGGACTTCTGTACTCATCATGGCTTGTCCATAATGAACACCATGTTCAAACACAAGAGTGTCCATATGTGCACTTGGCACCAGGACACCCTCGGTCGCAGTTTGATGATCGACTTTGTGGTTGTGTCGTCGGATTTGCAGCCATATGTGTTGGACACTCGGGTGAAGAGAGGGGCGGAGCTGTCAACTGATCACTACCTGGTGGTGGGTTGGCTCCGCTGGTGGAAGAGGAAGCCGGTCAGGCCTGGCAGGCCCAAGCATATAGTGAGGGTCTGCTGGGAACGTCTGGCGGAATCCCTTGTCAAAAGGAGCTTCAACTCCTACCTCCGGCAGAGCTTCTCCCATGTTCCAAGGGAGGTGGGGGACATTGAGTCTGAATGGGCCATGTTCCACGACTCCATTGTGGAGGCAGCTGACCGGAGCTGTGGCCGTAAGGTGGTCGGTGCCTGTCGTGGCGGTAATCCCCGAACCCACTGGTGGACACCAGTGGTGAGGGATGCCGTCAAGCTGAAGAAGGAGTCCTATTGGGCCTTTTTGGCTTGTGGGACTCCAGAAGCAGCTGATGGGTACCGGCAGGCCAAGTGGAATGTGGCTTTGGCGGTAGCCGAGGCAAAAACTCGGGTGTGGGAGGAGTTTGGTGAGGCCATGGAGAACGACTTCCGGACGGCTTCGAAAAGATTCTGATCCACCATCCGGCGTCTCAGGGGGGAAAGCAGTGCAGCATCAACACTGTCTATGGTGGGGATGGGGCACTGCTGACCTCAACTAGGGACGTCGTGGGTTGGTGGGGGGAATACTTTGAAGACCTACTCAATCCTACCAACATGCCTTCCAGTGTGGAAGCAGAGTCTGGAGACTTGGGGGCGGACTCTCCTGTCTCTGGGGCAGAGGTCGCTGAGGTGGTTAAAAAGCTCCTCGGTGGACGGGCCCCGAGGGTGGATGAGATCCGCCCGGAGTTTCTTAAGGCCCTGGAAGTTGTAGGGCTGTCTTGGTTGACATGCATCTGCAGCATTGCATGGACAACGGGGGCAGTGCCTCTGGATTGGCAGACCGGGGTGGTGGTCCCCATCTTTAAGAAGAGGGACCGGAGGGTGTGTTCCATCTACAGGGGGATAACACTCCTCAGCCTCCCTGGTAAGGTCTATTCAGGGGTCCTGGAGAGGAGGGTCCGCCAGTTTGTCGAGTCCAGGATCCAGGAGGAGCAGTGTGGTTTTTGTCCTGGCCGTGGAACAGTGGACCAGCTCTATACTCTCGGCAGAGTCCTGGAGGGTGCATGGGAGTTTGCCCAACCAGTCTACATGTGTTTTGTGGACTTGGACTCATTTCCAGTGAGGTTTGGGCTCCGCCAGGGCTGCCCTTTGTCACCAATTCTGTTCATAACTTTTATGGACAGAATTTCTAGGCGCAGCCAGGGCATTGAGGGTGTCCAGTTTGGTGGTCTCAGGATCAGGTCTCTGTTTTTTGCAGACAATGTGGTTCTGTTGGCTTCATCGGATCGAGACCTTCAGCTCTTGCTTGAGCAGTTCGCAGCCGAGTGCGAAGCGGTCGGGATGAGGATCAGCACCTCCAAATCCAAGGCCATGGTCCTCAGCCGGAAAAGGGTGGGGTGCTCTCTCCGGGTTGGGGAGGGGATCCTTCCCCAAGTGGAGGAGTTTAAGTATCTTGTTCACAAGTGAGGGACGGATGGAGCGGGAGATCGACAGGCGGATCAGTGTGGCGTCTGCAGTAGTGCGGGCACTGCACTGGCCTGTCATGGTAAAGAAGGAGCTGAGCCAAAAGGCAAAGCTCTCGATTTACCAGTCGATCTACGTTCCTACTCTCACCTATGGTCATGAGTTGTGGGTAGTGACCGAAAGAACGAGATCGCGAATACAAGCAGCCGAAATGAGTTTCCTCTGCAGGGTGGCTGGGCTCTCCCTTAGAGATAAGGTGAGAAGCTCAGTCATTCAGGGGGGACTCGGAGTAGAGTCGCTGCTCATCCGCATCGAGAGGAGCCAGATGAGGTGGCTCAGGCATCTGGTCAGGATGCCTCCTGGACGCCTCCCTGGTGAGGTGTTCCGGGCATGTCCCACTGGGAGGCGGCCCCGGGGAAGACCCAGGACACGCTGGAGAGATTATATCTCTCGGCTGGCCTGGGAACACCTCGGGATTCCCCCAGAAGAGCTGGACAAAGTGGCGGGTGAGAGGGAAGTCTGGGTTTCCCTGCTTAGGTTGCTGCCCCCGCGACCCGATCCGGAAAAGCCATAGAGAATGGATGGATGGATGGACTATAGAATAATCAAGCCATGTCACTCGTACAATTTTGAAAGAGGGAAAAATGCAACATTCATTATGGCTGTGAAGCCCCGCCTTCCTAATGAAAGAGCCAGTTGTTGATTTGTAAAGTCAGAACATCACTGCAGCTGTCATTAGAAGTCCTGGTTGCTATAGAAACAATCAGCATTTTGAGATGTGTGCTCAGTACTGTGCATGCGCACTAGCTGATCAAGCCTGAAAAATAAACTTATTTTTAACACTATTGGAGCATAAGGAACAGTATTTATGAGGCAATTCAAAATTTCATTGGTGATTTCAAATATTAAATTTGATCGTAAGCTTGGGGAACAGTTTTGGAGAATTTGATGGTTCCCCATTCAAAGAGATAGGACCTGCAATTGTCTGCTCGAGAGGCGTTTCAAAGACGGCCGCCGAGTGAAATGACTTGCCTTAAAGGGCCTTTGATATAGATCAGTTGTCAACTCTCATTATATTTTATACATTAAAGAAACAACCATGTCAAGCATACAGAACATGTAGAATTGTGCATTTCAAAATAAAGATATGTCTAATGTGTCCAATAAACATGTTTTGTGTATGACAGCCAAAGCAGCCTCAACTCTATAAATAAATAAATGAAGGAAGAAAAAAAAATGTTCCTGATTATATTTTCTTAAAAACAAAAAAGAGCAAACCGTGGAAGAAAGCCACTGTGTATTTGTATCTGAGTATTAATAAGGTGAATGTGAATATATGAATTACCTTTAAAAGAAGGTGCAGATTTGGAAATGCAAGAGTCTAATGTTTTGAACCAAACAGAGGTGGGTTTATGAGGGATCATTGAAAACAAATAATTTTCGGCAGGACCATCAGTGGCCACTCTCCCCATGAGTGAAATAGGCATGGTCTTCCACCGCAAACGATCGTCCTCTATAGTCTTCAGGAGTGGAATGTAATTTAATTGTTGATTTCATCCAGGTCATGGGTAATATTTCCTGATGAGGTTTTTACGGACGCAATTGTTGCTTTTTCTTTATTCAGTTTTAGTTGATTGGCTAGGAATTTGCCAGTTTTGTTGCTGTGATTGAAGTTCTCTAGCCTGAGTCTTTGCACCAAGAACTGTTTTCCTATCAATTATTTCGTTTAATTTGAGATCTGATATAAGTGAGTTTTCTATCTTTTTCTTGTGCGAGGAGTAAGAAATTATTTTACCTCGCAAGACTGCTCTCCCTGTCTCCCAAAGAGTGCATGGTGAAGTTTCCGGCCTGTCATTGCTGTCTAAAAATAACACCCATTCCCGTTTGAAATAGTTTATAAACTCTTGGTCTTTAAGTAGTGACGTATTAACTCTCCAGTGTCTGGTTGGAGGTGTAACCTTGGCGTTAGTCAGAGTGAGAGAGACAGGTGCGTGGTCACTGATAGCGATAGGGTGAATCTGAATGGCTGTGGTGTTCCTCATTGTGGAATTACTAATTAGGAAGTGATCAAGGCGAGAGTATGAGTGATACACAGATGAGAAAAAGGTGTATTCTTTGAGGGTGGGGTAGTGAGAACGCCAAGCATCGCATAGTCCAAATTCCCTCATGTATTGTTTAACAATTTCTATAGATTGCCAATTCCTATAACTCTCTGCAGCGCAAAGCCTGTCAATTTCAGGGTTAAATACCAGGTTAAGGTCCCCACCTATAATAAGTGTGGTGTTTGAATAATCAGAAAGTGAGGTAAAGAAAGTTCGAAAAAAGGAGGGGTCATCAACATTTGGACCATATACACTGGCAATACATATATCCGTATTTTGAATGGATAAATAAACTATAATAAATCTACCGTCTGGATCTATAATAGAATAAATGGAAGTAAAGTGTATTTTCCTGTTTATCAGTATGGCTACTCCCCTTTGTTTGGAATTATAATCAGCTGAGTATACATGAGGGAATTGTGGTGAGGTGAGTGCATCAACCGCAGATTCTGATAGATGAGTCTCCTGTAGGAGGACAATGTCTGCCTGTAGTTCTTCCAGCCGGTTAAAGATTTTAAGTTTCTTTACCCTGGAACCCATGACACGCACATTCCAGGTGACAAACTTTAGTGTTCTCATGTTCAAACTAACATGTGCAATTATGTGCGTGCATGCGCTCGTGCGTGTGTGTGCATATGGGCGTGCTCGTTCGCGCGTGACTGCACGAGTGCCTGCGTATGCATAAAATATATACATGTATGGCTATATCTACTTGAGTAAGAGCCTGGGCAAATCTGTGCGTCTGTGTGAGTGAACTGTTGAGGTGCTGTTTGTGTGCGTGCGCTATGTGCGAAGCAAATATATTAATTGTTGCATTAAATACAGTATGAGCTGCTAGGCGCTGGAGAGCAAGAAAAAAGAAAGGGGAAGAGAAAAACACGAATGTAAAGAAAAACAGAAGTGAGGAAATAGTACAAATACAGGTTAAATCCTTATGGTACATTCACTAACTATACTATTGAGACAGGCAGTTACCGTTTTGTTTTTTTTTGTTTTTTTTGAGGACATGTGGAATAACGATTTGGTTAATGAAAATTCAATAAATAGATATACTGCATTAATATGGATAACGATCACCTGGATTTCATTTAGTAGAGCCAGGGGGTGGCTTCCCGGTCACGATGTAGTTGCCCATTAACAAACAGCTTGTTGACGGCGATGACAGCTCAGGAACCTCCCTCGATGAAACATTTTCTTATGGGAAATAGAACTTTGCGTCGCTCCAGAATCTCCTTGGGGAACTGATCGTTGATGCTAAAGTTCGTTCCTTTAAGCTCCCTGCCTCTGCTTTTCACCAGCTCCTTCTTTTTAAAGTGTTCAAACTTAGCCACGATAGGTCTAGGTCTGTGGCCGGCAGGTTTTTTTCCTCCGAGGCGATGAACACGGTGGAAGGTGATAGTCTTAACGTTGTCCAGTGAAAGTTTCAGCTGGTTCTGGATGAACTTTTTAACTATAAACTCAGGGTCTTCATCGGGCTCTTCTGGGATACCTGCAAAGACAAGGTTATCCCTTATGCTACGTGCTTGTAAGTCAATGACCGTTTCTTTAATTTTTTTTATTTTCATCGGAGAGTTGGCTTATCTCCTCTGTGAGAAATTTTACCGACTCTCTAAGAATCGTGTTCTCTGAGGTGAGTATTTCAACTTGCTGTTGGCTAAACTCCAAAGACTAAACTCCAAAGCGTTCGTCGAAGCTAGTTAGTTTCTTATCAATAGATTCTAAGATTTTCTCCAAGTCTTTGCCAGGTGAAGAGGCACCTTCGGGTGAATCCTTGGGCCGGCTCCTCTTGGTAGATGGAGTAATTCTACTAGCTGTCAGCATGGTTGCGGTGGCATTCGGGGCTTTGGGTTTCCCCATGGTGAACCACTTGAAACACTCGTCCAAAAAGCTGAACAAGCTATCTTCTTTAGATTCTGCCAGAGTAAATATGTTGATGTCTTCGAGATACTTAATTACTTTATTACCTTTTAGGTTGTCTTGAGCTGGCAGCGATGGTTAATTAGATGAAGATTTTAGGTGTTTGTTGATTCAGTAGTACGCCGCCATGTTGGATACTGCCGATAGTCTTGTGGAGTGTCGCGTTGCTTCCTACTGCATGTCAGTCTCACTAACCCCCTTTATTAGTGATGAGGCATGGTACTGCCGAAGATATCTGAACTGAGGTCCCCTCAGTGTCTCTGTCTTCATTTTAATCGCTCTGATCTCCATTTCTGCCATCTGTGAGAGGTAAAATTTGCCATTTAATATTGAATCCTAATTAAAAATGCAACATTATTTACATTCATTTACGTACTGTGCACACAAATACACCACAGTTCAGTTGATCAGACTGAAGCCACTGATTCGGGTAACTGATGGACCATGTGTCAATACTCCAGTACTTCTGGAAGGCAAACCTTCATACAATTACAATGAAACTTAATTGACATCCTAACAATAACTGTAACAATATTTTAAAAACATATACAGCCATCTTTTCAAGATAGCATGAATGATTAAATATCATCCCAAAGTATGGGTTAATTACATATACAAGAAACTAAATAGTCAAGACAGCAGGGCTCCTTACCAAGAATCTCCAAATCCTTTTTGTCAATTGTCACATACGGCTGCAGGGAATCATAAATTCTGATTTCTTGATGTTCCCCATCAAAAACCTGTCATTTAAATCATGTTAAGCTGAATGTAATCCTAATAATAGTGGGATCAAATTATGTAACAGGCATATAGATATTACTTGGCATATATTTTACACCTGTGAACTATTGGTATTTACCCTGAGGATAAAATGATTGCCTTGTTCTGCTCTATCACCACCAACACATCTGGGAAAGAACACTGTGCACTCTGGTTGCATGTCCTGATACACATTATATGAGATAAAGTTACAATTCTTTTCAAGACAAAAGACTTTCTTACATTTACTTAGACAGTGTAATAAAATTCTTAACAAGTCTTTAAACACAGTATTTTTAGTCTATTGGTACTTTCAAACTGTATAGTACAGGTCATATACTGTCAAGCGGTTAATTGTAACATATTAACATAGCTTTTTACCGTGCTTCTCAAGATGAATGGTAAAGTTGCACTGTCGTAAGATCAATTTATCACACTTAGGACAATGCCAGTGGGCCCTTTTCTTTTCTGGGGCTTTTTTTTTTTCTTTTCTTTTCACAAGTACACACTGAAAGGGGGTGAGGACGGTATAGTGAACTTTTCTGTTAATAAATAAGTATAAGTGAGCTATTAAATATAAATTATTAAAAATATATATTTGCATAATATTTCTCTTGCTTCTTATTAAATAAATTTATAACACTCACCTTTATTGTTGTCTATAAAATGCACAGCAAATTTCCAATGTTTTTTCTGAATGTGCTGCTTTGACGTGATGATTTGTCCATGACAATAACATGACAATAACATGACAATAACTGTGTAATTATCACAAAAAAACACAGCAAACTATACATTTTGATAACAAATAATTTGTCAGTAAATGTGGTCTGAATTTGCTATATGTTTAAGTTGTATTTCAATTTTGTGTACCAATAATTTTTAAAGTTAAATACTACATTATGTCATGGTGCGTGCCAGCGAATGAAGACACAGACGCAGGAATGTCGAATGCAATGGTGATATTTATTTAACAGTGCAGTGAAATAAACTCCAGCCAAGCCAGTCGAGAAAAACAGAAAAGTTCAGCAAAATACCACGGCAGTCCAGACCAGTGCGGTGAGCACTGGCTAACAGTTAGCTGGTTAGCGAGTGATGGCTAACTAGCTTAGCATGGAGCTAGTTAGCTTAGCGGCGGCTCGGCGGTTCTGCTGCTGGCATCTCTGGTTGAGCTGCAGGCTGGAGAGTGAGGCACGCATGAGGGTGAAGGAACAAAGACTGACCAGATCGGTCTAGTTAAATAATAAGACATATTATCTTTCAACCAATGAACGGAAAAGTGATAACAACACACAGGTGAAATACATTAGGAACGGGAACCCATCACCATGACGCAGACAACCCGGAAGTGCCTAGTGGGGAATCCTTAAAGGGACAGACACACCATTACCAAGACAACCAGGATGCGACACGTCAAACCTCCGGTTAATACTCTGGTGAGTCCGAGCGTTGGAGAGGAGGCACAGAGGTGTCAGTACCCACCCCTTCAGGACCGGCCCCCGCAGGGCGAGTGCATGGCCGGCCTGGCTGCTGGTGAAACTCCTCTCCTGCGCTCCTGACAAAGGACGTCCCAGGCCAGCACCCAACTCTGTTCCTCTGGGCCATACCCCTCCCAGTCCACCAGGTACTGCAAGCGACCACCCCGCTGTCAGGAATCCACCAGCTGCTGGACTCAGTAGGCCGGAATGCCCTCGATGTCGATTTCCCCTGGCAGTGTAGGCTCTGTGTCTCCCTGATCCAATAGACCCCGGACTGCCAGCCTGAGGAGAGACACATGAAAGACAGGGGAGACATGCATGTGTTGTGGAAGCTGTAGCTTTACAGAAACAGGGTTAGTGATTTCAGTGATAATATATGGACCTATGTATCTGGGAGTGAGGGGAGACCAAGATGCAAATCCCAGGTCGACAGCCATACCCAATTGCCTGTCCGGTAAACTGGCACCTCACACCTCCGCCAAACGGCCTGACGGGTAAAGCGACGAACTGCTTGCTGAATGTTAGTGTGTGCTCGTTCCCAGACCCACTTTGCCTTTCAGAACCACTCGTCCACATGAGGAACCTCAGTGGGCGAAGCGTCCCATGGACACAATGGAGGCTGGTGCCCTAGCACACACTGAAAGGGGGTGAGGACGGTAGTGGGATGGCAGATTGAATTCTGGGTGTACTCGGCCCAAAACAAATACTCTGCCCAGTCATGCTGCTGGGCATGACAATACAACCGGAGGAACCTCCCCAGCTCTTGGTTGGTGCGCTCGGCCTGCCCATTGGATTGAGGGTGGTAGCCCAAGGTGAGACTAATGGTGATCCCCAGCTTGCTCATAAGCAACCTCCAGACCCGGGAGACAAACTGGGGACCCCGGTCAGAGAGGATATCCTCCGGGAGACCGTACACCCAGAACACATGCTGGAACAGCGTCTCAGCTACCTGCAGGGCAGAGGGAAGAGAAACCAGAGGTAGGAAATAGACACCCTTGGAGAAACGATCCACTACCATGAGGATAGTGGTGTACCCATTTGATACCGACAGGTCTGTGATGAAGTCCACAGCAATGTGGGACCACGGCCTGGATGGTATTGGGAGGGGCATTCATTTTCTGGCAGGTAACTGATTGGAGCTCTTAGTGGCCATGCATACTGAGCAGGAGGCAACTGCCCTCTGAATATCCTGGCTCATTGCGGGCCACCAGTACTTTTGCTGCACGAGCCGCAAGGTCCCCGAAATCCCTGGATGGCTACTAGCAGATATAGTGTAGACCCATTCAATGACCCAAACTCGTAGAGGCTCCGGCATAAAGACCTTTCCGGGGGACAACCGTCAGGTGGGGGCTGAGTTGGGCGATCTCCTCACCCAGGTCCCACATGATCAGGGCCACCACTGCCTCGGGCTGAAGAATGGGCTCCGGGACCTTGATGGCTTCGTGCGGCGCAAAACACTGAGACAGGGCATCGGCTTTACCGTTTTTGGAGCCAGGATGGTAGGTGATGGTGAAATTGAAGCGGGTAAAGAAAAGTGCCCACCGTGCCTGTCTCGAGTCTCTTTGCCTGCCGGATGTACTCCAGATTGCGGTGATCTGTAAATACAACAAACAGATGATGTGCCCCCTCTAGCCAATGCCGCCATTCCTCCAATGCCCCCTTTACAGCTAACAGTTTGCAATTACCAATGTTGTAATTCTGCTCAGCCTCTGTTAGCTTCTGTGAAAAGAAAGCGCATGGACAGAGTTTCTCTGGCAACCCCGACCTTTGTGACAAGAGCCCCCCAGACCCACCTCAGAGGTGTCAACCTCCACCACAAAAGGCTTGGAGGGGTCAGGCAACCAAAGCACGGGGGCATGGGTAAATAGCTCTTTCAGCTTTTGGAAGGCCTGACAGGCTTGGTCAGTCACAACCAACCTTTTGGGTTTGCCTTTGAGGAGGGCTGTGAGGGGACAGCCACCAGACTGAAGCCCCGGATAAAGCACCTATAGAAGTTGGCGAACCCAAAAACCGCTGCAACTCCTTCACTGAGGTGGGCTCCAGCCACTCAGTTACAGCTTCCACCTTCTTCTCATCCATGCCCACCCTCTGCGGCCCTATGGTGTAGCCGAGAAATGCGACCTCACTTCTGTGAAACTCGCATTTCTTGGCCTTGGAATATAGTCCATGCTGGAGCAGACGACAGAGGACTGTCCGGACATGCCGTACATGCATCAGGTAATCTGGGGAGTACACCAAGATGTCATCCAGATATACCACAACATAGCGGTGCAGCATGTTGCGGAACACATCGTTCATGAACGCCTGAAAGAATGACGGTGCATTGGCCAGTCCGAAAAGCATAATGTTATACTGGAAGTGGCCAGAGGTGGTGCCAAAGGTCATCTTTCACTCATTGCCTGCTCTAATATGGACTAGGTTGTAAGCACTCCGGAGGTCAAGCTTAGTGAAAACCCTGGCCCCGCAGAGCTGCTCTATGGCCGAGGGGATGAGCAGTAGGGGGTGCGGGTACAACACCGTGACCGTGTTGAGCCCTCGGTAGTCGATGCAGGGTCTGAGGCCGCCTTCCTTCTTCTCTATAAAGAAGCCAGCAGAGGCTGGTGATGTGGACCTGCTAATGGTCCCGTTCCTGAGCGCCTCGGCCATGTAATCCTCCATCACTTTGGTCTCAGCCTCAGACAATGGGTAGACCCGGGACTGGGGAGGTGCAGTGCCAGGTAACAGGTCAATAGCACAGTCCCACGATCAGTGAGGTGGAAGATGTGTGGCCCTAGATACACTAAATACCTCTGCCAGATCAGTGTATTTGTGGGGAATGTCTAAGGGTGTATGAGCACTAGGGCTCTCAATGGAGGTGGCCTGGAATGTAAGTGGAGCAGATGCGTGTGCTGGAGTGCATGTGTGGGACCAGGAGCAGATGCGTGCATGGGACCAGTCAATGTGTGGGTTGTGGGTGCGAAGCCAGGGAAGTCCTAAGATGATGTCAGTGTGCATGTGATCCAGAACTAGTAGCTGTATGTGTTCAGTCGGTTGTGGGGGAATTTGTAACTGAAGGGGAGCTGTGATCTGTGTGACTGGAGCGGGATTGACAGGGTGGCCATCTATGGCATCTATGCCAACAATGGGGCTGGCAATGTCGACCACAGGAACAGATAGGGAAGACACTAGGGTTCTAGACACAAAATTACCAGCCGATCTGGAATCTAACAGAACAGAAACAGGTGAGTTACTGAAAACAACAAAACCAAAAATAATAAACTGATTTGTGCTAAGAGTGTGATCAGGTACAGCTCTTTGTCATGGCCTTCGTAAGGGGCAGGTGTCCGTAAAATGTCTAGCGGCCCCACAGTACATACACAGGCCGCTCCAACGGCGACAGCCCCTTTCCTCCGGTGACAGGTGAGAGGAGCCCAACTCCATGGCCTCTGTTCCTGTTTCCTCGGTGGCTGGTGGCGATGGCGGTGGTCATGTTGAAGCCTGCTGGAGAGTGGAGACTTCTTCCCTTCTTACCGTGGAGGTGCTGGTCCAGCCCAATGGCGAGTGCTGAGAGGTCCTCCAGGGACATGCCCTCGTCATGGCAGACGAGCTCCATCTTGAGTTCGGGGTTGAGGCCCCGACAGTAGATGGCCCAGAGCGCTGCCTTGTCCCACCCACTGCCCGCGGCCAGGATCCTGAATTGGACCATATAGTCAGCTGCTGAAGAGGTCTCTTGGTGGAGGTCCAGCAACTGCTCATCACTCGCCTTCCCATGGTCAGGATGATGGAATACACTCCTGAAGTGTTCCAGAAATCAGGGGTAGTCCTGCAAAAGGAGGACCCCGGCATCCCATAGTGCTGTAGCCCACTCTTGCACTCGGCCTGTGAGGCGTTGCAAAATGATGGCAACCTTCTCTCTCCCCGTCAAGTCCAGAAACTTGGCAAAATACAGTTCGCTGGCCATTATGAAGCGTTTGCAGCCTTCTGTATCAATGGCATAAGGTTCGGGGAGAGAGGCGTGGGTTCGGCGGGGAACCACCGGAGCCACGGGAGGCGCGGCAGCAGCTGGTGGTGCTGTTTGGACACAGAGGAAGGGAAGAACCTCCTGCAGCACTCGGGTGAGCTGGTCGATCTGCCCTTGCTGCTGTGTCTGCCGGTGGATGAGCATAGTGAGCTCGTCGTCGGGCAGAGGGATTCCTGCTGCGTCTATCTGCATGGTTCATTCATCTGTCATGGTGTGTGCCAACAGATGAAGACACAGACGCAGGAATGTTGATGCAATGGTGATATTTATTTAACAGTGCAGTGAAATAAACTCCAGGCAAGCCAGTCAAGAAAAATAGAAGAGTTCAGCAAAATACTACGGCAGTCCAGACCAGTGCGGTGAGCGTCGGCTAACAGTTAACTGGTTAGCGAGCAGTGGCTAACTAGCTTAGCATGGAGCTAGTTAGCTTAGCGGTGGCTCGGTGGTTCTGCTGCTGGCGTCTCGGGTTGAGCTGTAGGCTGGAGAGTGAGGCACGCATGAGGGTGAACGAACAACGACTAACCGGATCGGTCTGGTTAAATAATAAGACATATTACCTTTCAACTAATGAATGGAAAGGTGATAACGACACACAGGTGAAACACATTAGGAACGGGAACCTGTCACCATGACGCAGACAACCCAGAAGTGCCTAGTGGGGAATCCTTAAAGGGACAGACACACCATTACCAAGACAACCCCAATGCGACACGTCAAACCTCCGGTTAATACTCTGGCGAGTCTGAGCATCGGGGAGGCGGCGTAGACGTGACACATTATTTAATTAATATTATTGAGTTCTTGTGTAATGATGTATTCTCAATATAAACAAAACTGCTCTTTTACTTTTTAAATAAGCCTAATACTGATATTGGCCTAAGAACAGTACAATAAATAGGAGACAATCAGAAATGACAAAACTTTATTTTATATTCATGTTTATTATTAAACATATTTCAATCTGTTGTAATAAGAAACACATTTTGAAATGATCTGTTTCAGAGACATGTGTTCTGTAGTGCATGTGTCCATCCAGTATTCATTGACACTTAAAACTGCAAAGTAATTTATGGCTGTCATGTGACCACCATGACAGAATTGTAGGCTGGGGATAGTTTAACTGTTCTCAATAACCAGAAATTGCTGTTTGCTACATTTTCATTGTGAATGCATATACATTTAGTTAGTGCAGATGTAATGTAATCTAAAAAGCAATCCAAATATGTTTGTGCTACAAATTATAATACTATTATCACAATACTACAATTACAATAGACTAAAACAAATTTTGTTTTACTTTATTTGGTAAAATTACTTTTATGTAGCTCGATTAATTTTAACATTTTCTTGTACCCATTGTTGTGTAAACCAAATCATGTTGTAATGACTAAAGGTGCTTTCAGACCGAACGCGGCATGCGCTGCGCTCGCCGCGAGGTTTGCGCCTCCTCTCAAAAAACAGTGAGTTGCGCTCAATGCGCCGCGCTTGCCGCGGGGCTCAGCGCAAAAAGTAGGCGTGGTTTTCTAAACTCTCCTGTTTTGTTGTCCCGGCCATGTTGTCAGTCACGACAATGTATAGAAGAAAAGCACTAGCACTAGCTCTGTTCGCACGTAGGAAGAATAGGATGTGGGTCCATGAGACCCTCCTATCCAGTTATTGCTATTTCAGTCATATATACTGCTAACAATAAGCAACAAAACACACCTGGCATGCCTATATCTAGAGAAATCTTTCTCCAACATATCATCTTCCTCCCCACGTCCCGGTAAGACGAGAGTGTGGTATTGTAGATTTCTGGACACTCAGACACTGCTAAAATCAGTGTTTCCTCCATACCCGCTTTGTGTGTGTGTGTGTGTGTGTTTCGAAGGGGCAGACCGAACACTAGCCCGCGTTGATGCTTTGATTCTATTGGTCGCGCAAAAATGCGTCACGGCGCGCAGCGGTCAAAGTTCAACAAATTTCAACTTTGACCGCGGTGCGCGCACAAGGCCGCCGAGTGGCGCGCTGCGCTGTGCTTGCGCCTTGCTCGGTGCAGCGCCGCGCAAGCAATAGACAATAATGGGTTTCAGAGCAGAGCGCAGCGCATGCTGCGTTCGGTCTGAAAGCAGCTTAACGTAAGGGAAAGGCGTTTTATACCTGTTGCCGTGCTGACAAAATATTATATACCAAGTTGTAATGACTGCCCTGTACCACTAGGGGCTTGTAGGTTGGCACTGTCACGAACAGTAAATGAAGTTGTAATGACTGGTATTTACCACTAGGAGCTGTAACGTGCCACTGTCACGCAGAGTAAACCAAGTTGTAATGACTGTCATGTACCACTAGGGGCCGTAGCGTGGCACTATCGTGCAGCGCAAGACACTGTCCCACGCCACTATGTGACAGTCAAAGCGTTGTCATGTGGTACTGTCTTACGTGCGTGACAGTGTCATGCAATAACGTAACAGTATAGGACACTAAATGTTGTAACCCCCTCTCTATCTGGGTTGTCTGTTTTATTGCTAAATTTCTATTATGCATTCTATGGCTTAACATTCTAACACTTCTTTATCCATTTGGTATCCATCAGAATATAGAATAACATTTTTGATAAATAAATTTTCTATATATCTTCTTTCCTATTGTTTGCACTATAAAATTATAAAATTGAGAAAAAAAAATCTGGTCAATTGAAAATGAAGAAATACTGAAGTTTTGGGTGATTTTGAACCAATTTGGTCTCTAAAATGAGCTGCTTTTGGCCTTTCTGCAAGAGAACTACATTTACCATAATACTCAGTGCGACCCTCAGAGTTGCAACACTATAAAGCGTTAAGCACACATTCCGCAATAAACTATGGAAAATCTATCTAAATGGCTGCATTGTGAGGGTGGTTGGTTGTTGGTTGTTGGAGGTTATTTATCAGCTAAAATATGCATTTTGTCTGTAATAAAGGGGACGTCTGAACTGAACAGAGCTTTTTAGCGAGTAATGACATTCATGCGGGCACTCACACGCTCACAAACACAGCACGAGTGTTTACATCGCAAAAAATGTCATTTATGGTGTTTTTACGCATTTACTTCTGTTTTTGTGCACGGAATATCTCACAAATACTTTCACATACAGTAGAAGTCACTTTTGAAGTGTGAAGTGTTTTGGTAGTTTTAGTACATTTTGCACAGAAAGTTAACTGGTGTGTTCAGGTGTGTGTTTGTAAAGCTCATGGTATTGACACAAGTGTGAAAATGATTGTAAAAATCTGTAACTGGAAGCTAGACATACCACCTTTCAAAATGAATAGAACTATCAATACATAGGCCTACCACTTGAAATAACGATTTTATACTTAAACTTTTACGCTTTCCACTGTTATTTCATCTTAAAATTAAAGTTATTGTTAGCACAGGATTACATACTGAGTAACCTCACATCAATTAAACTTTAGAGGGCAGTGCAGTTTTCCTCAGTTGCTTTGGTATATTTTTCACATCATCCTTAACGTTTGCAAAACGGTGAGTGCATTTCTCAAAACAGTTCAAACAGCAAAACATCATGGATTACCTGCAAAAGCGAGTCACCTGTTCAAAATGTGTAGTCCATGTCTCAAAAGCAAGTATTTATGTCAGTGAACATGTCAATAACATCAGACATTCAAAAGGTTTAGTCATGTTATCAAAGTAACATTTGCACTCTCTAAGGATCTTCTTCGGAAACATCTGAATGACAAGGGCATGAAACATATATAGCATGAAAATAATTTCACATCACTGATTTTGGGAGATTGATTCAATACTATATTTTAATGTTTGTACAGGTATATGGTGACAGACCATGCACTGCAATTACAGTCTAGAAAACAATTGCTATTCATTGCTATTCATTTCAGGAGTTGCATTACAGTTATAGTATTACTGTTTACTTGAGTGTTACTGCATTATTTGCTAAATAGCCTCTTCCTTTTGAGGAGTTAAAATGGACCGTCTGTCACCCCTTCGAGAAAGTCTTGAAGTCCTAAGATTTACAGTAAAAATACAAGACTGAATGCACAGAGTAACATACATACAGGTGTTCTATAGTCTAGCGTAAACTACTGTATATTTATGAAATGCTGTAACGCTACAAAGTAATACACACAAATACAGTTACAGTAAAATCGCTAATTTACACACCTGCTCTCTCTACAAAATTTCTTAACAATTGAGGATACAGTAGTTTTCCCCAAGTCTGACTGCAACTTTCATCCTGCTTCAGCCATTGAAAGGCCATGATTTGTAATATGCTCCACAATTGTGGCCCTCATTTCATTAGGTACTGGTCTATGTGTTGGACCTCTTCTGCATCTTCAGTCTCCTTGCACCCATACTCTTCTTGGTCTGGGCTGTTTGCCCTGTTCGTTTTTTTTATTAATTTGAAAAGGATTTTTTTTAGTTGCTGAAGGAATCATCAGTATTCTGAAGATATTTATTAAAAAGTCTTGTATTAATCTATAAAATATTCTTGACAGTTTATGACAACCAGTTTAAAACTTTTGAATGCAGTGGTTTCCTCAAATGAGAAAATGACAAGCTCAACTGGCGTGTAAGACTATTCAACTGAGGGCATATTGCATATGCATATTGTCAGTTGCACATAAGCAACTGATGAGTGTACAAAAGCATTTGCAAAATGACTAAATGAACAAGAAATTGCTGTAATGATGTGCACAAGTGACAAAAGGATGTGGAAATTGAACCAACAGTTTTGAGAAATTTAATTTTTTTCTGAGAAGTACACCTAAGCAACTGAGAAAAACTGTAAATTAACTAATAGCAATCAATAGGCCCACTTCTGTAATGTGTTGCATCTGTAAGCCTGTGTATTTATTAAAGGGTATTTTAATTATTTGCAGATGTCACAGCCCTCCTGGACTTTGGCTGGACAGTGCCCCCTTGAAGTCTGCAGAGCGGCCAGCAGATGCCACAATTTAGTTTGTTTGGTGTATTCAGTTTGTCTTGTTTTCTGATTGGTTTTCCCCTGTTTGATTAATATTGTTCCTTGTTATGTTTCCCTATTTAGGCCTGGTTTGTCCCATTGTTTCCTGTCTGTCCACCCTCACACTACCCCTCCCATGTCGGCGTGCTGTTCGTTTTGAACTTCAGAAAGGTGTGTGCTTTTGGTTTGTGGCCCTTGTGCCCAGTTTATGTTCCGTGTTTTTGAATAAAAAGGATTGCAATGTGAACCTCGCCTATTGTCATGCTGACCGCCATCATGACAGCAGACATTTCATAGTCTACAAATCACCTGTGACAAAATTTAAGAGCATATGAAAAAGAAATACACTGTTAATGTATGCATTTTCTCTGTCAGCAATACGTTGCCAACAAGCCTGCCTGCCTTTTTTGGCTGCTGCAGTATTAGATTTGCTTTGAGGAATTTATTTGCGCTACTCATAGGCTTGCATGATAATGGTGCATTCTTCCTCGGCAGAGTAAGGAAATTCAGTCATGATTTGAAATGCTGACTTGTGCTGCTAAACCTTCCACATTCACGTGAATGGGGGCAGACTCCGATTAAGTTAATTCTGGTTCAACAAACAAACTGATAATCATGGATTAAGACAACCTGGTTTTGTCAACCAATGTCTTGGCAATTTAACCCCATGTTCAATCTGAGTTGGTTAAATCCCCTTTGTAGTGCCAGCCCCAGGCTACCTTCTTCCATTGTTTTATGATCCAATTCTGGTGCTCACATTCTTTTGTTGGTACACTTTAGCAGTGCACACCTATTAACATTGGCACCATGACCGGTCTGTGCTACACAGCCCCATATACAACAAACAGCGATGCATGGTGTGAGACAGCTTTCTCTCAAAACCAGCAATGATGTTTTTGTCAGTGATGTGGTTAGGATATGGCAGAGATGTTAACCATTAACTGTTAGCCCATGTAGCATGGTGGTTAACCCAAACGCGGATGGTAGTGCGAGTAGGTAGGATAGCCACGTGATTTACTCTAAGAACTCTCTCACTAAGAGAGCAAGGTTTCCCACAAGAAAACCACGTTCTAGCAGACACATACTCAATCAGGGAGATAACCAAATAACTGGAGTCCTCACAGTTGAAGCTGAACTGAATCAGAGTTGGGCTGGTGACTCAATGACTGAGCGAAGCACCACCAAGAAATGACTCCTTATATATAATATCAGAGGTTGACTTTAGATCTATGTTATAACTAAGTGCGGAGCGAAAGTTTGCGTATACAGTGGGGTAAATTCAAATCTCCCTCCAACAGAGGCTATTGTTCTTGAAAATTCCAATCTTAAAAATTTGGCTGCTTTGTTCTTCCCTATCTCGAGGGAGAACAAAGGTCAAAAAGTCAAAGTCAAAGTCAACTTTATTGTCATCTCTGCTATATGCTGTAAAAATTTATTCAAGTCAGGATGCAGTATTCTTAACAGGTTGAAATTGGCATTTACACTGAATGTGCAAGAGGTAGAGTTATAATATGACAGATACTATATCCGGACTACTTTCAAGTACAATGTTCAGTATATGTGCAAATATGCAAACACTTAAACAGGTGCAAAATTGACATTTTACATTGGATGTGCAAGAGGTAGAAGGTTATAATATGACAGATACTATATTTAGCTATTTATGTGTACAATGTTTCAGTGTATGTGCAAACATTTGCACAGCATCGTATAATGTTGTGCAAATAAGTGGCAGCAGTGCAGTGTCATAACACTGCAGTAGTTATTGTGCATCAAAGTGACGGTGGTGTGTAAAGTGCAGTGGTGCAACAGAATCAGTCCAGGTGTGTGTGTGGGGGGAAGTGTGATGGCTGGGAGTGAGTTCAAGGGTCTGATGGCTTGTGGGAAGAAGCTATCACGCATCCTGGAGGATCGAGACTTGATGCTGCGAAAGCGTCTGCCAGATGGAAGGAGTGTGAACAGTCTGTGTGAAGGGTGTGAGGGGTCGAGCACGATGCAGGAGGCCCTTCTGATGCAGCGCTTGTAGAAGATGTCCTGCAGCGGCGGAAGAGACGCTCCGATGATGTTGCCAGCTGCTTTGACGATCCTTTGAAGCTGCCTGATATCGGCAACAGCACTGTTACC